>PVKZ01000164.1:319094-919094 GCA_004027375.1 Macroglossus sobrinus | reverse complement strand
ATGTATGATTCTTCAGAGACATATTTTTAATATAAAAATGTAGAAAAATATCCCTGGACTAATGTTTCAGAAAATAAATAGCAGCATAGATAATGTGCTCTGAATTTTGTGTATTATATTCCAAGCTGAATTGAGCAAATGGAGAAAATTTTGTTGTTCCTTCTTCAAATAGATTTAGTACAAAATGTATTATTATCTGTGCATGGTTTTCATTTTACAAATAGGAAAGATTACTTTATATTAGTCTGTGGAATGCAGATTTCAGATGATGCAAAGGTTGCACATTTATTTTTTCCTCTACCAAAGTAAACTCTCTCACATAAAATCATCCTTCTTTTTCTCACCAAGATACCATTCTCATCTTTCTTTTTCAGAAGACTTGCTTTCTTCCAGACTTCTCTTTAGCCTTTTTCTCTTCCCATCCACTGAATCTTATACACACAATCAATTAATATGTTTCTGTGGGGCTAAGACTATGCCAAGTGCTTTAGGAATCCTTAAGAAGAATGACAACCAGTTCCTCCCTCAAGTGGCTTATATTCCAACTGAGAAGTCATAAAGAACATTAGAGAAGCTGTAAGAAAACCTTCAGGTGATGAATTGTGAATAACCAGTAAGAGCAATGGGCAGTTAGATGGGAAAGGTCAGTGCTACAGGTGATAGCTGCCTTGCCACCCCCAACACTCAACTCAGTGGTGTATATGATCTGTCTTTTCTTGTTGAGTCTTAGCACATCGGACTGAGTTGACAGTTACCTATTTATAGACATTACTTTTGTCTCCACTCTGTTGGAACTTTTTAGAGCCAGTTTCATATCTGGTATACCTTTTGTCTTTAGTACTAGTTCATAGATTCGGGTGTGATGGTTATTTGATCAATGTTTATGAGTGAGGTTTGCTTGAGTCAAATATTAAAAGATGACCCAGGATTTAGGTTGACTGACCCAAGCATGCTGGAGCCCTGTAACTACAAGCACAAGGGCTGGCGATGAAGCTAAATGGGATGGTGATCTCCAGCAGGGAAGAGGATCTACAGGTCAGGGCAAACTGTGTTAATTTATTCCAGAGGGAAGTAAAAAATCCAATTAGTCTTCCCACCACTTACACCCCATGACTACTCAGCATGTAGGTGCACTGTGTAAACCTGCCTGTTCTCAAAATCTGTCATATGTTGAGGGACAAGCACAAACAACACATCTTAAAATCAATTTAGACATGTAAAACCCCTTCGTAAATAATTTTTGCTATTATTTCTAACCAAGTCTCTGCTAGAAGTGCCAAAATTTCAATAGTAGATGAAAACAGGTCTGGTAAAATGTGGCAATACAAGTATTATATCACCAGGTTGGATTTTAATTCGCTTAATATATGTGTTCATTTAGGAATCCTCAGATTGTCCAGGAAATTTATGATATAGGACATTTTTATTAATCCTGCAAATTAGCCACAAGAGGCCTTTGAATATTACTTGTAGCCTTCATTCACTAGTTACTATTATTCTCATAATTAAATAAACCAATGATGGTAGCTTCTGAAAACTTTAGGTTTTTGTTTTTTGTTTGTTTGTTTGTTTGTTTGTTTTTGGTTAGAATATATTCAAACATCAATCACCAGAATGTTAGTAGCTGTAGACTGGGTAACTAAAGATTATCCCTTTGTCTAGCCTTTTTAGCACTATGAACTGCATGTATTGCAGGCTTTCTATATGCCAGCCATATTTATTGCTCCCCCAAACCCTGTGAAGTAGTTATTTATGTTTGAATTATTTTAAGGAGACAGACTCAGAGAGGCTAGAAAATGTATCCCAGGTCACATCTGAGCCAGGAATCTTAAGGTGTAATCCAGCACTCTTTCCTCTACTCCAGAGCAGGGCACTTTCATTCTAAATGTATACCTGTGTGAGGTCTGAGGTTCACCCTCCCTTGACTTACTGTGAGCCTCACATCACCGTGAGGTGCTTTGACTGAGGAAAGTGTGCAAATGACATAATCTTTTTATTATTAAATTTATTGAGGTAACATTGGTTAATAACATCATATAAATTTCATATATACAACTTCTATTTCTCAATATCTGTATATTCTATTGTGTGCTTATCATCAAGAGTCTAGTTTTCTTCTATTACCATGTATTTGACCCCCTTTACCCAATTTGCTCTCCCCCCACTCTCCTTCCCCTCTGTTAAGAACCATTCTCTTTGTCCATATCTATGAGTTTTTGTTTTGTTGGTTTATTTGTTACTTTTTTTTTGTTTTATATTCCACATATGAGTGAAATCATACAGTTTCTGTCCTTTTCCATCTGACTTATTTCACTTAGCATAATACTCCCAAGATCCATCCATGGTGTCACCATATTTTATTTATTTTTTAATGGATGAGTACAAATCACATAATCTTATAATAAAAAAGACTTGAACCTGAATCAGTAGAGACTCTAAGACATCAGTTTTACAAATAAATATTTTTGAATGTATGTATTTTGTGAGGACTTTCTGTTTACTCTCCAATATGCATGTAGGCCAAAGTTCTGGTGGATTTTGAATGTGGGAGTTCAGTTATATATGCAGCTTTGTAAATCATTTTTTAAAAGCTGTAACAAGCTTTGCCAGTGCTGTTCAATCCAAATGAGTGTGATTACTGGTTAATCAAAATGGTTAGTGTGAGTGAATGGATGTCATAATGTGAATGATTATAAATACGTACTCCTTGCTTCCCCTTGCAAACACGTTGGCACAGCTAGCTTAATGAGGTTTTTTTCCTGGAGTGTTTACAAATTTTAAATAATTAAAATTAAATTGAATTGAAGTCCTTTGTAATTATAACTGCCATTACATCATTACCATCCAGGCAATTGAAAGGGTGATGGGGCAGATGAGTTCTTTCATGTTTAAAGTCAAAATAATTATTTTGAAAAAATGATACCAGATATTTTTTAAAGTTTTTCATTTCAGTTAGCCAGAAACTGTACTTTGAGAGTTCATAATCCAGGTTATTTTTTTTTATTGCTTTTTCAAACATACACAAATTGGATTCACTTCATAGGAAAGTTTGTAAGGATGATCATCAGTTTTGGCAGCCTTGTTGAATATTAAAAGTTCATGAGAAAGCAGTGCTTTGGGAATGAGCAGGAACTAAACTTCATGGGAGTCAAGTGCAGGGGACTACTGGGACTTTATAGAATGTTTTTGGAAAATGCCTAATACAGCACTTTATAATTTGGTCCTTAATAAAGAACTTTGTATTGGAGGATAAAAAGCATATCCATCAAGTTTGCATTGCAGGCATGAAAATTAGCCTGGAAGATGAGGGCAGGGTACAATTTGCAATCATCATGGTCAACTGAAGTAGCCAGAAACAAAGGTAATCAAATTTACTGAGGTCAAGTGCAGACTATTGCTCTTTAAGTGGGTCTCTGTGGCCAAAGAAGGGAGCAAGGGCAAATCACTCTGAAATTTTTCCTTGCTATGAATTATTTTAATAAGCCAACCTACAAAGTTACTTGAATTGTGGAGATAGAGCCAGCAAAGGGATAGCAGGGACAAGGATATTGACAATACCAACTTCAATAAAATGAGTAATATATTCTCCTAAATTTTTCTGTTTCTCCCTTCTGGAGGAAAATCATGCTGATATTTCCATTTCCAGAAATGCTTTCTTCCTCTTTTGAAATCAAGTAAATAATTTGTAATACTTTGCCAATTGCCCTATATAGATTTAAAAATGATTTCTAAGGGGCTAGTTTCAAGTGAAAACTGAAACTTCACTGGAGGGTCTCTACTTTCAAAGCATTCTTTTATTGTAAGAATTTAAAACTTTTTAAAATAATTTAAATCTTTGGAAAAATTATTTAAGAAAATATATTTGATGGATTTTTTTCATTTAGGTATTTTAAAAGATTAAATAATATTTTGGTTCAAAATTATATAAAGAATAATATATTGAACATTTAATACTGAGATTAATAAATAGAATAGTACAAATAGAGCTATCATCTCTGTATTTCTTCTTGATCCAATTCTCCTTCCAGAGTGAACCTAATCTTAAAATGAGTATTTGTTAATTTTATTTATCTTTTTACCTTTAATACATATTTATGGATCCCGTTTATATATAGCATTATTTTTCATTTACTTTTTTCTATATAAGGATAATTGTTAAACATCAATTACATGCACAAAAATTAAGTTGAACAAATGGAAAGAAATTAACCTGTTATTGGAAATGATATTTCGAGTTCTCCCTAAGTTATTTTATAAGTTTAACACTACCCCGATAAAAACTGTTAACAAGTTCTATGTCTAGATATAGAAACAAATATAGATGTGTGCACATGCTTGTGTTATTATTCATACATATGTTTTCTAGTTCTATCTGCTGGAAGGAAACAATCATATCCAGTAAACAATGACCAAACTTTATAACCCAGCTCTTGAGTTCTAAATAATGTGGGAGAGGAATAAACTTCTTTCTACTCTCAAAATTCTTTCAACTGGTCTAGTAACCAAATAGACATGAGACAGATTAAAAAGAGAAAACAACCAAATTTATTACATACATATATATGGAAACCCCATATTCATGAGTGAGTCAAAGACACCACATATGTGAGAGGTTCAGAGACAGAAAGGGAAATGGGGGTAAATATGACATTCTGAGCTAAGGATGCAGTAAGGCACCTTGAGGTTTCATAGGGTAATTGCAAGGAAAGCATACATTCAGTAATTATTTTGCCCTATAATATAGGTAGGTAAAAAGTTATTTCTGGGGATAACTATTATCATGCGCCAAGCATCTAATTTAAATTCTTCTAGATAATTAAGTTGGGAGCAGAAATTTCTCTCAAGTGTATGGGGTCTCAGTTGTCTTTAGCTCAAAATAATCTGCATACCACTGAGGTACATCTTGGACTGGCTTGTTCTGAACCTTACAATACCATTTTTCAATAAAAGAAATCAGGAATCCTTGGTCAAATGGTTGATTCCTGATTTAAGGCAGAGTAAATATAAAATGAGCCTAAAATATCTTGTGCCCAAAAATAAAGAAGTGCTTAAAAATTCATGGGCCATGTTGATAGGAAACAGGAGCCAACTTGCTGGAGCTCCTAGGGATAAATCTTGGTCAATTTGAGCAATAAATAAATGTCAATATTGGATTATTGCCCACAGAATAAAATATCTGTAAATTCATACTGATATAAATAACTGAATGATAAATTGTCTTTTGACTATGATCAAGTATAGTATCTGTTCTTATAAGTCGTTCCTTTTATAAAACATAAATGTGGTAACAACCTGTATGTATTCTGCAACTTTCTCCTTTAAAATTAAATATATATATATATATATATATATATATATATATATATATATATATATATATTTTAACTTAAGGGAAGAGTTTCTTATTACCAGTGTTTTGAACCGCGCATCTGGTTTTGAACTCTCTACCTTGCTTAGTTCTTTTTCTGGAGTTTTGTTATGTTCTTTCATTTGGGACATGTTTCTTTGTCTCCCCATTTTGGCTGCTTCTCTGTGTTTGTTTCTACACATTAGGTAGAACTGCGATGTCTCCTTGTCTTACTAGAAAGGCTTTATGTAGTAGGTGTCCTGAGGGACCCACTGGTGCAGTCTTTCCTTCAAGGTGTGTCCCTTGTATGGTTTGTGTGTGCCTTCCTGTTGTAGTTGAGCCTTGGTTGCTGTTTGCATGTCAGTGGGAGGGATTAATCCTTGGGCTGATTGGCTGTCAGGACTGGCTGGTGACCACAGTGGTGGAACTGTTGTGCAGAAGCTGGCTCTGTGGAGCAAGATTCGCTTTAGCAGGGTTCTTATGCCTGCACAATCTACTCTTTGTGTGTGTCGTTTTGGGTATGGCCCTGGGTGGTGCCTCCTGGGAGGGACCCTGCCTCAGATCAAGTTCAGCTGCAGCCTGTGCCCTGCCTGAGGCCACCTGGCATGAGCCACCAATCAATCTTCAGAAGGTCACCACCTAAGGTGGGCTTGGAGGTGCCACAAGATTCCAAATTGCAAAATGAAGCTGGTTGCTGCTAGTGCTGGGTTTGGAGCTGTGTAGCAAGAGGTACAGGGCATGGTGAGGCCATATGCTGCCTGTTTGAGTTTATGAAACTTTGAGAGATTTTTGGAGAGCCCACAGCATGAGTCAAGACAGGCCGTCTGTATGGAAAAGTCACTAGAATCAGCTTGGGTGGGCATGCAAGTTGGGTGGGTCAGGGTCTCAGGGTGGGACTAACGGTGTTAGCCAGGTTGATGGAGACTCAGAGATGGCCACTTCCTGTATCTACACACTGGGTAGGGGGAGGGTTCAGCAAAGGAATAGTGGTCTTAACTGGGAGAAAGCTGCCCCTCTAGCCTTTACCCTGAAACCAGATAATTCAGTTTCTCTTCATATGTCCCTGGAGCCTTTTGAGCAGCAGCCTCAGTACTGGAGCTCAGAATGAGTACTTCATCAGTGAGTGAGTTTGTACATGGGCCCTTTAAGAGGAATACCTGGGACTCCTGGAGCACTTTGTCTCAGCCACAATCTTCAATGATTTTCACATCCAGATTTTGTGGAGACTTCTCTTCCTGGCACTGGAATCCTGGACTGGGGATCCTGGTGTAAGGCTAGGATCCCTCACTTTTCCAGGGAGATCTCTGCAGCTGAGATATCTCTTATGATTTTTAACTACAATGTGAAAGTATGGAATGGTCCTATTCTGCACCTCTGTTCCTCCTACCAGTCGTGAGGTGGCTTCCTCTGTATGTTCTTAGTTGTAAGACTTCTGTGCAGCTAGACTTAGGTTATTTTTAATGATGGTTGTTCTATTTTAGTATAGTTTAGTTGTAATTTGATATGGTCTTGAGAAGGAAGCAAGCACAGTGTTTCTCTGACCTCTTGACAGAAATCCGACTTTCTCTTTTCTGATTCAACATTTTCTGAGGTATATCTATGTTGATAGTACACTTATTTTCTCTGTTGTGTAGTATTTCATTATATAGATGAGGGTCAATTATTATCTGTGTGTCTCTTATAAAAAGTGCTCCTATGAATATTCTTAAGCACATGTGCAAGAGCTTCTCCAGGGGCATGAAAGTAGATAGGAGTGAAATTGCTAGGGCATGCTCATACTCATTTTCTACTAGATCATGCCAAATTTCTGTCCAGAATGGTTAGTTACATCAGTATACACTCACACTGTGAGTGCTTTAAATTTTCAGAGCTCTACATCCTGCCAAGTTTTGATTTTGCCAGACTTAATTTCTTTGGTAAATCTTGATTGTGAAATAATATTTATTGTGGTTTTGATTTGAATTTATTCATTATGAATGGAACTGAGCATCATTTTGCACATCTATGGCTCATTTATCTGAAGTTCCACTTCTGCAAAGTCCCTGTTCATGTGCTTTGCTTAAATTTTCATTGGTTGGTTGTCTTCTTCTCATTGTGTATGGGATACCAATCCTTTCCTGACTATATACATTGCAAATGTCACAAATGAATTTTTTTTATTTTATGGCCTGCCTATATTTATTTTTATTTATGTCTTTTGATAAACAGAATATTTTATTTTAATGCAGTTGCATTTATCAGACTTTTTGTTCATTATTTATACTTCTGGGTTCCTGTTTAAGGAATGTTTTATACCTCAGATTCGTAAAGATATTTTCCTCTAAATATCATCGATCTTCATGAATGGTGTAAGGTAAATATCTAATTGTGGATAAATAATTTCTCAGTACCATTTATTGAGTAGCCTGTCTTCTCATTGGTCTGTAATGACGGTTCTGTATGTGGGTTTGTTTCTGGGCTCTTCTAAGCTTTGGAATCCTTAATAAGATTTAATAGTCCATTTAGACAGGAACTACATCTTTGTGTATTATTTCAAGCATACTAATGTAGGAATCATTGAATCAGCCTATCTTTCAGCCAATCTAAAACAAAAAAAAAACTATTATAGAATTTTAAGCTGTGTTCTCAGCATTGACCTGGGAAGAATTCAAGGAGGTACACAAGTGAATAAAATATAAAATAATGTCTTTGCCCTCAAAGATTGATAAGAAAAGAAAGGGACAAGCATTTTTTACATATCCATTCTAGGTAGTTGACAGTCTTTCTGAGTATACAGAGTTAATTCTTGTGCAACATTAGGTAATACTTCCAGACAAATTTTGTGTTAAATTGTACTTTTTAGTCTTTAAATGCTAGAAAAGTTCAAGGAAGTATTTGACATCATATATAACTTTTACAATCATAAAGAAGCCAGAGTCCATTTTGGACTGGATAAATAGTAGTATAAATACTCAATGCTGATTAAACTTTGGCCTTTTTAAAACTCTTCTAGTCTATTTTCTGCCAGAAGTTCTAACTCTTCTTCATAGCTCAGTATGTGACATAAAATGTTAAACCCAAAACAGAAACATTGTCAGGGTTCTCTAGGATTCTCAGTCTAATCCCAAAGAACCTTAAGTGGAAAACTGCACCCACTGGAAGATTAGCCTTTCCACATAGTTTACTGTAGAAACCAATTCCAGATTCTCTCATAATTCCTCCTGATGCCCACAGTGTGAATCTGAATCCTGTCACTGAAGTTTCTGAAGGTCTTTTTTTGATGTAGGAGTAGTATGTCTCTCACTTCTAACATTTGTATTCTTCAAATGATGTCATATTTAATTGCCTTATTAAATGGTATTGTGGAATATATTCAGAATTTGTTTTAATTAAGTATGATAAGGCACATAGGCACAGAAATGAATGTCATGAAGAAAAATCTTATTATGCTCACAGATTCCCAGAGACAGGTGGCATGCCATGCCATGCAGGAGCCACTTGAGGAAGTACCAAGCTTAGATAGGAGGCAAAAGGAGAGTGAGAGGAAAGCAGATTTGATTATGATTTTCTTGCAAAAGACAAGGGTAATCAGATTTAGAATTGACAGTGAGCTGTGCTATGGGGGCTGAGTTTATTTGTCTGGTACCTGGCCCTAGTTGATTAGGACTTCTTGGAGTATAAAAACCAGATAAAGGAGTTAGTTTAGCAATATGGGGTGTACATTGTTTGGTTTGCATGGGAAAGCCACACTTACTGAAAAGGGTAATAGTTTGCTCTCTGCAGGCATTATACACCCCTGGGAGAGGTAATATCTTCTGTGTCAGTAAGGACTCTGATGCCAGAACATCAGGAATACAGAAAATAAGAAAAAAAAGTTAATTAAATGACTATGATCTTATTTTACTTTAATATAAGGTAGTTTTTATTTTGTCAGAAAAATAGGTTCTTTTGTCAAGAACCTATCAGATACAGTTCTTTAGAATTTTTTACTTATTTAAAGATCCTATAGAATTATTTTCATCTATATAAAATCTGGGGTCTTTCCAATATAAAGAACAATGACATTAAGATGAATTAGGTATATTAGGCCACCCTAAAATAAATGCTGAGTTTTACTCACTTATGTAATTAGAGTTAAATTCAACAATACTGATGAAAAGTCATCCCTACATGGTTGAATCTGTAAGTTTCTTTAATTAATATTAATCTTTAACTATGGAAAATAACAAAAATACATGAAAGGGCTCACACACACACACACACACACACACACACACACATACACACTCACTCTCTCTACTAGAGCACTTCACAGAGTAGCCACACTATTCCTATAATAAATCAAAATTTTAGTATGCTAATGTAAACAATTTTAAAGAAGTATAAGTTTTGAGATCCAATGACCTGTGAGAAATAATTTAAAGTACAATTGTATTTACTTCATTTTTCACTAAAAAATTATTTGACTTCATGTAAAATTTTATTATTAGCTCACCTTTCTTCGGAAGAATATCTCAAATCAATTATCATGTAGTCTAAGAAAGAAATCTACTATCTACTTGTATTACCTCCTCTCTCCCTGGAAACTTACCTTTCATTATATTCCAGTAGCTATTTAATGATGCACCAAGCCATTACTAAATGCTTATTCTATTTGCTAGACACCAGGCTAGCTGCTTACTATTGTCTTAGGCTTTTGGATACACATAGAAAGATGAAAATCAGTGGAAGAACACCTTGCTATAAGGTTAGATTGCGTGGTTGTATTTTGTAATTAAAACTAAGTAAAATCTTTGCATATTAAAAATTGACTGCATTTAATTACCAGATGATCTTTTACCAGATTGTCAAGAATGTCATAAAAACAGATGCAAGCCAATGGAGTCTAAGATATTCCTTGTGTTTGTCACTCACAGAATTTAAACGGCAATGAAAATAATGCTAAATGAGAATTTTTGTTAGAAAAAATCTTTCTAAAAACCTAATTTTCTTCCTTTATTTTACAAAAAAATACACATTAGGTGTTGTTTATTTCCCTCTTAGACTGAGAACATTCTATTTAGAAGAGTCAATGTTTGTAGTTTTAATCAATACAGAACAAAGAACTTGTATATGTTCACTGCTGATTACATTGGTCAAATGTTTGATCAAGCTGATTCTCTCCTGAGGTGTATATTTCCTCTCATATAATTTTATAGGAGTTCATTTAGCAGATGAAGCAAGACAACATTTCTCAAATGGAACTGTTAAACCTCAATTCAGATAAGAAAGACAATTTCAGTTCATATACTTCGTAATAACAGCCACTTCAATGCTATATACATATATTTTTATATGCCTCTTTTGTATATATGTACCATTTAAAAAATCTATCAAACCTGTGTAGGTGATAGAAAAAAACATTCATATAAATATACATATAAATATTCTTAAATATTCAACAATAAACATACATATAAATATTCTTAAAGTTTATGTAATCAGTGAAAACTATTTGTGAAATTTCTGTGATTAGCACTATCATTATCAGGATTTTAACTGAATAGCTATTGTTAGTTCTTGGTTTCATCAATGGGCAATCATTTATTCCCATTATAGTGACTGGCTTTGTGATTTCTTAGTCTATGATATATTACAGAGAGAAGTCATGATTTTTTCCAGGTCAAGTACATGTAAGAGAAGTTTTGCCTGAGCCCTCAGCACTTTTCTTTCCCTAACTTAAGTTCTAAAGGAACTCAGAGAGAGGTCAAGAGCATCTTCTTTTCAAAATTTCATTGTCAGCACATGTGGCATGTTCACTTGTACTCCATTAAAGAATCTAAAATATGCAAATATTCTTTTGGGAATCTACAAAATCATCACTATTCTTAGGATGTTGTTTTTGCATAAGTTAACATTTGTCATAACACTCAGGCCATTCTGAACCTCTTATCTATTCCAAATTTGAATGACTAACCCAGAAGTTATCCAGGAGAAAATTCAATAACTTTTAATTAATTTTGTATAGCCTGGAGAAATAGAGAAATTGCATATAACCAGTAATGTTGTTTGTACAGCATAATTCTGCAAAGTAGACCAGTTCAACTTTTCAAAGCCTCCCATTTCAAATGTATCTAAATCAATTCCCTTTTGTAAAGGAACCCATTCTTGTTGCTGTCTGGTCATACCTAGATGCCTGAGATTAGATGCCCCTACAGGTTAACCTTAATTATTTTTCAAAAATTGGCAATATCCTGGATACGTTTTTTATTTTCCCTTCTTTAGAAGACTTTTTCTTTCTAAAACTAAATTGGTAGACTTAAAATAGGTTTTTTAAATATACATGTATACCCATATAGTTAAGTATGTAATTATTTTAATATTAAAAAGAACATACACATTTTTCACTCAATTTAATTCATTAAACTTTAATTCTATACCAACCTTGTTGAAGGCAATGTTCTAAGGATGAACACACAAGGAAGGAGAATGCCAGGTTCCTAATTCCAAAAGATACAGTTCAGTGGGATGGATGACATTCACAAAAAGGTGCATTGTAGTGAAGGATGTGAGAGAGATTAGAGGAGAACTAGAAATGCACAAGAACCAGGTATACTTCTAATTGAAGGAGAATCAGAAAACGTTAGAGGCCGAGTCTTACCACATAGGTTTTTATTAGACAAAAATTGATGGTTGAAGAGCATTACAGCACACTTCTCTAATTCTCAGCTTAGTTAGGGTATGCTCTGTGTGCTTCTGGATGAATAAAGACATTTAAATATCTTTCCTCTCCAAATGTTTAGAATATCAGTTCTGAGTAAAGGAGAATAGGATTTAAAAGCAGTGTTTGGAGGGAGTAAAATCACATCAAAGACCTTCTAAATAAGGATAGGTTTAAAATAAATTAAAATATGTTTAAAATCCCTGGGTTAATTAATGTGTATAATCAACAAATTCAGTTCATGCTACATTAATATGTAATATTATCCTACTGTGAAAAGGTTTTTCCAAATAGTTCTTATTAATTTTTTTAGGGCAGCATTTCTCCAAGTGTGGTTCCTGGACACCTCTAGCAGAATAACTTAAGAGGTGCTTATTGAATCAGACTCAGAAGCCCTGGTGTCTGCTTTTTAACAACCTAGGTGGAATCTATGTTTTCCAAAGTTCAATACCATGGTCTCAGAGTTTGTAATTTGTTCATAAAAGTAGTAGAACTGTATTTCATTCCATATATTCTTTAAAACACAGTTTTTTAGACAGACGGACTTCTCTCCTACTATTCCCATTTAGAATTTTACTGACATGTTCTATTGTTTCTTAATGTCTGTTGATTAAATGTTGAGGAAATTGTATAGAAATCATTAAATAGTTTAAAAGTTTGCAAAACACGTTTAAAAAAAGCTATCCGTGGAACATTTTTTTTTATCATGACCACTCTCTCTAAAGAATGTGCCCACTGAACTTTTTCCTGGTCTTGCAAACTTCATGGTTTACAGTGCTAGTGTACAGAGTTCACTAGTGGCTGCCTGGTACCAGGGGACATGCCAACATCAGCCTCTGTGATAACTGTGTCTGGCTTTGGGCTCAGTACTCCATGATTCAGATCTGGCCCTGGAGGGTCTACTACTCTATTCCCACAGCACTATAATCTGAAAAATTCAGTGTGTTTACTTACCTACAGGTGGTAGGATGAGGTATTTCTAGTCTCATGGCATCTGAATTCCTAGGTCAGGATTAAACCTTGCTGTGCAATTGCATGTGCAGACTTGTAGCTGAGTTTAATTGTGAATGATATTAAGGCAATTGGACTGTTGCCTCCTGTTCAAGATCAGGAGTTCTGATCCTAAAAGAAAAATATAGCCATGTGGATATGTTGATTGCAAATAACTTAAAATATCCATTTACTTTTAAAAGTTAACTGGCTAAGTAAGCCAGAAGACCTTGTCTTGATTTGCTCTGACAAAATGCAGCATCCAAAATATTTTCTCTAATGGAAATTCTAAAATTTATATTAGAATGCTGAGTATACTTCTCAGCAGTATTGGTTTCACCCTCATTTGTCCATTTTTCACCTGGCAAGTCAGCTGATCTGAAACCGGAAACTGAGATGCCTAATAAACCGATAGTCAAACTGATTCTTAGTGCTGTGGACTCCTCTGGCACTTGCAAACAAAAATAGATTGTGAGCAGGACTCCTAAGCTGCCAGCTGCCCATACCGCCTCTTCTAGATCTAGTCACATGGGTTCCCTAGTCTCAGTAACACTTCCTAGTCTTGTTGACTTGAATTCATGTATTGAAATCCTGTCAGACCCTCGGGTTTCCCAGAATTGAGATAATGTGATGTTCTCTAGGTTTCAGGAGACCTTTTGTAATCACTGCTACCTGCTTCAATTCCCTACCTGTAGGGGTTGAGTGGGGGGCTCTCCAAAAGCTAACCCTATGCCCTATCCCTAGAACCTGTAAATATTACCTCACATAAAGGAAAAACTCCATTTTTATTTCTTATGTAGGGAAAAAAAACAAATCAAAAAACAATTCTTCCCTAATGGGTATTCTTTTTACTACTCACACAGAATATTTCACTACTGACACTTCTGGTCACCAAATGTGTGAGGGTTTTTCCTCACACTATGCAATTCTCTGTGACACCAGCTGGCATCCTATATTTCAACTCAATTCTAACACTGTCTTACCTGGGGGTAGTGTCAGTTCCCACATGTTAAGGGCCCAGTCCCACTTCCTAGGCCAATCATAAGTAGTAGGTCCCCATGTTATTAACCATTTCTATCTGATTTAGCTACAAATTGAAGGTTCCCAGGACCACCTCCTCAGGTTTGATTAATTGTCTAGAGCAGCTCACAGAACTATAAGAAACACTTACTTATGTTTTCCAGTTTATTAAAAGATATGGTATAGGACACAGATGAAGAGATACATAGGGCAAAGTTCTGGGAGGGTTTTGAATGCTGGGTATGTTCGTCACCCTTCTGATGTAGATGGGCTCACCAACCTGGAAGCTCTCCAAAACCTGAGCTGTTGGAATTTTATGGAGGCTTCCTCACATAAACATGATCAACTATTAACTCCATCTTTAGCCTCTCTCCCCTCTCTGAAGGATGGTGGGGCAGGGCTGAAAATTATAAGCTGATCATGGCTTGTTCTTTCTGGTGACCAGCCCCTGTCCAGGAGCTTCCCAGAATCACCTCATTAGAACAAAAGTGCTGCTAGTGCTCTTATCAGTTAGGAATTTACAAGGGCTTTAGGAGTTCTGTGCCAGGAACTGGGAGAAGAGATGGATATACTTTTTCTGTTATTTCACAATTCACATTGCAAAAGATGTGATTAAGTTAAGGATTCTGAGTAAAAGAGCTAATCCTGAATTCAACCCAGGTGGGCCCTGGATGCAATCACAGGTATCCTTATAAGAGACACACACACAGAAGAGAAAACAGAGAAGGCAACGTGAAGACAGAGCAGAGAGAGATATGACCACAGACAAAGCATGCTGACAGTCACTGGAAGCTGGAGGAGGTGAAGAAGGTTCCTTTACAGAATTAAGAGAGTGTGGCCCAGCTGACACCATGATTTTGAATTTCTGGCCTTCAGAACTGTGAGAAGTTAAATTTCTGTTGTTTTAAACTACTTAGCTTGTGGTCAAAATGACAATGTACTGCTCCATTCATCTCTTTTCCCACTGGCCAAGACATTGGCCAACACCCACTACCATTCTCTGAAAACAGCCATCCGCCGAACTGGACGTGGCTCTGTTGCTGACTGTAGAGACATGCTGTTCAATGTCAGAGGGCACTAGGTGTGCCAGTTTTATAGAGAGGAACATTAGGAAGATGCTATTGTGATCCTTTGCCATCCAAATGGCCATATAAAAATGTAAAAGCAGTTTTTAGTTTCTTGGAGTGAGGTAAGCAAAAAACAGATGCAGCTAATTTCCTTGACTCTCCCTCTTTCCCCAAAGCTCACCTTGTGCCTTAGTGTCCGCTGTACTTAAATTTTTATAATAAATAATAACTAAAAATTTTAATAGCTTAGTTTTTTACATCTTACCAAATTTCCACATGTTAATCTGGTTTTATCCTAATGGCCAGTCAGAATATCCTAGACTTATCTTGAGTTACCTGCCTGTTTTCTGGATAAGAGATGAAGCTGGCTGCCTTGGAGGCCCACAGATCCTCTACCCCATTTTAAAATATGAAGGTATGTTTAAGCTCTGGATTCCTGTCTTCTCTTGAGAACTGGATGATCTTTTGACACAGGATAAACTTTTCACAGCAGGCCTGATGAGATAGAGATGGAGATGGACTGCTCCCAGGCTGGCCCCTCAACTCGTTTTGCCAGCCCAGCTCCTGTAGGCATTGAGTGTGAGACCCTGGGTAGAGTATCTGGTGTTGTTTACAGAAAGATTAGGATCTAAAAACAGGCAGGAAAGGTGTTGGCAGAAGGAACTTAAGTCAGCACCAAAGATAATCCCCTGGGAGCTTTCTGCAGTACTGGTCTTCTCAAAGTCAGTGCAGCTTCTGACACAGGCCCTACTTTGATTTAAAATGCCTGCGCCTCTAAGTCCAACAAAGCAAGTTTAAATGCCTTTTAAAAAACTGCATCTTTTTCCTCCCAAGAAGTCTTCATAGTCTTTTTTGGATAGCAGCAAAACATCCTTTAGGTTGGAAATCTTAAACTCTTTATCATCGTGAACTTTTTTTGGAATGCCTTCTTTTTCTCTCAAGACTAGGGAAGGTTCTGGAAGATGTCCACAGTGACCCCTGATTGGATTCTATTAGAAAACATATTAGAGCAGATGTAGTTGGCTGTGTTGAGAAAATGTGCTATTATTACAGGGCAGACCCGCACTGACCACTATCCCTGGAGCTCAAGAAAGAACTTGGGTCTTTTGTGGCTCCAGTGGAAATATTTCTAATGGACTGTGCTAGAAAATCTTCTGCCCCACTAATCTGGGGCTATAGTTACTCAGAAAGTTCGGCATTCATTCCTATTGGTCCTATCTTTCTCTAGGCCTGTTCCTTGCTAACATTTAGTGGAGTGTTGATGACATAATTAACAAAGTGTTAGATTCTCCTTTAAAATGCACTTCTACCTACAGCACCCAGCAGTGTCTGATGACAACATATCACACCTTTCACAGACACTGAACCACTCAGAAATTAGAAATAATAACTTGTTCACCACCCCTATACATATTCTTTCTACCACAGGGTCATGTTTCATTGAAAGATGTGATGTTAGTTTTCTGGTCCTAAAAGTAGAAGACTTTGGTTTCTCAAAATTCATAATTAGCCTTAAAAGGGGAAAAAGAAGGCAAATAAACTTAGATCAAATAGATCATGTACTGGCTGATCAACAGCTTTATGCTGTAAACATCAGCCAACATTAGGCATCTTTGGAGATACAGGCACTAATGACCATTTTACTTAATGTAGAAAAAAGTTTTGGATATTTGCTTGTTTTTAAAACTTCTTGCTACATTATACTTCAACCACAAAGACAGTGGGAGGAATAAGTTGGAGAAAATTGGCTAGTAATAAAGATGGTAAAGGGAGAAAATTCATTTTCTCTAGGGCGATAATTAGGCTAATTCATCTGGTATTATCATTCTTTGCAAAACACCTAAAAGCAGAATCAGAAATAACAAGTATAAGATTTAGTCATCTTTTCAGACTCATCATCATATTTCCTGTGCCATGTAGTCAAATGCATTATCACTGCAGGAAGACATGCGCTGTGTCTCTTTGTAACATGGTCTATGGGGCTATTCACACACACACTAAACAGCTGTACCAGGTAATGGAGAATGAATTCCAAAATCCAACGAAACATATAAAATGTTGTCTCATAAATTAACAAAACTATTATTCGTGTATAGTTGATACATAAGAGGAGAGGATTGAGAAAACAGGTTTCTTTATAAGTACAAGCAAGAAAGCCAGTCAGCTTTTCTTCTATATTTTCAAATAGCATATAATTATAGAACGATTATATAGTATTTCATGTTAATTACTTCCTTCCACAGCTGTTGTTTTCAATATTGGAAAATTATAATTGTTTAAAATAGATGTATAACTTTCTTCCACATTTACTGTATTAAATATAAGTAAATGAGGTCTTCAACATCTTTAAAAATGTTTTGTTTATCCTTAATAAAAGATAAGTTAACTCTAAATTTTCAGAATTAAATAAAATGCTATAGTTTACATTTGCTTATTAAGGCCTATTATTTTATTGCATAATGAGCATAATTTTTATATAACTATGAAGTATCAGTAGAACTTCCTTTTGGATTTTTTATTTTGATATCTTGTGAAGGTCTAGTAGTTATCATCCTTTATATCTGAGACATAAATGTATGTATTAATTGCTTCTCATTGACATGATGTCTCAGATATTAAGGATGTATATTTGATATATCAAAGAGAGCTGGTCCTGGATATAAGATCTGTATTGGAAAGAAGTTTCTCATTGATTATAAAGAAGATGGTAGTTTGCAACCAAGCCTTACTTAAAGGAAAAACAGAGAGAAAAGAACAGGATGAAGAAATGTAAATAAAATAGAATGTATTGAAAAACACATGAGAAAAATATTCACAGGTCTAGGAGACAGTATGAAAAAGTACTGGCAAGAGTCAAAATAAGGAAAACTTTACAGTTTTTCTTGTGTGAATGGAGAGGATATGTTTTAACACTTGGTCCTTATGTTAGTTTTATATATCGCCCTGTAACGAATAACCTCAAAACTATGCCCTAAAACAATACATGTATTTATTACTTCACCATTTGTGTAAGTCTTGAACCTGGGCTTAGCTTAGCTGCATCCTCTGCTACAGAGTCCCTCACAGGCAGCAGTGAATCTGTCTGCTGGGACTATAGTCACCTCCAGGCTTTCACTTCAGTTTTGTCTTCATTCCCATTTCCTTCATTACTATGTTTTCCTTCTAAAAGTCTTTGAATTTTAGTGGGCAATAATTCAAATAAAATAAATGAACCCCTAATGGTTGACTTTCAGTTATCAACAAGGGTAGAGGGTTGGAAACCTTTTAGGCATTTTCCACCCATCTTGCCTTGTAGACCTGCTCTGTGGCTTTGTTTAATGCCAAACATGACCTGGTTTCTTTTTAAGATAAAATTTCCCTTGAATTACTATGGCTGAACATTTGTTTTCTTCCTATCTCTGACTACCCACAAAGGGAAAAAGAGCTGTCTTCAGAACACATGGGAAGGAAAAAAAATAAAATAATATAAATAGGTTTTGACATGCGACATTAGCAGATGGTTTTATATAGGCATAGCAGTATTGTCTTAGCATTTCGTTAATAAAAAAATCTGCAGCCATTGTTTATATTATGTTTGTCAGGAAATGATCATATAAATAAAAATAGAAGATTGGTGTGGAAAGAATATAAATATTGAACACATTTTACGCTGCATATCAATCAGTTAAGAATGGAGTGGTTTCCTGTCCTTTGCTGTTATTCGATGCAAATTCATGAAATATAGAAGACATAAATATAGAAGACGTTTGTTGTATCGTTCAATTACATATTAAAAGGTGTTTTCATTTGAGTTGCAATCCATAAATATTGCATTGCCTTATCTCCTACTGGTCCCTCAAAGTATATTTTCCTAGTTAGGCGAGCTGTGAAGCTGATCACGTTAGATATGGCCATTAGCTCTGTTCTGTTGTCCAGACTCGGCTATTCTTTCCTGAACCTTTTAGGTACAAACTTTTTAAAAATATATAATAAATGTCTTTCTTATACGGAATGTTGTTAGCAATGTGTCCAAACTTGGAAAACCTCCTCTTGTTTTATTATGATGCATTTTGGATAGCAGTAAAGACCACACTTTCTTCTGTAGCATTAACACTATTTAATTAAAGAATCCAAAATACCAGTTTCTTTGTATTATTTTGTATTTAAACAAAGAACATGCCAAATTCCTGGGAAAGGCTGCTAAATTATTTCTGAAGACAGAAGGTCTGCAAAGATCTGTTTTTACCAGATTTTGGTGAAATACACCATTACCAAAGCAGGTTAAAAAATAGAAACTTTTTTATTTTTATCAGGTTTGTACCCATGTGACTATTGTCAAAAGAACTAAAATGAGTCAGGGGGCTTTGGCTAGAAATAAATGACAAAGATTTTTTTCAAAGGTCTTAGGATTTGCAAATAGAAAACACTACTAGATAATACCCAGAATATTTTGAAGAGAAAGAAAAGTTTCAGGGTTTTTATAATGAAAAATACACATTTGAGAGAAGTCAGTTCTTCATTCTTAGGTTGCATATTGGTTCAGGATGGTAACCTTTCGGATGTCCAGTGGTCTGGATAACAGATGCTAGGTGGTCTGGATAATGAAACATTCTTTCTTAAGAATGACAAGTGATTATATATAAGAGATATATACATCTCCAGCACATGAATGTTTCTCTAGTTCTTCAGAGGTTTATATTTAAAATTTGGATATTCTGCTCTTAAGTTTTTTCATTGGCTTGTCCTCACTTACCTTTCTAGGCTTCATCTCAACAGTGTCAGTTCATTAAAATCTTTTCTATAAAGTACCTCCCTTGACCATTGAGGGTGGCCCACCTCTCCACTCTCAACACGTTCAGGTTCTGGTATGTTACCAGGCAGTCATGGTACCATTGTTTGTGTTGACACACTTGTTCATGCCTCACTAACCAGTAGTAAATTCCTTTTGAGTAGAGACTAAATCTTTTATCTTAGTGTTCTTTGCACCCAGTAATGTTAAGATCCAGTAATTATTGGATGGGCGAAAGGATGGATGGGTGGATTGTGTTTAGGTAGAAATAAAATGGTTCTCTTGGTCTTAGAAATGAAATACATTAGATATACTCATTGTCTTATCAGAGCTTTACAATTTAATTAGGAAATTAAACATGTATGTGGAGCTACAAAAGGAGGCAACATATGCTAAGTTCAACCAAAAGATAGAGGGAGATAAAAGACTATAAAATAATACAATAAACAGATCAAAGTGCAGAGGTCGAGGCAGGTTTTGATAAGGAGGTGGCATTTGAGCTCTTCCTTGAGTTCTGTTTCTCTTCATTCTTCTTCTTGGTATTATCAGGCAAGACCAAGGAATGGGCAATCAGGAAGACCCCAGGAGAAAAAAAATAGTTATATTTTTTTGTGTCAAAAGTAACAACTCTAGAATAAGTCTTCTTTATTTCAAATTGTTCCACTGTTCACTAGCTATATGACTTTGGGCAAGTTATTTAACCATTTCAAGCAGTAGTTTCTACATCTATCAAATGGTGATTATTTGTTATAAGGGAAAAGGGAGAGATAATCTATGTAACATTCTTACCATGATGGCTTGTAGTATATAGTAATTGCTCAATAAAGATTTGCCATTATTGTTATTATAATTATAATTATTAAAGCTCTCTACCATGAGGCATAGCTGTTTTTATTTGTTCACTGTGCCTTATTGTGTATAGCAAACCTTATTGTAAAATATAGCTATGTAATGAAAATCTATCTTAATATATTTATTGGTCAAATATCAGCAATTTCATAAAGATAAACTTAATATATATGTATTTTCTATTTTGAATCTTAATATCTTGTCTATAAATCAGAAAGTCGTAAAATGGAAAAATTAGACATGAGAAAGCTTGTGATCTCATGATCCATTAATTTCAAACAATAATCTCTGTAAAATTACAATTTGGCAAAGAGATTTGGGCAGTTCACAGGAGTACAACATTAAATATTGACTAGGTAAGGCTTAAATTGTGATAAGACCTTAGTACCCAGATCTCAGTAAGGTTAGATTCTAATGTGGATCATGAACATGGTAGATGAACTCAGTCCCATGTTTTTCTGGTTTTCACAATTTACCAAACCAAAGATTTAAGTCCAGCAGAGAGAATACAGCTCAAAAGTTATGTGCCAGTCATGTTATGCCACAGGGACAATGCACTATTGAGATGCAAAAACCAAAAAGTATGATCAGCCACACAGGTTAGCTTCAGAATGCTGCAGTAATCCACTGGAAATGGGGATCTTCAGTGACAGTTGATTTGATTTTTAAAGGATCTGAAAAGCTTTACTGGGAGTGAGGGGTGTAACATTCTCAATGGGAAAATAACATGAATAGTTCTGGAGGCAATAAAGCAAGAGGTATATTGCAAGAATAAATTTGAAGTAGCCATGTTTTGGCTGCACATATGGTATATGAGGAGGAAAATAGGGCCATAAGTTCATAGGAAGAAAGATATTTTTCAAATACTTTGCTACATGGTTCACTCTTTGTCCTGTAGCAGTGAAGATGGGTCCATGTAAAATGTCTAACCAAATTATTCAAATGGTTAGAATTATTGTTTAAAGGAAGTTGATCTGATGATAGATGAAGATGGTGGAGTGACTAACTAGTTAAGGCAACTAGTTAGAAGGCTTTTAGAGCAGTTGTATGACAGGTAATAGAGCTTGATCTATGTAGAGATATTGGTCAAGGAAAGAGTAGTAAATCGAAGGGGAAGAATTTGCAGTGCCCAGGAAGTATTGGGGCTTTTGTGGGAAAGAGGGAGCAGTTGAAAAAAATGCTCCAGACCTTTCATTCCAAGTGATTGGGGATGGTGGTATCAGCATCAGTCAGGAAAATCGAGACCTGTCAAAATACTTGCAGCATAGGAGGATTTAATCCAGGAAAGCAAATGGAAAGAAGGGATCAAAGAGCAAAACAGAAGGAAGCGCTCAAGAAGCAAAAGTCAGGAGGACTATAATAGCTGTCAAGTTCAAGCTGAGATGTAGTCCAGAGTTAGGAGGTTGTTTCTGTTGCCATAGGTGAAGAAATAGTGGGAACTGCTGCGAGTGTTGCAGCAGCCCTTAGCCCAGAGACTGGTGATAGGCAGAGCACTTCAGAATCCAGCTAACTGAGGAAAAGTCTGACATTTCTGAGGCCCACACGGTCTCCACCACTGTTGGCATGGGAGGAAAAACATCAGCCTTAGAATATTGTGAGTATACCTCATTACAGAACCTGAAAGCTGACAAACCCAAAAGCTAAAGTCTGAGAAGATGCAGTTAGTTCCCTCCCTTTTCCTGAGTCACCAAGAAAGTTGCTGAGGGTCAGCAGACAGTACCAGGACCACTATGGAAGACAGGAGAGGGCAGAGAGTATAGGAATGATATCATGGCTGGTGATGGTAAGAATGCTGAGTATGAGGTTCTGGTAGGGCCTCAAGTTGACCTGAGAGATATTGAAAAGACAGATGTGAACTTGGGATTTAGAGGGATGGATAAATTGCAAAGGGAGAATGAGGACAATGGAAGTCTTCACTAGGAGAAAGTTGATGTTAACTTGTTTAACATCTGTTTAAAACAACAAAAAAAGCTCGTGGGGAAAAAAAGAGGAAATAGCTGCTAAAAGGGCAGAATGAGGGCTGAGAAGAGACAGGAGAGACCGAATCCAGAGTCCAATAGCATCCAAGACAAATGGAGCCTGGGGCCCTCCATATGGGTAAATTTTCTAACTGGCATTGCCAATGAGATGATCATGGACATATTGAATTTCCTGGGAGAGTATGGTGTCAAAGCAAAGACAATAGCAAGGTGTTTCACAGGGTGGTAATCAGCTAATGTATCCAAATATAAAATCCAGAAATAAGCACCGCTAAAAACACTACAGTCAATGCAGATACAAATCTCTCCTGTATTGATATGTTTCCTGCCTCAAATAGCTACACTTATTAACTGATGGCAGCTTCCCAGTTGCAGGCTGTGGTTTGCCATCGGATCTTCCCCACAAGAAGAACATTGACATTTTATTTACTCAGCTTCACTCATCAATTTCTTGGCTGTAGAAAAACTGCAGTATTGTTTTAGAGCCCTTATTATAGCTAATGAGGGATAAATAATTAAGTCCCAGGGGACCCATGTTCTAACCAGTTATTGCAGGATGGGCCCTTTCCCTCTCCTTTCTAATCTGGGAGAAGTCTCTGCACTTTACGGTTAAATGTGTTCTTCATTTGGGGATGGCAAGGATGATTGAAAGAATGTCGAATGTGCTGATTATTGTTTTTTTGACACGCGTAGTGTAGGTCTCTAGTCTTTACTGATATTATAATAAAACCATGTATGGAAGGAAAGCAGAGGTCTGCATGGTTTCTCCCATTTGTATATGGGGTAGGTGCCGGGGGAGACTTCTGACAAATGAATCTGAAAAGATGAAAAGATAAATTTTTAAGATAAAAAATAGGGTGTCATGGTATTTTCTAGCAGTTTAATCAATATAGTATATTATCACTCATTTACATTTAAAAAATCTTATTACTTGGCAGATTTTGAGTGTTTGTCAATGCTTAGTTTCTGTTAATTTTTTCTTTTATAATCTTTAAAACTGTACTTTTTTTATGGTGCTTTTAGGTATCAAAGGAATTTTATTTTTCAACATTAGTGTCAGTATGTAGCTTCTTTGCCATTTTCCCCCAAGTACTTTTGCTTCATTTCTTCTGTAGCGTTGATGATTCAAGGATGAATAGGCACTGTTTGGCCTAGAGTTACTGTATCTCCAACAATCTATTTCATTGGACAGGAATGTTCAATAAAAGTGCTGTTTGAAAGCTTGTATTCCACGATAAGAAATACTTGAAGACAATTGATTCTTATTTAATGTGAACCTTGTGATTGGGAAATTTTGCAGTGATTGGTAATAGTTTTATCAGAACAGTTCTTCTTTAGCAACATATATTCTGATGTGGTTATTCTTTATTTTCTCATAGACATCCAAGGTCAAGAAGGACATGTTCTAAATGCCAGGGAAAACCTGAACATCCCAAATCACTAGGAATAAATACATATATACAGGGAACATAATAAGACAAGTGCTCCAAATATTATCCATTGGGGGAGCATTGTCTAGAGGCCCCAGTCGGCATTGTTTCAAATGTAGTGAATAAACTTCCATGAAACAATGAACCTAAGTTTAAATGTATGTTAGTTGGAAGAGCCTTTAACTAGTTTGGCTAACAATGATTTAAAATGTTTAGCATTTGATTAAAGTGGCAACACCTATAGAAACTAAAACTGAGTGCTCTTACTTTTAATAGACATACGAGCTAGTATGCACACACTTAAAGCATATTTCTCATTAAGAAAACTCATAATAAGCAATTTAAAATTGGCAAACAAAATCATTAGCTATGTTTGAAATGCCCTTTTCCATCAAGCTAAATCCCACGCACTTCCCAAACTTCAGCACATGTCAAAACTTCCAAAGAGTGTCTCTTAGCCTCTTAGATCTCTTTGTCCCCATGGCATTTTCTACTGGTACTGATTTTATTGCAAGGTAATTGGTCCGCCTGCCTCCCACGCTTGGCAGTTTTCTTTATTCAGGTTTCTGATTATAGCACAAAGCACATAGTAGGCGTTAAACAGATGATTATCAAATAAAAGAATAGAACATTGAATGAGGGGATAAATGAGTGAGCAAATAAATGAAGGGATAATTAGTTACCCTATAGAAGGTGTTACTTTTAAGTTTTCCACTGTTGGAATTGAAATCAGATTAATTTAAATATGCTGTTCCATCTATGTTTCAATATTGAATATGCCCCAAATGAAGCAAATCAATATTTAACTTCATGACTTCAGGAAGTTTTATCCATCCAGGATAAATTGACACCTACTGTATGATGTGGATCATATAAAGAGACCTGAGATATACACTGGGGCCCCTAATGAACTTAAAAAATAGTTGTAGAACTAAAACACCTGTACATGAAATTGTTTTTATAATATTTAACAGTGCCTACTAGTATGTGAATAAGTGTGTTAGGAGGACATAAGAATAGAACTGAGACGCTCATAGATTAATGTGCAAGACTGTGCTTATAAAAAATAGAGATCTCTGGCTTCCCTCCTGGAGTTTCTGGTTCACTGGGTCTCGGGTGGACCTGGGAATCTGAACTTTTAATGAAAACCACCAGTGATTTCCTGCAAGTGTTCCAGGGAAGTAAACTTCAGTGGACTAAGGAAAGGCTTCCCCAGGCCAGAGGAATCAGGAAAGCAGGAGATGGGACTTGGGCTGGAGCCTGAAGGATACATAATAATATTTGGATGAGCAAGGAGGGAAGGGAAGCAATTTCTTTTTGCTTAATTGGTGGATAATTGGTGGAAACATCTCTATCTAAATACCAGATGATTATGATGATTGACAAAATACACTTCATGATATCCCAGGGTAAGGAATGGTACTCTGATGCTTCCTTTTTTTGTTGTTTTTAATCTAACATAGAAGCATATTTTAAATTGACTTATTTTTCCCCCTAGTTTTTACTTTTACCTATTAAATCTTGACAAGTTTCTACATTTCAAAGTTTCTAAGGATCAAGCATGCCAGTTATTGCTGTATCTTGAGTGATGATATTTTAAACAAAGATTGTTGGCTAACAAGAAGTGAAACATTAAATGTGTCCCTCCACTAACACTAGTTAGAAACCACCTCTTCAATTTTTCTTGCCAATGAAACTTGGAAGGTTACAAAAGTTTTGTGGATGTACAATTGCTTTTCCATGTTTATATATATTTACTATAAAATAGGCTGCATCAAAAACATGTCTATCAGCTGTCATGCTGAAGGCTTGATAGTGTGTTCTTCAAAGCAAAGCAGACTTTGAAAGTGTTTGTTTGAAGATTCCCTGATCAGAGGCAACACGTTCGTGGACAATTCAAAGAGTTCAGAGAAACTAATTGTATAGGCTGGCAATCAATTTGGCATAAGCAAAAGAAGGGTGACAATCAATATCTAGTTGAGAGGTAAAAGAAGAGTCTCAGTAGTGACAGCTCGGTCACCTAGCAGAGATAGATAAATGACACTCAATAGAAAAAGCTGCCAAGACCAACACTTGCTGGTGTTTCTTGAGTTTCGGTGCTCAGTCTGTTACCAGAATAAAAATGTTCTGTTTGCCTGTGCACCAGTTAAAGAAGAAATTCAGGCAGGTTTGCAGCAAAGAAAGTCAGGATTTATTTCCAGGGAGTTGCAAGTCCTACAGATGCAGGTGAGCTAATGCTCTCAACAATCTCCCCCCACCCTGCCACCCCCACTTGGAAGTGCAGGTTATATGATAAAAATCAGTTGTCATGGAACTAAAGAAGGTAGGGTAATTGATCATTGTGTTGAATTCTGGAATCAATCTGGTGCCTCCTGTTTGGTCCCCATGGCCTATGGGACTGTTGTTCTGCCTAAATGCGCCTGGGGTTAAAACACATCTAAAACTAAGATGTTATCTTTAGTGTAAACAAAACTTATTGTTCCTATGACTTTAGACCTGAGTCTTTTTTTTCGTAATTAATTAATTAATTAAAATTTTTAAATTGTTTATTATGGTGACATTGGTTAACGAAATCCAGTAAGTTTCAGGTGTACAGTTCAACAGTGAGGCATATATATACTGCATTCTGTGTTCACCGCCCACAGTTAGATTTTTTTCTGTCACCACATATTTGATCTCTTTTACCCCGTTTCCCTCCCCCTTGTCCTCCCTTCTACCATCTGGTAACCACTAGTCTATTATCCATGACCATGAGTCTCTGTTTGTCCTGTTTGTTTGTTACTTTTAGGTTTATGTCCCACATATCAGTGATATCATGTGGTTTTAAACTTTATCTGTTTGACTTATTAGTCTTGACAGATCTTGTTTTAAGGCTTAGATTAAAGGAGCAGGCATACAGGAAACAATAGTGGGAAAAGCAAGCAAGTCACAATGCCATTATCTGGGCAAAACCAGTTTGAATCAGGAAAAACTATATTGAAGAAATGAAGCTTGTGTGCAGTTACAAGTCCCCCAGAGATAACTGAGTGTAGTCAGACAAGCAGAGCAGGCAGTCACTGAGAGGTAGTTCTATATATGCCCTCATTCTGACAATGCAGAGATAGAAGACCCCATATTTGCACCAACATCTGTTTTTCTTCTCCTTGCTGAGTGCTCAGAAGACTACATATACCAGCTACCATTGCAGTGAGTTGGGTCCTATGACTAGTTGTGACCAAATGCCTTTAAACAAGAGTGACAGTTCTGTCACTAAGATGAGGTAGTGAAAATCCCTACAGAATTCTCCAGTCTCTCTTTTCCCAGCCAAGAGTCAAAACTTTATATTGAGAGAGTATGTCAGCCTGAATATTTGTGATATTCCATTGACACAAAGATCATAATATTTATCATCCAGGACAATTTCAGGATTGAAAAGAAAGCTATTAATAATTATGCCAGGAAAACAGACCTAAAGTGGTCTGTCCTTGGAAACCAGGACCAAACCACCCTACTTGTGGAAGACAATTGATTGCTGAACTGCTCAGTTATTTTTCTTTTAAGTCACTGAGATGCTAAGGTTGTTTGTTACTCCAGCATAACCTACCTTATCATGACTAATTCTGTACATTATCCATCAAACCATTTGTTGTCTGAACTTAGAGACAGGCGTTTTTAGCATTCCTATACTTTCTAAGAAAAGGCAAAGATGGTATTAACTTGATTGGCTGATGCTCCCCAGGAGCCAATTTCCTGCCCTATTCATAGCACCACCAAAAGACTGACAACTCAGAAGGTCTTGACTTCTGAAAGAACTATCTTTAAAGCCCTAATAAAAATAAGTACCGACTTATATAACATTTTAAATTCTATATCTTTGCATTCTCATAACATCTCACTGTGGTAAGTAGAACTGGTGCGATATATCCATTTTACAGATAAGGAAAATTAGACTTAAAAATATAAATGATTTGTTCTAAGTGACATATAACTGGTAATAACATCTCCTCCCTGGCCCACTGATGCCTCTTTAGAGAGTACAGGATACTGAGATATACTGACTGTACTGTGGCTACAGAGTTGAGTCTGGGAGAGGATTTAGTAACACCACTTCTCTGGATGTGCTGTGGTTTGCAGTACCTGCTTGCTTAAAAGAGCATGTGAATTAAAGAGCAGGCCCAGTGAAGAATACTTTGTTGGCATCCATGAAGCTACAGAGTCTGGTGTACCTCACTTTGAGTATCTAACATTATTACATTGCTGGATTTAAATTTTCAAAAGCATAGTGCATATCAAGAAAAAAATTGTGATTATCCAGTCTATATTTTACTTTTTCCTGATCAAAGTAAAATTATAAAATTCTCATTTTAAAAAATGGGGACACGAGGCTCCAAGTTGTTACATTAGTTTTCTAGAACAGAATAGCCTCAAATTAAAATTTAATGTGTATTCTCATGCTATATTAAAATATTTTAATTATTCCTATCAACAATGGCCAATAAGAATAAATATTTAGGGCCAATAATAAATTGAGCTGTCTGGTAACTTCAAGGTTTCTCCAGCTTTGATACTGAGCTATAAAGATCTATTCCCCCAATCATAAATTAATTTATATTAAAAGTAGTTGTCTTGGCAATTCAAAGTTTTTTTGAGCATTATTAGACTCAAAGAACATTTGTGCTTCAAACTATGTGAGAAAATAAATTATAAAACAGAACTAACGCTGGGTTTATTTGTGGAATTCATTATTTTGAAGAACTCTATCAGAATGCATTTTTGATGTTAAGTAGATGAGCTCATGAGACTGGATATGGGTGATTATATGAACTATTAACTATTTTGTGTTAATAAAATTAATAGTGATATTAATTAGTAACTATAGCATTAATTAAAAACCTACTCCATCGATGGAAGTAACCCATTTTGTAGACATCGTGTCAATTCTTGGGATAGAGTATTAACCCTTTTTTTCAGAGTGTTAACCAGGATCATGAAAGCTAGTGAAGTATACTTCCTGGCAATCACTGGCACACATAGGGTATTTTCTCCCACCTCTGCCCTCCTTCCTAATGCTACAAAATGAGAATGCTACAAACACATGAATCCATAAATGCAATTTTGTTTTCTGCCACTGTTGAGCAAAAAAACCTTGAGATTTGCTTGTTAACATTCAGGGGATTCCCTCCAACTCCATGTGGAAAATGAAACTTGTCTGAATGCATATCTCTGCTTGCTTTCTTGCCCTTACCAAATCGGCCTCTCTCCGTGTAGTGAGCTTCCCATGCAAGATCAGCATAAGCCTGCCTCTGAGAAAATTTATGTTGCTTTCTGCTCACATACAGATGGCCCTAGAGTGATGCAATAATTCAAATTGGACTAGCACCTTCGATATGTTTATGAATGGTGTGTCATCCCCATGAGTGAATTAGAGCTTCATGGTTTCTGGGCAATGGTATTATTCTTGCAAAATTTGTGCCGAATTAAAAATATATGTCATCTAGGAAAGAAATAACAAATTCCAGCCCTTTGACATTTATCCAGAGTGACTTTCAGTTTTGGCTTAGTTTTCAGTTATCTTCACTGTAGATTTACTGTTCCGGTTACAGTGAGGATCAGCAGCAATTCGGTTAAGAACAGCATAGTTACAGCCAACCTGGGGATTGTCCCTGCTTACATGCTTAGATGTGAGAGCTTCTAAGTGAAGAAACTCTCATTTTCTAAGGAAACAAGTTGGAGCAGTTAGGTAGAACCCAGCTCTGAACCAGCAAAGTTTCCCCATGAACAGTTTCTCTTGGAATTGAAAATTATTCAACTTTTCTTTTCACTCCCAAACTTGAGGAATGTTTTGCACTGCGATTGAAATGGGTGGAAAAGATGGGTTTCTCAGGAAAGCAATGAAAGTAGAATGGAAAAAATAAATTTAAGAGCAAATGATATGGAAGGCCTTGTAAAATATGTTCTTTATTAAGATAATTCTCCTATCCTCTCTCCCCCAGCAATAGAACAGTAGGCTGTCTTGGAAGAGACTAGTCTGTAGGAGTCTGGTGGTAGTAAAGGGTGTCCAAGCTAGAGACTGCATCTAGAATCCTGGCCTCATTAGGATATTGTTCTAACTAACTAAGCTAATTAGCTGCAGATGAAACATGTGGACTGTGGACTGTATATTTGATGTGACAGAAAGAGCATGGAGTTATATCTGGAAGATATTTGGTTTGTTTTACTAATGACTAGGAGCCCTGCATCTTAGCTCCATTTGTCACAGCTTAAGACTTAGCTCTTTGCCACCTTTTATTTCTCACTACTTCTCTCTGACCAGTTAGATCTACATGTAGGTCTGTGGGGAAGTGAAAATGGAAGGTGCCAGGGAATGAGTGAAAAAAAAAAAAACTATTAGTTTCATTCATGTACTGAAAAATAATTTACTGACTACCTACCCAGTAACAGTAGCTATGCTTCCTTGTTAGAGATAAGATAAACAATAAGGCACAGTCACTGACCTCAAGAAAATTAGATAATTAACAAGGTGCTATGATGCTACCTTGGAGAAGAGCTTAGAGTGCTAAGAAAGCACAAACGGAGGGTTTCTCTCTTATGGAAAGAAGAGGTCAAGTCTTGGCTAGTGTTTCCCATGGCATTTGGTTGGAATGGAGAGTACCCTGAGGGTAGGGTATATTTTTCCATGAAGAGCTAGTATTGAATGCTTCGACAGGTATTTATTTGGGCTATAAGTTATAATAAAAGCTGTACTAAAAATAGCAGATGTTAAAATGTATCACTGCGTGTGAACCTGGGTTTAGAAGAAACTTAATCTAATTGGGAGAAAGCCTGAATTCAAGTACAGAGCATTTGTAAGTAACAAGAATCCACCGATAGAGATATCGACACATGATTAACAAAATGGCAGAAAATGCTCATACTCCACCAAGTAAACACTAGCATGGTTTAAATGTTTGCTTGCATGTTGTTTTGGCACAGTAGAAAAATATTTCAAGTTTTGGAATAAAATATTGGTTCCAGTGTAAATTCTACCATCATGAGGAGTATGACCTTGAATGAGTTTCTTATTCTCGTGGGACCTCAATTTCTTCATTTTTAATTAATTAATAAATGAATGCATACGTAAATAAATAAAAATGCAGATAGTAGTACCAACCCTATAGACTTGTAAGGATTAAGTCAAACAGTGTTTGCCATAGAGTAGTTGTAACAAAGTAATATATAAATATATATTTAAAACCTAAGTGATTTTCTATTTTGTCATTCTGAATACTAGAGCTTTTCTCTAGTTTTCCTTAGGAATTCAAAGAGAATGAAGGTAGAAATATGCAAATTCTGCAAAAAAGGATTAAACAATAAGATGAGGCCTTGTGCAGATGCTGTCATTTTAAACAAAGATTACCCAGATTCCTTCATTCTCCCTCCTTTAGTATATGAAAGACCAAGAAAGTCTAGATGGCCCAGATTATAGTGCTTTCTCAGTGTGCTGGGAAAATATTTCAATTCACCTCTGTAAATGACATAAATGAACTTAGCCAAGAGATTGCAGTTAGAAAGGAGCCAAACATGATATTAAGAAGAAATGAGAAGGCTGCAGATAGCCAGAAGAAGGATGAAGAAAGAGAAACAGAAGAGTGAAACTAGTACTTTATATGGTAGATTACATGGAAGACAGATGGGTGTTTATATATCTCTGCTTCTTCTCTAATATTTTAGAAAAGGACCAAGTCTCTCAAATGGGGCATGGCCATTTCCACTTGATAGTCCACTGTGCTTAAGTGTAAAAGAGGCCTTGGGTTTTATATTTCCAGGTTGCCTTCATTCTGTGTGGTTTAGAAGCCGACTGGAGGCCACTGGGCCTACTTTGAGACCTGCTATGGCACAGCAAGAGCACCCTTACAGGAATGTCTGGAGACAGACTGCCAGATCAGCATGCTTGGTGGAAGTGGCCCCTGAGATTTAGGGCACCGCAGCCAGTAGAGGCTAAGGTGAAGGTCAGTCAGAGTGCTAACGTACCACAAAGCTGTGACCAAATAGAACAGACTTAGAACAGCCTAAGGATTTCAGACATAGAGCCAAAAGGGCCAGCAACAAACCTGGGGACAATGGACTTCTGTCCAGATATAAGATGGCACCACAATCAAGTCTCTCTACTCTACAAAGACCATGATCCATCCAACCAGATCTGCATATGGCTAGGAACTTTCTACAGAGAAAAAGCAGTGTACTCATCTTCTGAGATGCTAACACTTTTATCCAGGAGATAAATGGTCTATAAAAATAAAATAAAAATAAATTTAAAAAGTAACATTTTGTCAACAATTGGTTATAAAAAAATTTAAACATACAGAGAAGTTAAATTTTAATTTTACAATGAACATCATATACCTACCAACTAGATTCTACCACTCATATTTACTATTCTGGCTTATATGATATTTACATATCTAGCCATATAGCCAACTCACCATCTCTCTCTCCATCTATCAGTCTAATTTTTGAGGCATTTCAAAGTAAGTTGCAGGCATCAATACAATTTATCCCAAATTATATACATACTTGAACAAGAATATCATTAACTAAAGTTCCAAAATTTTTTACAATTCTTTTTTTTTCAAAGTAAAATTTAGAAACAACGAAATACATAAATCTTAAATGTAGCATTGGATGAATTTAAACAAATGCATATACCTGTGCAATACAAACCTCTATGGAGATCTGAAATATAGGGCATGATCATCTCCCAGGAAGTTTCTTGTGTCCTTTCCCAGTCCATCTCTGCCTTATCTCTGCCTCCTAGGAAATCACTATTAAAATTTTCATCAGACATTAATTTTTTCTGTACTAAAATATGTATAAATGGAATCATAGTATTTAGTCTTTTGTGTATGGCTTCTTTCACTAGGTGTAGTGTTTTTGAGATTATTATATATTGTTGCATGTATTAACTTATTCCTTTTGATTGCTGAGTAGTATTCCAGTGTAAGAAATATGTAATGGTTGTTTGTGTATTCTTTTATTGATAGACACCTGTTTCTCAATGGATTTTAAAATCCATTAAAAATCCATCAAGTTAGACTAAGTCTAACATTTAAATTCAGATTTGAGACAAAAGTTAATGCTAATCAACATATAAAGCTGAAGAAGGTGAGTTTGGTTATACAAAAAATAAATAAATCAGTATTTTTTATAAATAATCCAGTTGTAGTGTGCTTAAACCTTTTTAACCTTCCTAATAGGCATCCAGTGAAAAACAGCTAGTATTTTATTGTAACTCTTCATTTTTCCAGCAGATACAGGAAACATGCTTGTCCTCAAATGGCCAATGACTTTCCAGGATGAGTGGTGTCCTCCATAGGGGGTCACATCACACTGTGCTTTCATGGGGAGGGGGCTGAGGTGAAGGAGAGGCACTGCAGTGACTCAAACCCCAATACCAACTTTCTATTTTAACCCCAGTCCTACTCTTCCTATTCTTAAGATGAAGTTTAATCATAGTAGCACTCTTAGTTAAGTTGACAAACTTTTGCAGAGTGGGAAGATTGGGAGTCAAATGCAGAGAAACACAAGGAAAAACAATTTGCAAGTCATAGCAACAGTTCTTGACATACTTCACAGTATAGGTGAATAAAACAGAATGTGGCGTGCACTTTTAGCAGAAGTGGATGAGTTATGGTCTTGCAGCCTCCCATATAAGAAAGTGTATGGGAATACTGAGCAACTTTATTGTTAGTTTTATTATCAATTTATATTATTAATCAGCAAATAACATATTAAAATATTTCTTAAAAAATGACTCAGTTCAGCTTTCAGTTAAAGAGCCCATGAGATATCAATTTGAATTGGGGAAGGTAGCTTCTTGTGTTATGTTTATTTTGTTCTATTTCTGTCAAAAATAAAGTTATGCTAAACTGAATATCTGATGATAGATGGTGTCAAAGAACACTTTAGTCTGATGTTCTGATGATTTCCTAGAGTGGCAAAATAGCGGGCTAGATCTGTAGAGAAAGGACAGGATGTGGAAAAGTCCACATTCTTTTACATGCTGTTAGAAGAAACAGCTCCTAAGGTAGACTGGGATCATGTTTTCTAATTGTACTTTCCTTACTGAATAAGTCAACATCTTTGGGACCCAAATCATATTCTCTGAATGTAAAGAAATCTGATTGTATCAGTCCCAGAATGATTAGGTGGTTTCCTGCCTTGAAAGGATTCAGGAAACCACTATCTTTTAACATTTACTTCTAGAATGATCTTCTTTGGTGTCTAGAGAGACGCTTTCTATGAGACATTAGGTCCAGTGACAAGTACCCCTGTGATCTGTACTTTAAATAGGGGTGCCTGACAAAGGTAGGTGCCTGAGCTCAGGGAGAGACTTTCAGTAATAAGCCTCACTAGTCCTGCTCTCGTGTGGTTTTGAATTGTCTTTGTTGTTGTTCATATGTTCTTATTTAATGCCCTATTTTCCTAACTTTAAGTTAGAGCCCTTTTTAAGCAAAAATTATCTTTGTTTGGGTTATCTTCCCCCAGAAGAAATGCTATAGTAGGAATTTATTAATTAAATGATATGTACCTTAAAACATGGAATCTATTTTTAATGAAATAAAATAGCTAGATTTATATATATACATATACACATACCTATATAACCTGAAATATACTGTTTGCATATGAATTTGATTTATTTTTTCTGACTTGTGTAGGTCTTAACTTTTTAAAAAGTTTATTATACATTAAAACTCATTATATTTCACTAAATATAAATATACTTTAAAAATTTTTGTCCTGTGTATTTTTAGTTATATTAGCTACTTGACCAGTATTTAGAAGAAAGGATTTAGACTCAAGTCAGACAAAAGAAAAAAAAAAGGAACTAGAAGACATCGATTAAGGTCAGTGTTTAAGGATAAATTTTGTTAGTCAGCAAATTAAAAAAAAAAAAAAACACCTTTGCTGACACCTGACCTAAGAAAAAGAATTGGCTTATTTCTAATCACATCTGGGAAACATGATAAAATTATTCTGTGTGCAGACTGGCAATGCATATACCTCAGCTATCAAAATAATAAAATGAAGTAAAATGTCATTGGGCATTCGAATGCAAATGGGTGATGCTTCACAGTCTTTGATTTTCTGGAAAATAGAGAATTTTGGTAAATGAGAATTTTAAAAAAAAAAGAGGATGTCATCAAAGAATAAATAATGTTATATACTCATCGGGTTCAAAATATTGTCTCTCCGACCAGATTTATAAAGGTTATGAAAAGATCAGACAACTTAATTTTTTACCAGGAGTTGAGATTGGTCCCTGAAACTCTGTTCCAAATTGTAGCTTGGAAATGTAATTAGTTTTAATTCATCATAAAGTAGTGCCAGAAATGTGCTCACAGTATCACTGTAAGTCTGGGATGCTTGAGATTCTGGTTTAACAGCTTCCTGTCCACCTCTTATTTTTTCTTTTTTTTAAAAAAAATATAAAGCCAAGAAAAATATAAGAAAGGCGAATAGATTTTTTTTTTTTATCTAGCAATTTGTGCATAGAACTTTTAATTGTACAGAAGAGATAATTCAGTAAGATATACCTAGAAAGAGAATAATATTTTAACTTATTTTTTTTAAAGACACAATTTTAATTTTAACTGAGTTCCAACTATTGGGACACATTTATGCCAAATGTTTATAAATGAATGAAATAAGGATTGACATAAGAAAGAACTCTAGCCTCTGTACTAAGGTAGAAAGAAAGTAGGTTAATATTCGGAAAACCAGAGTTTAGTTCCTGATCTGTCATGCATAACCTGAGTGACCTTGGGTAAACATCACTGTTTATCATTACTTTTCCTATCTATGATAGATTTAGTACACATCATGAAAAATCTACCATTCAAGAGATTGTTTCTGTTTACATACAGTGACATAAAGTATTAGAGATTGCTCTGATCAGTTTTTATTTCAGAATTTATGACTTCTTCACTCATTTTTTTCACATAAACTTACTTAGGTTGTCTCTTCCACCAGATGTTAAGCTTTCTTCAAGTCAGAAAAAAAATATTGTGCCTTCTTGGGCTCAGCAGCCAATAAGTGTTCACCAAGATAACTCCTAATTAGGAGCTGAGACTCTTCTTCAATTAAAATAATTCCCTGCATGGAAATAAGGCCTAGGGGAAGGCGGCTGCTGTTTTTACAGTCAATAAAAATGGTTTAGTCCTAACTCCCTATCCAACTAACCATGATCTTGTAAGTAAGCCATTTAACCTTTGTGTTGCCTCGGCTTTCTCATCTACCATGTAGATATAATGGTATTTTAAAAGTACATTATAATGACAAGTAGACGAGAGTTCTTTGACAAGTTCATAGTACTATATAATTTTGAGTTACTACCATTAATAACATAAGATCTGTCAAAATACAGGAAACAGATTTTGTTTTCCTCGCTGGACACAAGAAGAGATGGTTTGTGTAAATGTGTGGTCACACATCATTCTCTGAGCACTCATCATCGGTGTCTACTGTCTTCTTGAAGTCCTTAATGAGTTGCGGTACTATTCCCTGTAAAAGCAGTATTTCCCTGACTGGACAAGTTTGTTTGCAAACTTCCTCACTCTGCTGCTAAATAGTTGTATGTCATATTAGAATTGTTGGAATTTTGAACTACACTACCCTGGTTATGTGGTACTTCAGGTAATTCATGGGCATCCTAGAGCCCTTAATTTGCCATGCTAGAAACCTTAAGTAAGAGAGAGAAGCTGGACCAGACTGATTTCTCTCTGAAAATAGTATCATACAGAGTCATCAAAAAAAAAATGTGCTTCAGCATGAAACTGTGAGACAATGAGCTCAGTTTCTGGGCAAGAGAACACTATGTTCAGTGCATTTAGTTCAGGTGTTCTGCTCTCAGAGTTCTGGTCCATGCATCCTCATGGATGGGCCCCAAGGACAAGGTCATCAAACACAGTTCAAATACACATAATGAATACCTGGCACAGAGTAAGTACTTAATATTTTTAAAAAATAAAGTAACAAAGGATTAATAACAATGTCAACCAAATACCTACTTCATGCATAATTAAGGGAGACACATAATATATGACGTGTTTCTATACCAAATACGATAATTTACTTCAGAAGACAAGATAAGAATATATAAAATATTTGAGCATTTAAAGTGTTGTTTTATTTTTAAGTTATAGAATGAATGATTTAAAGTATAAGGCTATATGAATTAAAAACATGGAGGACCACTGAAGAAATCTCTTAGGAAGTGAAACTTCAGTTAGGTTTTGAAAAATATGTGGGATTTGAGAATATAAAGAGGGTATTGGCATTCTAAGTAGTCATAGTATAAAACAACATCTGGAAATGGAAAAGTGTGTGTTTGTTTCACTCTTTACTTTTGGGCAATTGAGAGGTAGTGTGGGTATTTAAAACAAAATAGGATCATAACATACAATATCTGTTATAACTATAGAAATATTCATAAATGTATACTAAGACATCTGTAAAGATATTTATTGTTTGAAATAGCAAAATTTTTAAAGTAATTTCAATTTTGTCAGCAGAAGAATGGTTAAATAATTTATGGTGTCACATTAGTCATGTGGTGAAATACAGGGAAATAGCTAAAAAGAATAAAATAGATCTCTGTGTGCCAGCATGAGAAGACCACCATGGGAAGACTTCACAGTATATGGTAAAAATACATTCGTGTGAAATTTGTCAACTTTGGAAATTGATTTTAAAAAATCAAAGTGGTATCAAGAAGATTAATGTGGTGACACTGCGTCAAATTAAAAGGGAACAAATGAAAATGGAGAAAGATATTGGGAGATGTTTTCATGAGTGCAAAGAGAAAGAGAGAACCCAGAGACAAAAAGAAAGAGAGAACTCAGAGACATTCTAAAAAATGATTTCAAAGGACTTTATGACAGACTCTTGAAATAGAGGATGAAGGCAAGAGACGAGAAAAGAAATTTTCAGATTTAAGCTTAGGAAATATACATTGAAGAATGATTTCTACTAACTGGAACAGACCATGTTATTAGGAAACCTTTACATTTTTTGTTTGTTTCTTTGTTTTTCAGGATGGAAGAAACAGTACGAAATCTATTGCAGAGTCAAGGACCTACAGAGCAGAAAAAAGAAGAAACTGTTAATATAATGGTCTATCAGGTACACCATGTTGCTTATTCTTGATTGGGTAATGGTCAGCTTGTTTTTCTCTTATTTTTTGAGCTCTGTCTTCTCTAACCCAGAGATAAATGGGCAAATATGATCCAGACCTTGGTTCTCAGAGCTATATAATTACCTGTTTGAAGTATCATATACATGTTTATTTAACTCATTCATTTCTTTTTAAAAATAATTTATTTTCAATTATAGTTGGCATATACTATTATATTGGTTTCAGGTGTGCAAGATAGTAATTAGACATTTATATAATTTACAAAGTGATCACCCAGTACATCTAATACCCATTTGACACCATACATAGTTATTACAATATTATTGACTATATTTCTTAATGTACTTCTTAATCCCTTCCCCTTTTTTACCCATCCCAACCCCCCTCCCATCTAGCAACCCTCAAAATGTTCTCTGTATCTATAATTCACTCATTTCTTGAACTTCTGTGAAAAAAAAATTGTAGATTTGGTTTTTAGGAAGATGTAAAAAGTAACTTTGCAGTGAAACAGAGAGACCTATAGAAAATATTGCAGTTCTCTGTAATCAGAATGAAAAGAGGTATCTACATCATTCTCTGGGAACACGGTGAGGTGGGAGGGGAAGTGACTCACCCTGTCTGGGGAGTTAAGGAATACGTCCCATCAGTTGGACACTTGAAGTGAGCCTGAAGAATAGAAAATAAGAGGAAGGACGTTGGATGCAGAGGGGAAGCCTAAATAAAGGGGCAGTGGTATGAATTTGCATGGCAGGCTCATGGAGAATAAGATGCTGAGGGTAGCCAGATAATGGTCAGGCTAGAAAAAGTATGACTGTGAGTCTGAGAATGTATAAGAGCTGGATGAAGTCAAGCTTGTATGCTGTGCTTATGGTTATGGTATTGCCCCTCAGGCAATGTGAACTCTAGAGAGGTCTAAAGAAAGTAACTGATCAATGAAGTAACAAATTGTCATCTTGCCATAGGCCATATTCCATGGCTCTTTAACATTAGCAAAGTGGCCATGCTGGGAAGCAGGACAACTTGAATATGACTCAGGTTGGCCATACAGATGAGAAGGCTCTGGCAGGTATAGGGCACAGGCACACTATATAGATAATTTGAGGACTTTTATTGACAATCACTTAAATCACAAATAGAGCCCTAGTATCCATTGCACAGCTATGCATGGAGAGCTAAAAAATCTAAGGAAAGCAAGGAAAAGGGCAAAAATTTGAGGTAATCGCTGGGCAGCTCTTGGTATTTGCTGGCTAAAAAACAAGTGGGTTTGAGGGGGCAAGCATAGGAACCCCGCTGGTAAAGATATTTTCACACTAGCTTCCCTGAATTCACAGGTTGGGTTGCTGTGCAATGCAATGTCTTATGAAAAAGATTGGGAGGCATCTGATCATAAAAGTCACAATATCATACAAAGTTAAGAAATCTAGGAAAAGTTAGCCTTAAGAAATTTATGTCTACAGTAGTTGACTCTTGAAACATACAGGACTACCTTGGGACAAAGGGACAGCCATTCTCCAGCTCCAGTGAATATAATGAAAAGAGTTGACTTAAATTGCCCCAGAGGAGATTAAAGTTTGCACCATAAAGACAATAGAAAAATCAATAAAATACATTTCTTGTGAAAGAATTTAGATTTTTCTTGAGGGGATGGTCTTTACATAGATAGGGAATATACATTCTGCTTTTCATGATGTGAGATCTCTTAAAGTTAGGGTAAGGACATCAGTTCTCCTAGCCCTGAGTCTTTCCTAGGTATTTATCTGCTTTGGTAGAAAATCGAGGTTAAGTAAAAACAAAGAGGTACTTAATCCTGCTTTGAAGCTCTGTGAAGCCTAAAAGAGTCATATGAATCTGAAACATAAGTAATTTGCTCCTTCTCACAGATCACACCAGTCTTCAATTAGAACTTAATACTTCAACATTGCTATTGTGCTTTTTAAAATCTCCTCCTTAAGACTCATCCAGGTTCTTATTTTCTTTTGATCATTTTTTTCAGATCTCTCTATCACTTGTTAGTCAGATCTGTGGTGTAGACACTTAACATATCATCAGAGTTCATTTCTTGAAGCCAGGAGCTACTTGGATAGATACACTTTTAAAAGATGTGTTTTAAAGCTGTTTTTCTCTATGACCCAGTCTATTTAGGAAATCAGCTCTTCTCTCAAAGGCAGGGGTCCCCAAATCCCAGGTCCCAGACCCATATGATCAGTAGCCTAGGCCACACAGCAGGAGGTGAGCGGCCTCAAGCAAGTGAAGCTTCATCTGTATTTGCAGCGGCTCCCTAGCCCTAGCATCACTGCCTCAGCTCCACCTCAGATCATTAGGCATTAGATTCTCATGAGAGCATCGGTCCCTGGGGCCAAAAAGTCTGGGGACTGCTGCTGCGAGAGGAATTAATACTACAAAAACGGATTTTTTGGTTATTGCTTTAACTGACCTCTGGCTCATTATCTGGAAAGTAGGATATAGACATGGGTTACATGACCCATAGGTCATTTACACATTCAGTACATATTTACTGACCTTGTAGTTTTTAGTAGATACAACCTTGTTCTCTGGGGATTCAAAAAACGAGAGTAGAGAGAAGAAGAAGAGAAGTCTTGGTAGGTAGTGCTGAGGCCCAGGGAGGTCCCTTCCAGCTCTGATATTCTAAATGTGGCTGACAGCAGCAAAATAGGCTATGCAAGAGGTACATGGTGATAGAGTGTAGCACAGAGTTAATACCTACCTGAAGCCAAATCTTGTGTTTCAGATGAGAGTGGGGAGATTTATTTCTTCATAATGTGGGGTGTTATTAGCACACCTGACTCAGATTTTCCAACGGCAAGATTTCTCTGACAGGAGCCAGAGGCCTGTGTAAAGTGTAGGCCCATGGGAAAGCTGGAATTAGTGTCATTTTCCACTGTGGAAGTGTGTTTGTTTTGAAGTTTTTATCATTGAGCTTATGAAATAATGGCATAGTAATAGTTTTCTTTGTTCCAGGCCCATGCTAATTGTTTTGCTTTGCATTAAAGAATGGTCATATTTTGTTTAAGAGGTGTGTTCATGAAGACCTCTCATAATTTGTTACTAGTATAATTTATAACTTGCATAATTCAACATGAACTCTCCCAAAGGATGGGGCGGACCCAACATGTGGCATTCGGTAATTTAGTTTACCAGTTTTGCCGTTGTGCAGTTCTTGACTCATCTTTTAATTCAGAGAATTTACATGACTTCAGTGTTTTCTGCATGAAGTAACATTAATAACATTTTTATGTGACTGCAATTTCAAATTTACCTAGTTCAGAATCCCATTGAATGTGACTAGATTGTAGCTCATTCAGTCCCCACGACAGCTTTGTACTGTTGCTATCCTCATTTTACAGATTTGGACATAGGCTCAGAGAGGTGAGTACTTGCCTAAAGATGCACAGCCTAGAAATAGCCTAGAAGGGATTTGAATCCTAGTCTGTCTGACTCCACGGCCTCAGCTCTTTATGCTGAGAGATACTGAGAGATTACATGATAGGGTCCAAGTTACCCACTGATTATTATCTAAGTTGGGATCAGAATCTAAGCCTTTCCACTTTCTATCTAAAGTTCTTTTCATTCATCCATTTATTTATTTTCTCATTAATTCATTTAAATGACAGTTATTCAATTATTTTGTTATATAAGTCTATTAGTTTCCTGTTGCTGTAAGTAATTTAGTGACTTAAAACCACACAAATTTATTCTCATAAATCTGGAGGTCAAAAGTACAAAATCACAGTACTGGCAGGACTACATTCTTTTTGAAGGTTTCACGGCAGAATTGTTTCCTTGCCTTTCCAGATTCTTGCATTCCTTGGCTTGTGGCCCTTTCCTCCATCTTCAGAGTGCATTACTCTGAGCTCTTAGAAAAAGGAGTTTGACCTTCTCGCTTTATAAGGACCTTGTGATTACATTGGGTCTATCCAAACAATCCAGGATAATCCTCCCTTTTTAAGATCTTCATTTTAATTGCATCTGCAAAGTCTCTTTTGCCATATATGGTAACATATTCACAGGTGTCCGGTATTGGGATGTGGGCATTGGAGAGTGTGTGTGGGGGACATGTTATTCTGTCTATCATACTAGGTGACACATTAACCTAGCAGGCTGGTGGTGCTTAGCAGACTCTAAGCTAAGAGCTAGAGACACAAAGATGCCTGCTTGATAGAGCCTTCTTCCTGGAAATCTCAGTTCGCAGGATGCTGGACAGAGAGAGGAAAGGCAAATAAATATGTGCAACAACGTGATAGGAGTCAAAATAGCAGGTTGCACAGGGTTCGGGGAATACGAAGGAAGACGCCACTAAACCTGTTCTCCCTGGCGACTCTGCCTTCTGCCTCAGACTTACTTTTAATAACTTATTTCCCTTTTATTTTAGTCTCTGTTGTCTCTTGAAATGGACTCAAGAGTCAGGAGCTTCCTAGGGAGTCCCACAGCCTGACTTTCTCAGAATATCTTATATTTCCAGTATTTTAATAAAACATCTGACTATCAGGACACATATGTTTGGTGCTTTAAGTTTACATAGTACTTACACAAAATGGATGTCATTTGTTTGTTCCAACAATCTCTAAAATGGATATTATCATCCTCATTTTTAAAGATGAGTCTCAGAGGGACTCTGGCAAATGCTAAGTGGTAGAACTAGGAATAAGTCACAGAGTTTCCTAAGTGAGAAACATGGAAAGAAACCGAGCAGTTATCTGTGGGATAATTTGATTGCTGGCTAGAGACTGGGCAAAACTCCCCAGTTCACAAAGGGAAAGCCATGTCTCAAAATACAAAAATAAGTGAAAGTAAACAAAGATAAATTCATAAGCTAAATAATGTTCATGCCTGTCATTTTCCTGTAAGAAAGACAAAAACACAAGTAAGAGAAATATTATTATATGTAGCACCAAGATCAATCTCATTTTGTTAGGAAGGAATAAAAGATCTCAAAGGATTGTAGAGGAGCCTGAATAAGTAGAAGCATCTTCAGTTTCCCTTCAGTTTTTTATTTTCTTTCTCCAGTTTGTTCTCTCTAGATGTTTTAAGGTTTCTTATGTACTGTGTTTCATATTCTTGTTACCCAGGCCATCATTTTATTTAGTCAAGTTAGGAAACATTAGAAAAAAATCACAATTAGATATGGAAGGGGGCAATTAAGCATGAATTAAATGGAGTAACTGGTTGGAGAGGGGCATCATTCCTTTAGCTTCATCTGTCAAAATATTTAAACACAAGCAGCCTGACTTACATACCGAAAACCCTGACACCAGCGAGGGATTACTCCCTTGCAGTCCTCTCGTATCTGTAGCTACTGTCTGTGCTGTTCTGGTGTTGCTTGTACATTTCCTTATGTTTCTGTTTTTCTCTCTGGAACATGAAGTGAACCTACATAAGCTAATTAATTGAAAAGGAAATAAGTTGATGGACAAGTGGAAACACTAGCAAGGCGAAAAAAGACGTTGTCAGTGGGAATAGCTTCTGCCACTAACAAGACTTATGACCTCAGGCAGCTGCTAAACTCTCTGGGTTCCTTTTTTTTTTTTTTTTTTGTATTTGTAAAAGCAGAGGTTTTGGACTAGATGAGGGATCACAAACACAAATACCTACAGTAGCCAAATAATGCAAATGGTTAAAGCAGGCCAGAAATGGGAAAATAAATAAATCAAGTATCCTCTGGAGTTTGCATTCTATTTTCAACTTTTGATAAAAAAAAAAATAGGTACAGAGAGAGGATTTGTTTGTTTGTTTTCTGATTTTTTTCTTTTTAATAAAAGAAAGTCTTGGTTTTGAAAACCATACTATAGCAACCCACACCTAGTTTAATGCCAGAGGACAATAGGTTTAGAGACTGAGGCAAACTAAAGAGCCTCTGTCTGGCCTAAAGGCAGCAGCCACAGCCCAGCAACAGCTGCAACAGATTCAGATGACCCAGAAATACATGTCAGTGTGGACGGATGGCCACATTTCAAAAGAAGTGAAAATAAGGCTTGTTTTTTTTTTTATACATGGACTAACACGTGTTAAACGATGGGCAGCCCTCAGGACAGAAAGGTGATTTCTAGGGTTTCTGTTTGCTCTTAGAACTTTGGGATTTTGACACTTCTTTACAATCCTGTGAGGCTTGGTCTACACTAAGTGCAGTACAGAGGGCATCCATCTATACCACTGTGTCCCACACTGCCAACTCTTGCTGAGCACCTACCATGGATTGGTCATACACTAATCATTGTAAAAGTGTGAGCTCATTGACTTTTCATGAGAATCCTTCGAAATAGGTACTAGTATATTCCTTTACAGAAGAGGAAACCAAAGCATAGAAAGGTTAAACTGCTTGCTGAAAGTTACACATTACTGATGTCAAGTCACTTGAGCTCCTTTGCACCCTTTTGGCTGGGTGAATAGGTCACCATAAAAACCGAGTGCAGAAACTTTGTCAAGAGCTGCAGTGAGTCCCTATCCCAGGAGAGAACAGAGACAGGTGGATATAATGCTCAATCCAGTTGCAGCAGTGTCCAGATTTGCCTCTCTCCGCCTCTTTACTCTGTCTTACCTTCACTGAAAGCCCTGAACTATGCATTTTCTAAGCCCAAATCCATTACTGCCAGTGATGGTCTATGCTCAGTCATTGATTTCTTAGCCTGTATTTAAAGCAATATAATATGTTATATTAATTCTTTCCATTGGAAGTGATCTAACTGAAAATCAAAATGAATTTTTTCTTAAATAATTCCTTAAATGAATTCGCAGATGTGATTAAGCAGCTGATGCTTGGGCAAAATGAACTTTTCTAGTTATTCTAAAATCTGTCAGTCATCAAATATATATCCAGTTCCTTTTATGCATACAAAGATCATGTGACATAGTCTGGGACCTTCCTCATTGAGGCCCAAGGCTGGCCTGGCAGAAGTGTTACTTCACAAGTGATAATTCTTACCAGGGGTAGAATATTTTTTAACTTAAACTTCACCTCCTTTTTTTTTCTATAATGGCTTAAGTGTTCTTTAGGCAAATTCAAAATTTTAATGCTCTAGAAAGAAAACTTAGGGTTGAGAAATCACATTAAATAAGAAAGTTTTTATAAAAATAGCAATATTCCTAGTATATTAAAGTGTGACTTTTCCAAAATTCTAACATAATAGCATTTTTTTTCATGAACACATGTAAATGCAGGGCAAAACTGAAGTGTTTGTGGTTTTCAGGAGTTGCAAACTTTGTGACTCTATTTTCTCATTGAGGATCAGAATCACTTGAGGGACTCATAGCAGATTCAGCTGTCTGGGAGCCTCCTTGTAGTTTTTGACTTAAAATGATCTGTTTTGTTTCGTCATTTGCAAGTATAATGGGTCATCTTTGTTTCTCTGGTCCATAGATGTGTTGGCAACCAGTTAGGTACTTCAATACCCATCCACTCCACCATCAGTGTTCCCTCATTTTGCAAATGAGAAAATGGAGCTGAAGTTCAGAGTCCAATTCTCAGTCCAGTGCAAAACTGAATATGCATCTATACTGTGTCACTATACTGATTCTTTCGCATGCAATACTTCTTTCAGTAAGTGCCCTGGCAGTTAATTAGCCAAGAGAGCTGAACTCTTTAGAAGTCTTTAGAAAGTTGACTCTAATTTATACAAGTTATTCAGAAAAGTGTTTCATTTTTCTTTTATTACCTACACGAAATAAGGTAAACAAATGCAAATACATGGATCAGCAGTCAGTACATTCAGTGAATGCATACCAGTTGGGAAAAAATGATCCGAAATTCTACTGTCTGTTGAGAGAGTGACTAAGTCTTTGCACAGGTATTTATAAAATTATAATACACAATAGAATATAAAAGATTTTATTGAGTGCTTTTATTTATGTCTATGGCCTGTAATCTCAGGAAGTCTCAAGTGCTTTCGATTCTGCTTTAAGAAATTTGGCCTTTTCTTTGAATTGCTGTGAACTTTGAATAGCTGCTGAGGTGGGTAATGGTAATAAAGGGAATATTTTTATTGTGTATTAAGTTTTAAAGGGCTGAAACTGTTCCTTGAGGAAGCAGTTTTCTTCCTTCCTCTTTGTTCTTTTTATTTTGTTTAAAGCAACATTCTCTATTCATATAAGTTTAAACAAAGAAGGTAGAATTTTTTTCAAAGTCAAAATGTGGGATGAGATTCAGGACAGCCAAAGTGTGTCCTACACAAAATATTTCTCTTCTCTTTGAAATTATTCTATACGATGAATTTATTATTTTATACACTACAGAAATAGCTTTCTAGAGTTCCAGTTTTCAAAACAGTCTCGTTTGGGAGCACCAGCTTGTTAGCACACCTGACTAGAGAATATTCACCTCTGTAATTCCAATGTCACATTAAATACTTTAAGGAATAGATGAGTTTTAAACACTATCACTAAGAGTTTAAATAGTTCCTACTTCATGGGAATTTAAAATCCTTGGTTTAATGGGTTCTGACTCTACATTCTAGTTCTCAATTTATGTCTAAAATCTCTGCTCAGACATGAATACTTTTTCTGTTAGATGTTTTGACCCTGGACTGAACTCTTATCAAGTTAAAGCAGAATATAGTCTCTGTTAAAACAAATGTAACCTATGAATAAAATGGTGCCCTGGAAAAGCACCTTCTCTTCTTACAGGTGAGTGTGTTTTTGACAATGAACAGAAAATACTTTCCTCAGCTCATCTCGACAGAGGACCAGACTTTATCTTGGAATACCCAGATAGTGTCTCAGGCCAGGAGGTTCTGTGGATAGAGTCCAAAAGATGTTGCCCTTTAGTAAGTGTGTGGCTTGGGCAAATACTTTGGGCACTTTAGATCATTAACCAGATATATCACTTATTTCTTTCTCTTAGGAAACAAATGAATTTGAACAGAGCAAAATCACAATGACTCAATCCTTGAACTTTGATCCTATTTTCTTAAGCCGCCTGAGGCTACAAAACTATAATTTTATTTTTTTTTTAGGATCATATCAATGTTTGATAAAATAGTTTGTGGGAGAAATTGTACAATTTTGAAATTAGAAAGTAGTTAAGAAAGAAATGGAAAGTTCCTGCTGGAAAAAAATAAACTTTCATTCGTGAGATCTCTCCTCTACAGTAACCTTTCACTATATTATCTTTATTGATTTTGTGTGCACAGCGAGCCCAGCATGGCAATGAAGAGGAATCACCAGAAAAATGATCTAGCCAGGGATCTGCTATGTGCTCTTAAGCCATCACAGGATTCAGGTGTTAATTGGCCCTGACATAACAGACATAACTAAGGAGACAGAACCAGTGCCCTTGCAGGCTCAGAAGCTTGTCCCCAAGCCCTGGACTGTAGGTTCCGGACTTGGGAAAAGTGGCATCTGTACCAAAGTGTCTTTTCCAGGACTCGAGTTCACTGTAATACTGAATGAGTTTTCAATCTAACTGGGCCCCGACCCAGAACAGCTTCACAGAATCTCTAGCCTTTGAGCCTGGCCCTTGATAGTTTTAAAATATCCTCAGGTGATTCTAATAGGTATTTAGGCTCATGAGTCAGTCAACACCATGTTCATGAAGATCTTTTTCTAGCCAGCTCAAATCTGAGAAATATAGGAGAAGATTCTGAAGAAAGCTTCTCTTGTGGAGTAGGGGAACATAGGTCAGTGAAAATTCGGTAATTCTTTTTTCTCTCACTAATATTTTACTGTTAGCGGGAAGGAGAAGTTATCTAATCTTAGGTCATTTAAGGCCTATGTCAGCTGTGCCAGTGTCCAAAGATGAAGGATTCTCCCCCTGTGCATGGGGCTTTGCAAACTTCTCAGGCTCTTAAAGGGGGCAGATAGTGAAGTTCACTGAACAAACATTGTTCTTTCCACCCGATGTCAGCCTCCTGGCTACTCATTCAAACATAGATGCAAACAGTGCTGAGTATTTCTTTTTTTCCCTGTTCAAGAGGTAATTTAGATTAATAATGGGAAGAAGCAACTGGAGGAAAAGAAAATTGTATACCATTAAAAAGAACACCATGCACTCTCAGTAGCCCCTTGCTTCCTAGAAACCCCACACATATAAGGGGTAGTGGTTGCGGAATGCATGAAGGGGAATACAAGTAAGAAAAAGTTTCAGGGTCAGACAGATCCAGAAGCAGATACCATTTTCCATTCTCAATTAGTTTTGTCATCTTGGGAAACTTAATCAATTTGGGTCTCACTTTTCTTCATAATGGGTGTAATAAGGCTAAATGGAAAGACTGCTGTCTTTGCAGTGCTTTCCCAGACGTGATTTCATCTAACAGTTGGAGACAATGTTTGATAACGTGCATAGGACATGTTCAGTATTCAAGGAACAATAGCTATTACATACTGTTATTACCCATCTAACCCTATTTATCTACTCTTCTGTTCTTTCTCTTCACACAGTCAAATTCTTCCTCTTACCCTGTCTTACTCTAGCCTGTTCTAGCAGCTAGCACCATGGAAGGTGTTAAAAATCTAAAGGTTCAAAACTGGAGAAAATGACAAAACTCTGAGAAACGTGGACATTTCAGGAGTGCTAAACCCAGGTCAGGTTTCCAGACAGGACTGGCCTTTTGGGTGGTGGCTTCTCCCACTGCACAATCTTATCATCCGCAGACCCTATCTACCAGTATTTTCTCATTTAGATATTTCTCTGAAGTTTCATCTATTCAAGCATTATTCCACATGACAAATGAAGAATCAAGAAAATAAATATAGCAGGTTCTTGAAAAACATTTCATTCAATGTTGTTCTGTTATAATGTTGATGAGAAAAAAAATTGATTACTGGCTCGCACCACTGTTATGTGAAGTGTGCATGTTCTCCCCATGCCTGCGTGGGTTTTCTCCAGGGACTCTAGTTTCCTCCCGCATCCCAAAGATGTGCATGTCAGGTGAACCAGCATGTCTAATTGTCCCAGTCTGAGTGAATGTGGGTGTATGTGAGTGTGCCCAGTGATGGAAGGGTGTTCTTTTCAGGGTGGGGTCCCGCCTGGCATCTTGAGCTGCTGAGAGAGGCTCCAGCCACCTGTGACCCTCAACTGGAATAGAGCTCACATTTATCTTACTGTTCAATATCAGAAGTGTTTTGGGATCTTTAGAAGTTCAGTGATGTTTTTGTGCCTAGAAATGTGCCATAGGAATGTAACGCTAGTTTGTATCATTAGCCTGTGGTAAAATTGCTTTTGTTATATGTCGTTTCACTTTAAGTCACAGTTTCCAAGAACCTATCCACAAAGTGAGGATTTACTGTACTTAAGGAAAAGTCATCTGCATGTTAGTGTGAACCAGTTAAATCTGAGGGCTTTTGCTCTATCAATTCATCTCAGAAAACTGCAATTTAGAATGTAAGATTCAGAAGGGAAAGACAAAAGAAAATAATTTTCCTAAAGTAATTTAGGAGTTTGTAATCCTCTGCATTAAGTAAGTCTGGATGAACTTTGCTTTGGAAAAGGGTACCAAGAGAGAGAGGTGTTAAGAAGTAGCATTGGGATAGAGAAGTGAAGAGAAAGCCAGAAAATGCAACTTACAAATTACAGCCATCATTTCTACGGTTTGCCAGATGCCATAGGCATACAAAAGGAAAGAGAAGACACTGTTCCCCTTTGTTCTCTTGCCCTCACACTCTCAGGATTCAGATCACAGACTGGTATGATTATAGTAACTGTCGAAGGTCTAATATGCTATCCCGGGGCCTTTTACTGAACGCCTTTTGTGGAGTGTACCACATGTCAAACTGACAGGTTCAAAGGAACTTTTGGAGCAAGACCATTGAACTGGGGTCTTATAATGGCTTATATTCTTCCCTCATCTGTTTAAATGAACAACGGGAGATTGATCATTATTCATGATGAGTCCATTGTTTTGTAAACAGATCAAAATACATGTTTTTCTAAGTGTGTTCTATTTGGTAGGATTGCTACCCCACACCCCCAACAAATGTTTCTACATTAAATTAATAAATTAGCCCAGTAAATTTATTTCTCCCCACTAAGCTCAAGCCTATAGTTTAGTCTGAATTAGAAAGCTTCTACTGAGATTATAAGTGAGGATCTGAAAACAATTCCTTCACAAGGATTCTCCTACAATCTTTTTTTATTTACAAAATAACTTGTAAATATAAGAGATGAATTAGGTTACATTTCTCTTGAGTCACTATATTTGATTTTTTTTCTAATTCTATTATATGGTTTTCTTCTCTATGCATTTTTATTTTTTTTTTCCTTTCCTGAGCATTAGAGAATCATAATTAGAGAGCTGGTAGTGAAAATTGTCACAATAATAGTTAATATTTGTTTTACAGTTATACTTTAACAACATCATTTCTTTAGATCTTCACATTAACTTTTCAAACTAGAAAGGACAGAAAGTACAACTTCACTTTACAGGTGAAGAAACCAAGTTGCACAGAAGCAGTTAGTTGACTTTAAGAGCATCACACAGAGTCAGGTTGCAGTGGCCTTGGTCTTTTGATTCCAAGTCCCATAGTCTTGCAGGTGTAGCATTAATTACATTCTGTACCAGTGGTTCTCAAATCTGGCTATGCTTATGTGGACAGCCGGGCCTCACAGCTGATCCTCACGATGAACTTGAACTCTTGTCAGCCCAACAATTTCAAAGCCTTCTTGAAGCTGAGTTTCCAGAGTGGCCTGAACTATAATTGCTTCTGACTCTTACAAGTGTCTAGGAGAGTTCTGGGCACACAAAGCCGGCTGAGCTGAGAGACAGTGAAAACCGGGCAGAATCCCTACTGTATAGTAAAAGTTACAGACGGAGTGCTTCAGGGCTAATATTTTAGTGATGGGAAGAGTCTATAAAGTGATCGTGTGGTGTCCTGGAGACCAGGGCTGCTTGGAAGGAGTAGGATCATCTCATAAGTAACTAAGGTAGACAAGAGTATAGGCCATGTTTACCAGCTGCTTGTTGCCATGTTGCTGTGCACAAGGTGGCCAGGCTCTGCTATGCATGATATTCTGAGGAAAGATTTGCAGTGTGACATGTGACAGTCAGTCACTATGTGGAGATGAACAGGCTAGTTATCATGTCTTCGATGCTCAGAAGGAGGAAAGTTACCTCCAATACCCAGCCACCTCATTTTGCACATGAAGAAACAATGTCACAGACAAGCAAGAGCCGTTACCAAGACCACACTGCCCACAATGGCAGACTTAGAATGAGAAACCAGTTCAGTATCTGGTTTTATATGTTCCCTCTTCCTGTGGCAGCAGAATGTTTCTTAGCACCAAGATGGCTTTTGGTGGGATCTAGAGGACTATTTGTTGGAGTATGTTGGAAGACCTCTAGGAGAATTTTGTCTCAGGAATCATAACTTGCCTAGTTCATTATTTAAATGTTCAGAGATTTTGCATGAAGAGAATGGTTACTGAAGTTTTTGATGCACATTTATATTGCTTTTTATATGTACATATATATGTGTGTACACACACACACACACACACACACACACACATATATATTCTTACTTCTAATTGTCTTTAGGATCATGCTTATTTCTTGATAATCTATTTGAATTTTCTTACCTCTTTTTCCAAGATGAATCATCTGGCAGGATTACAGGTGTCTTCATCAAATACTCTGTGCCTCTCTACTCCCACTGTGGCTATGAGTGGCTTGTCAGAATGTACATCCCACTTGATGACAAAGAATCACCTTCTGATAGCTTCCTGCCGTTTTCAGAGGATAGGGATAAAGATAATAGTTTTAATGTCAAAAAGCACACCAAGACAATATTGCTGGCAAAATTTCTTCAGTAAAATCCTCAAACAGTTGAGCCCTGTTCTATGCACTGAGTTTTGTCTGAATAGAAAAAGCAGGTATTATATAATGTACTAGAAAAAAATGTAATATTCTTGCTTTATTTTTAAGTTCCATTTAGGTGCAAATAGGTGAGACTCTCCTCTGTTCTGACATGAGCCCCCAAGAGAATTAACTATATAATCCATCTCTGACTTTCAAAAGTACAACTAAAGTACCTCATTAGAGCTCTTTCTTTAGGTAAGCCTAGGAAGGAGGAATGTGGGAGGAACAGAGCACTTTGATTAGGAGCGGGTCTGAGTCTTCAGAAATTCTCAGGGCATTTTAGAATAGAAAGCTTTATGACTTAAAAGATGATGTGTTGTTTTTCTGTGTGAGATGCATGTGGTGGGGTGTCAGTTAAAGGAGAAACATACAAAATCTCATTTTCTAGGAATGGAAGTTTATTTAAAGGTGTGTTTTTCTTTTATGCAAATATTTTATTAGTCCACTGCATCATATTTCTGATAGCAAGATAGTTGCTTAAAAGTAGTTTTCTATTGAAAGTACTTAAGAAAAAGTAATTCAGCTTAAGCTTTACTCACAGTGTCTTCAGAGACAAAGATGATATCATCCCTCATTCAGCTTATCATATTCAACAGTACTGGACGTTTATTGCATGCCTTCTATGTTTTGCAGCATATGATGATGAAGATGTGATATATAAAACATTATTCCTGTTCCTGAAGGTCTTATATTATAATTGGGATCTGGTGAACTACCTATAATATCTGTTTACTGAATTTGCAATGACAAGTTGGCTTCTCCATATGAACTACTTATTATTATTATAGTTGAACACTTAAGAATTTGTTTTTAGTAGAGGCAATTTTCTGCCAATACATTCAGTTTAAGAAACTGAGAAGATATCTAAATATTTCTCTGCCAGCAATTGTCAGATTTATGTATGTAATTGAAGCAGTATATAGTATAGTATAGTACACCATATTTTATGAAAAAAAATTTAGATATTATTGGTCATCTGAACTGTATATCTACAAGGTTAGTGAGATAGAAATTTTTAATTGCTTAAATTTGCTTTAAATTCTGTTCAGGAATCTCAAACATATGGTTGTTGTACATATATAAAAAGACATAAGTAAATATAGCCATCTCCCTATCACTAATTAGTCAATGACTGAATTATTAGTTCATTTGGGATGCCCACTGCTCAGCCCATGATCTCAATTTCTCTCTGGAGGCTTCCTGGCTCCCCTGACCAGTGAATTATGTCAGAAAATGGGACAGAGGTGGAGAGAGAAGAGAAGAAATCAGAGAATGAATTTAAACGTGAATTTTGACACTAAATGAGTTATTTTTTAATACATCTAAGTGTTTAAGTTTGACCACTAACCACTGAAACTTTCCATCTACATGTCTTTCTTACCATTTTTGGCTTTTCTCTGCTCAGGTTATACTCAGACAGCCGCCCATGGGCTATAATGACATAGTTTCTGCTGCTAATCTTCTTAAATGTCCAGTCACCTGGAGCATACTTTATTGAAAATTACAGCTCACTTTTTCACACCATTCTATTCCACAGTAGATTTTCCCTTTGTATAAAGTGCCTTTAGAATTGAAGTTTTTTTTTTTTTTAAAGGAAATAAGTGTTACTGATAGATGGAACAGGCAATATAAGCATCATCTGAAAATTTATTAATGTAACTTTACAGAGGTGTTTAATAGGGAAGATAGTCTGCAATATTGAGGAGTGTTTTGAGTGAAGAATAATAGAGAGTAGATGTGAATTGATATGCGAATGGTCGTGAGTTCATATTAGAGACATAAAAAAAAACACTTTGTTCTCTTATCCATCATACACATTTAATCTCGAGGATTTTACTGTGTGCTTAGTTCACTTTGTAAGTCAAATCCAGGGATGAAAAAATAAGAGTTTTATATGTTTTGCCTGACAGTAGTAATCTTAAACTATGAACAAATTGGGACGACTTTTTAAATCCTGTGATTTATCTGGTGCTATTTTTCCCCCTTTAATTTATATGCTAGTGCTGAACAAAAGCTGCTAGCGATCCCTAGAAATGTTTTTACGGTATTTGCCGAAGTGCTATCTAAAGTGACAATATATTCTGTGCACCCTCCCCACCACCAGAAAACAAATGAGTATATAAATCACAGAAGCCAATGCCACCAGGGCTCGTAGGGGCAGCTGTCAGCCAGACAGCTGGCCTCTACATTTCCATTTAGCTTGTAATATGGTGTGTGTTTATATTTTGAACTGATTGAACCATCATTAACTATGGAGGTGGTAGAGGTTTGTTTAACCTATTCTGCTGATAGTTATCCGAGGCCAGACCTGACATCTCTGGTAAAATCACCCGTTCCCTGGGAGATTGGGGAATGGCCTGGGAGCCTTGGCAGAGATGCTGTCAGCAACATGGTTCACAGTTGAATAAAGATCACAGAATAACCATTAAAGACAGACCTATAGGTTTGTGGGAAAGTCTGAAAGAGGTAAGAGAGCTTGGGGAAAGAGCATGACATTTGAAATCAGAACTATTTAAATTCTGCCACTTACTGTTAAACAGGTAATTTAATAACCTATCATAGCCTGCTTTCTTTTTCTTTTCATTAAAATATAGTTGACATACAATATTCTATTCATTTTAGGTGTACGCCATAGTGATGTGACATTTATATACCTTATGATGGGATCACCATGATAAGTCCAGTAACTATATGACACTGTACAAAGCTATTAGAATATTATTGATTGTATTCTCTGTGTTGTACATTATATCTTATTTGTACATAAGCAACTTATTTGCTCTATGACTGAACAAAGCCTGTTTTCTGTCTGTCAAGGGAATCTGGAGTATTTGCCCCACATTCCTATTGCTGTGAACATATAAATGAATGGTATGTGTGAGGGTGTTTGGTTTAATTCTGAGGTGTTATACAAATATTAGATACTATTTATCATCTTTTGTGTTCTGGAAAGAACTTAATGTTTCATACTAACCACCACCCCAATCTATGCCTTATGTGATCATTTCTAAATTATAGCTTTTTATATTTTTCCTATGAATTAGTAGGTGGATTTAGTACATGAATGGATGTTCAAAATGAAAATTCTGTTCTAACTTCTAAGACTGACTAGCTTTCTAAAGCTAGATGTCTCTTCATATTGCTATGATTTTATTTTGCCATCTTTGAGTTAGAAAACTACATGTACTTGAGGATTTTTGTTTGTTTATTTTGTTTGTTTGTTAGCAGTGTTAAGAGATAAGGGCAATCCCCATTAGAAAAACAATGAACAAGCTGGAACAGAGCATAGGTATTACTATCATCATCATACTTGCAGTATTTCTACATGTAGGTTTTGTATCTTCCATCAGAATTAAAAATCATAAAAATAGATGAGTAAATTTTCTTTATATTTCTAAAGCCTTACAACCAGGAGATACTTGGAACTCTTTCTCCCATAAGCAAATGCCCTCACAGAGGACTCAAGTTGGGCATGTTTTCCTGTGGGTGTTCGGGTGTCTCACTAAACTTTCACTCAGTGTGGCTCACCAGGTCTCTCCTTTCTAACAGGGAATGGAATGTAATAAATGCAAAAGTTAGATCAGATGACTTCTGTGTTAGGGCCCAAGAAAAATAGCAAAAAGAGGAAAGGTGTTTCATGTAAAGAGAGAGATGGGGTCAGGGAGTTGGGAGGAAGAGGGAGAGAAAGAGAAAGAGAAAGAGAGGAAGAGAAGAAGAAAGGAAGAAAGAACGATTTTATTAGATAAACCATCTTCTACGCAGGCAGATTTAAATTTTGTGACATTCTGAATTAACACACCTGAACTTCAGCAGTATTTTAAATACTTATCCATCAAAATTAAGTTTTTACAGATAATCAAATTGTATAAATTTGAATTAGTCTCTTCCTGTGCATTTTATTACAAATGAAGAAATAAGGGAACAGAGAAGCCATGTGATTTGACAAAACTCACACAACTGGTTAGTGACAGAGCTAGAAATGGAATGTAGATTTCTTACTTATACTTGTTCTAAAACTTGATAAAAATGGGTCTGTGTTTTCACCCTGGATAAGAATAGATCACAGTGAGATGGAACTTGATAGACCTCAAGAAACAGATGACATTGACTCTCCCTTTATCCTGTCAAACTGAATGCCAAGAAATGTCCACATGTGACACAAACTGTCTTTCCTCTCTGCCCTAATTTGGAGTCCTTCAATTATCCTCACAGTCTTGGGCTCAGACTTAGTGTCATTTCCTGAATGATGGGGTGGAAAACAGCAGGGCCACCACCTTGAAGCTGAGCCTTTGTACATACAATCAGGAAATCACAGCTACCCAGTGGGGCTGAGTGTGGGGCAGGGACAATGGGAACAGGAATATTTAAATTTCTTTTGTTGTTTTTCTTATTATGGAAATTATGAGCCCATTGTAACAACCAACAGCCACTTCCTACCTCATTTAGGACACTGATGGACAGATTTGTCCTTAGTTTTTATAAAAACAAGAAGCTAGAAAGCATTATTTTTAAATTAAGAAGGCTTTCAAAGAAGAGTTGTTTTCCTTCCATTCATACACATAGAACCTATCTTTAGTACCCCTTTCAATGGAGGCCATTGAAAGTAGTTACAAACTCTTAATGCCATCTGCTTGCATGAAAAAGTACAGTCTCAGAACTCAGAAATTTTCCAAAGGTTTCTTATCACACTAATATTGAATAGTTTCTTTTGTATATGTCAACGTCTGACATCTATTACAGAAGCAGTGTTTAACAAGCTGTGGGTGAATATGTACTAGCTTGCTTGGCTTACAATTATAGTCCAAGTATACTATAATAGCCACTGCCCTTTACTCTTCGGTGAGTATTGATTTGAATAATTAATTATCTGTTCATAAACTTATTAATTATAAAAAATTAAATCAAATAAATAACCTCAAAAACTTACCTAAAGTGAAAATGATTCATGTTTTATGGTGGAGCATCTTTGTCGAGAGGATCTTAAACTTCGATATGGATTAGAGTTACCTGGGATGTTCTCTAAATTTAAAGATTCCTGGCCCCACTCTTAGAAATGGTGATTCACTAGAGCCAGATTTGGCCAAGGCATCTGAATTTTAAACAAGTAACACTTCTGCCCTCCCTCCCACTAACTGTGATGCCAGTGGCTGTTGGCCACTCTGAACAAGGACCCAAGGAAATGTTAGTTATTTGTCATTGTTGGAGGAACTGCATGCTAAGGACTCAAAGTTACAAGATGATTTACAAACTATGAGGTCTCATTTGTGAGCTTGCAATCTTTCTTAATCATAGTTCAACCACTCCTGCTTAGATAATTGCAGTAGCATCTTCTTTTTTTCTCACATCTTTGTTAACCTCCTTCTAATCCATCCTCCGCACTGTACCAGAGAGCTGTTTCGGAGCTCAGATCCTATGATGTCACGCCCCCTACACACACACACACACACACACACACACACACACACACACACACACACACAAAATAGTCAAAGGTTTCCTGTTTTTCTTAGGGAAAAGGTAAATTTCCTTGACTTGTGACCTGGCTTCATCAGCCCATTCAGTCTCATTTCACTCCTCAACTACACAGACCTCCTTTCAGACTTTTTAAATCACCTGCCCTTCCTTCCATCTCACAGTCATTCCTGGTTAACTCCTATGGTGTTAACTGGGTATTTTCTTTCCTGGCCTCTCTTTTGTGTCCCTCTGTTATTGATTCTCAAAGCTCTTGGAAACTCTTCTTCTCCCAGACCATATTGCAGTGCTATTTTATATTTGTTTGTGACAGTTTGATAATTAACTGTTTCCTTCCATAAGACTCTTGAGCTTTATGAGAACAGGAGCCACGTGTGTTTTTATTCATCTTTGTAACCCCAGCATCTTTCATAGTTCCTGGCATATAACAGCTGCTCAGTAAATATTTGTTGGATGATGGATTAATTAATTATAATGTAAGATGACCTCATGAAACCTTCCTTGAGTCCCATCGTGTGCTGGGTTGGAGGAAGTTGGTGACCAAAAGATGAATAAGACACACTTTGGGGAAGCATGTTTGCATCGTTTTCCTCCATAATGTTTTTGACTGAACGATAGCTGGCCATCGGTGAAGAGTTCCACTTCCTGCTCTTTGGACTAACTGGGCTCCCTGTACTGTCATCTGTCTGAGTTGAACAGATGCATCACAGAGCTCTCTCTTGTTTGATATTATTTTACATAGGTCTCATGATGCTGGATGTTTGAGAACAAAAAATTGAGAGCTTCTCTCAAAATGAATCATTATTCTGGTTATCACTTAGAGAAACTTAAAGCTCTAAGGATTGCTTTATATTCCAAGAAGGCAAAATTTGATTTAAACCTTTAGATGCTAACTGAGCTCTTAAATCTTGAGCTTCCTGCATACCAGCTGGTATTTGTTGAGGTAAACAAGCTTATGGTCTCAACCATATATGAAATATGTGAGGAGTGGAATTCGTTTGTATGGTCACCTCAATTTTGTAGAATTCACTGCTGATGAAAGTTCATAAAGAACTGAAACCTAAGAAAAGGTCACCTTTGGTATCCATTTATTCTCTTCATTGTTCGGCATTTTCAGGAGTGGACTTGGCTTATTTTTCTTGTTTCTCTCTTGGAAGTTCATAAGGAGAATATATTTTATTTAAAACTAAATGTTTCTGACCTTTGTCTTTTTCTCTTTTTACCATGTCTATCACAGGTGATTAATTAACGAAGGAACTAAAATTTCTGATTTAAAAAATTAGGTTATTTATGTATGGATAGAATGCATATACTTGATTTTTAAAAAATATTGTCATGCTTTTATAAGTTCAACAGCTGTCATTTCTGAGATCAACAACAGTGATCTGTCAGTGGGGGACAGCCATATCTCCTGCCTGCTCTCTTGGATCTTTCTCTCTCCTGCCACTTTCTCTCTTATTTTTCTCTTTTGTTCATCTAATTAAAATATATCCTTTCCATCTTCCCTCCTTTTTGTTATTATATTATACTTTAACACTGTCGTTGTAAGTAATGAAGAGACAAGAGGAAGGAAAAGGACAGGACAGATAACTCTACCTTCTGGATTTATTTTAGAGCATTTTAGAATATAAAACTTCAGAAAGTGTGCTTTTAGGTTAGTGAGTAGTCCAAGCTACATACAGATATGGTTTTCTTTCCTGGGTGATGTCACATCAGAGCAGTCACATACCTGTTCCCTATCTGCAGTGGACATCAGCAGTGCCCTACCCTTACGCCAGAACTATCCAGAGTGCTCCTGTTACTTCCAGTTATCTTTGTCTGTGTCAGAAGGTACCTTTATGCAAGAAGTATGCAGAGCCTCACTGCCTGTGGAAGACTGTAGATGCCAGGAGAATGATACCCAATGGTTCTCTCCACCATTGATTTCCAGGAGTTGGTGTGTAAATATCCCAACTCCTTCATTCCTGGGGTGCGATAATTCTGGGGCCTGTGTTTACCTCATTTCCCTGAGTTTCCTATGGGTTTTGCTTCAGTTACCTAGTAATATATCCCTTTAGTGGTTTCTTCCTTTCCCTGACTCACTTTCTTACTGGTGTTGCCTGCATTTCTCAAATGAATTACATGCACTCAAATCCTAGTTCTGTAAGAACCCAAGCTAGGCACTAAATAATGATTTAGAAATACTAACTGGAAATTAGGCTGCAATTAGGCTGAAAATTTTGCAGGAAACCACATTTGAAAAACCTTGACTTTTCCATCAATGCCCTTCATCTTCTGGAGTTTGGAGATCTCCACTTACTACATTCCCACTTTTGCTGCCATCTCCATTGCTCCCTCTTCTCTTTTGTTTTTCAAACAACTTGGTTTGCTCTATCTTGTAAAAGGTTTCCATCTGTCTGTGTGATGCCCTTCGGCCATGGTTCTTTAAATTTCCTTCCGTGCCCTGCCAAACTCCCAAATAAGCATCTAAGAAAATTGCCTCTATTTTCTCTCTTTTCACTTTTTGCTTAACCACTGACAATTTGGGTGGCATCATCGCACTTTAGTCAAACAGCTCTCAGGTTTCCACTAACAACCTTCTTATTACAAAATATAGAGTCCCTTTTCTGTTCTTTTGTCATCTCTGTTACCATTGAACATATCGACAAAATTTCCTTCCTGAAGATTGTGTCTTGAGTAATTGAGTTCTTAGAAATTTAGCATTAGGTGGGACATTTAGTCCAACCCTTTCATTTTACATCAGGGTGAAACAAAGGGCTAAAAAAGGTCCAGTGACTTGCCCAGCAAGACGCAAAAGTGTAAAAGCAGGGCTTTGAATACAGGGTTTCTGACTTAGCAATCCAGTATGAGAACTGCTTTTGGTAAGTCCTTATCTGAAACTTTCTAAATATTTTTAATTTTTATCCCTTCCTGCATAAAGGTCTCCTAGCTGGTCTCCCTTCTCCTTACCACCACAGCTCATTCCCCATTGCAGCAATCATGATGTTCTTTAAAATTTTAATCAGAACCTATCACTCCCCTGCCTAGCCTCCAAATCCTCTTTACTGTGCTCAGAATAAAATCCAAACCCATTCCTATGCCTTTGAAGAGCCTCCATGGTCCAGCTCTCTTGCTGATCATATGTGCTACTGTTTGTACTTTTTAGTCACTGTAAGCCCATCACATGTACTCTTCTCAGCTGGCCTACAAGACAAGCCTAGCCTATCCACTGGGCGTTTGCTTTACTGTCCTTCTCTTTGGAATGCCTTTCTCTCAGCCATTGCATGACTGCTTCCTTCTCAACAGTTGGTCTCAGCTCCTAAGACAGCCTTATATTCAAGTCACCATATCGAATGCTATCCTTAACATACCACCATCCATCATATTATAATGTTTGATTTTCTTCATAGCATTTAGCACTACCTATAATTATATAACTTACTGATTTAATTTGGAGTTTGCTATGTTTCCCATCATTTGAAAATACCTTCATTGAACTTTACCATATCTCCAGCATCTAGAAGAGTGAATGGCTAATAGTTGGAGCTCAGTAAACGTTTTTTGCAGGATGAATAAATGAATGAATGACTTATGTCTGAATTTTTCTTTCTTATATCCAGGAATACTTCTCTCTTTTACTCTCCAATCTTATTCTTCAAAAAAAAATTTTTTTTTTCTGCATGTGCTATACTAATTGGTTTCCTCATAAACCAATAAAGAAAAAACTTATTCCTGACTGGGAACCTTCGTTTCAGTTATCTCTTTGACCAAAAATCCCACTCTATGCCTCTCTGTTTAAGTTGTCATCACATTGTCAAAGCATAAGTCATGTTCCATTACCATGAAATCACACCTCACAGTCTTCACTGACCACCCTTTCTTCAAGTTGTGTTAAATAACCCTTGTGTTTTATATAATCTAAATACTCATATATAATCTATATTATCTTGAATTATTTCCAAATGTTTCGTATAATATTTAGGCACTGAGCCTTGACACTTTAGATGTGTGTTCCTGTGTGTGTGTGTGTGTGTGTGTGTGCGCACAGTCGAGCTGATCCTTATTATTTATAGATTCTGTATATGCGAATTTGCCTGCTCCTTAAATTCATTTTCAGTCTCCCAAATCATCACTTGCAGTGCTTTCATGGTCATTCTTGGACATTCGCAAAGTGGTGAAAATTTTGTCACCTGGCACTCACTTTCTCAGCTGAAGTCAAATAAGGCAACACTCTGCTTTCTTATTTCATCTGTCATACTGTAAAAAAAAAAAAAAAAAATTTTCTCTTTTGTGCCATATGCAGTGCCCCATTTTTCACATTTTATGCTTTTTGTTCATTGTTTAAAATGGCCCCCAAACATAGTGCTGAAGTGCTGTCTGGTGTTCCTTCATGTGAGAAGGCACTGATTTCTGCAGCATTGTAATTAGGATTAGATAAAGCGATGGAACAGTGTCACCTGGTTCTGTAGCACAAGGGTCTTGCTACATGTACAAAATGAATGAGATTTTCTTCTTATGATAATCTCTTGACATTTTCTTTTTATTTCCTTTGAAAACAAGAGCCAGTTATGAGACTCAAATGAACACTTCTAAACTTCTAAAAAAAGCTGCTGGAGACAAGGTTGAGTGAGGTGCTTCCAACAAGGAGGCAGGACAAGATAATGTTGTATGTCTGCCTCAAGGCTATACTACAAATCCTGCGGTATTAGAAAAGGGACTGAGGGATCCTTAAGAGCTGTGTCATTACTGAGCCAGAAGAACTAATTGGTTTTAGCTTAGAATTCTGAATTCTAAGAATTTACATTGAATTTACTATCATTTCAATATCTCTTAAATATTTTCCTTAAATTAATTAAATGACTTTAAGTCCAATTACTTTAATGATCCTTTTGTGAGGAGCTAAACTGTTTGCTAATCAAGGTACGAGGGTTGATTCATTTTTTCCCGTTTAGTGCACAGCTGAATTCCATGGTGCCGATAAAAATGGATTAACCACATGATGCCATCAAAGGCTGTGTTGACTAGGTCACTTCCAACTAACAGAGGATGTGTGCATTTGAAGGTGGTTACCCAATGGCTTTGTCCTGCCAGGATTTATTAAAAAAAAATCTACTGTGTTTACTAAATAAGCACCACTCAGAATTTGTTTTAAAATTCTTTACCTCAGCCCTGGAAAGAATGCAAAAGCAATAGGGAGATTCCAAACTTTTCAGCCTTATACTCTTGCTTATTTTTCAATGGGGATTCTTGAAAACAATAATTCTTTCTTGCTTTAGGAAAAACTGTCAGAGGATGAGAGAAAACACAAGGAAGCTTTGGAAGATCTTCACATGGTAGCAGATGAAGATTCAAGAAGCGAAAGCAGCAGTGCAGATGAGGGGAAAGAAAAGACCAAATTGCTCTTAGAAAGATTGAAAGCTCTAGAGGTAAGAAATGAAACCATTTTTACACATTTAAAGAAAAAGAACAGTGTTCTGCTTCTTTCATTAGCACTGGTTTTGAGTAAGTATAAATCATTCTTTCTCAGTTCTCTCAGTTCCCGCAGACTAATGGGATCTAGTCCTCCCATTTTGATTACTTTGTTTATGATGAGTTTTTGTTCATAATTCGTAGTGCTCAAAGAGTTTTGACCTAGTGATTATAATTGCAATGTCTTAAAAAGAGTAATAGGACAATAATTCATTTTAAATTCAGTTGAGCCCTCAAACTGGACCAGTTCCCTTAAAATTGCAAGCTCCTTGAAGGAAAGGCTATTTGATGTTTTACTTTGTTTTCCCGATATCTAATGTAATGAATGAATTAGTGAATTAATAAACAAAATATTCAATATTATGTAAGAATGATTATAAAAAGATTAAATTTTAACAATTAGAACCATTATTCCCCACCCCCCCCCAAAAAAAAAATCTGTGTAGTTCACATTAAAGTAGAGGCTAAGCTTAGTTCAAGGGTGCTTGAGGGAGATTTTCGAACCACGACAGTTCTTCAAAACATAGTTTGAAACCATCAGTCTATTACTTAATGGCATTTGACATCATTCTAAATGTTAATTCCTAAATGTTTATAGCAGTTTTTGAAGAACATTCCACTTATTGGTTCTTAATTGAGAGTTCATATGCTGAATGATTCAGCGAAGATGGCTTTTTCTATGAGTTGGCTTATCTTCTCTAAATTTTCTGTTAGCATATAAAACTGAGATGTAATTACTTTTAAGCAAGGACTATGGGTAGTCTATCTCTTCTTAAACTAGGTACAAGGGGCCTTCAGAACCTTGAAAAATATAATCCTCCTATAGGGTCTACAGAATCCTGAAAACTTTAATGTGAAGAAACAAGACCTGACAATGTCTTATTTTCTCCGCCCAATTCTTCTCCTCCTGGAGGAATCCACCACATGATCTATAGTGTGCATGCCCTTTTATTCTAATTTCCTCAACAACAGTAAAACAAAGTTGTTAAGATTATGAACTTTGAAGCCAGATCCCCAGGGTTTGGTTTAAATTCCAGTTCTTCTACTTTCTAAGTTGAAACCTTGGGTGAGTTAATTAAGCTATACGTGCTTCTGTTTCTTCAGCTGCAAAAATGGGGATAATAATGGTAATTGACCTTACATGGAAGCAATGAGGATTAAATGAGTTAATATTTGTACCATGGTCTCCTATAGCACTTACTCCAAGGCTCCTGCCTTCCCTTAAATAATTTTTCCTCGCTTATCTGGATATGGTGATTAGTACAAGAACTATGAATGAAAAATATCGGCTACTGCACACTAGAGAGACGAAAGGTAAGCAGGTTAAGCAAATGGTGTCACAAATGGGCAGAAGGAAGGTCAACTTAGGGAGCCTCTTGCAGCTCCCCTTTTGGGAAAATGGCCAGAAGTCATTCCTTTCTTTCAAAAGGTTCTCATACTTTTGTTATTTTAAGAGAATCACTGTCAAAGATAGGAAAGCTTTCTTACGGGACACTGAGGTTTCTAAGAGTTTGAGGAAATTGATAGAGGTTAAATTAACTGGATTTAACGAAGAATGAATGGATATTACAATATCTTACTTCACTAGAACCATGTACGTGAATTGTTAGTTTTATTTATGATTACAGTGAAAATTGCTCTTAGTCCACCTAATTGTTACTGAGACAACTTTGTGAAGGATGTTTTATTTAATCAAGCCAAGAGGTATTTTAGAAATATCTTTAGCAATGAATGTTTCTTAAACCCTTACTGAGTAAAAGAAAAACAGTATTTCTTTTTTTTTTCTTTTACGTAGGTCTTCATACTTTAGTCAACAATTCTTACATCCAGCATTAGTTGAATGCAATAGATGATATCTCTAAGTGCCATTAAGTCCCCAAATTTAGATGTGGTGTTTTCTAAGTTTTTAAGTTTAGATTTTCAAGGCTATTATTTCAGAGACTGCTTACTCAGAATAAAAATCATCATGTTCTACATGTCACAGGCCCCTTCTATCAAAGGACTCATCTTCTGTCTACCTTACCCCATACCACTGATTCAAGGAATCTTCCTAGGCTTGCCCTCCATGATTCATTGACTTGACCTGTGTATTCCCTGTTCTCTACTCCTAGATTTGGTCTCAGGCCCCAGGTTTGCTCATGGCACATGCTCTGAAGTACATGATTTGCTTGTTTCTGCACCTTCCTCCCTACATCCCCATTGGTGCTTTCTCTTCACTTACTGACCAACTTCATACCTGACTGGAAATGAATATGAAATCCAATTAGCTCACCCTCAACTCTCACAGTATCTCTGATTCCCAGGTTCTAGCCAAGGGAAGAATAGGTCTGAGACCACCAGGGAGTTCTGGCCTCCACATAAATGCTGATGCTTTAGCGATAGCCTCAAGGTCAGAAGAACATGGCATCTTACAGTAAAAAATTTTTTTGCGCAGAAAAAATATGGCAATTGAATATGTAAAGTGAGTAAGAGCTTTTTCTACTCAGTTATATCTTGCCATGAAAGTATGACAATTAAAGTGCTAAGCATGAGCATTTTTGTTAATCAGTAATTTCTGTCTAAAATAGGATAGATTATAATAGTAATTCTCAAAGCTGGCTACGTACTACAATTATATGTTGAGACTGCAGTCAATAGATATTTATTGGATGTCTTTTATAGGCTAAATGCTGTTCTAGACAGCAGAACTAGATTAATTTTTATGATTCCGCAACCCCAGTGAACAGAGACAAAAAGAACATATTTAAATAAAATAATAAAGAAGCAAGCAAATAAATAAATAAATAGACAAATAAGTGCCTCTGAATAAAAACATTAGGTGATATAGTAATAGGAGAGTGGGGATGAAAATGGGACAGGTATTTGCTTACAATGGCATCTGATACTGGGACATTTAGATACAAAATAAATAAGAAAAAGGAGATAGTTGAGTGCAGATATGAAAGAAGAACAAGAAGAAACTGCACATGTGAAAGCCCAGAGATGGTAGAAAGATTGGCAAGTTAGAGAAACAGAAGTAAGAATTTTTTCCTGCAACATAAGGTATAGATTAAGAAACTGGAAGATGAGTGGAGAGAGGTAGACAGGGGACAGACCCTGTCTTTACCAAGACAGGCCACAGTCTTGGTAAAGACTTTGGATATAATTATAAATGTAAAGGGAATCCTTAGAAATTTTTAACTAAGCAAGTATCATGATCTAACTTGTGCTTTAGAAAAACAATTCTTGCTGCTTTATGGGCTAATAGCAAAACAGAGGTAGAGACAGAAAGACCCGATAGGAGGTTGTTTAGATTCCAGATGAAAGGTATTAGTGTTTTAGCCTAGATTGGGTACCTAGGAATAATAGAGAATAATAATAAAACCATATAACAATATCATTGAACTAATGAGGCATAATGATGAATGTGTTGGCAAGCCCTTATACATGGCTGGATATGCACTAAGCACTTTTCTAATTTATATATATGTGTGTGTGTGTGTGTGTGTGTGTGTGTGTGTGTGTGTGTGTGTGCGCGCGCGCGCGCGCGCGCGCGTGCGCGTGCATGCGCGCGCGCACATACACACACACAATTTTAATCTTCCTAACAACCCCGTAGGATGAGATAGATGTGATTGTTATCAAGCCCATTTTAATGATGAAGAAATTGAGCTCCAGAAAGTTTGGATAACTAAGAATGAGAGTCAGAATTTGAACTCCAATTGTATGGTTTTAGTATGCTATGCAGTTAGGAAGTGGTCAAGTAAAAATGTATTTTAGAAGTAAAATCTACTGGAATTAATGATGAATTTGATGTGAAATATAAGAAAAAGTGAGAAATCAAGTTTGACTTCTGCTTTTTTGACCTTAGTAACTGAGTATGGGGTTGTACCAAATATTTGAGAGAGGAAAGGCTTAGAGGAGAGGTGACTTAGGGAAAGAAATATATAATCATCAGAATTTTTTTGTCTATGTTAATTTGAGATGCCTATTAAACATTCAGGTGATGATGTTCCATAGGCATTTGGATATCCAAGGCCAAGGTCAGGGCTAGAGATATGGATTTGAGAGTCATCAGCATATAGATGACAGTCTACGTTATAAGACTTAATAAGGCTGCCTCAGAAGTCAATGTAAATGTGGACCTTAAAAGGGCAAAGAACAGACCCCTGGGTGCCTCTCCAATGTTATCTGACAGAGGAAGAAGAGCCAGCTAATGAGACTGGGAAAGAGTAGTTAGTGTGGCAGCAGGGAAATCAGAAAGGTTGAGGTGTCATAGAAGCCTAAAGAGGAAAGTGGCTCAGGGGCAACCCTGTCGAATGCTGCTAAGAGAATAAGGAAGATGAAGCTTGGAATTCTTCATTGGCTCCAGATGGAATGGGTCAGCTAAAAGCTGATAACAACAGCTTCTGTTTAGAGTGGGTACAAAGTTAAGGATATGAAGACTGCATATATAGACAGCTTTTTTGAGAAGTTTTCCTGTGGTTGAGCTGACATGGAGAGAGTCATACCTGAAGAAAAACACAGTATAAGAGAAGCTCTTTTAAAAAGACAGGTGACACTAGGGCAAGCTAGTGTACTGATGCAAATGACCTGGTGGAAAGGGAGAAATCCACAATGTAGGAGAGAGAAATATAAAAGTCAGAGTGAAATCTGCAATTAGACAAGAGGACTGAAACCCATGCAGAAACAGAACTTCCAGAAATTCAAATGCTTAGAAGACAGCCTGAGAAATTCCAGGTCTTTAAGTCTAAGATGGAGACTAAGCATGTGTGTTTTTACATAACACTACAAGTCATTTAGATACACAGCCAGGACTGAGAACCCAGGATACAGCTTTTAGAGTGATATTCGGAGTTCTTTGAACACCTTAGGTCCAGTTCAATTTAGTTTACTCTACGATTTCTTGGCCCCCAAATCTTGAGTAGAACTTTCCCTGGTGCTTCAAACAGAGATGCAGATGTGCTTCCCACACATACGCAATGCTAGAGCGCTTTTGAACCTGAGGAAAGCTTGTACTCAAAAGTGCTCTGAAGTGTCTTCTTACCTGCCTTTGATGGCTCCCCTGACATGTTGTGGATATAATATGCCCAAGTTTGGCTTCAGCTCCTTGCTGATGAGAGAAATAGTCTAACTTCTTAGCATTCCTGATTGGCTTCAAATTCTTACCTTGTTCGTCCTCTTACTTTTATCCTCTCCAATTCTAAAACAATGTAAAAGGAAAGTTTTCAAGTTATAAAGCAGCATGCCATTGATAGTCAGAATAGAAATCCTTAATTGTTTCCTTCTAATCTTTAGATTCTGTGACAGCTTGCTGACAGGTAACTCCAGACATCCTTGTCTTAAAGTATCTGGTGTATATCTTTCTCCTGATTAATTTGTTTCCAACTGTGGGTCACCTAGCAACTAGGATTAGAGACAAAACTCCCTTTGGGTTTAGGGGCTTGAAGTTAAATTTTAAAAAAAAATCCCTGGTAATTTTCTGATTATAAAAATAGTAAATAGGAAAATTAGGAAAATATTGGGCAATATAAATTACAATTACACTAATCAGAAATATCTGCTATTGACATTTTGGCATATATATTTCCAGTTCTTTCTTTCCTTTGTTGTACTTAATCTTAAATTAGGAAGTCATAAAATATCACCTATTATACAGTTTAATAGTTTCCTCTTTTATGTAACATATGAGAACTATTTTGCCCATTATTCAGTGTTTCTTAAAATATTTAATGACTGTAGAAATCTATCAAATGGATGCCGGGTACAATTCATGTAATCTCTTTCTGTTGGCTACTTTGGTTATTAACACTTTTTCATTATTATAATGTTGCGATGAGCATTGAGGCCCATAAGTCTTTATATACAAATACTTTAATAGAATATTTAAAATGTGATCATTCTTTTTAACATATTAACATTTAGAAAAATTAATATAAGTATGTACAAGGGTCAATGGAACACTGAATAGAAGTACCTAACTGGATTCTTTCTGGAGAAGGCCAGACATTAAGAAGGTGCCATAAAAGACCTGAGTCTTTGAGGTGCCATAAAAATTTTCTAAGCAAGCAGTGAGAGGAAAGGCAGATGGAGCTACCTGGATAAAAGCAGCAAGGCTTGAAGCAGCCTCAAGAAGCTATTAGGAATTAAACTGAAAGCCTAGTCTGTCCTGTATATACATATGCATGGAGCTACCCATCTATCCAACACATATATATGAAGAACTAACAGTGTTTGTTTTTGAAACTCACTGAGAGTCTAATGAAATAATCTATTTAGAGATGTTCTTAATTAACATCCTCTTAAATTTCCGCAATGCCATGGAGCTGCGACCACCATGGATCTTCAGCCCAGCTTCACAGCATAAATTAAAATGGCCAAACAAACAACCTGAGTGCAGTACAAACAGACTTGAGCCATGGAAGGAATATTTATGGCTTAAAAACGTAGGCCCCCACTGATTGTGGAAGAAACTTCTTTGGAATATTGAAAAAAAAAATACATGCATTACATAAACTGAAGTTGTACCAATTACAAAAAGCCTTTGATCAGCCCTCATTGGCCTTCTGCCTGTCTCATAACTGTAAATGTGAAGGAGCTGAACTTGTCTGCAGTTGAGGCTTCCGGAGAGTAATAGACAGCTGAACTTGAGTTTTTTGTTAGTGTCTACATCGCTTTTTTGTAGCACCCCTTTTGGCCTTCCAACTCCTGGAAACTTGTTCAATCAAAACATAACCATTTATCAGTTATGACCAACTTCTGAGGGAGAAGGAAAAATCTTCAGTGTGAGGTAGTAGGCTGGAGAGTTAGGGTACCTGTGACTTCTCTGCGTTTCCAGGGCCAGATTTGGGTAGAAGCTTGTTAGCAACACCTCACATGTTAGAAAAAGCCAATAAGTCTGGAATTAATCTGCATAAATATGTTACTTTGCCAGGCTCAGATTTGTGTGGGAGCTTGTAAGAAAAACCCAGATCTTACAGAAAGCCAATGTATCAAGGCCTAATCTCCATAAATTTTCTAAAAGCTATCAAAGAAGAAAAATGAGCCATAGGGCCAACATTAATTGTGCCCAGAGATAATTAGAACAAAGTGTTGTTAATTGTGTGTTGGTTTAATGTTATGTAACCATGACCTTGCTTTTTTTTCACAGCAAGTATAAATTTTGATGTCAGAAACTGAAAGCTGGCTGGCTTGATTAACCAAAAGGCCTCAGCTTGCTTAGTTACAGCCAATTAGGCATTTTAATCTTTACTCTACAAAGTATGATTAAGCCTAGTATATCATGAGTATAATTGGAAAACAAAACCCCAAATCTCGATTCTTTTTTGCATTGGGGGTATGTTCTCAATGTGACGTTTTAAAGTAACTTACCTAAGAGTCATGAATGAAAATGACAAGCTGTGATTCAAAAAGCAGTATGATTGATGACCGGTCCCCGTCATTCTATAAACTCTTAAATAGCTTGCCAGGAGAAAATGTTACACAGACTTGGAAAAGAAAAAAAAAATAGTGTCTCTAGTTGGGGTCCAGAAAAATGCCTTTCTATGCTGAGTCACCCTAATAATATGGTAATAGGTAATATGGTCCTGCTAAAACTATGCAGTGCTGTAAGAAATCCACTTACTCTGATTTCTGATGGCAGCCTTTTGAGGGTGATCTAATCCATTTGCATTCAAATCAGCTCCAACCCTAGGGTCTCACTACTTAGAGAGTGGGAAATGTACAGTTTTACTTTATAACCAAAGCAGTGTGACCAAAGTACTGTAATGGATCAGGGATTTTAAGATTTGTACATGAGAGGAGAGATTATAAATGCAAGCTGTCATGGGTATAAGAATCTCTACAGTATTAGTTTTGGTAATTACTCCTATTTCAAAACTATCTGAAATATGTCTTTGTTTTTATTTGTGAATTTAACTGTCTAAATGTGAATGTCCTTGGCATGCTGAATAGCAGAGTTCCTGGTTTTCTAATTAGTTACGGTATACCAAGGGTAGACTCAACCTCTCTTTCAGAGTTCCATGTTTACAAGTATTTGACTAATAGTACGGTGTTGCTCTTCTAGGAAGCTCATTTCTGCTCTGCTTTAAAAAAAGATACAACTTGTAAAATGTGCCTGTTATTTATTTTGAAAAGACAGTGTCTCTACATAGCAAAGAAAAAATAAGAAATACTTTTAAAAGTTACAACAAAGAGCATTATCAGTGTGGAAATTTTGGATCTCTTTTCTCAAGGCAGAGGCTTTTCTTTCATTTTCTTTCATTCTCATTTATAGTCACGTCCACAGGAGCTTTCTCAGAAACATGAAAAGCAACTTTTCCTGTGACATCATTATTGTTTTTTGCTTTGTATGTGCCTAGGGCCAAAGTCAAATTGGTTTTGGTAATCTCATAAAATACCAAGATGATCATGAATTCATTTAGAGGAGACTGTCTCCCGTACACTTTAGTAACTTGGGGAAGTGGTTCTGTAGGTATTTCCAGCTCAAAAAGATCAGCTACAGGCAAACAGTATATGATAGGCAGGTATTCCTAAATTCATACAATAAAATGGGTTCCTCAAAAAGCCTAATAACCAAAAACCTCCTTACAGTCTAGTTCTATGAGAGAGAGACAAATAAGAAAACAAACAGGTTTTCTCCCTGCAAAGCAGTAGGTGAGTATTTCCTGAGATGAATGTACATTTTTGAGAGCAGACCCCATTCATGGCCTTGGCCAATCCTCAGTGCCCAAAAACTGATCCCAACGGCTTCATTGCAAAGATGTAAGAGCTTCATTGACGACCAGAAAAGATCTAAACCGTACTCATTATCAAGTAGTTATTATGATAGGTTTAATAAGTATATTTTGAATATAATAATGATATTATAACAATCATATAATATTGTAACCTCTTGATGCCAGGCATATATCAATTTAGTAAATTCACAGGTTACACTTTTGGGGAAAATATACAAAGATACTTATCTAAAAACTTATGTGTATCTTAAATTAGCTGAGCTTGCAATTCCAAGAAAAGAATTTTTCAAAAATAATTTTAGTAAGGTACATTCTAGAAGAAAATGTATATCATACAGATTAAAGTTTGGTCTATTTAAAAATTAATTTCTTTATTCCATATTTACCTATTATAAAATAACAATTTTCAAAGAGAATTCTTTGTTCTTTTTCCTCTCTGATCACTCTGGCATCCTTACATTTTTTCACTTATTCAAACAGATATGCAGACAGACAGACAGACAGACACCCACACACATACCCACACACACACCCTAAATTTTCTTGTATTGCATGCGCGCGCACACACACACATACACCACACACACACACACACACACACACACACACACACACACACACACACACCACATACACACAGGCTGCAGGAGTATCTGAGAGGGGGCATTATTTTAGTGAGTCACACAGATGACTTGAGGACCATGAGACAGTTTGCTTCTAGACTTCTGGACTGTTTTCTTCATCACTACTCCTCATATTTTACTTGCTCATCAACTCCTTTCCTTTTTCTCATGACTGGGAGATGGGAAAGGGAGAGGGTCTCTTGTCTTTCTTCTCTCTGCAGCCATTTGTGTACCTGCTGCCAGCTGCTCTCTGCACATAACCAGCTGAAATGAATCATGTTGCAATCAGCTGCAAACCTACTTAAAGTTAAATGAGTCCCTTAAACCAGATATTCATAAAGGGCCCACTTTTCTCAGAAAGCCTCACTTGTACTCTTGTATCAGAAAAAGTACAGAGAAAGTGTCCATAGAAAGTAGTAAATGAAGTGGGATCTGTTTTGGTGACATAAAAATAACTAAGTCATTATTATAGTCTCATTATCTAAGTCAGCCAGCAGACACTTGTGACTGTTCTGTCCCTTTGGCATTCATTCAGAATGAATGAGGAGGCCAAGGAATCAGAGAAAGATTTTGGAAGCCCCCATACCTACTGGGTCAGGGTGATTTCAGTTTTGGTAGCAAGTTTGTGTATCTCAGCCATAGCAGAAAGTATAAACCTTTCCTTACCAAGGAATAAGAAGCAATTCTCACAAGACAGTGCATTGGAAACCTAGGGCAGGTGTCAATTAAAACTAGTGAAGGAATGCACTTTTTACATCCCCCCAAATGTGAGTTTGTCAATTCTTCATTTTCTTTGTCTGTAATTTAAGTTCCAGAAGAAACCAAGTATTCTATCATCCCTCACTAGACTGTGGGCTCTTGGAAAGCAAGGACAGTGAGTTACAATCTCACCTTGAATTCCTTTTGGACAGAGCTCACTGGGTTGAATCATAGCCTTTGCTTAAATCTCCCAGGCAGCAGACTTTGCATATGAATATGAAGATTTAGAACAAGAAGAGGGACTCTGCTGAAGTGATGGCAAACCAAGATATTATAGTCATAGAGCTAATCTGATTTCTATTCTTCAGCCGTAGGGAATGGTACACTATCTGCTGAGGAAATCATTTCATTTTAAAATTACACTTTATTATTAATACTGATAAACCAAGAAATAACAAAGCCCAGGATAGACTCACCTATTTTGCATTATTTCTAGTTTTCATTTATTCTACTATCAGTACATAAATTAACATATCTTATTTTTAAATCAGCACTGCTGTGTAATGCCATTTAATGACTTTTAAGCAGAGTTAACTAATCCATAGTTTGTCTTTTTTAAAATTTTTTTTAACATCCAAAATAAGAGTTTTTTAAAAAAACTATATTAACAACTTAAAAATTAATAATTCTGACAGTTCTCTCATTCGATTTATATGTCATGGCATATTTAATTGTCTTTAATTTAAGGATTGCCATCTTAAATTTGAATTCACATTAAGAATATGACAAATAAGAAACCATTTACATCAGTTATGACCCTTTAGATAGAAGTAACATGACCCCTGTGTGACTGAATTTTTTATTGTATGTAAAGGAAACACCTGTTAATTTACTTTATCCATTTTGATCAAATGCTTTGTAAGTCTCACTTTTTGAAAATAAATCTTGTGATAATTTGGCCTCAAATATGAACTTCTGAAGGTGATAAAGAATTCAGGAAGTGAAGCTACTGGCTCTCTTTTTAGTTTTCCTTTCTTGTCAGCTTTCAACACAGAGAAATTAGAGAAGAGTAATTTTGGAGAGGTGGGAAACAGTGATTGTTTAGTCAGCACCTGTAGACAGATAGCTTTTAGGGCAGCTGTTCCATACAGAGTCATTATAAATTCCAAAGACCAGCAAAACATCCAGATTACTCATGACCACTGAATTAAATTCCATTGTTTACCCTGAAAATGGCTCTGAAAATGGTATCAGTTGCCTTTTTTCCTCTGGATGCTTTAGAAGGTCATCTACCTTGGCTTTGCCAGAGGACAGCCTATTTCTTAAAGAATATATTGCTGAGAAACTCATCCCAGCTTCTTTTGCAAAAGCAGACTTGGAAATTGATTGACAACCAACTTGAGGGGAGGGGCACTCTGCATGGCCAGCTTCCCTTCTGATCCCCTCTAGCTCTGACATCATCAGTGTCTCCCCCATTACACTTGTTTCCTCTATGTTTAGCTCCCTTCCTCACTTCAATAGTTTTGTATTAAAATGCAAATCTCGGGACAACCAGCAAATGAATATGAATTTCCTAACAAAGACAAGTGGGACTTGCCTTTATATATCAGCCAGAGAAGAGAGATTACCCTTTGGGATTCTGGACTTTTCTGGACTTTAAATGTTCTTAATGCTTAGGCAGCGTGGTAGAAATGAGCAGTTTGAATTCTTGAGTTCTGGGTTCAAATGCTGTTAACTTTAGGGAAGTTCATTAACACACTGAGTCTCAGTACCCCATCTATAAAATGGGAGTAGTAATGCATATGCAGATGAATTAGATGAAAAAAGTAATATTTTTAAATGCTAGCATAGAGTGTGGCACAATAAGAGACACTTCTTCCATTTTAAATTGAATAGCATGATCTTAAGGGTTATTTCTGACTCAAATTGAGTTTCACCCAGCTGCATGTGTTCCCTTGTAATCTATTGCTCCAGGCTCTCAAGGCCTTTCTGGATTCTGAGTCTGTCACACAACATATATGCTCCCTGCTCTGCTCTGCTCTGTTATATGCAGATGTGTTGAAAAGGTGACTCTTCCCTTTGAGGAAATGAGAAACTTTATGGCCAGTAACATAGTTTTCATAGCTAAATGAACTCCTCTGACAAGAATTTTTTCATTTCTGAGCTCTTTTCTCTCATTTGTATAAGGAGGGGTTTGGAAAGACAGTCTGTAAAATTTCCTCCAGCTCTAAGTATCCATGTTATCACACCTCTTCTCTGCAGACAAATAAATATCCTTAGGTCCCATTGTGATTTACAAGCCTTAAAGCTAACATTGGCACATTTTTTTCTTTAAAGAATATATTTTCTTTTGGTAAGCTATTTTAAAATGGGCTATATTCATATTGCTCTCAGGTCAGAGAAGATATTTTACATGTAACTTAACAAGAAACATGAAGATTCTGTCATAATCTAATCTTAGTTGTTAAAATATGAAATATTCTTACTTTATCAGGGGGTATGCCATAAGGGAAAATAGAATGGTTTGTCACTAGACAGAAACTCACTTGGCAAGTCTAGAGAAAACCAGTAGAATGTTGTAATTTGACACTGTAGAACTCAGATTGGATCCTTTTCTAATTTGTTGTTTTCCAGTTTTATGGAGACATAATTGATATATAGCACTGCATAAGTTTAAGGTGTACAGCATAATAATTTAACTTAACATGTATCATAAAATGCTTACCACAATAAGTTTAATTAACATCCATCATCTGATATAGATAGAAAAAAAAAGAAAAAAAAATTTTGTGATGAGAACTCTTAGAATTTACTCTCTTAATTTTCATGTATACGGTTTAGCAGCATTAACTATAGTTATCATGTTGTCCACTTCATCCCCAGTACTTATTCATCTTATAACTGGAAGTTTGTAACTTCTGAACACTTTGATCAAATTTCTTCTTCCACCACCTCCTACATATGATAACCAGAAATCATCTCTTTTTCTGTGAGTTTGGTTTTGTTTTGTTTTAGATTCTACGTATAAGTGAGATCATATAGTATTTGTCTTTCTCTGACTTACTTCACTTGGCATAATGCCCTCAAGGTCCATCCATATTGTCACAAATGGCAAGACCTCATTTTTTACAGCTGGATAATATAACTTATTTTTAAGTTTGATAACCTCTTACTTGATTTAAATGGATTGCTATTATCAAATTATTACAAGTAATAAGACGTTATACTTTGAGATCAGCAGATTCTGAATTATATTCTGATCTTAATGAAATAGATTAGCCAGGTTTTGCTAAACTGTTTATTTGTTCTTCTTCAGAATTACCCATCCTATTGGCAAATAGAAACCACTTAATTCTGTTAGGCAGTGGTAGAAAGGCACTAGAAATTTCTGATATACTTGATTACTTTGGCCTAGCGAACTTTGCTAATAAATGCAGCAAGGCACTGTTAACTTAAGCCTGACTTTTGCTTGGGGTAGCAGAATGCCTGACTAGTCATGTCATCCATTGGAAATTAAGGTTGATTGGTTTCCATAATGAATTATTTTAATCAAGCTTTTGTCCAGATTACTTTAAACTCTGTTGTTCTCCATCCACCTTTAAAGCACATTATCTTTATATCCAGAATTTTCAGATCTAAGTTATGCCTAGATATCAGAAAACATGGGCTCGTGTTTTTAATTAGAGGCACCAAATAAATACCAGCAATTATGCCAAAATGCTAAACATTTTTTAATTTAAATAAATGATTTTTTAAACTGTGGTCCCTGGACAAATACCATCAGGATTACCTGAGAACTTGTTAAAAATGCAAAGTCTCAGGTCCCAATTTAGACCCACTAAATCAGAAACTCTGGGGAGAATGGCTGGCAACTGTGTTTTTAACAAGACCTTCAAGTGATTCTGATGCAAGCTGAAGATTGAGGAATACTGATCTATATTATTATATTGAATTACCACTAATAACGTTTTCAGGTTTAATGTTTATTGTAAAGTCTATATTCAGATTGAATAAAGATGGCTAATTAGGCATTATTTTTTTCTGCTTTATTAATTAATATTTACTTATCAAAACCTATTTTTAAATACCATAGATATTCAGATTGTTAAATATGAGTGAGCATATCTAAGTAACTTGTTGGCTTGAAAAATTAATAAGGGACTATAACATACTCATTTGAGGTAAATCAAGTAGTTATAATCATTTGATTTGGTATTTGCCCTTCTATTTGGCATCTTATAAAATGCTCAGATATGTTTACCTGAAGGATTCAGAAGATTACAGTGGATCACAACAGTCATGAATGATCACAGACAATTTTGATGACCTGATAGAGAACCATAATGGCTTTTTTAATCAATAATTATTTTTTTAACCAGAAAGTATGTTTGTGTACTATTTGCTGGGTAATTACAGAAAAACAAATTGGAGGTCTTTTGTTTGAAAGAAACAACAGCAACAGAAAAGTTCAAATTTAATTTAAGAGGATAACAGAATTTATTGACTCACATAAATAAAAATTTCAGCAGTATGGAATAAGTTTTAGGCAAAGCTGGATCCTGGTTTCAGACAACATCACCAGGAATTATCAAGTGTTCTCAGGTATGCTTCTCTTTGGGTTGTTTCATTCTCAAACAGGCACTGTCAAATGGTAGTATAAAGGATCACCTCCAGCACGAGGTTTCTGTGGTACCGCTCTAGTAACCCCAGAAGATAGAATGCCATTCTCGCTAATGTCTCAGGGCACACTCACATTGAGTAAGCTCAGAGCACATTAGGTTGTGCTGACTGGCCAGCATGGGCCATTGCATAACTGTGGACCTGGGAGGTAGGGTCAGCTCTACGTAAACCTGTGTAGACCATGAGTGAAAAAACTGGTTTACCAAAGGAAAATCAGGGTGAAATGTTAGAGGATGGTAGAATGGTTGCTAGACAGGTAAACAAACAAACAAACAACAGAAATGCCATACCCAAAGGCAATGACAAAGTTTTTTTTTTTTTTTTCCCTCATGCATTCTCTAATAGTTATACTTGTTTTTATGCCAGAAACAGCTATCTGATTTGGGGAAAGAGAGTGCTAGGTTAGGTACAAGCAACCTTGCTTTTGAGAATGTGCTCTGTTCCTGACTTTGTGAGCTTTGCCAACTTTCACTCATTTCCAGATCTGATAATTTGGTTTTAGTAATTTTGCTTTTACCTTCATGTAACAGTTGAAGAATCAAGTTAGAGTAGGAGAAAATATTTAAAATTTTTAATTCATGTATGTTAATGTCATTTAAATGATATTAACATTGTTTATTTTCATTATTAATATACTTATCAGTATAAAAGTACTTTATAAGAATATTATAATTTATAATATAATTATAAAATAAATGAAAAAAGGAGTTAAAAATCACTTATAATTTTAACTGTTCTTCCTTATGGTGTGTAAGAATTTTGTTTTGTTTTCTGTACATTTTTCTTAATTATAAGATTCAGATTATAGGCCTAGATCTTTGAAGAATATATGAAATTTTACTACTTACTTTTTAAAATTTAACAATTTATCATAAGAATCTATCACAATGATATATTCTTTCCATAGCTATCATTTTAATAACTGAATAATAACCAATCAATATGTCATTATATTACTCTGTTGTTAAACATTCAGATTGTTGCTAATTTCTACAGTTACTTAGTTTATGTTATCAACTTTCTGTTCCTAGAAGATGAGCTTTAGCCAGCATTTACAGATCATAAATCCATGTCTTTCTATTTGATATATTTTAAATGTAAACACGTCATAAAATTTTAGGAGTGCACCTATGGCCCAGTATTTCCTGAGGGTGACCGGAGCATGGGCTCTGTCTTTGAGACTCTCTCTAGTTTCAGTCTCAGTTTGGTATCTTCCCGTAAGTAATCCTAAGAGATTAGGCCTGGCACATTAGGTGTATAGTAAGGAAAAACGGGCCTGTAAAGCACTTGTACAAATAGAATTATTTCATGTTGATGATTAGTGGTGGTGATGAGTACTGAATTGGGAGTCAAAAAAGCCAAAGAGCTTAAAAGATTTTCCCTGCCTCACCTACCCTGCCTATTATATTTTCTTCCCCTACATTAATGAAAGAAGCACATCTATGAATGAAAGAAGGCGGATTTCAGTTGACAGAGAGTGCTGAAGTGGTTGCAACTTTGACTTTTCTTATCAGCCCTGATTCATGAATGGCAGTTCTATTACTTGTATATGAATGAGATTCAATAAAATTTTTAATAAAGTACATTAAAATAGTTGTTGTTATGTATTTTGTAGCATGCCTAGCATAGGCTTCTAATTATAGTGATTGCCCTTTCATTTTTCCTAATTTATAATGTCAAGATGTGTTTAGCTTTAATAAACTTAGCTGTGGGGAGAAGACTTGAGATCAAAAGTTAAATGTTTAAGTGTTTTTTAAAGATTATTTTTACATTGTCACTATTAAAGACATGAAGTTTGTAAAAAAATTATTATTGTATTTTATCACTCACTAGAGGACATAATATTTTGATAATTTAAAATATGAAAATGAAATAGAGTATACACATGTATGTAATTCCCTTGCCTCCTGCCCTAGTTTAATTGAAAATGTCTTAAAAATGAACATTCAGAATTTGAATACTGCAGCTATACTTGGAGGAAGTGAGAGAGAGTAAGGGCTAGATCTGATTCTGCAACCACATTCTATAGATGTACTTTTATCGGTGAAAGTCATTTGTCTCTTCCCCTCCCCTTTCCTTTCCTTCTCACTGCCCTACCTCCTACTATCCCTCTCTTTCCCCATCTCTGTTTTTTTCTTCCCTCTCTCTACTTTTCTCTAGTAATATTGTTTAAATTTATTAGCATTCCATTAGCTAGTGGAGGAGTTCATAAGAAGTAGGTAAATAAAAAGCATTTGGATATTTTCCCAGCAATCTTTGAAAGGGAGTCATTTACCACTGTGCAAAAAAGAACATGCTGGAGCATTGAACCTATAACCAAGCAGGGTCCTCAGAAATTTATGAATCTGAAGCCAAGGGAAGGGAAAGCCTCAGTGTAAGATAACATGGCTGGTTAGCAGCAATTCAAGCATAGAGAATGCATCTCTCCTGACTCTTAGTCTGAGCTCCTTAGCCTTTCATGGGTCATGGATTACTTTGAAAACATAATGGAAGCCCTAGATTCTTTTACTTGAAAATGCACTTACGTGTATACTTGCAATATTTCTCAAATAGTGTTAAGGTGTCCCAGAATTCCTGAAGTCTTTTCATAAGACCCGTCTACCTTGGGCAAGAATCCCTGATTATCGCCATGCATCTTTGGTCTCCACTGTTGCCTCTGAAATGTCCCATCTTGATTGAGAGGTAAGTAGAGGGAAGCTATTTACAGACTTACAGGACATTCTCAGAACATCTTAAGTTATGCCACCTTGGCAGTCACCTACATAGACCTATGATTGGGCTTTCTGGAATTGGAAATGGATTACATACTAAACATTTCAAAAGATACCTTTCAAAAGGTATCTTTAGTATGTTTAGTATGTAACCCACTTATTGGAATGAGAAGAGAGCTTCAAAACTCAGGGGTTGAAATAGCCTGGTCCCATCCACATTGAAACATCAAGGAGCCCAGTCTTAACAACTTATAATGTTCCAGTGGTTCTGTCCTTTATATTAGCAAACATGTCAAAGCTTTGGAGTTTGTGCTGAGGTCAACTTGGTTGGCTACTTCTCTCAAATCTAACAGTCTCTTTCCTTCTCTTACTCCTTAGAAAGTATATAATTTAGGGATTCATAATAGATGCCAACCCCAAATCTATTGGTGGAAGCCAGATAGTTTACATTCCACTGTACCCATTTTATACCAATTGAATCATTCAGACCACCATTGATTGTTTTCAAAGATGCTTAACAGTCTGGCCTATAGCTGTCAGGAAGGGAGATTTCTCTCCCCAAATTTCAGTCCTCTTGGCTTTCTAACAACAAACAGCAATCAACATTTGATGTCCCCAGTGTCATCAAGTTTTTATATTCAGCAGTCCTAAATTGTAACATACTTGTTTTAGAATGTAAGACTTTTCAAGTCTCTCTATTCAGTAAGACGTTCTAAGCCAATTAATACATTAATATTTAGTCCTCCTTTTTTTTTACCAAAAGTAAACATTTTAATATTAATGAACATAGTCATAAAATGAAGATTTTCATATTTTTAAATAAAACAGTAAGGACTTTGATATGAATATCTTTAGCAGATGCAGTCTTCCATGCATATTCCCTCAGACCCCTGTGTGCTTTCAACAGCCAGCAGCTGTGTCTCTTGGTGGGCAGACTGCCCAAGTTTTCCTACATGCAAGGAGAACCATTTGCACCTCAACAGGGACAGCTCTTAATTAGGAAGGGCAGGAGGAGGGGTAATAAAGTCTCCACTTCCTTTGACCATAAGGGGTTGACCTCAAGTTAGCTCCAGTGGGACCGTGCCTAGTAGTATACCCATACTTGGCCTCCCTTGATTATTCCCACTTCCCTACTCACCTATTACTTTGTCCTAAGAACTTTTTTTAGTATATATCACTTTCCCATAAATCTGCATCTTATTATCTGCTTTGGAGGAACCTAACATAGATCTTGTCCTTTTAAAGTGATAAAATTAAGATGTGTGCAATTTAGGAAAAGAAAATAGAAATTATAAAGAAGTAAAAAAAAAAAAAAAAGTACTTCCAGAACCTACCACTCAGAGTCAGTGACCACAAACACATTGGTGTATATAATTATTTTTTAGAATGTATATGTTTTTCTTAATTTTTAAAACAGGATGACATCAGAACAATGCTTCTTTTATTTGTTTTTTCCCAAAGTCTGAAGTATTTTTCTTGACATTCTCATATAATAGTTCTCAACTGTAGGCTGCCAAGGGATCTATTGGTGGTGAAGAAAGAGAAGGTTTAAAATGAATATGTAACCCACCACCCTGCTGCAGCCACATAGAATTGGGGACTTTTATTATGATGATGTGTCTGGCACAGAAATATTATCAATCAACCAACCACAATTTATCTAACTTCTTATTATTTTAGATTTAGGTTGTTACCATAACTGTTACACACACACACACACACACACACACACACACACACACACACGTATATATATATATATATATATATATATATATATATATATACACATATATGTGTATATGTGTATATGTGTGTGTGTGTGTGTGTGTGTGTGTGTGTGTGTGTGTGTATATATATATATATATATATATATATATATATATATATATATATATTTCCAAAATTAAAGATGATTTAACTTACTTTTCTACCTGAATTCTTATTCCTGATTCATGGTAAGGCATTCACCTTTACCAAATGTCTCACAAGTGAAACATCACAGTACATTTTTAAGTCTCTTATCCTTTCATGGAGTATGACACTACTGATGTGTATTCTATCATTAACATACTCTTTGAACTCATCCTCTCTTCTCTATATTCCCTGCCAATGTACAAGTGAGGGCCTTGATTATCTCTTAATCAGATAACTGCAACAGCCATCTGTATTTAGCCTTTGCTCTTCTGGTCCAAATGCCATCTGCCACTAGAGTTAATATTTCAAAATGATCACTGCACCAGTCTGCATGTTAGCTTCACCTTTTACCTGTTCTTTCATGAGATCTGCTTGATCCTGAACACACTGTGTTTTCATACCTGTTTGCTTTTGCTTCTGCAATTTTCTGATTCTGGAAAGGGATCCCCAAACTTTCATCTCTACTATTCACTTGTCAAATGATATTCCTCCTTCAGAAATCAGCTCTGATGCCACTGTTTCTCTTATAGTTATAATAATTAGGATGCACTTGGTTTCAAGTAACAGAAAACTCAGCTAAAGCTTCCATAGTTTTAAAGGAATCCAGAAATAGGTTGGGCTTCTGCTCAATTTGGTGAAGGCTCAGCCTCCATATTTCTACATAATTTTATTGCCTTTGCTTTTTCCATGTGTTAACATTATTCTAAAATGGCTTCCTCTAAGGTAGATAAATGGGTGTAGCAGTTCTAAGCTTTGTATCCACTCAATATATCACCCAAATTACTTCTCACAGGAGTCACCAATATATACAGAACCATCCTTTACAAAAGTTCCTGGAAAGCTTCCCCTTCCTAGACCTAAAACCAGTCCCTGTGACCAGAGAAGAGCCATGTACTGAATGGCTTATTCCTGGGATATACTGACCAATCACTATGACAAGGGAGATGAAGTAACCCTAATTAGATAAGCCCCCCTAAAAGGTCGATCAATAGTGACCAGTCATGTGACTTGCACATACATTCACAAATTAGAGATGAAGTGGATTTTGTGTAGACAACCACAGAGCTCTCCAAAGTAGAATAGGCCACAGAGGGCCTTAGAGATAAAATGTTATGTTTCATGTGGGATTCCTTGTTTGTGAGTCTTAGAAATGGTCACCTTTAACACCAAGTAGATCTTTAATAAATGTCCAATGAATGAACATGTTTTAATGAATGAGGTAAAATATATTGATCTAAAAAATGTTTTTTTTCCTTTAACTTTGTTTTTAAAGTTAATTTTTAGTTTGAGGTCATTGTTCAACTTTTTAAAGAACAAGTTTTCCATATAGTGATAGTTGCCATATTTAATTGTCCATGACTTTACATGCATGGTTTCTGCATACCATCACCAGAGGAAACTAATATTAGCTTTATGTGTGTCTCTTCTCTGTTACAATATAGATGTTTACCCCAAGAGCAAGATCTGTGAGTTGGCCAAGTTATACTTAAAGTTATAATGACTTGTCTAATTTCATAGTAAGATTAGAGCAAATCTCAGTACACCATATTTGAAATAGCAATTTAAAAGAGTTCAAAAGCAAAATACATGGAGAAGAGGCCAGGCTCCATTGGGCAAAAAGCCCTCTTCTATGCTAATATGTCAAATGAATAGACAATCTGCTGATGCTTTCAACAGTTTAGCCTGCTCTTTAGGGATCATGCTATGTATGTCTTCAGTTCAATTAGAGCTATTGTTATAGCTCTTTTATTTTTTCTCTTTTGAAAATACTTTTTTTTTTCCTGAAAATACATTTACGATTCAAAACTCCCTGGCTTCTAGGTACAATCATCATAATGAAGTTGGACTCCACATTTATATGTAAATCCTAAATAGTATCTTTCTGCCTTTAAATTATGGTGACAAAAAAAAAAGAAAGAACTCATACATTTTGATCATATAAAAGTTATTTCTTTTGAGTTGAAGAATTTTAATTAGGATCATGACTATATTGAAGACTTTTTGCCAGTCTTTCAACGTGTTTCAAATGAATAAATACTATTACTTTTTTTAGGTAGAACTAGAGGCAGTTATCATCAATCCCAGAGAAACACAATGTCTGATAATTGTTACACATACTTAGAAAAATTCCCACTTGAATTCTACCTCAAATTTGGATTTTGAGGGTAAACTAACAGGATTTATTTAATGTCATTTAACATTCATTGAGCACTTTCCATATGTTAGGCTCCACGCTAGATACTGAGAACACATCTATGAATGAGACATACCTCCTGCTCTCATTCACAGAGGAGAGAAAGATGTACAGTACATTCATAGTGTAGTACAGGTGCATGTATAATAACAGAAGTATGGCAAAATATAGAAGTAAATATGCTTCAACTCATGGTTGAGGAATAAAATTAGAGGATAATTGGGAAAGATTTGCCTAAAGTAATGGTATTGAACTAAGCTTGTTAACCTTTAATCCTCCCTTCATCCCTTTCAATACCCCATCAAGTCTGTCCATAGAAGGAAGCTAAGAGTGAATTGTGGTGACTTCCTAGCAATAGATTGCATGACCTTCTTTCTTACTCTCTGTCCTATAAGCAGTGAGTTCTAGGACATGTACCCGGGAGTATCATAACATTTGCATTCTAGCACATCTCTCCCCTTCTTAAAAAAGTAAACCCCATCTTGACACAGGCTCAGACATAAGAAAAATAACTAGCATAGTTCTTCTTCCTATGATATCCATCTTCTGTTTAGGTATTGTTACATTTCCAAGTGCAATATCACCTTAACCCTTCTGGTGAGTGCCAATAATGCCATTTTACATTATATCTATTGCTCAGGACAGATCTGCCCAAATTCTGAAGGTCATTGATTTGCACTCTCCTGTAAAAGTAGTCAGATCCTACTCTTCTTGGAACCATTATCCAATTTTTCAAATTGCTTTTATACCCTATATTATTTCCCTGTCTCAAACTTGAAGCCTGCCTCTTGGTTTTTTAATTCTTGGATTTTTTTTTTTTTGCCAAAAGATGGTGAAGACAAATAAATAGAATAAAGAGGAGAAAAGAAAAAGTGGCACCCTTGTTCAGAAATGTGTAGAGTACTTACCAAAGATCTACAGATATAAAAACAACAAAACAGACATCAACAAATAGGTCTAAAGAGAATAAAGCCATGACATATAAAAATGTCTTCCTTTTGATATATTTGATGGGAAGAGTTACATTTGTGAAATAAATTGAATAAAATTAAAGTAGGTAAATAACAGTGAGGAGTTCACCAAAACTTGTCACTCTTGTGTGTGAGTGTGTGCTCAGAGAATCCAGAAAGAAATGAAAAGTAAATTGCAAGAATTTAATAGATTAATAACCCTATAAAATTTTTCCTGTATATTGAATATGCACTATTGTTTTTTAAATGCTTTCAGATGTTCATTAATAAAATAAACTGCACTTAAAAGGATTACAAAAGGTAGCATGACTTTTTATTATATTTTTTCTCAATCAACTTTTAGTGAAAGTACATTTCTTATGTAGATATTCACAGCTCTTTATGTGCATGCAAGTGTATGTGTGTGAATAGGGTCCTCACATATGAAAAGGATAAAAGTCACTAATAAAATGACATAGGAATACAGAGGAGTTTTTGACATTGGTAATGGTGAAAAGCAAATGCAAGAAAGTCAAATACACAGTCACAGGTTTTATTATTTGATTTTATGAGATATAGCAGTTTTCCTTCAAAGACCTTATAACTTCATCCTCAGAACTTTAACACTATAAACCTGTGAACTTTTAAAGCTGGAAGAGAACATTGAGATCATTTTACAAATAAGAAAGTAGTTTAGCATGGCCTGTCTAAACTACACAGCAAGTTAATGATGAATCAGGACCAGAACTAAAGTTTCCTGATACAGTAACAAAGGCTGCTTTTCTATTCTGAAATTTTACTAAAAGGCAAGGTAACTAAAGGATGAAAACCATTAGATATAGGTTGATTTTAAGCCATGGAATAGTACATAAGACTGCATAGTACATAGATTCTGGAGCCAAAATGACTGAGTTTAATTTTTGACTTTCCACTTATTAGCAAGTTATTTAATCTCTGTACCTTAAAGCACAGAGAAAAATACAATAATAGTACCTGTCTCATAGAGCTGATTGTAGAATAAAATGAGTCAGCATTCAGAACCTATTCACAGTATGGACTATAGATGTGTTATTTCTCTATCATCATCATCTTCTTCATTATCTGTCACTTTTAAATTTCTAAGCCATTTCTATAGCCTCTTGGGGGCTCTTTGATCTCTCTCAATAGATGTGGAGGATCTACCAACCAGGTGACTGGAGATAACTTTATCAGTGTCCTATGATTAAAAACAGTGACCATACCAGTCAAGGTTCAACCAGAGAAGCAGACCAGTGGATTTGTTGCAGAGACTTAGCTTACACCATTGTGAGGCTGGTTAAGAAGTCTCTATAAGGCTGCTGTTTCTGCATCTGAAGCTAGAGCTCAAAGTCTACAGGGCAGGTGGTCAGAAACAGAAAGTTACAAGGAGGCTGATGCCCACAACTGTGAACTGAAACCCCATAAAAATTAACTGAAATGATATTGTTTCTGACCTTGGTTTTTCAAGGGTATCCTGCAAGGGCCCTTTGTCACAGAGCTAAGCACACAGACCTGACTTAAGAGAAACCAGACAGAGGAAGGCAGATGGATTGCAGGCCCAGCTACTACTTCATGCCAACAAGTTGAATCAGCAGATTAGCAACAACATGTGTGAACTACAAATGATGCCGCTCCATTTCCGTTCTCCAGATCTCCCATGGTTCTTTCTTGTGACTCTGAAATGTACAAGAAAGAGGATTTTGGGACATGTGATTCAGCATAGCCAGGTTGACGTATCACAATCTGTTACAGTGACCAAGAGTAGGAAGACGAAATATGGCAGAAAAAAAAAGACAAAAGGAGGAAAATCAAGAGGAAATGTTATATACATTGAGCTTGGTTCACCCCTATCTTGAAGGAAATATGTGTTGACCGTGGGCAAAGTCTCACATATTCCTGCTCACAACCCCTGGAGAACTGTGCCTATCTAAATAAAGGAAAGATCTTTGTGTTTATTCACTGGTAGATACTTTCTTCTCAGTATAATACTTAAAACTATTCTCATAAGGATAATAAATCTGATGTATTTTATTTTCTTAAAGTGTGTCCCAAAATACTTCTAGATTTTGAAATATGAACCATATATTTGATCTTTTACCTTTTTATTAGCTTAGGTAACACTAATCAAGCAAGACAAATTACATCTGCATAGAGAGCCAAGAATTCTCCAATGTTATTATAAATTTTGAAAATATTCTATATCAAACAGCCACCAGTTAGTAACAACAGAAGTATTTTATGTGTTTTTTCTTTTTTGTTTCATTTTGATTTTCTACAGTTCCTTCATTTTGATTTCATTTTAGGAGCATTAAAAGCCTTTTATATCAGTTATCTATTGCACTGTAACACTCTACTTTCAAACTTTTAATGCCTTAAAACAACAACCATTTTACTTGCTCATAATTCTGTGGGCCAACAATTTGGCCTGGTGCTGTTCATGCCGTTTTTGCTAAAGATCACTCGTGCAGCTATAGTCATCTGGCAGCTATGCAAGACGTCCTTGGTCACATGTCTGGGGGTTGGTGTTAGCCGTCAGCTCTCTGGTTTAGTGGGCCTCAGCTGAAATGGAGCCCGTCTGTTCAAAGTGTCTTTTCATCTTTCAGTGGTTTAGATCAGGCTTCTTCCCATGGTGATACAAGACATAAGGTCTATCGAATTTAAGACTTGGAACTCCCATGACTAGACTCCTTCCAAACTTTATTAGTCAAAGAAAGTCACGAGACCATCCTAAATTCAAGGGGTTGGAAATAGATCTCACATCTTGATGGGAAGAATAGCAAAGTCATTGTGAAAATATACAAAGAGAGATGGGGAAGAAAAGTGTGTGGCCATTTTTTATCATTTACTACACTTTCCATCCCAGACAATCATTGGTATATTTTTTAAGAGGATAATTTTTCCCAACTTGATTTATCATCTGCTCATTTGCCTTGTTTACAAAAAAAAATTATCATTCTTATTTTATAATGTTCATGTGAAGAATAATTTTTTTTCAAATAAAACACCCCAGTAAGATAAGAGCGTAATTTCTAGAGTATATCAACTTTGTTTTAGATATTGAAATTCATACCCAGCCCTGATAATTTGTATCTATCTGCCACCAACCACTGTCCCATTTGGCTATTTAGGAAATCCCATTTAATTTACTTCAGCAATTATGTTCAAATATCTGTATAGGTCTTATAGAGGAAAGGAAATTTCTCTGGTAACTCATTTGTCTTCCTGGACTTTAAAAGAAGATAAAACTTTAATGAGGTTTAGATGTTAACCTGACTAATTTGTTCCTCCTTGTGCCCACTTGAGTTTTTCTGTAAGTAATAAATAATTGCAAAGCACCTTACAAGATAGTTATATGTGTTATAGCTATTATTTATCTTTTGTCTTATCTCAAATAATAAGAAATAAAATTTTTCAATGTTTAGCAAATTCTCAAGCCATACCATAGTTGGGAAACCTCAATTGCTGAATAATATTAATTAGTACAGTATAAAGAAACATTTGGTCATTCTGTAAGCATTTTATTTTAATGTAATACCTATAGAATACTTAGCATGTGACAGGCATCATACTAAGAGTTTTATGAATAATTCACCAAATTCTCACAATAACCCTATGAGATAGGTAGTATTGTTATAACCACTTTTACAGATAGAGATACTGAGGTGCAGAGAGGTCAAGTAACTTATTCAAGATCAGTCAGCTAATAAATAATGAAGCTGAAATTGGATCCCTGGGCAGTCTGATCTGACCTCTTAAACAGTATTCCATGCTGCTTTCCACTGCATTCAAAAACCATATTTAAACACTACAGATGAAATATGGAGAAGTGTAAGAAAAGGATAAGAAATTCAGTTTCTACATGGAGAGATAAATATATTTTATACATTTGAAACCAGAAAACAGTTATAAATCAACATACAGGACTTTGTCTCTTTGCCTTTTCTTCTTGAGAAAGAGCAAAGGCGATACAGTAGATGAAGCTGTCTTAGCCCCTGTGGCTTATTTCTTAGTGATAAAACCCAGGTCTTTGTTTAAAGCATAGTAGTTACTATCATGAAAAGAGCATAACACCTGGTAATCAGAAAATCTCAATTTTATAACTTTTTATTCCTTAAGTGGCCATGTCGCTGTTGGCAAGTCAGTTTCTCAACTGTAACAGATGACCTTTAGACTAGAATTAACTACCCTACAAAAAGTAGCAAATAGCTATTATAAGACATAGCCAGCATCTATGGAGACATGGTATGCAAAACATATAATTCTGAATCTCAAGGTGCCATCTTACGCCTATCTTTTTAATATTAAATCTCCATTTTCCTCCATAGCTTTAAAAAAAAAATCTGTCCTGATCTATCTAAAATTTTTAAATCTATAATGACAATATTTCAAAGTATGTATGTGTGTGTATGTATGTGTATATATATATATATATATATATTTCTTTTTCCATTCCAATTAGAGTTCTCTAGCTTCTGTGTAATTTAACGTGACTTGGCATGGGTTTTCCTGCCTCTTAAGTCACGCTGGTTAACACTCAGGTAATCACCAAGCTTACCCAAATCAAATCCCTAATATATATGTATGGCTTTGAGATTAGTTGTCATTTAAACCTTTTATAATCGAATTCATGCTAGGGGATTAACCTGAACTGTTAAGAGTCGTCTTCCAGAAATTATGACTATTTGTGTTTTATTGGTCTGTGCTGATAGGAAATTTCATGTAATTTTAAAAGAATTAAAAATAATATTTAGGATTTTTACATGCTGCACTTAAAGTGTAACTTGTTAAATAAATATGATTAACCCACATGATACACAAGGAGAAAACTCTCAGTAACATTTTATATTTCTTTTATCTTTGGATTTTGGGGCCTTTCAAAGATCCAGTATTTTTTAAATCATCCTCACTTCTGGCTGGCTGGTTACAACAAAACTTTCATCTATAATACAGTCTTTTTGCTATCCTAAAACTATTTCATTGGCCCAGGATACAGTGTAAGAAAAACAAGTTGATTTTTGATGGCCACTGGGCTTTTTTTCTGCTCATAGACTGTCTCCTGCCTGGCATGATATTTTCAAGGCAGAAAAAGGCCCCTCTCCCAAGTAGCAACTGAGGTGTATGGGGGTGGCCCATCTTGGGGGACTTGTCTGGGCACTGCATCCTCTCTCTGAAGATCTTGTGGGACAGCAAGGATCATTCACCCACTGGTTACGCGACCAGTTGCTCAGTTTGCTTCCCATGGCTCCTTAATGGCTTCTCACTCAGGTTAACCAGGCTGATGTCCAGCTTTTAATCTCTCAGACCCCATCTAGCTCTTGTTGGGAGAAGAAGGATTGATGCATTTTTATGTTCACAATAGATGCCTTTTTGGCATTGGAAATTTCCCTTTTAATTTTCCTTTTCTCAACAATTCTTTTTTATTTTTTATTACAATTTTTGTTACCATAACTGTATTAGCTTTTTCTACCATAACTCAATTAGCTTTTTCTATCAAATAAGATTTATAAAATAATTATTAGATTTTGTAACAGTATCTTTAAAGATTTGACCTAAAAAAAAAACTGTTCTTTTATTTCCATGGATTCTTGATGCCCAATTTGTGGTGTATGTTCTTTCTTTCTTTTTCAGTTGTTACATATTTTATTCTCTACAAAGAACCTATTGAGTGATGATTAGTTTTGTCCCAATTAGAAGAAAAGAAAACATTGCTAGTTTGTGAGCCTGCAAAATTGGTACTATTAGGAAATGTTTTTTCACTTTAGTGAGAAATGGAGTTTAAATAAGGCAATGAAAATTTTGCATGTCGTTAAATCAGTGATTTGCCCTGTTCATGACCTGGCCAAACAGGCTGTTTTTCAGTCTGGAGCCTCTCGGAGTGAGCTATAACACAATTGATCCCAGCTACATAAGACACAGCATACTATTTCCTTCATTGATTTATCCCACCTATTCTCTGCCTTATCCCATTTAACTGATCAATTAATCTCTGATATGATTCGTGGGCATTGTTTTAAAATAATGCAACTGAGATATTACCTCAGTAGAAGTGATGGAGTTCAATGTGTGTATGAAAGCCAAGAGGCATGAATTTTAATGGGTAGCCAGGGTGTCTTCTTGATGAGAATCACATTTAAGGAGCAGATTACTTAAGCACCTTAAAGGCAAATGGCATGTCTGGCTTTGTTCACCCCTGTTATGCCATCATCTGGTTCAGGACCTAGCACAAAGGAGATACTCTGTATTTGTGGATTAAATGAAGAAAATGCAAGCGTGTTGATTTTAGTAGCAAAGTACTTTGAATTGATTGGCAAACATCTCTTCAGCCCCCACCCCTGAAATTCTGAATTTTATGTATTCCATTAAAAGATCAGGCTGTCAGATATACAGATCCATGGACCAGAAGTGAAAAGAACTGGGATTAAGATGGCAGAGAAGAAAGAGTGATAACTCTGGTGTCAGATACATATGTTCAGATCCCAGCTCTCCTTTTACTGACTACATGGATTTTGATATTTCTTAAATTCTCTATACTCCTTTTTCTCTCCATCTGAAGAATTGGGACATTAATTTCCACTTTGTAGGGCCTTGTGAGGATTAAATGATAAAATGCATGTAACATGAAGGCACAAAGGCATGAAACAGCATGCATGTTTGGAAAGCTACAAGTGGTTCCATTTATCTGGAGCACAGAATGCCCGTGGGAGAAATGTGGGAGATGAAACTAAAGAAAGAAGGAGCAGGCAGGTCATCAAGAGCCTTTGGTGCCAAGCTAATGGGTTTGAACTTCATCCTGAAACATTTGGGATGCCATTAATGTATTTTAAGCAAGGGAGAGGAATTCTGAGATCAAATTTGCATTTTATGATAGCTGTTCTGGCAGAGCAACACTGGATTGGAAAACGCTAGCCCTTAACCTTTTCATCTCCTCCAAATCTCTCCTTATACCTCCTCTATGGTCTCACAGAACTGTGTACACAGAATGGACCTTGGTTTCCTGGCCTCTGGGGTTTTGCATATACAAGACTCTGTTCCTAGAACATTCTTTTCCTTAGTGTATTTTTTGCTAAGAACTCCCTTAGTTGCAAATGGCAAAAAATCTAACTCAGACTGGCTTGAGCCATTAAGACAATGCATTTGCTCAGAAATAATTTCCTGTATAGCCATAGTCATGAGCCCAATGTCCTTAGAATCAGGTCTCTTTTTCAATCCATATCTCCACATTCTTGCCAACACTTATTTTCTGGTTCTTTTTTTTTTTTTTTTTCTGTTTTGAGGCTGGCCATTCTAAATGGGTACGAGGTGATATGATATCTCATTGTGTTTTGATTTGCATTTCCCTAATGATTAGTGATGTGGAGTATCTTTTGATATGCTTGTTAGTCCTTAGAGAAATATCCATTCAAATTCTTTGCCCATTTTTTAAATATAGTTATTTTTGTTATTATTGAGTTATAGGAGTTCTTTAGGTATTCTTGATATTAACTTCCTATCAATATGATTAGCAAATATTTTCAGAATGATTTTTAAGGACTTTCTTCATTTCTGGCCTTGAACTCCCCCCATTTTTGAGGGTATCTGTAAACAAAATTAAGCACACTTATGTGCCTAATTTTTTGTACAATCAATCCACTAACAGTACTCAATACATAGACAAGGAAGATGAATACCTGAGAATGATTGTTGTATATGACAGCAAAAAGGGCAGAGGCACCTCCTCTGAGGTACATGTCATTACCAAGAAAAAAATGGAGCCTCAGAGAGGGTAGGTACCTGCCCCAGGTAATAGAGGTAATAAATTCTAAAACTGAACTAAACTCTCTGATGTTAGAACTGGCATCAATGCATCACATGAAGTTTCCTTCATGACTTAGCATCAGGAATTTAAATAAAAAGAAAAAGTCAGTAGAAAGCTCATTACAGTAAGGGGGAGAAGGTGGCCATGGTGGGACCTTGTGGGCCACTCGGGTAGGCATACCTAGAAATGGAGGCAAAAACCTCATTTGCTGCTGGGATTTTAAAATGATTCCAACATTGCAAACAGGCCATCAAGGCACCTTTTCTGCCCATTGGTCCTAAGATAGAGGGACATAAGCCAAACTTGGCCTCTTCATAGCTTTGCTAGTGCTTCCTGCCCATGAGGGAGTTAAATGGGAGATACATTAGATTCGGCAGCTTTCAATGACTTTGAGACAAATTTCTGTATTTCACATAAATTCTAAATTTCTCTAGAGCTGATGCATGCTACTGCAGTAGGTATACAGTACATCTGCTAGGGATCATATTTTTTTACCTCTCTCCCTTAATTTCTTTCCTTTCTCTTCTTTATTGCCTTTTCTTTCCTTCTCTCTTTCTTCTGCTCTTGTTCTCTCCCTTTCTTTCTGATCTGATTTCTATAAGGTCGAGTATACCTGTTTTCAGAAGTTATACAATCATCTTCCTGTTGGTTTTGCTTCAAATGTTGTGTGCTTAATTCTATGATTGGTGCTTACATTAATTTCTTGCCTTGATAGCATTTAGCCAATTTGTGTGATGTCTGTTCAGTGAATGTTTCCCTGTCAGCAGCAATTCCTGCCCAAGCCTCTCTGCAGGTGCCAAGGCTCCCATGGGCTTTTTGTGCCACTGTATAGAACACATTCAAACCAAGCTAGACAGTGCCAAGGCTCCCATGGGCTTTTTGTGCCACTGTATAGAACACATTCAAACCAAGCTAGACAGAAACATTCTCTACAAGGGGCTCTGTGCCTCCACATATTTCCACTATATGCCGTGTTGTCATCTCGGGATTCTCTGCAGCATGGCAATTGATGAATTAGTAGCTGAAGTAAACACTGGCCTGGAGTGCTCTACGTGTGGATTTCTCTCCTTTTACCTTCCGCCCTCTCCGACCAAGAAGACTCTACTATTTACAGTCCAACTATGCATATATATTAATTTCTTCTCTTGTTGATAAGAATGGTCATACTGGCTAAGTTGAAATAAAAGAAGTTTGGCAATATCTATTTCCCCCTTTGAAATAGAAATTTGACAATTTATATTTCCTCCATGAAATGAAACAATAGATTTTTTAATCATTAAAGTAGTTAACCCAGATTATTCATGATTTAACATGATGCCAACTCTCTGGATGAATGGGGAATATATTTGTTTTGTTTAAAATCAGATGTTTAAATACATGAATTTTTGAGAGCATCTTTGAGCTTTATCCTGATGTTTGGCATTGTGTAGACCTTTCATTATAGAACTTTTACTCAAGGCACTAGATTGTGATGAACTGTGCAATATCCAGGAAGCAATTTTTTTCATGTCTTTTTCTAAACTTGGTATCTTCAGAAAGCATTTTATTTACATTATACTGACCTTTGAATCAACTTATATTTTATCATCCTCTATTTTTTCTTATTTTAGAAATCTAGATAAATGCAAAGCTTTGGAGAAGGACCAAAAATAAGTCAATGTTTTTATTTTATAATAGCATTGTCATTATCATTATTGATATTATAATGTCATCACCATTATCGTTACTAGTGTTACATTTTAATTGGAGGGTAAATGATCCAATAACTGTGTTATACTATTAATATTTAACTACTGGCTATGAAAAAAAAATCCTATATTATAAAATGTACACTGACTATACCACGGAAGACGTAAAACCTATATATAAAAAAAAAAATCTCTGGCAAGACAGAAACCAATGAAATCTTCAAGAAAAAGGTCATTCTGCAATATTTAAGGATAGATCTTTTATGGGAGTGATATCTTCTGTGAAGGAAAATAAAATGAAATTGCTTTGAGTACTACCTTTCAGAAATAAACTAGCTTTTTCTTGTGGCTGAAACACCAGGAGGGAAATTATACAAGTTTCTTCTAAGCTCCTTGCAACATTGGTGTGTAATATATTAAAGGAATCTGATTTATAGTGATGAGTTATTAAGGAGAAATTGAAAGTTTCCCATCCCAGGAATTTTTACTTGCAAAATTTAAGGATTCCATTAAAGTCCATTAGTTTAAAAGGTAAACTTATTAAATACTTCATGATAAAATAGCTATATGTGATTTTATGGTAAAATTAAAAAGGCATGGACAGCATTTTAAAAATTGGTATAATACACTTCTTGGCTCCCCTTGCAGCCAGTAGTAGCTAGCGTTTAATGTAATGATTTAAGGTTGATTTAAATTGGTCATTCTGCAGTGGGAGAGGAAGATCCACAGAGAAACTAATTTATGAAATGATGTAAGTGGGATTTGGAGTAAAGTGACGGAGTGACTAGTAGGAAGTCTTATGGTTTGTAGTCCAAAGACACATTAAAAGGAATCAGAGTAAAAGGCCTGGGTTTCAGATGGCGTCGATAAAGAACCCTAGGGGTCTGCGTACTTCAGACCATGGCTGCAAATGGACTTAGGTACTCCCACAGATCTGCTTTCCTCTTACCTAGAGCCAATCAAGTCAAAGCATATTAATTAATATTCTACCCTGTATTTACCTGATGTATGTTCTTCTGGTTGGTCAGCAAATAAAAATAATCATAGAATTATGAATTTTGGAGCAGAAAAGATGTCTTTAGTGAAGTATTATTAAGTTTTTATAACTCATGAGCAAACCATTCCAGTAGATTTAAGGACAAGCCAAAAGTTCCATCCTGTCAGTTAAAGGGCCCTGTTGCCTATGTCTGTGAACTATCATTTTAATGCCCTTTTTATATAACAGGTATATAAAGGTAACATTTTAGTTACCTTGAGCAAGTCATTCCACATCTTTCTACCTCAGCTTCCTCAATTATACCATAGTGATGATAAGAGTTTCTATCTCATAGGATTATTATGAAGATTAAATAAAGCATTTAAAGAGCTTAGAGAAATTCCTGACACAGAAGTACATGGAAATCATCCCATAAACATTAGTTTTCATTTTTACTGAGTGGCTCCATTCTCACCATTATGTAAATCTTGCATTAAAAAATCAGGACTTAAGATGGAATATTGCAATTTGATTACTCCAGAAAGGAGGCCACATACTAACCTATATCTAGACTATAAATTGCTGTTCTCCCAACCATTCTAAAGAAGTAAACGATGAAATAAGATACAGGTCATACTCTTGAGAAAATTATAATTTAAATCCAGTAAAAAGCAGTAGCGATAATTCTAAATGTCTAGAAGTTGAATTTCAGAATTAAGCAGCTAATACCACATAGATACTATACTTTTGGTCCTAAGCAATTTACTTTCACATTTTTACATAAACTTTTATAAGTAATGAATGTCCACTAATAAAAAAACTTAAAACTATAGAATTTAAATATCATTATATTCAATTATTCAGAAATAATCACTCCTATCAGCAAATGGACTTCCAGTCATTTGTTCTATGCACACTCCTATTTTAGTTGGATAATATATATATATACTATTTTGTAACATGATTTTTTTTATAATATCACAATGGAACCTTTTCACATTATAATGTGTGTTTTACACATCACTTTAATGGCTTTATAGTGATCCATTTGTAACAGTGGTCGTGGGTCCACCGGCCCATGCATACATAGGGTACCGTAAGTCATGGTCACTCATCTAGTTATCGCCCTTGTTCACTCTCAAAAGTGCCCATGTTTGATCATAAAGTCTATGGTCACCCTACACATTGGTGGTCTTATCCCCAGACAAGACAGACCAGGCCCTCCTTGTTGCCACACTTTTCATTCAGCAGCAGAATTTCTCTTCTTTGGTTACTGAGAAAAAAAGAAGGCAGCCTCTGCAGACATGAGTATTTCTGTTATCATTTTGGTAGTCAATTCCTCTGAGCTTTGCCTCTGCTCAGTGAGGTCTAGGGATGCTCTTGGGGTAACAGTGAGAATGAATGTAGTGGAGCTGTGAAATATAGAGAAAAAACACACATTTAGTCATTGAGTCATAACCCTGCCTTGCATTACATGGATGTGTGGTAATTTACTTAATTATCTCCTACTATTGAGCATTTTGTTTGTTGCCAAATTTACTATAATTTGTTAGCCCCCAAATCTCCCTAACTCATCTGCATGTGGGCTCAGATTAAGAACTCAAATGTTGCTGCTATCTCTTTTCCATCTCCCCCCACCCCAGCTGATACAGAAGCACAGTTTACTCTTCCCCATGAAAAACTGCTCCCCATTTGTTTCAGAAAATTTCAGGGAATTCTTGAAAACATATTATTTCATTCTAGAATTGATCCTCCAATACACACAGCTCTAGATTGAAGGCCGCTTAGGGAAGGAGCCCTTTCTGCTATATTACTGCTCCAGGAACCCCAACAGGGACCCTGATGTGCCACCCAGTAGAGAATATTCTACATTCAGTATTTTATAACTCCTCGTCTTTAGAGTTCTACTGTGCCTTGTTTTAAACATTTTGTTCCTATTGCTTTTCGTTTTAAAAGAAATGGAAAGAACTCCCTGTCCCATGTGGTCCCCAAAGTGACATTCTGGTGATTAGAGAAGTAATTCTTAAATACTGTTTGAAGATAGCCCCCATCCACTTACGCCTTTTGCTCTTTTCTCTGTAGGAATCACACCTGGTTAGGCTGGGAGGAAACACTCTATGACAACCTCCTCTCAGTTTCTCTTCTGATGTAACACTGTGCAACATTCTACTTCTCACCTTTCAGACTTCCTTTCCGAGGACTACAAACAGGCAAACGGATGCCAGGGTAGCCCTGGCCATAAGTCCAGCAGATGCAGCAGATGACCCTACTTAGGCAGATCACGTGGACAGTGCAGCATCGAGCATCCTTTTACCTAAATCTTCTGTGCACATCTCTGTCATTTAATTTTTGCACTTAGATAAGTTGTTAGAAACATAATTTCTAAAATGGAAGATATATGATAGGCATTTTTGGCCATAGATTTACTTGATGCCTGATTGAGCTCTGGCAACATCTTTATGTTGTCACTGAGAATATTCAGGAGAAGATTTTTCTGGGGTGTCATGAAACAGTGCTCTGATGGTGAAGCCAGAATACACATTTATCCAGGAATATACATTTTCTCCTGGGGTAGATTTGTTTACCAAATGGCCTCTGATAATATTCTTTGTCTGTGACTTATCAGAATCACAAAATTATAACTTTTTTATTGAAATAAAATTTACAGAAGGTAAAATGAATAGATCTTAAAGCTCTGAATAACTTCAGTGATCATAGAATCCAGGGGTTCCCCAGTCAGGCAGTACAGCAAGATCAAATTGTGTTCTCTCTAAAACATTTTTTTTAAATAGAAAAAAATATATGTACAGGCTTCCTGCCCCCATCCAGAGCATTTTGGTTTCAGAAAGTCTTTAAAGAAGTTGGTATGTTATGTTTGGTAAGGAAGAGATTATTTTTAAACTTCTAACTTATTCTGATTCTATTCCTTTCAGTTTATGGAAACCCCTAAATTAAGAGGAAGCACGGGCCGGGTTTCATCTGCTTATTAGTACAACAGCGCTAGCATTCAGTTCCCCTGACCACCAGTGTAGGGCATTGTAGTAGCTCACTTAGAAGTCAATGGAGGAAGAAACTTATTTGAATTTTCAATAAGCATTTCTGGCATAAAATGTTGGGACCTTATATGAAAAGGGTTGCTGACATGCATAATAACACTATTATGACTTTATTTTAGTTTTTTAAGACAAAAAATAATAATAATTAGCAAGCTAGACATACTTTAGGTAAATGTGATGGATGGTGCTATGGGGTTATATTTTAAAAGTTGTATTATTCCATGGGAGTATTTGTGAGAGTGGGCCACAGAGAAAACAGCTATATCAGTACTTATAAAGCTCTACCTGAAAAAGGAGATTGATTATAATTCCCCAGATTTCCTCTCTCAATCTTTTTTATATTTTACAATTCATTATTTTTTAAATTTTAGATAATAAAAGACTACACAAAGAGTTACATTAACATAAAATTGTTACTGTTTTCAATCATGTGGAAAGGATTTTTTATTAATTATAAAAAAGACATTTCTATGCCTCCCCCCACCCCACCTGCATGAGAATTAGGCTTTTAAAGTTTTATTAAAAAGTTTTTTTTTTTTCCCCTACAAATACGATTCAGCCACCCGGATTTTAGGAAACATAATGGACAGCTAGTATTCATACAGATGTGTTATTTGAAAGGAATTTGGCTGACTGCTGTTATTCAGTACTACATTTTTATGTGTAGAAATTGATGTATTTCAAGAAAAGGGCAATTAAGGCTTTTATGCTTATTTTTCAAGGTATATTAAATGAGTTCCAATTTTAACTGTATGTTGACTTTAAGAATCTTAAAAGGACCCCTTGGGAAATATTACCGACTGGGCCCATTGGGTTAAATGAAGAAGCAGATTCATTTTATAAATAAATCTGAATTCCATTATTTTAAAAATTTACTTGTAGGTTGAAGAAGAGGATAGATATGCTAATAGAGGATAGAGAGAATGGGAAATTATGAGACTTTTCTCTATGCAGTCAACATCAGCCCTGTTCTTTGTGGGTATTTTCAGACATAAAAATTTTAAAAATTAAAGACTGATTTATTCAAAAATTTGTTCAACAAATGTTTATTTTAAGCTCATGATGGGCAAGGCACTGTTTGAGATATTTTGGTGAGATATAGGGTCTCAGAACTCAGATGAGAACCTTAAAAAGCTTATACCCAAAAAATGACCATTCATATCTGTAATGCTTAGAACTGGCCTTGTGGGAAAAGCACTGATTTATAAATAAATGAAAATTAAAATGACTACTAATGGTTATTGAAAGCTGTGTGGCAGACACGTTCTGAGCACTTTTCACCTCTTGTTTACTTTTCACAGTAATTAGTAGCTGCTCTTTTTGCCTCCAGTTCATGCATGGGACACTGAGACACAGACAGTTTAAGTGTCTTGCCTAAGATTACATAGTCAATATGTTAAGACTCAGGCAATCTGGCTCCAGAACCTATTCTGTTTCCACTATGAGGACTGTCTATAGTTAAATCTGTGTGAGTACTATTTGATTAATTAAAACCTCTATTTTTTTTTTAATTTGTAAATTAGGTCTAAGTGATTATCACATATTTCTGTGTAAACAGTGTTATATAGGTCCCTGGCACATAACGGGTCATCCGTAAATCAGAGCCATCCCCATGAATGATCCGGCTATCATCTCCGGGGCATAGCACAGCTCTAAGAGCTAATAAGTCTAGGGAAGAAACCACAGCAGTTTACTTAAGGACAGCATATTCAATTATTAGGTTGTTAAAACTGAATAGTTTCTGATATTTTTTAAGGATGAAAGTCAAATTTGAAAGTGAACTAGAAATTTATGAAGTTGCATTAAAAAATCAGTTGTATACAGTTGTGCAGCACATGTCAGGAGGGGTGAGAGAGAAGACTAAAGCCAGATTGTGTAGGTTGAGGATGATTAATCTCATCTGATTTGGAAGGAACCATCAGTAGAAGTGGTGACGTGAGATTCCGGCTATGAGCGCCTGTTGAAAGTTTCAGGCTGCTGAAAGCAGTGCATCTGATAAATTCCTGACGTATCCTGGAAGTAGTTCCCCGCTCTGAAAGCAAAGAGAGCAATTCAGAGCAATTCAGAGCAATTCAGCAACTAAGAGAATTATTCTGAATGTCTGCAAGGATCCAATTCATGGTTTGGAAGATAAGAAAAACTTGAAGTAAATCAGCATCAAAGGAACAATAGGAAACAGGGTAGTAGTTAGATATTTATACCCTACATAGTCTTTAGGAAATAAGGTATCAAAATGGTCACTAAAAATGTAACTGTGGAGTCGAGGATGCTGTCTGAAAGAAAACACAGTCCACAAAGGACTGAAGTCTCTCAAAACGATTGTTGCCATTAAAAATGCTAGAAAACTCTAATTGAGTGTCTGGTCTGCAGACAGGATGAGTTCTTCATTTGAACACATTATCTTATCCTCCTACTTAGCACTTGACTGAAATGTCGTTACCTGCCAGGCCAGGGATCAGATGCACAAAATTCACTCTTTTCCTCCTATTGCTTGAAAATTATATGTTCAGTATCTCTGAAAACACATATGAGGGTAAAATGTGTTTAAACGCTGTTATTTGCTAAGAATTTTAAAGTGCCTGAATTTTTGGCTCTGTCGTGATTTGGAAAGCATTTGTTATATCTTGAGCTCAAATATGGTGACCTTTCCTAAGGGGAAACGTGCCACTAAGGGAGAGCTTGGCTGATGGCAGGCAGAACAGTCCCTGCGTGGTCCTGTAGGTCTCCAGGCCTGCCTCTTTCTGTCACTGTCACATAACATCCTCAGGCTACCATCTGCCTTTGGACAGAAGGATTTGAGAGTTAGGCCTCCGCCGAAGAGGTAACTACTGGAACTCTTTCCTAAGCTGGCTATTTTACCATTTACACAGTACGGCTCACTTTGGTGCAAGTTTCCACAAATAGCCCTGACTCACCGGCTCATACATGTCATGCGTCCAACCACTAGCAAGAAGCAAGAACTGGCCAGCTCTCAGGCAGCTCAGAGGACCTGGGAGAGCCATTAATTAGCAGCCTCAGAATTCACAGGAGCCAGTGGGAAGTTGAATAGGCATGTGTAATGGGGTCCCAGGGAATAATAAAATTTTCTGATTTTGTACTGTGTTGACACTTCTCCATTATCACTTTAAGATGGGAACCAGGGCCTTTCTCTTCTTGAGTCCACTCAGCAAGGCAAAAGGCAGTATGCCCATGCATGTGGGAGGTGCTTAGAAAACAGTGGCAGCATCTGCATTTGTAACACATCTGCATACACACTCATAATAAGCCTCTTGAACCACAGTAGAGCAGAAGGGAAAGTCACAGTGAGATTTTTAAGTATAGCGATATTATCACACAGGAAGTTCAATGATAAAACCAGATTTTTAAAGGCTATGGACATTCATTAGAAGGAAGGACTTGAAGAAGGGTGCAAATTTAAAAGAATAGCATCATTGGATATAAAAGTTAATAATGGACAAAATTTATCAAAAAAGTTGTGGTACCAACCAAACTTACATTTTTTAAATGAATTGCAATGTAGCATAGTGGTTAATATCATGGTTGCTGATACCAGGAACACTGGAGTTTGAATATTGACTCCATGTCTTACTAGGTGTGCCTAGGACAAATTCCTTAACTGCTCTAATTATAAGCTTTCTTATCTGTAAAGTGGGACTAATAATAGTATTTCCATAATAGATTTATGTGAATAATAAATGAGACACTTTATATAAAGGATTTTAAAAGGCTTAGCACATTGAGTGAGGGCTTTTTAAAAGCCTGATACTATTACTATTCTTCTAGGAAGAAAATTCATATATGATTCCTCAGCAACTTGGATATTTGGGTAACATCATGAAAGTAGCAGCATCTGCAGCAGCAGGAGTAGTAAATAGCAAAGGCGGTCACCTCCTGTTTTCTGTCTATAGTCCCTATAAGGTGTACTTCACATTAGGAAGGATGGGGGTAATTATCCTAAAGGGTGAATTGATGCCTAAGATTGATGGGTAACAGAATATAAGCAGTTAGCTATTCTAGATGAGTCATCATTCCCCAGCCCAGATAGATTACATTCTATGTACTGGATATTATTTTAAAACCTCTGTTGATAATCTCCAAGGAAATGGCATATAGCACATAAGCTAAAGGACCAAAAATGGAAAAATATAGTCTTTATTTTTATAAAGGAAAAAAATTCGGAAAACCATGGCAAAGAAGCCTGACTTTGGTGCCTGGGAAATTTCTAGAGAGCAAGAAATGATAAAGACATGATTGCTAAGATATAGCGTGAGCTCACTAAAAATAAGATATTTTCTTTTTCAATAGACTTTTTTTTAAAAACCCAGCTATTAGTGAGGGGACTGCCATAATTTGGTGGCATAGGGATTTCAACAAGACATATATTTTCTTGACTCATGATGATGTTCAGAAAGAATGAAAATGTGTGTTGGCTGATCATTAACTTGGATAGGTACATAATCTGCCCAATTGTACACAGATATGCCCAAATAATGACTAATTAATTTAGAGAAATCTTTCTGAATTATGCCACAGAGATCCATTTTCAGAACTACATTACCTATCATATTATATCAATGACATGAAGATTAGAATCTGGGCTTTTAAGTAATACAAGCTGGGATGGAAGAATAGCTGATTTTGTCAAAGTCAGGATTCTAAATATCCTATGGTATCTTAATATTCTGGAACAGTGAAATGTAATAAATGAGGTAAAATTTAAGATGAATAAATGTTAGTTGGTGCATTTTTGGCCTAAAAAATCAATGTACATAATCATGAGGCTTAAAAATAATTAGCATTAAGAGAAAAACTTGGGAGACTAGTTGAAGCTAAGCTCAGAATGAGTCAAGAGTGTGCTAAAAGCTAAGTCAGAGGATGCTCAGGAAAAGAATAGAGTTCTTTCCCAGGACTGTGATGAACCATGCCATACTCTGCTCCATTTAGACCCCATCTTAAAGTGTTTGGTTCTCAGTAGTCCCATTTCAAGAGAGAAACTGACAGACCAAAGTGCCTATTTAAAAAGAAAAAGCAGACAAGATAATGAGGAATCAAAAAACTGTATTGCAGGGGGAAAAATGGAGAGAACACCTACTTAATTTGGGAAACGAAAAATCAAGATGTAATTTAGGTCTGTAGATATTTAAAGAACGTTTTTATGGAACCACATATAGATATATTTAATATAGCTCTTAAGGCAAAAAGGAGTTAATGAATAAAGGTTATAGGGATGAAAAATCTAAAGAAATAATTTATAATAATTAGAAGTCCAGGTATAGGATGAGCTGCATATTGGAGCTAAGTTTTTATGTATAAAAGCATTGACCAAATAAACTTCTGTTGTGTGTGAAGCTTTATAAAGAATGATTACATTAAATGAGATTCTTATCTAGATGGCTCTAACCTACATTTTCTATTGGGTAGAGACTTTTTGTGCAGCAGTCACACTATGTCTTACTTAATTCCAATAATATCTTCAGGCATGTGGAATTGGAGATATCTTTTTTTCTCTTACAAGGAAAAGTGAAATTAGATGAGGAAAGAAAAATACTATATGAAATCACTTATATGTGGAATCTAAAAAAATGAATGAGCAAAACAAACAAACAAAAACTTCACAGGTACAGAGAACAGACTGGTAATCACTGAAGGGAAAGGTGGGTAGGGGAGGAAAATATACTGAGTTCTTTAAAAACATTGTATCATTTAATTCTCTGGAGAATTCTAGGAAGTAAGTACTGTTATTCAATTTTACAGATGAGAAAACTGTAACTTGCAGAATTTTTCAAACTTGCTCCGATTGCTAATAAATGGTAGCTGTGATTCAGATAACCTCAGACACTCACACTATAAACCACAATATTGTAGTGGTGTGGATTCGTATACAAAGTATTCAGTGCAGCCCAGTGGTTAAAAGCAAATGTGCTTTGGAATCAACAGGCTTAAAATGTAGCCTCTCATTTACTCATCACTTTCTTTCTCTGTCAAGTGGGAGTGGGGCTAATAGTACCAACATATAAGTTTGCTTTGAAGATTAAATGAGGTGATGCATGCAGGCTGTTTAGTAAATTAGTAAATAAGGTTATTTAATAGGCATATAGTAAATTCTCAATGAAGTTAGCATACTATACATTGTTGGTTCAGTTATCTTTGATAATAGAAAGGTTGTCTATCTGGACTTTGCAGTTCTACTCAGGTAATTCTGTTTAACAAAATGTGAGACATAATGTGAGAAAGAGGCTAAGTTCTATTCCAAAATATTATTTTGGAATCTCAATGACATATACTTTGATTATGGTATGAAAGTCACAATTCTAATACATAGTATAAATTTAGCAAATTTTCTCCAAAATAGTAAATCATTCAAGAAACATAAAAAATTCTTTTGTACCTGAATCTCTTATCCATCATACATCTTTTAATATTTAGAGGAGAGTTGCTGTTTTTTTGACTCCCAAACTCCTAAGGTCCTCTGCCATCAATTTTCCTCACCATCATCAAATCAGTATTCTTCTGCTCTTCCCTTAGCCTGTATTATAATAATGAGTTAGACTCTATTTGGGATGTATGTTGATACCATTTAAACCCCACTGTTTTTCCTTCCCCTTCTGTCCCACATCTGGGAAAGTTGATAAGATGCAGTTAGAAAGTTCAAAGCAAACTCTGGCTTTCTCAAGCCATTTTCAGACCTACTTGGATGCTTTTTCTGATGTCTACAGAAAGCCTCATTATGTAAGTAATAAACCATTCCATACCTTCTTGGTGTGTATGTAGTATCATCAGTATCGACATCCAAACCAAATTTCGTGTGGGTGTGATGAGTCCATATAGCTTTTACAGGGTGATGACAAGAACACTTCCCTCTTTACAACATAATCTCTCATCTTGAAAATGCCCATTTTCTTCTAGACTTTTGTGAGTGCTTCTATTAACAGCTAATTTGTTCCTCTTCTAGTTAAATCAGAATTCAGTCCCTCTAATGGGATGGTCTATGGACAAATTCTTGAAATCAAGTATTAGATAATTCTTTTGTTCTGTTAGCTATTCTAGAAATTAGGATGAAATGGAAAGGTACCCAAAGCTGACCCAAAAAAAAAAACAAAAATAAAAAACAAACAAACAAAAAAACCATAGTCCACCCCAGAGAAATTATAGATCAAAAGTCTCTCAGTCAATTCCAAACCAATTCCTATTTAAAACTCTTAGTAAATTAGGAGTAAAAGTCCTAATTTCTTAATAGGATGAAAAATATCTTAACCTTGAAGCCAATATCACTCTCAATAGGAAAATATGCTGTAGATATAAACTAAAGTCAGGACCCATAGCACCAGTGATTGGCATACTTAGTTATTGTTTTGGAAGTTCTGCAATATTGCTTAATAAGTGATTCACAAATAAACTATGTCTATTGGAAAAGAGAGGGGAAAATGTTGTTATTTGCAAATGACATTATCTATACTATAAACCTGAGAAAAACAAGTGGAAGAAACCTGGGAATAATAAAAGAGTGCAATAAACTAGTTAGATATGAGTATTACAAAAATCAAGTTTCCTGTCAATGAGGAATAATGGTTTGAAAAATAATTGGGGAAAATTCAGTGTATAATTGTAATGAATTGTAAAATATTATTTTTAAAAAAGTTCAGAACCCATTTAGAAAAAACTATAAAATTTATTGAGAGAAATAAACAATTTAATAAAGAGATATACCACGTTCATGGATGGGAAGGCCAAATATTGTAAAGCTAATACTTCTCCCAAAAATAATTTAAAGGTTGAATTAAATTTTAGGAAAATGAAAACTAATTAGATTATATGAGTATAATGGGGGGGACATAATAAAATGATTCTATAGATTATATATAAAAAAAACAAAAAATGTTTCAAAACAAGAGGAGTAACAAATCATGGCTTGCTCTATCAGACATTAAAATGATACAAACTTGTAATAATTAAAGCAGTGGCATATGTTTCTCGATCAAATCAATAAAATAGTATAAGTCATCTGGCAATAGACTCTACCATATTTAAGATTTTACCATTTATAAAAGAGATGTCACATATCAACAACAACAAAAAAAGCTGATAATGTAAATTTTCTGCAACAATTTCATCACTTTTGGGGAAGAAAATAAGATGCTTACCTGACAGCATAATATAATATAAATATCATATAAATTAAAAAGGTAAATGTACCAAAAAGAGAATTGAAACATCATTACACTTAAAGAAAACAAAAGTAACTATGTAATTGTTCTCTTGTGGGAAAAGAACTTTCTAATTTTATAAAATTAATGAAGGAAATAGTAAAGGAAAAAGACTTATTTGACTTGATAAACATTGAAAAGTTCTAAATATGAAAATATCACAAACTAAATTCAAAGAGAAAAAAACATATCAGAACTAAAATAATTTTTGCTATCCTTAATATGTGAAGATTTAATGTAAATTCATAATGGTAACATTGTGACAGGAATCTGAGCACAGGATATGAAGAAACAATTCACAGAAGAGAAATATCATTAGCCAATAAACACAGAAAAAAATTTAGTCTCATGTGTAATCAAAGACATAAAACATGAAATAACAAAATGTTTTTGCCTACAAAATTGGCCAAATGTTTATGGTACTCATCAGTATTAGAGAAGGAGCAGTGACACTCACATGTGCTCCTAAAGATGTGATAATTAATAAAGCCTTTCAAGAAGGCCAAGTGGTATCAGGAATCTGAAAACATTCTCAGGCTTTCACCCCAGTAATTTTACTTTCAGGGCTTCATCCCAAAGAGATAATCCATTATTTAAAGTGAGATTTTTATTTAAATATGGCCTCTCTGGCATTATTTTTAATAGTGTAAGTGGGAAATGGTTAAATAATGTATAGCATATCTTCATAATACATTCTTGTGTATTCATCAGATATTACTAAATAATTTGTAATGGTGTGGGAAAATATCCACTCTATTTCAAGAGAAAATGAAAATGATCACCCAATAAGTGAACTATAATATACTATACATACACATACACGCACACACACACACACAGGTGTGTGTGTGTACATATATGTATATATAATACCCTTGGAAAGTGACACCATAATGTTAATAGTGGTTATGGGTTATGTACTTTCGAGCCATTTTTGTTTTCTTCATGCTTTTATGTATTTTTCACATTTTCCAATAACTCTCATTAATTTTGTGTCTGGAACATAAGAATTTTATTTCTACTGAGTAGCATTCCTTACCTGATTTGTTTCTTGCTCCCAAAACTCTCCAAAGAATAGATATTGTTTGCTTGTAGAATGTAGATACGCCACCTGAATTTGTTTTCCTCTCTATGAGATGAAAATGATGCATCGCTAATATATTTAACTTACAGGCATATCATGAGGATAAATTGAGATAAATATGAAAGCATAATTTAGAAGAAAAAAAATGTAATAAAAAGGTAATGAGTTGAAGTCTGCCAACATCTATTTCTCAAGTCAACGAAGAATTTTCAGTGACGATCAGGCATGCGCCTATACCTCAGATTAAACAATAATGCCTATATTAGTCAACAAAAGTTTAACAATATATATCAACTTCTAGAATAATTCTACTCACTAGAACTTTCTGTAGTGTTGAAAATGTTCTCTATCTGTGCTGTCTGCTAAGGTACTCGTGTAGCAAATGTGACAGTTGAGCATTTGAAATGTGACTGGTGCGACTGAGAAACTGAATTTTTCATTTAAATGAATTTAAATATGAATAGTCAGGTAGCAAGTGGCTACAGCTCTGCAACGTAGCATTACTTTTTAGTGTTCTCCATGTATTATCTCATTTGAACCTCACAACAACCTGTGACCCAGGTATTATTTATACTGCCATTTTATAGATAAGAAACTTGAGTGGTAAAGAAGATGAATGACTTGCCCAGGGTGAGTGCTAATAAGTTTTGGAACCAGAATTCACACCTGCATCAGCAGACACCAGAGCCACCCCTCCATCGGTACTCCATATTGCCTCCTACACATAAAGCGGGTCCTGGCATTCAACAGTCACATAGAGGTGGAAGTGACAAACTATAAGGAAAGTCAGGAAGTTTTATTAGGATGAGCAAGATGAAGAATCCTGTCTTGTCCCTCCTTGGCGAATCCCCCCTGCATCTAATGCATTATGATCCTCTCTCATTATGATTTCCCCATCAGTGTCCAACAACCACGAAAGCAATGATGTCTATAAGACATTGGGGAGGGGTCTCAAGGCTGCACATTGGTTAAATTGATGACTTTCTCTTGAATCAAGCCCTTCACATGGAAAATATCTTTATAGCCAAGATCCCAGACTGCATACAGGTGAGGAGGCAAATTTGCTGAGTACATTTGAAATATTTGGGCAGCTTTTAATGTAGACTATAAGATGTAACAAATGAGTGTCTGTGTAAATCAATAAACCTTTCTCTGAAGGGACTAATGCTTTTATGTGAATAGCAAGGCAACGCACCATGGAGACCAGTACTCTTGTTTCCTGTCAGAATTTTTAAAGTTCACTATCATAACTCTGTTCCCCTTGACCTTTATTGGTGATACCTAACAGAGATTTGCGTTGCTAGTTGAGTTCTAACTGGACATCTTATCTATCAATCCTCATTCATTTTTCCTTCAGTGCCTGATAAAATGCCTCCTCTCCATCTTCCTCTCTCTTAGATTGCTCATTTCTTAACTATGTCGTGATTGCTCTTTGAATCATAAGTGACTTTATCAGAGTTAAGAATCAATCCTTTATTCCAGATAAATACAAATTTTTTTTACCTTATGCTGTAAAATGAGGTTTATTATCATTGTGATACACAATAATAACTGCTTTTGTCTGTGAATGTTGAGTGAAAAATCAACATATGTAGAAATTCTAGAATCCTTAAATGCTGTGAAACTAATACCTCAAATGGTAATAGAAAATGAGAGCCTTCAGTTTTGAAAAGAAAACTCCTTGTCACTCAAATGTATGAAAAAGTCTTATCTCTGCTCTCAAACATAAGATGATGTAAAACTGTGTTACAGCTGGAAACCTCCTACTAGCATTTGCAAATTGCAACCAACCCCTTTCAAACTCCTGATATACACTTAGTTAATGCACAGAGTGACTCTGCTCTTAGCTCTTTAAAATAGTCCTTTATATAGTCCTTCTTGATAGTCCCCAAAAGCTACATTTTTAAAATACAGTAATTCTAGGACAGCTTTAAAAAATACAGAGGCTGAATTTTATGAGGGATTTTAAGTACTTTTTTCTATAGCAAATATATTGACACAACCCTATTTTACTTAAAATGCTGTTTACTTAATGCATTTACACCCAGAGGTGAAACATTTAAGTGGGATTACATTATAGTTATATTTTATTAATTAGCATCCAAATGTAGGACGCAGCTTATGTAAATAGAACTCAGCCTTAATGTGAATAGTGTTTTCTGGGGCTAAAAAGAGTTCCAAGTCTGTGAGGTGTTAACTGCCATCACACTAGAGCAGTTGTCTGATTAATTATGGTGGTGTGAATTTGGCCATGTTTTTGAGATGATGTTCCCTCCAGAGCAATTGACTAGATAATTGTGCTCTCACTGCAGTGGGACCTAAGTGAAACTCAGCAGGTGTGAGACCTGAGTCTGGAGCTGTCTCAACTTGTCGTCACTTACTTGATAAAAGGGAATATGTTCTGTGAAGATATCTCTTTAAGTAAATTGAGCACAAATTACACCATCTTGAAGGAAAAAGTTAAGATTTACTTAATACCCAAGCTATCAGAGCAAGTGATCCAAACAATCGGTGTAATGGGAAGAAGGGCTGAAAACAAAAAGTAGAGATCTAATTTTCTTGTCTGTAAAATAGAGACTGGATTTGATGAAGTTGAGATCTCTTTCTGCTACAGTATTCTTGCGTCTGATACCAAAAGATGAATTACAATGGCTAGTCATTATTTTACATCTCTGGGCTGAAGTTTCCTTTATCTATAAAATTATGTGGTTAACCTTAATATTACAATCTTTTCTAACTCTAAAAGTGTATAAAATTTATACATGAAGTTAAAAGTGCCATGCAAGAAAGCACAGATGTGATATCATTTATACGTGTGTGTGTGTGTGTGTGTGTGTGTGTGTGTGTGTGTGTGTGTGTGTTTTGATTTGGGTTTTTTTTCTTTCAGTTTTTATTTTATTTTATTTTTTATTCAGTTTGCTTCAAGCAATAGTAATTGAGATCACAAACATTTTGATTGGCTCTCAAGCCTGATCAGTAAAACCTGAAAAACAAAAGATGTTATACAAGTTACAAATAAAGTGCTCCTGGAGCACACTGATGTGATAACAAATGGAAATGTTAGAAATGCAACAGGTGTTAACATTTAGAACAGTATTTATAACCTGCTCATTTCTAGACAATATGAGACACTGTTCCAGGCCATTTGTATATCAGTGCTGATTACCTTCATCATGAAATGAGACTCTGTTTACAAAATTCTCCTTAGACCTCTCTGGTCGCACTTGAGTGATTCCTATACCTACATCACGGACATATGCTGTATACACACAAAGATACAACACACACATGCAGATAAACTGCACATATACTCTCTCATTATATAGAATAGTTTTTGTATAATAATTTGTTCTAATCAGATCAACAAGACATTTTTTTCCTAGCCATCTGATGGAAATAAGCTTTGCTGTGCACAGCCCGACATTTCATCCATGTTTGTCTAAATGAGACTTCATTCTGGTTTGGTTATTCATCTCTCTGCTTAGCAGATTGCATCAAAGTCTGGTTTAGAGAAACAAGGCCAGCTAGGCTCTGTGAGTTCTCATGGAAATTGGCTGACTCTCTCATGGACTCAAAGAAGGGAACAAGTGAGCACCGTATATGTTCAAAAGTTTGTAAAAAGGATTGTTGTACTGTGACAGAAATTAAGTATGATCCTCTTCATCTCTTATGAATCATGATTTTATTATTATTTATCTTTGGATCATTACTATATAATGTTTTTTAATCTGGGATTTTATAGCTGGAATAGACTTTGGAGATAATCTGGTCCAGTAGGTTTAGGAGAAAAAGATTAAGCAAGAGAGAGGCTAAGTGACTTGATCAATGTACACAATAAGTAAATGCCAAAGCTTGAAATCATGTGTTCCTGGCTGTTTTCTCTGTCACATCATGCTGCTAGAAAAAGTTCTTAAAACCGTGAACTACAACTAAAAAGTCAGGTCTCTGGATATCACACTATGCTGAAAATATCTCTATGAGACGTCATCTAGGTAAAGATACCTTTTTAGTTGCATCACTGGGTAACTACACAGTGTGCACAATAACTCAATATCGTCTTGGTAAAATGATGTGTAATTCAAACAAAAAAATCCTTTAATAAAATTGGTGACTGCCAGCTTCTCAACCCTATATGTATGTTATTGCACCTGAGTTGAGCTTTAAACAGATGTTTACACTTTTTTTATCCATCCCTCAATAAAGAATTACATTTCAGTTCCCCTCATTCCTTATTACCTCAGGGTCCTGCTGCTTAAAAATATGTCAACTCCCACGCGAACCACCACACAAAGCAACCCAGGAAATTTTAAAAGCTAGAATGAGAAGGATTAGGGTGGTATATAAATGCCTTAGCTTTCCTTCCCTCTGCCCCCTACAGTTTTCAAAGCAAATCCTACTGCTTGCCAATTATTCTAAGTGGTATACTATCCACCCCCTTTTAGTCCTTGGACTTACAAACAGGGAATACTGTTTCTAAAAGGTGATTCAGTTTAGGATAATTTCATTATAGCAAAACAATTTTGAATTCAGGATGGTAAAAAGTTTACTGTAGTGGTTTAGAGTACTTCTATTCAGTTAGGTTTGTGTGGTCTGAAGAAAGCCACTAAATCTCTCTGAGCATCAGGTTGCTTATCTGTAAAATGAACATAACAGTCTCTCCATAGTAGAGTGCTGTAAAGATTACACGAGATAAAGTATATTAAGTGCTGAGCACAGAGCCTGGCACATAGTCATCAATACTTCTTAACTCTCATTGCTATCGTCCTCATCATTTTCCATAGCACCCTTGCTCTCTTTGTCACAGCTACAGCAACCACTCTAACCTTGACTTCTGTCTTACATTAGACCTACATTTCCAACTCCTGGATAGAGCTCTTCTAGATGTTACTCTCATGTCTCAAATATACAAAATTAAACTAATTATTTTTCAAAACTGATTATTTTGAAAACTACTGGAAATTCGAGAGTAACTCCTCCCTCATGGCCAAATCTTATTTACATTTTTTTAACACCAGTGGATATTTTGGGACATCAAATAATAGAAATAAGTCAAGTGATCTCCCATGTCCTGTAGTTTCAGCTAAAAGTACTAGCCAGACTAAATACTACTTAGACACTATTATATTACCCATATCGCACTGCATCATTGCAGAAAGGCAGAAAGCTTTGAGTGTTTGAGTGCTCCTGAGCTGCTGTAGCCCACACGTGTTGGAGACACATGAAAACAAGGAGCAGGGCTGAAGGTAGGCTTCTGTCGACTTTCCACTGTCCATCTCCTGGAAAGGCCATTGTCCTCAGTAGAAAGGCCGGAGTTTATGCTTGGTAATGAAATTTAATCGCATTCTCCCTAAAGCTTAATACCACTTTCCTTGTGAATTCTTAAACAAAGAGACAATATTCTTCCCTAAAGAGAATAGGGAGAGTTAGAGGTGGCCACAGCATCTCCGAACAAAAAGATTTCATGAAAACATGCAAACAATGGAAGGAAAGGGAGAGGGGTCACTGTGCACTGGCATACCTCATTTAGGAATGAGTTATACAGCTGTTGTGATTTTGTCTTCTCTGTAGGAAGGGAGAAATCATTACATGCAAAGCTACAGACTTTCTTCTAAAATCTCCCATAACCTTATTTATCTCATTTTGCCCCCCATTTCTATTAAAGACCTTATCACCCACTCAGAGAACTGAAATATAAACCTTTGTGCCATCTTTGGTTCTCAGCTCTCCTTTTCCTTTAGGTTCTGGGTAGGAGCTGAAGAATCTGTTCTAAATCCTCTCAAATATGATTTTCTCCCCTTCTTCAGTGCTGCCATTTTATTTCAGGGGTAGATCATCCTTGACAGGAATGCTGCTGTCACTGATGCAGGGGTTAATTACTTGAATTGATATTTAGTCATGTCCCTTCCTAGCAGCATCTGGCTCCTTCCACCTCTCTGTTCTTCTTAATTAATGTCACCCAGTCTCCACCCACTGATCCTGTTGCAGTTGAATTAAGCTGCCCAGGTACACTGAGATACAGAACTCCCTTGCCCTCAGCTTGCCTCCTAGTGCTCTATTACGTGTGTGTGTGTGTGTGTGTGTGTGTGTGTGTGTATGAAATGTGTCTACAGACAAGTGCATAAAATGTATATTTACAGTTAATGCAAAAAATTGAATAATTGTTACTAGGTCAACAAATGAAATATTACCAGTAGCCCAGAACCCACCCCATCCACTGTGGGCTCCTCTTAGCACAACTTCCTTCCTCTCCACTAGAATTTTTTAATAATCATTTCCTCTCTTCTTAAAAAAAAAATAGTTTTACTTCTTATGTATATATCCCTAACTATGTAATTTAATTTTTCCAGTTTTTGAACTTTGTATATAGAATCATATTGGGAGATTGTGTGTGTATCTATGTATGAATATATTTGCTTAAATATGTATTCTGCTTCTTTTACTCATTGCAACATTCATCCATATTATACAGGTAGCTCTGTCCCACTGTTTTGTACATCTATATAGTATTCCATTATGTAAATTTACCGCAAATTAACCTTCTGTACTGTTAATCTTCATTTGAAATGTTTCTATCTGAAGGCTGGTAAGAACAAAGCTGCTATGAATATGTCTATGGCCATCCTGGTATCTGAGTTCACAGGTGCCTATAGTGGGTATACCTAGAAATAGCATAGCTAGGTCAGAAGGTATGAGTAGCTTCTCCTTTTAGTAGGTAAGGCAAACTCTTCTAAAATGAGCATACTGATTTGCACTACTATCAGTGACCTGTGAGAGTTCCTGTTGCTCCACATGCTCACCAACACTTGCCATACAAAATTTGTCCATTTGTGCCAATCTGGTTCATGTGTAACGAGATATCTTTGCAGTTTTATCTTAGGTGGTTAAATGACTTCCTCTTGGGGTAAAATGATTCCTGGAGCACACATGCCTGTGCTTATTTTCTTCCAGCTTGTCTAAGGGTTCCTATATAGTTCAGAGGTCCAAGATTCCTATGCCTGAAGGAATTCTCAGTCGATCCTCCAACCCAAACTACCCGTTTTTTGTTAAAAGGAAGATAAACACCTGGTCTCTTAGACTTTTTTCAAGCTATATTTGCTTATATTTTGTTTTCCAAAATACTTAGGGATGAGGACTGTGTATATAAAGAACATATCACGTAACATTGAGGACTTAAACTGACAGAGTTTCTTTATCTATAAAATGAAGTTAATGCTATCTACCCCACAGTCTTGTGGTCTTAATTAAATGAGGTGATAAGGTCATTCCATTAAAGAATCTATCAGCGAGTTTCGTATAGTCCAACTTCTAAAGTGACCAATAGTTAATTCCACAAATATTCTACACTCAACAAAGTGATCAAATCCTTTCACATTTCTCAGTTCTATGAAATTTCTCTGTACCTTACAAACTTATAAAATTTACTCTAGTCCCCTTATTGCTTGAAAGTCATAGGTTTGAGTATCTCTGAAAGCACATCTGGAAGAAGGGAGGGTAAAATACGTTTAAAGGTTGTTTTTGCTAAGAATTTTAGAGCACCTGAATTTTTGGCTCTGTTATGATTTGGAAAATACATGTTACATCTTGATCTCAAGTATGTAACTTTTTAAATGGCTGGGGTTTTCAATTTTGATAGGAAAAATTTGACAGCACTATTAAATGACTGGAATAATGAAATGTTTATATACGTCTTTGAAAACATACTTGTCAGACACACAAATCTTCACTTCCCTGAATCTACACAAGTCCCAAGTATCTTCTATTGCAGGCTGAATAGATCTGTTTTCCTCTTCCAGTTAAGGGGGATAAAGGAAGATGGTCAGGGGCAAAGTTTCAGGGGAGGAGTGGCCAGGTTAATTCACCTAGGCAAGTACAGAGACAAAGAAAGCAATCTCACTAATGAGGAAGAAGGTACATGTACTAAAGCTTTATGGTGCTTTATCCTTTAATTTCCAAAACCAACTTGTATAAGCAGACCTGAGAAAGAAAGCAGAGCTGGGAATGGCACGCAAGCTGAGGCCTGATGGTCTCCACTGGGTCAAGTAAGTCCCTGAATGAAATTCCAAGCGGAATACAATCACTACACCCTTTGTTTTAGCAGATCTATATGGATGTTTACACCACTTGAGTGCCATCCTCGAGCTCTGTGATATACAGGAGCAATGGTGTGCAGAAGCCAGCTCATACCAGCTTTTGAGAGCCAACTGTTACTCTTTCAAGAAGTTTATGAGCTTGTCATTAACATGGCAATTATTATTAATGAAATTATATCAATTTACATTTAATTAAAGACAAAAGTAATACACATTCAGAGCTCATTTCTTCCTAATTATTTTATAACATTTTACTATTATCTGAGATCTATATCCTGTATGATGGGAATATATGATAGTGGGCTACTGTACTTCTCCTCCCCACTCTCTCTGGTAGCTCGAAATCAGTCATGGAGGGAACATTTACACCATGGAAACTGGAGAAGAATAAAGCAGGCTTTTGTCTCCCAAATAGCTCTTGTTGAACATCTGCCAGGAGTTTGTTGTTTTGCAGAGGTGATATTGTGACTCTGGCTGCAGTAGCTGCTGGGAGGCCGATGTGTGCAGTTCCTCTTTCAGGTCCCTATGCCACTGCATCCACTGCCTTGTGTCTGCCTCAGCCTGGCTTTGTTATTCCCACTCCTTGTAAATCCAAAGGATTTACTTGGACTTCTTTGTTATTGTTTACAGCATTGGGGGTGGCAGAGTGGAGAGGAGGGGATCAGCAACTGTGGTGATTTTCCAAAATATCAGACCTATGGCCTTTGCAAGTGATAAGTGTTTGCACAGGAAGTTTGAGTAAAATAAAAAATAGAACCTTGGAAATGTAAAACAGAAGAATTCATCTCCCTAAACCAATCATATTTCTTTTTATAATCCTAGTTGCAGTCCACACTCCTGGAATGCAAATGTGTATATGGAAAGAGTCAGAAATACAAATGGTCTGGGTTCCTTCTATGTTTCAAGCACAATGCTGGGTGTGGAAAAACAATGGTGCCAGCCTTCAGAGAGCAAAGGAGGCAGTGGGTGCTGTGACCAAGGGATGGGCAGCATAGGGATAGTTACCTGGGTCAGTGGCATCCATAAATCAGAGAGGTCAGTATTTCATGTATACAGTTTGCGAAGAACTCTGTGTAGCACTCTTCCTTTCAGCTCCCTGAAGATTATCATGTCGAGTCCTTCTAGGTTACATGAAAGTCTACTAAGTGATCACTTATAGCATGATTTCAAGGTGAAATGCAGTGCCCTATCTCAGCTCATCCTGCACTCCTGCAAACCTGCCCACTTTCTAACTCTTAAATGCTACAGTTAAAGATTCACTCCTTAATCCTCTCTTAAAATGCAAATCCTCTCAGTGCTTTATTTATCAGCTTTGAATCTTAATGTGGATGAAGTTATGAGTACTCTCTCAGAAGCAGGGTTTTCTATAAGGAAAGAATAGTTGATAATGGGCACTTGGAAGTGAGAGTGAGGAGATGAAAGAGAAATGAGGGGAAAGGATAGGAAAGGAAGAGTGCAGGTCCAAAGAGCCAGCACTTGAAGCCAATCTATGTGTGAGGCTCCTTACAATACCCTGTTCTGAGGGCCCGGGTTACTCTTCCCTTGGCTGAAATCTCCCCAGTTAATAGGACAACTTCTATTCTGACTGATACCACCTCCCGTAGTGAGCTGCCTAGGCTGCAGACGGAAGTTGTTTAACAAAGAACAGAAGGAAATTAACATTGATCGAATCCTATAACAGGCCAGCTCCATGTTAGATGCGTTTTCCATTCATTTCATTGAGCCCCAAAAGAGTGATGGTTATATATTACCGCTCCTGTTTACCAAGGAGACAGACTCAAAGAGTCCAAGTGATTTGCCTGAGGTAATGTTAGGAAAGAAGCAGCACCAAGATCAAAATAAATGCTTACTTGACTTCAAAGGCTAGACCTCTTTTCAATATAAAAAATTTAAAAAAAAATAGAAAGGCAATTAAAAAAGCATATGTGACCTTCCATTAGAATATCATATTTTCCTCCTAGGATGGTATATCCTTTTTACCACCCACAAACTCTCTATATAGATTTCTTTCCTGTATGTCCCCATAGGCAAGAAAATTGTCCAGCTTTCTTTTTCCATTTGTATTATGAAAACATTACCTTTTATTATTTTTCAGATATAATTCAGAATCAAGTAATATTTTTCCAAATCACATGTTTTTCCTGTTATACACACACACACACACACACACACACACACACACACGCACATACACACACACACACACGCACATACACACACACACACACACACACACACTCACACTCACACTGATATATGCTCTCAGGGGCTTTTTCTCCCTAGCACAAATCACTTATTGTGGGGGAAGAGAGGCAGACTCATAAACAGAATAAGAGAAAGCAAAGTACAACATTGTATGGTGTTTTTATCTGTCTGAAGTGAAAATCTTTATGGTAGGTACTGTACTAGAAATGCGCAGGTGGTACATTGTGGAAGCAGAGAGCAGGCACCTATTCACCTCTAGAGATTCATGAAGGCTCCCTGGTGAAGAGGACAAACATGGTGACGCTTCAAGTGCAGAGAAGCAGTAAGAAATTCCTGAACAGTTTAAAGAAGATGATAGTCAGGATGCCACAGGGGAGGATAACTACTTTCATTCTGAAGCTGATTGATCTGAAAGTTCTCAAAATGTGGTCCCCAGACTAGCTACATCCGCATCACCTGAGTGAGAACTCGTTAGAGGTGTAAATTTACAGGTCCTGCCCTAGATACGCTGAATCCAGACAGTGATGGTGCCCAATTATCTGTGACCTAACAAGCATACTAAGGGATCCAGATGCATACTTGAATTTGCAAACCACTGGTCTAAAGCCTCATCTGAGATTTCAGCTCTGGAGTTACACAGAAGTTTCACAGTGAAATGTCTTCTGGTCAACTTTTCAAAAATGAACCTGTGGACAGGTCCTGCATAAGATGTTCTTACTGCATGGGTTCCAGAACTCTTTTTGACAGGGAGGACATTTTATTTGGGTTTTGGTCCCCAGGGCCTTGCGCTGGGCCTGGGATTTGGTGGTGGGCATCCTTAAGGTTTACTAAGTGCATGAACAAGTACATTTTAAGGGTGTGTCTGTGCATGAATGGGCACACATGTGCCCATGTTTATTCCTGTGGTGGATGAGTGTAGCTTTTAACTATTTCCTGAGATTTTCTAGGATGATAAAATTTGCCTTCAAGGTGCACAGCATCCCTAGATGTTCCCTGAGTGTGGAGACTACAGTCCTTAAATATAGATATTGGGAATTATTCTTTGACCAGCTATACCCCACATGGCCACTACAGTGACCAGACATGATAAGACGAATGATTCAGAAACCCCATAAGTTTTATTTGATGATGATAAAGGGAAGGAGACTCAATATCCAGGTCCAATTCTTGGTGTCCTTTGTACTCAGGCTTTCTGTCACTTTACTAGATTAAAACATACACACTCGGAGGCATGCCTCATGGCACACTTAGCCCCTCTCTTGATTCTTTCTCATCATAATGTTTGTTGACAGCTTTCAAAATAGAATAGACTACAATGTAATTAGGGATATGTTGTAGATTTCAGTGTTTTCTTGGAAGGCTAACTCTGAAGTTCTTGGGCCCATGGTCTCAAGAGTTGGCAACTGTATTGCTTAACTAGAGTGCTGTGGAACTCTCATTCAAGATGGTAATCACAAAGAAACACTTTTCCACCTTTGGTGCCAAACCATGATTTTAGAGGAATGCATTTTTCCTTACCTCGTTCTGACCTGTCTGACTGTGTCGAGTTGAAGGGTTTTCCAGGAAGCTGGAAAGATGTCATTCTAAGAAAAAAACCACTGCGTCAAAATTAGTCATAAAAGTGCACCCTTCTTTATTTACTCTGAATTGGACTTTTTCTTCCTTTCTCTTTTTTTGCTTTGGAGGACATCTTCTTCTTTCCACCTTCTTTTTTCCTCCATACAACTCTACCCCTGCTCAATTTCTACCACTTTCATTTGCCCACTATGAATTTGTCCTTTTTAATCATTCTTGAACCCAAGATTTTCTATGCAGTAGGTATTTGCTGGTGTCTGACATTGTTCTCTTTCATAATAATTTGACAATGTCTATACCCAGGATTCTAGTATTATTGGATAATTTATTTCTGATAGCTAATACAAGACAGATGGCATTGCCATGGTATTTTGTTCAAAGCTATATCAATTTCATTCATCTCAATGAGGACTTTTGTTGCTGTTTCAAATGCATACTGAGTAGACTTAATCAAAGGTCAAGATCACCTCTTCAAGGAATATCTTTCTTACCTCATCTGAAGTTAGTTGATTTTTCCTTTGCTCTGATCCTTTTATATTATAGCATTCCATGTAAGAAATTAATTTATTTATTCTACTAGACTATTTCCTTCTTGCTGTAGCCCCTGTGTTTTGATATTCTGGTTCATCTCCTAAATATGTCTGTCCCAGTTAAACGGTTTCTACATAACCAACCCAAAACTATGAGGCTTAAAATGACTTTATTTGTGGATCAGAAATTGAGAAAAGACACAGCTGGATGATTCATCTCTAGTTCATGTGGTATCAGCTGGAGCTAGAAGATCCATTGCCAAGATGGATTCTTTACTCACATGTCTGGCATGTCAGTGCTCAAGGCATCTCATCCTCCAAGGACTGCTCCACATGGTCAGGCTTTACCCCCACCACAAGATACCAGACTTCTTACATGGCAGTTCCAGACTCTAAGAGCTAGTGTTCTAAGAGGCCAAAGTGAAATCTGAAACACTCATGGTCAGGCCTTGAAAGTGTCCAAAATAGCACGTCAGCAACATTCTATTGGTCAAGCAAGTCAGGAAGGGACAGGAAAGATATAAGGAGACACATCACAACACATTTGCAACCATCTTTAATCTACCACAATGACAGTCCCCGTAATGAGTGCAATTAACATTGAAAAGCTAGGAGCAAAAACTCAGGCTCCCATACTATTTAGTATAGAGAAGTAGAAACTTTAAATATTCTGCCAGTTGTCAAAATGTGTCAGATGGTATACACTGGTTTTTGTTTGGAAACTCTAGACACTATCATAAAAAATCAAATTTATATTGACATATGCCAAGAGTGAAAATTGTTTATCATTCATGTAATTTCTCACTTGTCTATATTATCAAAAAATACATAAGAATGTATTCACATGTGTGAATATGACCACCATTGAGAGGACATAGGTAAAAATGCCTGATACACTACTTGCACAAACTCATTGATTTTAAACAAATGTAAATAGCAGAATGAGTTTAACTTTCCCCAAACTGTAGTAGATATACACTAACTTAAATCTTACTCTTTTGAAGAGAGGCTCATAAGGTGTAATTCCTGTCTCAAAGGGCTTACAGTCTAACTGGAGAAGACTAATAATGCTCATAAAACCATTAACCTCAATTAAAGGCATTATAATTAATTGTTAAAATGCATGGCCCCTCCTTATGATAGAGTTCAAAGTAAACAGTGTAAGAGGTATAGTGGAATCTAAAAATCACTGTTTGGTGACCACCACTGTAACAATTGTTTAGACAAAAAAAAATTATCAATGGGTACCAAAATTAATTAACAAAATGTGGATGTTTATATATTTGTACAACCTCAAAACCTTTAGATATTTACATCATTTTGAAGTAACTTCTTAGAAGATATTTATTGGTCACAAAAGGAAATTAATAACTTTTCAGTGGAGAAGTTGGGCAGACCCTAACATAACCAAATGATCAAAACTAACACACTAGTAATGGGATAAGTTGGTATCATGTGGCCCTGGATACGATGTACCGAGGAGGACACAATATCACTGCTGCGGTATTCTTGCCCAAAATACTTAATCCAACCATGAGAAAACCAGCAAAGAAACTCAAATTAAAGAAAATTCTACAAAATAACTGGCCTGTACTCTTGATGAATGTCAAGGTCATAGAAGACAAACAGTTATTCCGTATTACAGGTATATTAGAAAATACACTTTACAGTATTAAGGGGCATCATGTCTTCACCTACTTGCAGATTTTTTTAATATCTCTGGTTATAGATTGGTGTGAAACAAATGATAAAGCAAATGGGAGAAAATGGTAACCTTTGGGGAATCAGAGTAAAAGAGTAAGAGAAGTCTTTGTAATGGTTTCAATATCTTTTTATACATCTGAAATTACTTTCTAAAATTTAAATATATTCCCCCATTTAAGTTTTTTAGGTTTGGATTTGAACCAGAGCACAAAAAATTAGTAGAATTTAGAAAGGCCAATGGGAAAGTGAGGGATATTCCAGGCAAAAGTAGCAGAACCAAGGCATAGCCTTGGGAACAAGAACAGGATCTTTATGAGAGAAACAGGGGCTAGTCTTAACTTGAGACATGGTATGTGCTCCCAAGCAACAAAAATATAAGTTTGAATACATGAATGGGGACAAAAGTGAACTGTCCTACAGAAGGAACTGTTTTTGTGTGGAGAACTACCTTCGCTCTATAGAAAAGGGTGTCGTGTTAGTCTGCTCAAGCTGCTGTAACAAAATAGGACAGACTGGGTAGCTTATAAACAGCAGAAATTTATTTTTCACAGTCCTGGAGGCTAAGAAGTCCAAGAACAAGGCGTCAGCATGATTGAGTTCCGGTAAGAGCCATCGTTCTGGTTCATAGCCAGAGCATTCTTGGTGTGTCCTCGCATGGTAGAAGGAGGATAGCAAGCTCTCAGAGGCTCTTTTACAAGGACACTAATCCCATTGGTGAGAGCTCAGACCTTAGGGTTTCGACATTCAAACATAGCAGATATATTGAACAATTTTATACTGTGGAGAAATTTTTAAATATCATAAGCACTTAGAAAATTAGTATAGAACAACAGTTTAGAAGCATCAGTCTGTTCAGTCATTTGTAAACTCTGGCCAGCATATCTATTCACAGGCAGAACCTCTGAGAAACTTAGTTTCTTTTAAAAATATATATTAATTCAGATCCATTCTCCACAGTAAACCAAAATAATATGGATTTACTCTATAAAACTCTTTTCAATTTTATAAAGACATCTTTAAGGATTTAAAGATGAAATCAGAAGCATATTTAGATCTCTATATTTGGATTCATGATAAAACCATAAGGGGAAGAAATTCTCAAAAACATGAATTCAGTCTAGCAAAATTTTTTTATTGTTGTGGAAGAAAAAGTAGAACCTAGAGACCTACAGTTATATTCAGTTGAATGCTCTAACTACATCCCCCTGAGTATTCTGATTTAATAACATATTTATGTAAAGTGGAAAAGACCTGTGCTGTCATTACTGTAATATTCAGTAGTGACACCTATATTTTCTCTTTCTATCTTTACTTTATCCTTTCCCATTTCTGCCATACAAATAATCACCGTTTCTTTAAATCACATTTAATTAAGGGGTTTCATTTTTTTCTTGCCTTTTCCCCTGTTGTCTCATGTCAGTAGCCGGTTAATCCTGAATTACCAATAAATGTAAATGGAGTAAAGAAAATCATGAGATCAAGATTATTTTTAACTTCACCAGCATAATCGTTAACATCTCCATTGTCCTCTGGGATGTGTAGAATTATATCAATTAAATTGGTCCCTGTAACTGAACATATTAACCATAAATGCGACTATTGTGTCTTCACCAGCACCCTTTAGGTATTTAATTTACTTGCCTGTAATAGATTGTCAGAGCTGTAACAGTGAGGCAAGCAATGTAAATGGTGTAATGATGGTAATTATTTGAATGGATTGATGGTAGTGTGATTGCAATGTGATATTGTGGGTAAGAGCGAGATACAGATATCCCATATAAATTCCCATTTTCAGCTTTATTTCCTTACCCATTTTTTCCCCAAGACATTTAAAGTGAAAATCACGCAATTTAGCATTGCTGTCCTCTTTTCTAACTCTTCCTGTTATCCTTTGTGCCATTGCCTTACTAAAACCAGCAGATTTCACAAAAGCTAAATTTCTCCAAAAAAAAGCAGTGAGTTTATAGAATCAGAATTCCAGCAGTTTCCCCATTTGCCATTATATCCAAATATCTGAACTGAAAGTCACTTTATAGATTAGCTCGTTTGTTTCCTTCTTATTTTAGCTAAAGAACTGTTAGCCTGGCAGGGTAGAAGGTTATACAACCTGGTATTGCCAGGTAAACAAACTGCAATGGGATGGAACTAGAACCTGATACCAGCCCTCCCACCTAGGTTGAGTGAGGAAATGAGAGGCTACACCAGCTGCAAGTACAGAGGAGGTTCAGTGTGACAGGCCAAAGCAATCCCTGAGGGAAACAGCAACAAGTTAGAAAAAGCTTTCAATCTAGTTTAGGTGGGGAATAAATTGGAGAAGCAGTCTATGCATATATAACCAATATTTAAAAGTTCAGGTAGGTGATCATTGTGAGGGTAAAAGGATTGGGCTGTGTGGCAGGTGTCTGTCCATGAGGAGAATGAAAAGAACATCTTGCCTAAGGGACAGAAGTATTGGGGGTGTTGCTAAAACAGGGATCTGAGCCCAGAGGAATGAAGTCAAAGCCAAGTATTAGAATTGAAACCTGAAGAAGAAGTCGAGATTTGAACCCTGAGACTGAAACTATAACTCGGTTGAGATGATCTGACAGTGGCAAGATCATCTCCAAACAGATTTTACCTCAACACTTTTTCTCAACTTTTGTGCCCCATCCCTGTTCAGTCACTTCATCTGAGTTTCATTGCTAAGTAACAGACTGGCCTAAATCTGGAACTTTTGACACATCTGCCAAAAAACAAAAACAAAAAAACATTCAAATTATGACAAGCACAAATAAAACCGCACATAGCCCACTCTTACTGAATTACCAGAAAACAGAGCACTAGAACTTCAAATTCCTCTAAGTAGAAAAATAAACACCAAATACCCACAGAACTATGGCTGTAAGACCGTGTGTCCCAGGGGAGGGTGGAGGCAGAGGGTATAAAGAAAGAGCTGCCAAGAGGAGGAGGTTGGACAGCACGTACTTCCTACTGACCACAGGGGGAGACTGGTGGTTCCCAGTGCTGGCTGTAGGGCAGGGCTTGAAAGTGTATGGGGCCTAATGTGGCTGTCTCAGAGAGGCAGTGTTTCTGGGGAGAAGGAATCAAAAGGGAAGATGCCATTTGGAGATGTGGTTGTGAAGATAAAAAGGAAGAGGGAAAACTTTAAGATGCTATAGCAATAAAAGAGAAGTATAAAACCTACATCCTCAATCATCATTCATTAAAGAGGCTAAAAGAAGGATAAGGGCAGGGGTAAAAGAAGATACTTGAACATAGTATGCTTTGATAAAGTAGAAAGAATACATCTAGAGAATTGGTAGGAAAATGGAGTGAGAGGGAAAGTTGATTGTTACATATGTAATAGAAGGGAGTCAAGGGACATGATTTTAACTAGATAGTAACAAATACAGGAAGATTAAAAAAAGGGGTCATGAACACTGTTAAAGAACCTGCAAGGGTGGATGTGAATGAGGCAGAGGGGTAGGAGTGGGGTGACACCTTGCTGACTATACCTTTCAGTATGATCTTGACTTGTGGAATCATGTTAATGTTTTCCATATTCAAAAACTAAATAAAATGAAACTAACAAAAAGAGGAGAAATTAGATTGGAATATTATCAGAAACAAATGAACTGCACTGAATTTCAAATGAATAGCAAAATCACATTAAAGTTGATTGGGGTGAGAGGAACAATCTTATAACTTTTGAACACAGTATTTTTACTCTATACCTGAATTCTAAAAAAAAAAGTTGTGAATTCTTCTTAGTATTTTTTTTGTAGTGTTAACAGATTTGTATGCACTGTGGGAATAAAAAAAAAATGAGTAGATGTAATGATGTTGGCAGCCTACGTATGTATGCTCTAGCAAAAAAGAAAAGGAAGAATTCTGTGGGGATTGAGGTCATGTGTGCATGTGTGTGTGTGTGTGTGTGTGTGTGTGTGTGTGTTGTGTGAAGGAAGGAAGAAAGGTGGAGAAAAAATGAGAGAGAGAGAGAGATCCTCTCACTGAAAAGGGACTGGAAACCATGACTTCTCAGTAGCAATTGGCACACATTAACACCCATATCTTAGTTTCAAAATATCATTTTCCAACTACAGGAAAGTTGTATTCCTGAAAGAAATGGCCAATTTCAGGGATGGGGCAAGGAAAAAGCAAAACGAATCTAGAACATTTCCATGTGACAAAAAAGGAAGAAAGTCTTCTTAAAATGACAGAAACATATCAAAAGGACACAACTTAAAGGGGTTTATCTTCTCAAAGTTGGAGCAATTTGAGCATCAAAATAAATACCAACAGCAATAACTTATAATGCTTTTAATAACATAAGAACTCATGTATTCATATTGATAAATAAATAAGAAACGTACTTCCTTATAATAGAATGAAAAGTCATAAATTTTGGTAGAGAAATGGGAGAAATCATCTTTCGCAACCAGAGTAACCAGTGATTCAGTGAAGACTCATTGATGGTTGCTAAAACAAATAGATGAAAATTTGATTACTTATTTTGTGAAAGGAAAGAGAATAACTTTATAATGGAGATATTGGCAGGCTCCACATCCACCAAGTGATCAAAGTTAACATATCCAGTAATGAGACACATGAATATCATATGATTCTGATATGATGCACTGAGAAGGATACAGCATCACTTCTGTGCTATTTCTGCCAGTGTGTATGAGAAAACTTAAAACAAATTCACATTAAGGAACATTTCAGAAAATAATTGGCCTCTACTTTTTGAAAAAAAAAAAAGGAAAGGAAGAAGGAAAGGAGGGAGGGAGGGGGAAAGGCAGAAGGAAGAGAGGGAGGGGAAGAAAGGAAGGAAGGAAAAGAATGAGTCAACAATATGAAAGACAAGGAATTATTTCAGATTAAAGGGTCCTGGATAAGTGACAAATAAATGCAATGCATCATCCTGGATAGGATTCTGAACTGGAAATAATTTGCTCTTTGACATTATTGGTACAATGGATGAAATTGAAATAAGGACTATAGATCAGAATGTGGTATTGTATTGATGTTATGTTTCCTGAATTTGAAAACTAAACTGTGGTTGTATAAGGAAATTTGTTTTTAGGGAATATACACAGAAATATTTGGGGATAAAAAGCATCATGATTGCAACTGACTCTCAGGTTGCATGAAAAAGAGAATGACATAAGCAAATGTAGCTAAATGTTAACAATTGGTGAATCTGAAGAAAGGGTTTTAGCTCTTCATACCATTTTTGCAAACCATTTCTAATTTTCAAATTATTTCCAAATAATTTTTTATTTTTTTTATTTTTATTTATTTGTTTGTTTATTTTACATCTACAGCACCTGGTATTCCTAGGTGGTCTCCCATCCAAGTACTAACCAGGCCCAACCGTGCTTAGCTTCCAAGATCAGATGAGATTGGTCACATTCAGGGTGGCATGGCTGTAGACCAAATAATTTTTTTAACTGATGAGAAGAAGATATAAAGGAAAAATATTGATCTATGTGCCACCTAAAAATGATGCCATATATTTGGGGTCGGGGGGAAACTGTTTCAGAGCATTATACACCTCTTCCAAATGTCAAAGAGGGTTGGAGTCAAGGGGTAGGTACAGCCAGATTTTCTTGGGTGAATGGGGCAGGTGGTCACTGTCACAACCATGGAAGAGTTAACACACAATTCTGGATTCAGGCTGGGGCCAACAGTGGCTGAACTGGACCCACATCACCAGATGTGGAGGGCAGTACTCATGCTACCATGTCATGTTCCTCCTAAAATGTAATATGCTTATAGTAATTACTTTTTTCCTCTTCATTATTCCACATAGTAAGCTAGTAACCATTTTTAACCTGGTATCTTATAGTACCCTTTGTTAGCATTCAGATACCCACACAGCTCTGAGGGGCAAAAAAACAGTAATTTTAAAATGAGAGAAGGGAGAAAGACTCTTAAGTATAATTCAGTTCTTAAATTTATTATTTTCTTATGTTCAAAAGTCATTGATTAACAAGGAAAAAAACATGTTTAGTTTGCATTTGGAGGTATGCTTTTGTGAATTTACCTGAAATTCTTTTCTAAGGCCTAAACAAATATTGGGGTATAAAACTGTGAAAGGTCTTAATGAAGTGGATTAAAACATTTCTTATATTTACATTTTAATAGACTGAAGTAAAGATTGTAATCTTTTTATAGAATACTCTTACATCAGGCCATGATTTGATTTTCTACCTGTTCAGAATATCAAGTTCTATATTTCTTTAAATGGTAATGTATTTTCATGAAACAAGATGATAAGACAGAAATCATCCCTGAGATATTTATAATAGTACTTTGAGCAAACTTGTCAAAGTCTGTTCTAAAAGGTTGTTTTGGATCCTGAGGAGATATATTTAGTAACTGTATTGAATAAGTTGTCACATAATACAATATTTTATTGATTTATTTATATTATTTTTATATATTACTGCAGGCAGAGAACTCAGCATTGGCTTTGGAAAATGAAAATCAAAGGGAGCAGTATGAGCGATGTCTTGATGAGGTAAGTGGGGTGAACAGGTTCTTAATGAGAGGCCACACTGTCCAGGATTTCCTCAGTCAGATCTTAATATAGGTCTGTTCTAGCATCTGCTGAACAGTAGCATTTTGTCCTGTAAAGAAGGGTTGTAAACACGTGCACACTGAAAAGGAAGGTCAGTTGGTCTGTCCCCACTCCCCTTCCTCTCTTCTTCTCTCCCTATTTCATTATACAGGCATCTGTAAATTCTTTTCGGTTATTGTTTCATGTTCTTGTGGGCACAGTTAGGGTATGCTTCACTGTATGATAAATCCTTCTGTCCAGCAGGTATGATCCCAGCCTGTGAATGAGAAAAGCCATGTCAGGGCACGCCACATTTCTAACTGGATGCCGTTTCTGAAAAAGCAAATGCTTGATAGAGTGGGCGGGGATGATGTTCACAGCTGTCAGCCAGAAAGAGAAAATCAGTATATTGAGAAAAAAACAAGAAAAGAAAAGGACGTGATGAAGAAAATTTGAGCAGAATAAAAGAAGACAGAGCCCATGCATGAGTAAACCTGAGAAATATTACTTGATGATAATGAAGAGATGAAGGCAAAGATGGTGGGCGTTTCACAGTGCCTGAGAGGTGAGGGGCAAATTAAAGTGTATGCAGGACCTTCATTCTCTCAGCCATTCCCCTCACACTCTGTCAGGGATCATGCCATCAATACATACTGTGTCATCCAGCCAGGACTGCCCATTTGCCTCACTGACAAGCTCTCATCTGGGATTTGGTTGGTGATTGGAATTATTAATTTAATGGATTGACCTTTTTAGTCATCTGCCCAATATTGTAAAACTTGCACATATCATTCTAGTGGATTCAGTTTGAGAGTTGTTACAACATAGCTGACACAGATTTTAAGAAAATAAGAAAACCTACATTTAATCGGATTCCATTACCTTACCAGTGGAAACTAGCAATGTATCTTCATTCTTTTTCTCTTCAATAACAATTGGAAAAAAATTTTCCAACAAACTCCTCTTGATCTTTCTTACCCCTTCCCTCACCTTGATCCCCCTCTCCACTCTCCCATAACGTGACTGGTTATACTATAAAGAACACGGGCTCGTTCAAGTCCCAATTCTGACATCATCACCACCACCATATACCTCTCGCTTTCCTTCAAAGTGGAAATGGCCTTTCTCCTCAGAGTCCTAGTTGTGCTTGGTGTTTTCCTACACCAGTGATTCTTGAAATGTGATCCCTGGATCAGCAGCATCTGCCTCACATAGGAACTTGTTAGAAATGCAAATTTTTAGGCCTAACCCCAGACCTACAGAATCAGAGACTCTGGGAGTGGGCCTGGTGATCTGTGTCAGGAAGTTCTCCAGAGGTGCTGTCCTTGAAACAAAGGCCACTTTGTCTTTGTTGTTTGTTTTTATTATTATGATTTTTTAATTAAGTTTATTTGGGTAACATTGGTTAATACAATTATATAATTTTCAGGTGTACATTATAATTTGACATGTATATATTCTATTGTGCGATTACTACCCAAAGTCCAGTTTCCTTCAGCTACCGTATATTTGATCCCCTTTACCCAATTCACCCTCCTCCTCCCCCTCTATTTTTGACTCCCTTTACCCTGTCTACCTCACCCCTCCTCCCCCACCCCCTACCTGCTGGTAACCACTAATCCATCGTCCATGTCCCTGAGTCTCTGTTTGTCTTGTTCATTTGTTATTTAGGTTTATACCATATATGTAAGGGATATCATGTGATTTTCTACTTTTTCAGTCTGACATATTTTGCTTAGCATGATTATCTTGAGGTCTATCCATGTTGTCGCAAATGGCAGTATTTCATCTATTCTTATGGCTAAGTAATATTCGATTGTGTACATGTACTACAGCTTCTTTAGCAAATCATCTATCGTAGGACCCTTTGATTGTTTCCATGTCTTGGCCACTGTAAATAATGCTGCTATGAACATAGGTGTACAAATATGGGTTTTTAAGTCTTTGGGGTAAATACCCAGTAGAGGGATTGCTGGATCATATGGAAGATCAATTCTTAGTTTTTTGAAGACACTCCATACTGTTTTCCATAGTGGCTGTACCAATTTGCAGTTCTTCCACCAGTGTATGAGGGTTCCTTTTTCTCCACATCCTCTCTAACATTTGTTATTACTTGTCCTGTTGATTATAGCCATTCTAACAGGTGTGAGATAGCATCTCATTGTGGTTTTCATATGTTTGTAGGCCATTTGTATGTGCTCTAGGGAGAAGTGTCTACTCAAGTCCTCTGCCTATTTTTTGATTGGATCGTTTGATTTTTTTTTGTTGTTATTGAGTCATATGAGTTCTTTGTATATTTTGGATATTAGGCCCTTACCAGAGACGTTGCTTGCCAATATATTTTCCCATTCAGATGATTGTCTCTTTACCTTGTTGACAATTTCTTTTGCTGAGCACAAGCTTTTTAGTTTGATGTAGTCCCATTTCTTAATTTTACCTTTATTTCTCTTGTCTTTGAGGTCAAATTCATAAAACCCTCTTTAAGTCCAAGGTCCTTGAGTTTAGTTTTTATGTTTTCTTCTATGCATTTTATTGTTTCAGGTCTTTTATTTAGGTTGTTAATGCATTTTGAATTAATTTTGGTGTGTGGTGATAGACAACAGTCTAATTTCATTCTTCTGCAGGTGGCCTTCCAGTTTTCCCAGCACCATTTATTGAAGAGGCTTTCTTTTCTCCACTGTATGTTTTTGACTTTTTTGTTGAAAATTATTTGCTCATATAAATATGGGTTTACTTCTGGACTCTTGATTCTGTTCCACTAGTGCATGTGTTTGTTTTGCTGCCAATATCATGCCGTTTGATTACTGTTGCTTTGTAGTATAATTTGAAGTCAGTAGAGTGATGCCTCCAACTTCATTCTTTTTTCTCAGGATGGCTTTGGTAATTCAGGGTCTTTTGTGCTTCCATACAAATCTGATGATTTTTTTTTGTTCTATTTCTTTAAAAAATGCCGATGGGATTTTGATGGGGATTGCAATAAATCTGGAGAATGCTTCAGGTAATATGGTCATTTTAACTATGTTGATTCTTCCATTTCAAGAACATGGAATATCTTTCCATTTCTTTGTATCTTCTTCAATTTATTTTAATAGGGTCTTGTAGTTTTCATTATATAGGTCTTTCACATGTTTCGTTAAATTTATTCCTAGGTATTTTATTCTTTTTGTTGCAATTGCAAAAGGAATTATTTTTTCCACTTCTTTTTCTGATGCTTCATTATTAGAGTATAGGAATGCTATGGATTTTTGAACATTGATTTTCTATCCAGAAACTTTACTGTATTGCTTATTGTTTCTAGCAGTGTTCTTGTGGAGTCTTTAGGCTTTTCTATATAGAGAATCATGTCATCTGCAAATAGTGATAGTATGACTTCTTTGTTTCCTATATGGATGCCTTTTGTATCTTTCCCTTGCCTGATTGCACTTGCTAGGACCTCCAATATTATACTGAATAACAGTGGTGATAGTGGACAGACTTGCCTTTGAGGGAAGGTTTTTAGTTTTTCACCACTAAGTATAATGTTGGCTAAGGGTTTGTCATAGATGGCCTTTATTATGTTATTATGTTAAGGCACTTTCCTTCTATACCAATTTTGTTAAGTGTTTTGATCATAAATATATGCTTTATCTTGTCAAAGTCTTTTTCTGCAGCTATTGATAATATCATATGATTCTTATTTTTTAATTTGTTTATGTGGTGTATCACACTAATTGATTCGTGTATGTGGAACCATTCCTGTCCCCCTGGGATGAAGTCCACTTGATTGTGGTGTATAATCTTTTTAGTATGTTGCTGCATTCGGTTCACTAGTATCTTATTTAGGATTTTTGCATCTGTGTTCATAAGAGATATTGGTCTGTACTGTAGTTTTCTTTTTTTGTGTTATCTTTACCATGTTTTGGTATCAAAGTAATATTGGCCTCATAAAATGAGTTGGGAAGTATTGCCACTTCTTTAATTTTTTGGAAGAGTTTGAGGAGAATAGTTATTAAATCTTCTTTGAAGTTTTGGTAGAATTCTTTGAATTTTTGGTCCTGGACTTTTTTATTAGTTGGTAGGTTTTTGATGTTTGTTTCAATTTCCATACTGTTTCCTTGTCCATGTGTTTCTGTTTTCTTTATTTTGGTTGTCTTTTGTGGGTTTTGCCTCTGATTTCTTGTTTTATGTTATATACTTCAGTTCTGACTCTATGGTATATGGTTACCATTACAAATATAAAAAAGATAGTTATATATAGTCATACATTTTCTTCTATATGTGCCTTATCTCCTTTCCCCTTGTGAATTTGTATCTTTGAATCCTTCCCTTTTCAGTCATTGTTATCTCAGTTTGTTTCTATGTAGGCTGAATGTTCATTACTATCTTGCTATAGCAATTCTCTTTTTATTATTTAAGCTTATAATGTCCTGTTCTTAGTAAGGGTTGCATGCCTCTGCTTCTATTTGCCTGAGAGTCACTTTACTCCTAATTATGTATTTTTGTTGTTGTTGTTATTTTGTCTTAGGTGAGCTGATCCCTTTCCTAATTTCCTGTAGTACAAGTCTTGTAGTGGAGAATTCCCTCATTTTTTGTACATCTGGAAAGGTCTTAATTCCTCTTTCATATCTAAAGGAGAGCTTAGCTGGATATGTTATTCTAGGTTGGTAGTTCCTTTCACTTAATAGTTTAAATATTTGATTCCATTCCTCTCTGGCTTGTAAGGTCTGCGCTGAGAAGTCCAATAAAAATCTAATAGATTTTCCTTTATAAGTTACTGTTTTCTTCTCCTTGGTTGCCCTGAGAATTCTATCTTTGTCATTGATTTTTGCTAACTTTAATACAATGTGTCTTGGTGAGGCCTTTTTGGGATGAGATAATTGGGTGTTCTATTGACTTCTAGAATTTCAAGTTCCAGCTCATTCCTTAGATTTGGGAAATTCTTGTCTACTATTTGTCTGAAAATGCTTTCTATTCCCTGCTCCTTTTCCTCTCCTTTGGTAATGTCTATTATTCTATGCCTCCTCCCCTGATAGTATCAGCTACTTTTTGAATTTATCTTTCATTGTTTTTCTTTATTCTGTTTCTCTCTTCTTCCTCCTGATTTATTTCTAGATTTCTGTCTTCAATATCACTGATCCTTTCCTCCATTTGGTCGACTCTATTTCCTAAGCTTGCTATTTCATTTTCAACTCTTGCAGTGTGTTTTTTATCTCCAGAAGTTCAATTTGGTTCTTCTTGAGGGTTTCATTCTCCTTGCTCTGCTCATCTAGTTGTTTTCTTTTCAATTCCTAAGATTGTTGATATGACTCACTGAGGTTTTTTAGAAGTACCACCCTGAATTCTGTCATTTAAGTTGCATATTTCTATATCTGTAAGCTTATTTTCTAAAGATTTTTCTCTTTTTTTCTGAGATGCCTTATCACCTTGGTTTTTCATGATGTTTAATGGACTATTTCTCTGCCTGTCTATTAATGGAAGCATATTCTGTTGTTTTTCCAGAAAGATTTATTATATAAAGGTCTCTTTAGCTTGCTGCAAAGAAGGTGCTTTTCTTTTGGCTTCCATTAGGTGGTGTCTAAGCCTCTTGGATCCCTTCTTTGTATAGAGCTTAATGTCTTTAATTTTCTTATTTTAATCACACTGGCTTCTCTCAGTTTCAGTCCCTATCATTGTTAGCAACAGTTTTGTTAGCGTTTGCTCAGATTCCCCTGTGGCTCCACGGTGATTGGTCTCAGAGGGTATAGGGGGAGGGTCCCTCTGTGTTGTGGGTTGGGGGCTGTGGCTCAGCCTTGCTTTTGCAACAGTTGTTTCTCTGCTGACCTGTCCCACTTCTCTGTTTTCTGCCCTGATGACTGAGCCCTGCTGCTGTCAGCGCAGAAAAGTCCCGGCACTTCTTGGAAAGTCGTCATACCTTCACCCCTCCCCCTCCTCTTGCAAAGAGCTCCTGCAGCTGCAAGAGGCAGCTTCTTTTATTTGTCACAGTCCACCGCCTGACACCCAGGGTTCTGTCCTGTGGTAGCTTTTATGTGCAGATCTCATGCTCAGACATGCTAGTGTGCAATTTGGGTAATTTTTGTTCAGTTTTAGTTGTTCACCTTATTGTTGTTTTAAGGGGAGAGATCTGAGGATGTCTCTCTTCACTCTGCCATATTTTCACCACTTTGCATTACAGTTACTATATATGGTTGTAGAACCTCAGAATGTCCCCAGAAAATTAATATTTAATGTTTTAATTGTTTACTATTTCCAGCCATGTGTGTGTGTGTGTGTGTACTCAAACAGTTACTAAAACAAAATGGTGTCTGCAGTTGTCTGCCCTGTCAGGACTTTAAAAGGCTCAATAATATTTACAGTATCCAACGTTAAGAGAATATGTATAAAGTAAGTTGACTTAAAAGGGAAAATGATGACTCAGAGTCCAGTGAGGTCAGTTCAGCACTCCTCACCCCTGTTCCTCAGGTTCTTGTTACAATCAAAGCTCAGAGCAAGAAAGACCAAATAGATCCAAGGATATTTAAAAGAACAAACATTGCCCCTGGGTCATATGCATTGATCAGCAAAGTTTCACTTTAACCTCCTGTACAGAAATTTCCAATGAAACCTAATCTGTATTCAGAAGTCAAATTTATGTGAATCACACCACAGAAACGTCTTGCTTGATACAATTCTGCAAGTCACCCATCCCCATCAATCAAAAAGCTCATAGCATTTCTTTAAGGACATTCATAGTCTGTTTTTATTACATTTGCTATGCCTGCATTTCAAAGATTTTATGAGAATGTGTTAGGTAAAACATGAGTTTTCACCCACAAAATCATTTCACATGAAGTTTCCACAGAAGACAGAATTTTTAGAGGGAGAATTCCTCTGTTCTTAATTGCAACATTAACTGTTGCCAAGGAGGTAATTTGCAACAAAGAAGCACCTTTTAGCAATACAAATGTTTTGTATTCATGAATACTGGCCCCTGATTATTCATGCCAGTTGTTTTGTAACTAATTGCATGAGGGTAGACAATCAGTTTCCATGCATTGTAAGAGAACACTCTCAAAGGAGAGGTTGAATGTGGTAATAATGCCAACTGGAGATTCTTTTCAAGGTTTTTTATCCTAATTAGACAAACTAACAAGGTAAGGTCTCATGTAAGTTATTTCCTTGCTAGTGGGTTTCAGAAAACGTACATACATAGATAAAATATAAATTTAAAATTTTCTCCAGTCCCTTTTGCACTGCTTGATCTTATCTGGAAAATAAAGAACATATTTAAGATTTGGGAAAACACTTGGAAATCAGAAATTCTCTCTGTGTGTTCTAATGAAAGGATGTGTTTATTCAGAAGGAAACAGACCCACATTCATAGATACACATTGGCTTGCTAGGCAGGCACATGTACAAAAATGCACACACACACAAGTGCATGCACATTCTTTACAGTCACCTCCACTGCTAACTAGCTCCTCATCACCTTGCCTTGCAGTACGAAGGCAAAACCCAAGGACCAATCTTGATTTTCTTCGGGGGACCATAGGTTTTAATGTTTGAGTCTAAGGTCTTTATCTAGGTCTTTGACAGACAAGTCTATTGGCAAGGAATGAATTACTGTTTCTTCTTACTATTGCCTTGACTACAGTTCTTTGAACAGCAATTTATTCCCATGTAGAGAAAGGTAATGACACTTATGAAAAAGGAAAACAACATCTCCTCAAACCACTGCCTTGCATTTAGAGGGATTCAGGTGTGTCTTGCAAACCTTTATTGGAGTTCAGTCTCACCTAGGCCTAGGAGCTCAAGGTGCCACCAGTCTAGCAGTAGAAGTGAGGGGATGGTTAATTACCGAGGAATGAGGTGAGGGGAACACAGAGGGGATAACATACAGCACAGTCTCCAAAGGACAAGAGGAGTAGAGGGTAGGTGGGCAATAAAGGGGGCAGAACTGAAAGAGAATGTGTTTTTAGCAGAAGGAGCTGGAGCAGGTGAAGTTTGAGATCCAGAAGGGCATATGGTTCTAACTTTTACCTGCCTGTTGGACTTACCAGAGGAGCTTAAAAAATACTGCTAACTGGGCTCCACCTCAGAGACTGATCTGATTCTGGTCTAAAGTAGAGCCTGGGTGTTAGAATTTTTAAAGCACGCCAGTGGATTATAATATTCAGCTCTAGTTAGGAACCATCACCCTTAGGTTCTCTGAATGCTCTGCCTTAGGGAGCATTTTTAGAAAGTTTCCATAAGAGTATAAAAACTTCACCAGATGTGAATATTATAGAACAACAGACCCATGTAGAAATTGTGAGTTATTTCTAATTCCTCAATAGTGTGAGTAAGCAGACATATACCCTATATTAATGTTTCTCGGGGTGTGTTTCTGGGCTCCTTCTGTGTCAAAATAATGTATGGCAATTGCTACAAATGAAGATTCTCAGATCTCACTCAGCCCTTCTCAAACAGAAAGGGGTAAGGAGATTGGCCATGTAAACAAACTCCCCAGGCGAGGCTTTTGCACACAGAAGTTGAAGAAGCTGCCTCCCGTTCAGACCATCAGACCTGACCAGGCCTCTAAACAGTCAGCAGGATGCCATGACTTCTCCACGCTTTATACTTCAGAGCACAAGGGCAGGGAAAACTAGACCTTTGGATGTAGTTCAGTAAAAGGAAAAAGCACCTGAATTTTTTTTTTTTTAAAACCAAGGCTGAATAAAGGCAGAATTAGGTTGTTAAGAACAGTTCTTACCTTTCTCTCTGATTCCTATGCTGTATGCCAAGACTGGATTGTGGAATCATGATTGGAATATTCTCAATGCATATTCCACGTCTGGGCCCTAAGTCATCTTTAAAATCAATGTGTTGATTGATGTAGATGAAAAATGATCCTGTTTATAGATCATGGGTCAAACATTCATTTCATGAATGGATCATGGATGGCATAAACAGATGTTCTACTTCTTGTGCCTGCCCTAGACTCTCAGCACCATAAGGCAGCACTCGTGTTCCAGTCATCATTATTTCTCCAAGACCCAGCACAACTCTTAGCCCATATTTGGTCTTTAATTCTTATTTTTTGAATGACTAAATGCATGAATGGAGATTATCAGTCATAAATTAATTCTCACATGAGTTTTCCCTGGAATTCGACATATGTGTTTAGACAAATTTATCCTACTCCCAGTATTTTACAGGGTTTTTTATTTTTTAAAGGATACATAAGTAATATAGGTGCCTAGCAGTTTGTATTTGTATTTATATATATATATATTTATACAAGCATATCACACACACACACACACACACAAACACACACACACACACACACACACACACACACACATACTTTATCTCTTGATAAATAAAATCCCTATTCTCAAACCATTCTTTCTTAACTGCTTACCTGAAAATTCATTTTAATCTCTGAATTTCAAGTGGTCTGATGCAGATTTAACATTTATGAAGTGACTGCTTTATATCAGGTACAGTCCCAGGTGGTTTCTCTGGATATGTCTGCCATCTCCTGCATTTTATAACTCAGAGGTTGTCCTCACCCCACTCCTGTACATATCAGTATATAATCAACATCAACACAGGCAGTATTTGAACTCTAGCCTTTCTTGTGATTCTGTCCCAATGCTCTTTGGGACAATAAACCAAGCTCAAAAGCATAGACACCTACTCCAAAGCACATATTCCAGAACTTGTGCTTTTATGATCAATTGTTAAACTACATTGCTGATATGACCATTGCTTTGCATGGTAAATTAGCAGGTGAAAGGATGAAAGGGAGACCACCACTCAGGAGAGGACTATCAATGCACAGGGACTTTTGAATTCCTCACTCCTCTCTAAAGTCCCATCCCTGGGCTGCTTCTGGATATAGTAAGAATTGTCTCCCTCTCTGAATAAAGTCCTAGGTGGGCATTCTTATCCAGCCTCCCGGGACTGTTTTGCATTAAAATAACTAACAGCTCCACAGCCCTGACTCCTCTTCCCTCTGCCCACCTTTTCAGGGGGAGTACCAGGAGAATCATGACCCCTGGAAGCCTGACAACAAAGAAGAGCAAAGACATATGCCTAGATCAGCCAGGTGTCAGAGATGCTCGCTTGACAGAATTCTTAATGAGTGAAAAGGAGAGTTGTACCTGGGCCCTCTCAATGTCATTTCTGTCTCACCTGCAGCCATGCTTGTCTCCTAGAGCAGGGGTCCCCAACCTCCAGGTTGTAGTCTTGTACTGATCCATGGCCTGTTAGGAACTAGGCTGCACAGCAGGAGGGGTGGGCCAGAGAGAGAAGCTTCGATCTGTAAGTGCAGCTGCTTCCCAGCGTTAGCATCACTGCCTCAGCTCCACCTCAGATCATCAGGCATTAGATTCTCATAAGCACACCAGTCCCTGGTGCCAAAAAGGTTGTGGACCACTGTCCTAGAATAAAGTGAGGTGTTCTCCACAGAGAGCCTAAGGGAGGTTGTAAAACAAGCCAGGGGCTTCTGGACTGTTAACTTTGCTCAGTATGTTTCAATTCCCCCTAGCCCAGCCCAGCTGCTATTTTTTCTTTCTTTGGAGAGGAAAGCTGTCAGGTGACACTGAAAGTTATTTGTTCTCATTAGCTTGGACTGTGGGTGTGTGATTATTTGCAACCCAAGTGTTAAGGGTATAATGCTATTATGAGGACAGGGACCTATTCTAGAGATCATCTTGTGAACCTATGAAAGGTTGCAGGCTCCAAATAACTGTTCTGATGATGCATCAGGGAATTTTAGCAGTTAAAAGTAGCAGCAAAACCCAGGAACTATCTTTATAGACAGTACCCAGGAAAGTACTTGTACAACCCACCTGCTCTTCTGCAAGAAACCTGTGAGTCCTAGGAAATAAAACTACATGTCAGGAGGTAAAGAAATAATGCATTTGTGTATCTTTGTTCAATTTTCAGGTAGAGCAAACAGTTGTCCACAGTACATGCCAGAAGGAACTATGTCATAAATAGACTGTTACGCCTATAAGGCAACATACTTGATTGTAAAGATATAACATATTTACTCCTACAGGCTGTTACAGTTAGGATATTCATTTATATCTCCTGTTAAATCATGTAGAAAGTTACTTTATATGACCACTTTTTCACAGACTGGTTTAAGTGAGGGAGCAATTTGGTGGAAGAAAAGAAAATATTGATATTGGTCAGTTTTATGAGAATGTAAATCAAATCCAAAGTTTGAGAGCCAAAAGAATTAAATTATTGATGATAGAATTAACTTTGGTACATTGTTCTTGATTCAAGCTGCATGAATAGTTCGGTGATTCTGTTTTTGTTGTTGTTGTTGTTGTTTGTTTGTTTGTTTTGTTTTTTGCTGAGAATAAAATAGATGATCTACAGTTTGATTTTAAATTCTCAGTTACCCACAAATTGAAATGAATGTTTAAAAACTGAAAGATTTTCAAGATTATACTATTGGTCAACTTGTGTGGGCTAAATAATATTTATCACCATTCTGATTATTTGTAAATAAAGTGAGAAGAGACAAAAAAAGAGTACCAGTTAAGGAAAATGTGGTTTATTTTGGTCTTTGGTAGTTCTTAAGTGTTCTCCTTTAACTTGGTCTGGACTAAAAAAAAAAAATTACTTTTTTTAATACTACTTAAAAAAATACCTTTTTAATAATAATAATACTGTTTTCTTCAAAACTATGATTTCAATGAAAGGCCTTTCTTTTTTCCTTAATGTCAAAAATGTAAATTTGGAAAGGATTCTAATGGGGAAAAAAATCTCTTTTATGTATAGAATTCAAGTAATCAATTATAGGTAATCTGATTCTAGTCATTAACGCTTGCGGTGTGAATGCCTCCTAACCTCAGGTTGATGACAGCCTATATTTTAATTTTCTGTGAGATTTACTGGTAGCAAACTGTTGTTAAGGTTGTGCTATTTTGTCAATATTGAGTCAAGAAACAATTAAACTCCATGAAAACATTCTTACCATTATCTGTTCCACTGCCTAGATGGGAAAAACAAGCATACACAGTTTAACACCACCCAAAATAAATTTGTTTTCAAGAGAAAAAGAAGGCAAAAGTGTACCCCTCAGCCTTTGGTTGACTATGAGAATTACCAAGATGATTACATGCTTATCACACTGTGTTATAATTGTGTTCTTGCCAACTTCCTACCAGCTGTGCTCTCTCTGAAACTAAGGAACACATCCTAGTCATCTAGCTTTGCAAATACTCTGCAAACTTATATTGAATAAATAAAGGATGAAATGAATAAACAGAAGTACATTGTACCTAGGATATTTAAATATTCTGACTTGATCTTTAATATTGTCAGTTTCAGTTATCACACTCGATGCTTATGTTGTGGCTGAAAAAATACGGCATAATTTACCTGTCCACTTTAATTCTGTCAATAGTAGCCATATGGGTACAAAGATTTAAGGTTATAGTGAATTTCATAAGTGATTCTTTATAAAGTGCTTTTGAAATCTGCAGGTGAAAAAGAAATCTTAATACAAATAGATTACGGAATTGATAAATGGTTGTCTGGAGAAAATGCCAGATCCTTGAAATACCAGGGACGTGTTATTGGTTTTACATGTGGCCCTTAGCTAGAATTGTGTCACATGCTCACTTCTAAGCCAATCATTGTAAAGAAATGGAATTACCAAGATTGGCTTTGACCTATCAAGAGTCACCCCCTTGGACTGAGAGGGGCCCAGTTTCTCCTACTATCCCAAGCTGCCTGATACCTGAAGAAGATTAGGGTTGTTAATATATCAGTAAGAACTGTATTTGGTTTTATATTGGAAAAAAAACTCAATATAACAGTGACTATTTTATTTTCAACTCACATAGAAGTTCTCAGATAGATAGTGCAGCTTCCATTCATTATCAAGAACAGACTTATTTTATTTTTCTACCCAATGGTATGTAATATGTGACTTCCATTGACATGGTGGCTGCTGAAGCTCCAACCATCACTTTCATATCCCAGACAGGAAAAGGGGGAAGAAGGGTACATCCCCTTCTTCTTAAAGACTTTCTGTAAGCCCAATAAAATAGTCTTCTCATAACTCTATTGTTCAGAAGTTTGTCACAAAGTGACACTTAGATACAAAGGGGACTGGGAAATGTAGTATGATATACCCAATCAAAAAATTAGGATCAGTTAGGAAAAAGGGGAAAATAGATATTGGAGTAAACAACTACCAGACCGTTACAAGTAGCAATGACAAAAGGGTGGCATAAATAAAGATGTCGGAGGAGGAAAGTAGAGCATTTAGGAAACAATGAGTTGTCTCTATTCTCCACTATTCAACCTAGCTTTACTGCAAGTGATTTTACACAGTGAAATAGTCACACAGCAGAAGAACAGAAAGAAGAGGCAAAGGATGTTGTAAATCAGCAAAGTGTAGAAACTGTGTACAGATAATTAGGATTGTGTTTTGCACTATATCATTTTTTAGCCTTCTTAGAGAACTTTACATATGAAAGGACATTATTTTTCCAAATATGGAAGTGTGAAAGTCAAGGTATGAATAATCTTTCCAAACTAACCATCTTAATTAGCAACCAGATCACCTTTGGAAAAAGCAAAATATTACCTAGAAAGATAAGCTTATTATGAATAGAATCAGGTTCCCTAGAAAGAGGCAAACGAGGAGCTAATTAGCTACAGTAAGCTGTGCGAAACATTGGTAAATTAGTGTCCATGTTTATAGTCTCATTATTATAAACAGTAACTCTTTTCTTTATATTTTAAAGGTAGCCAACCAAGTTGTTCAAGCTCTCCTCACTCAAAAGGTAGGTCACTTTCTGGTTTCATTATTTTAAGTACCTACATGAATAAATTGAAACTCATATTGTCAAACTAGGAAATTGTGATTGGTAGATGCAATACTTTTCTATTTATTCACTTAGGTTAAAATTGTTTGTGTTTTAGATGGCATATGAAGGAACATCGATGACCAATAGAATCATAAAATTCAAACTCTTGGTAAAGTAATAGAAATCCTTTTGAAGATGAAATATTTTCATAGACTGAGATGAATAGAAAACCTTTTTTTTTATTTAGTAAATGCAAACATTGAATAAGTTGGTGGATTCCTTCAATTCCCATAAAATGAATAGCCTCTTACAGACAGTATTAACAGAAGCCAACAATTCAGCAAGAGATTTTCGAGGTTAGGGAAGTTATTTAATTTCTCTGGGCCTTAGTTCCCCTCTTGTAAAATTGGGATAACAGTGCCCACCTCCCAGAATTGCTGTGGTCTTTCTATGAAAAGAAGCATATAGAGCAGTTTCTATAGGAATCAGTTGGTGGTAAATATAAAATGAATGGTGATATTGCATACTTGAAATTACTGACAGTAGATCATAAGCATAGTCATCACATACACACACACACACAGTTAACTATGTGAGGTGATAGGTTAATGTGTATCAGATCATCACATATTACACTTTAAACATACACAATTATATTTGTCAGTTATTTCTTGATAAAGTTGGGGGAAAAACACAGTGGTAATCCGAGCATGAAATTTCTATACCTACTTCTTTGCTATCTCTCTATTCTCTCTAATTTAGACAATATAATATATTATTGGGGCAGAGTTTGTAAATATAGCCCAAATTTTGCTGGTTTGGTGAATTCTATTGAACCTTTCCCATCTTTTTCTATAATGTTCCTCAGAGGCTAAATTGTAATTCCTTTATGTTTTATTTATTCTGAGTTACCCTCTGAGATGGAGCCTCCCTCTATACAAGGAAATCTTAGATCATACTCGAAAGGATGTGATTAATGAAATCAAAATAATTTATGGCATTTGGATTTTTAAATTGAAAATTTTATTAGGGGTAGACCACTTCTCATAGATATACTTAAATATTATTTCAAATTTATGTTATAGAGACATGATTTTTGCTAGACGTTCTTCCCAAAGTGCTTCTGTTCAAATATGCTTTCTGCCACAAATAGTTTTAACTACTTCAGGTTTTATGTTGACATCACGTAACGTGATGAGATGTGATACACTTATGTAGACTTACAGTTAGGTTCCATTGTGAGTAACAGAGATCCAAACTAATAGTAGCTTAAGTGAGCTAAATGTTATTTCTTTCTCACATCAAAATCCACAGCTAGGCAGTACAAGTGACATGCCCCATGAAGTCCATGGAGTCCCTACCATCCCTGGCTTCTATCTTGTTATTCTGTGGAATATGGCCTCCATTTCCAAGGTTACTTGTTGGTTTAAAATGGCTGCTCTAGCTTCAGTCATCACATCCAAGTATCAAGAAGAAAGAAAAGCTAAAGAAAATGAGAAGGGTTAAACACATGCCAGCTGTCTTTTAAAATAGACTTCCAAAAGCTTTCATACCTCCCTACTTAATCTCCTTGAATAGACCTTTGTCACACAGCCACACCTGAGGAAGTTGGCAGTGAAGCCTATATTCTGGATATGTACCCAGCTGAAAATTGATTGACATATTATTGTGGAAGAAGAAGGGAAACAGATGTTGAAGAACAACTCACACTTTCTTTCACAACGTATTTCAATGCTTTTTCTTTTCCAAAGGCTTTAGTTTTCCAGTGGCTCTCCTATTGAAAACTCTATGCTTGTTTAATTACAAACCTAAGGAACACAGAGAGCACTATTGCAGCTCTATGTGCAACGGTTGAAAGACTTTTTGTGCCTGTCTTTTTAAATGGTACCTCAGGAAACAGACAACGAAAATGTCTGGTACAATATAAAGGAAAATGGGACTCTTCAGGTCAACCACAAAAAATAGCTACACAAAAAGAAGTAATAACTAGTAAACAGATAAATCTACCTTGGTACGGTTAAGCAGTGAGACACAGAAGGACATGCTACTGTGCGATAGCATACCTCAGGGACACGAAGAGGCAGGAAGAGATGCCAAGGGTTCGCTGAGATTTTAAAAGAATCATGTTCTGCAGAAACTTCTGCCTCCCAATTTTTATAGGGATTATAAAATTGCTGCAAATAGATTAAAACTCCTTTAATTAAGAGCACAATATAGGAAACAAAATGTCCTCCAAATGCAGATGAGAAAACTAATTCTAAAGAAAATGTTCCTCCTCAGGAGACACAGGGTAAAAACAGAAATCTTGAGTGATTTATCCAAGTCACAGAAATAATTCTTGACATGAAATTATAACTATTCAATTTTAGAATATAGCATTTGTTATGACACAAAGGCAAACCTGCCATAGCTTCAGCTCTTCTGTGGGCAGGCAAAAGAGCGTTTTTCATGGCATATCCTGAATCAGCCCAGATAGTAACAGAGTGTACTTCTTTTCTCAATAATAATAGGAAAAAATACTTTCATAAATTTATTAGTTTCTGTTAAATTTACATATACAGCCTTAGTTAAGTTTTTCAATTTATCTCAAAACCCCGTAGATTTCTTTAAGAGAGCACACTGTCCCTCCTTCAGATGAATAATGCTAAAATGACAATATTAAACCCAGCTCACTTCCATTTATGACTCCAAATTATAGGTCCAAGTCTACAAGTGCAAGTGAAATCAATAAGTGGGCTAAACTCATATTTTTGTCTGAAATATATTTTATCTTCATTAAGCCAATTATACAAGCTGAAAATATAACTATCCTATTTTTCAATGACTTTTTTTTTAACCACTAAAACCAAACTTGGAAGAAAAGCATTTTTCCCTGAAGTTATTTTCCAGCATATCAAAAGCCTCAGCTTTATCTGCATGTTCTTTAGGGGTAACCAAATATTAATATGGTGTTTTTTCTTCACCACCATAGAATAAGGCTGTTGTATCTTGAACCTAGCATACAACCATTCGGATAGAAACAAAACACAATTCTGTAGCTTAAGTTTGAAAGAACATAAAACTCCTACATGTTTCCCTTGTAGGAGGAGCAGTCAGGCCATCTGAGTCCACTTGTCTAGCAGTGGTGTACGTAGAATCTGGTTCCCTGAAGAGGGCCTGTTTATATTTATTGTGCTCTTACTAGGAGTCAGACTCCATGTCTAGCATTTTAAATGCACTGTAATTTTATTCTCACTGCAACCCTGTGATATAGCACTAAAAATAATTTGCCCTTAGTTCCAATTGTTAGAAGTGGCAAAGCCTATACTTTAACCTAAGATTATTACACTCAAATGCCATGCTCATGTCCTCTATACCATTCAGCCTACATGATCTCAATCACTCATTGTTTATCCCCACGATAGTTCATCAGGCAGAGAAGATGCATTGAAATCTAATCATTAGTTATGATCCCAGGAAATAAAACAAAAGATAACCAATAGATTTCTTAAAACTTCTGGAAGCATTGCCAGTCCTTGCTAGCAAGGACATTCAGAATCTGACATGTGTGGGGTAAAAGTTGATTATAAATTTGGAGTCAAGCTTTCTCAAAATCAATCCTATTTTTGAGCCTAAAATTTCACAATTGCCAGGGACTTTAGAGACTTTTTAATTCTCAAATTGTCAACCAGGTTTTGTAATGAGTTCAATTCACTATCATTATATGAACTGTTTACCCACCACCCAAACTTAAAATGTTTTAATCCAAATGCCTTTAGGGGGAAGGCTTGAAGTGTTCAGTTTGCCACAGAACTCACTGCTTCTTACTGATTAGAGCTGGGCTTATTTGGTCACACATTTAATGATCTGCCTTATTTTTTTAATGGTATTTGATGTTGAGGTCCTTGATTAGTCTGAGATGTGACTAGCCTTTTCCAGAAATGGCTTTTCTTTCTACAGAAGTCTTAGAATCCTATGAAGAGAAAGGAATGTGTCAGTGATAGTCACTTAGAGAGGCTGGTGGGTGTGGTATCCATTAAACTTCAGGGAAGGATTGAGAGGGCACTGACAAGCCATCTGAAGTAGCTGAGAGAGCCATTCTCTCAATAGCCTGGTTTTATGCAGTATCTCAGTTCACAGATGAGGAAACTGAGCCCCAGCCAGAATAAGTGTTAAAAGACAAAATGTAGGAATCTAAATGGGCTCCTTTGTTTGGAATATTCGAATTATTTTTTATTTTGTTTGTTTTGTGTTAAAACATTTCTTAGGCTTCTGTAATGCTCAGCCTATTAGTATTTATTTAAGATTTATGTATACATCATTTGTGTTGCTGTTGAGATTCATGTAAGCATAGATAGGCCCCCTACCTCCTGATATGGTATATTCCCATGATACACACTGCCTCTGAAAGAGATATACCACTATATTATAAGTTTTACATGAAAAAAATCAGGTATAGTTTTCAACAATACCTTAGCGATAATGTCAGTATATATCTTGCTTCTAAGCAATCAGCATTTTCTTAAAAATTTACTTCAGCAGGGAGCCTGGTAATGATTTTGCTCTAAAAACATGAGGTAACTGCATTCCATAGCAGTGAACCCATAATCTTCAATCTCAAGTGCAGATGAAATTTATAATATGTGGATTGTCCCTGGAAGTTATGATTTGGAATTATTAAGATACACAGGGCCATTTTAAATCAGTGTATCCCATTGCTCAATATATTTTGCCTTCATACTCAGCATTAATTCCTTACTGTTTCCAACTGATAGTGATATACATATTGCAAGGAAAACAGGTCTGGCTATTTTCTAGAATCCAAAGGCCATTATACTTTCTTACATAAAATTAAATGAAGTCAATCTTTGGCATTATTTCCAGGTGATAAAATTATACATCATTTCTCCATTTTTTATTTCAGAAGATACAACCCTATATTTTCAGTGGGGTCCTCTTCTTGAGACCTGATACATACTCGAGAGTTCAAAGAGAAAGAAGGGCTTTGAAAGAGGACAGATGGTCCAGCTCCTGCTTAGAGCTAGATCATGGACGGTGGCTTCTAAACAGATGAGAGTTATTAATACTTTACTTGGGAAGGATAGTCTAGTTCTTGCCTCTGCAACTGACAAGGTCAGAAAAGTAGCTCTTGTATCCATCCTAAACATGTCATATATTCCTTTATGTCAATGGGTTCTCATTGTGAGCACAGAGAAAGCAAAAACAGCCAGATGCCACTCTGCCCAGGTCTTACTGTAGTAGTCAGAGAAATTGTTGTTTTCCTCTCTCTTTCCATCTATCCAGTCTGGTTCTGTTTATATATGTGCACGTGGGCAAGCATACATGGTTTTGATTATATTCCTTGCAATGATAGCTGTCTGGCATCAGTTTCTATCCAGAGCATGACCGAAGAGAACAAGAATATTGAAAAACAACATAGGCAATTCTTTTATGTCTACAAATTTCAGTCCAGCTCAATTCTGTTCGTACGTGATTGTAAGACCAGAGTCACATTCCTAATGCCTTCCATTTCCCCCTCTGCCCTGTGCTGATCTGGATGAGCCAAGAGTTATGAACAGTTCTCAAGGTTGATAAATTGTGTTCCTGCTAATGAACTTTTACCACCTTAAGTAATAGTAATTGCCAGTGAAATTTGGGCACATGTACAGAAATCCTCTATAGAATATATTGATTTTTTTCTTACTTTTTCTTTTTATTTTTTTACCCATCTGAAGAACTCTTTTAACTTCTCAGTTTTGCCACTAAAAACTACTGATGGCATTCCTTACAGATCTTTCTCTTTGTAAATCCTCACATGTATGCTCATGTTTTCATATCTCTACTTGCAAATGAGAATGATGGTGTTTTCTCACCTAGTGGTACTATTAACATTTATTTACCTCACAGTCAAGTTTTATTAATTACATAATTAGCAGTAGTAAAAACAATTAGTGTTTGGGAGCAGGGAGTGTTACATACATTCTAAGAACAAAAATTAGCATAAGTGAGACATACACAGAAGTTGAATTCTAAATAAACAAACAAATTTAGCCTTTTAACCTGAACCCTGCCTAGCCCCCCAAAATGGGCTCTGCCAAATGGTGTGTATGCTCCTGAGCACACATGGCCATACATACTCCTGCTCCTGCCTTTTATGGCTGCTGCCCTCCCAAATCTTGCACCGAGATACCTGCTCTGAACATGACTTCTCTTTTCTCCACTCTGCATTTGTAGTCAGCAGTCAGTTAAAGCATCCTATGCATAAGCTTCACTCATTTTACTAAAAAAGTCAGTAGGGTGGAAGTACAAAATGAGTCACACCTTGACGTCTTTCTTTGCCACCTGTAAATAGAATGAATAAGCCTGGATATGATGATGCCTGGTCAGGTAAAGCCTCAGAAGCTGAATCTTTCTAGCTTCACACTTAGGTTGACACAAGGTCATAGAACAGGACCACTCAGTCCGTGACTCCCATTGAGGCCCTGGAGATCAGAGCTGTTGACTGGTACTCTCTGTTGCTTGCATAGCCTTAAGTAAAGCTTGTAGCTGCCCCATGTCAGAATATGTAGGCGGACAAGCTAGAAGTGTTGAGAAACTCAAACTCTTTTTATCACATCATCACTAGAGAATAGAATTCTTCATCATCCTCTTAAAAGAAAAATTGCACCATATATTAAGCTCCTACAATGTGGTGCTGTGCTAGGGGGTGGAATAAGAGTGTAAGAACAATATGGTTGTGCTGTTGTTTATCTGAGTATCTGCTTTTGCTAACCTTTTCAGGAATGGGCCATCTAATTAACAAGATAAGTCTAGAGCATGAAAGATAAAATCAATACAAAGTAGCATATGCTAAATGGCAGATAAGAGGCCTTGAGGGCTCTCTGGAGTTCAGAAAAGAGAGCAATCTTTGAATGACACCAGGTAAAAGTGTCAGAAAGGAGCTACATGGAGTTTGAATTGGGTGTCAATGATGGAGACAGACTTGGAAAGGAAGAAAGAGGTGGTTGAAAAGGGAAGGAGACAGTTGGGGAAGGAGAAGGTTGGCTGGAATGCAGAGAACATTTGAGAACAACAAGCAGACCCTTGTTCTTTGCATGGTAGGAGCAGAGGCCTTGTTGTTTCTTTCTTTGTTTTTAATGAAGAAATTATGAAAAGTTTTGAAAAACCTGAATTGGGCCTTTATTCGACTTGGTTTTTCTCAAACTCTATCAAAGAGGGTATAGACATTTAAGTACGAGTATCTTTATCACAAGTCAGTTTGCAAGGCAGTTCTTTGGTAGAATTCCAGAGAATCCTAACACTGTCCTGTGTCAACTCCCCTTATAAAAGGTGGGAATAGGTCTCTGCGGTGTTTGAACTATTCAAAAGAGCTCCTCCCAAAGGATGATGGGTACAGTTACTGGGCTTCCCCAGCACTAAGTCCAAATGCCCCGAAAGATATTAAAAATATATAGAGAGAAATCCACAGTTCAGAGGATGGGCAAGTTTCAAGTGGCCTTTTAAAGCCTTCATTTCAGAGCTCACTCCCTCTAAATGCATCACTGACTCTATTAGCCACAGCACTGAGAATTTCTACTCGTTTCCACAAACGACAACAATGAAAGGCTCCATCAAAAGTGATAGTTCCTTTAGTTCATCAAATCTCTATTCACTGCAAAAACATTGTTGTCCTTGTGCTTTGTGCTTTATGATTGCTTTTATGAAAACAGAAAAGGCAAAATATATAGGTAGAAACTTAAATGGACTTGATATTTCTAAGATTTACCATCTTCAAAAATAGTATGCTAAATTAATGCATTTCTGGTTTTAAGATGTGCTTTTTTTAAAAAAAAAAATTGGTCTTCCCTGCACACAATAATTCTATCAAACAATGGGATGTGATAGAAAGCATTGCTATTGATTTATTTCTGGAGACTTTGAAGAATAAAAATACTATTTTTTTACTAATGTGTCTGAAATATCAGATAAAATATGGTTATAATATGCAAAGGTGTCTTTCAGTTATAGAATTTTTTTTTTCTTTCAATGTGTTTGTTGTAGGATCTAAGGGAGGAATGTGTAAAGTTGAAAACAAGAGTGTTTGATTTGGAACAGCAGAATCGAACATTAAGTATCTTGTTCCAACAGCGAGTCAGACCAACTTCTGATCTGCTCCTCCAGGTATGTGTTTATGTAGAAAAAAATCTTTGTTAGTGACAAGAAGTTACTTAAGTTCAAAGTTGCCAATATTTCCATGGTCAAGAACCCTGATTTCCCCCCACACACCACCCCAAGGGATGTCATTAAAATTGAAAATCTCTTAAATTTATGACTCTTTAAAGCTAAATTTAGATTTAAAAAAATGCATCAACAAATAATAAACAGTAAAAGGGACAGTCAGAAAGTATCCTCTAGTAAACTAAGCAAAATTGTGGAACATAGTTAGGAAATAATTAATTATATGGAAGACCAGTGTTAGTAATCTTTCATTTCATAATAAGCAGGGAAGAGTTTTACATTGCCACAGTACATTTCTTTATTTCAACTCTCTGTAATCAAAAATATAGCTGGGGAGTATTTTCCTTTCATCTCGTCCTCTATGTAGCATTCTTCCTCATAACACATACTTCCTATATTCCACCTCGGTATTTTACAGCTTCTCTTTGTCTAAATTCTCTCATAGAACTCTTTCCTTACCTTTGCTACATGCAAGGTCATGGAAAGTCAAACTATTTGAATTATTATGAAGCTGTCCCTGACGAAGTCCTCTGGAATATATCTGACTGCAGAGAAGCACATGAATCAGCAAAGGGGGCTGGAGGGCTGATCTTGGCTGTTGCCTTTTTTTTTTATTCTTTTTAATGTGCATATTTGCTCAACCAGGCTCTAGTGAGCCTTGCTCAGAACCCATTCTGAGACTCAGCTTGCAGAGGAGAGGATATATGAGTTTTCACAGGGGCAATGTACAATTAATTTACAAAAGATCACCCCTAGCTTTCTGATCTAATTGGCTGAGAAAAAGGGGAAAGACAGAGGTATCCTCTAAACTACAGTATCCAGCACTGTAGCCACTAGCCACGTGGCACTATTGAAATTGAACATTAAACGAAAATTAAGTTCCTATGTCAAACTAGTCACATTTCAAGTATTGAAAAGCCACATATGACCAGTTGCTACCATATTAGTGTATATACATAATGTTTCCATCAACATAAAAATGTTCTATGGGACAGCACTTTTCCAGATGGTTGAGATAGTGTTGCTAATTTACTATCTAAACTTTGGCATAGACATCTTTCCCTGGCACCTCAGGGAAATAATGAAAAATTACAATTCATTTCAGAGAAAGAAAAAATGTTTGGTAAAGCTGAACATTAAAATGTAATTCCCCCCCAAAATTAAAATAAAACAGCTCTCTAAATTGTAAAATAGATCTCATCTCTTAAATTAATTTCCTCTCTGCTTTATATGTTAGAGCATAATTAATAATTTATAATTCAAAATTGTGTGGAAAAAAAATTGTCTATCTCTATTCTGTTTTCTAATCCCGACCACAATAAATGTTGGTCATAGAGACTCTTTCATCTGTAAAAAAATTGTATTTCTTTTGCTCTCTCATAACCAAGATCCAATTTCATTATTACTTTTAACAGCTGTTGGATGTTCATGATTTTTTTTTCTGTTTTACCTGTTTTAACTTGAGGCTTTTCTTGAACAATGTTCAAGGATCTGTGGTATGTGTTCGTGAATCATGATGGTTTATTTCCACAGGAAACCATGGCTATTTAAGCTTTCTCATTAGCTGTCACAAATTTCTTAAATCCATATCCAAATGGCAGGGATGGCCGGTATGCTCACAACAGAACTTGGTGTTTATTCATTGGGTATTTTCAGCCAATATACTTTATATTTCTCCCCAAGTAGTCCTCAGGTTCAGGAGCCATTATGATGTAATTGACACTTGAAAAGGATGGGATATTAATAGTTCTGTGAAGAAGAATGATAGAAAGTGTGATGCTTGCCCTCTAACATCTTACAGCTCTCAATCACAGGCAGACAACATTGCTGGCTTTTCAGGTGGTCTATTTATTATTTGACACATGATTTTTTATTTTCTGGTGGCACAAATACATATCATGGTGCACTGGCTAAATTAAAATCATTCTGAGCTTCCTTTGTACCTATGAACGCTCTGTGATTGCTTGTTGAGTAGAATGATGAAGAAATGACACAATTCATTCTGCAAATTGGATAATTATTTTGCATACACCAAAGAGAATTTTATGTTTGCATCTTGTCTTCTGAACTATTCCTGTTTAATATGGATGCTTAGGAAATATGCAGCCATGCCAACCAGTCCAGTCTGTTTGACAATGTGGCTAGTGAATGCGGCAAATCCACCAGTGTGCCTATTCCCAAATATTATAGACCTTATAGCTTCTGCCTATGAACTAGAAAGCTGGCACAGTAGGTTTCTAAGTAGTTTTATGCATACCTCAGAAAACTGCATCACTTGTCATCTGCTGAGCACAGCCTAATGATTCTCTACAATCTGATGTAGCCACCAGAAGAGAAATAAAGGTTTTTGAACACATTGTGATTTTAGTAGATACTGTGTAAATAATAGAAAAGAAAATTTATAAGAAGCAGTCCATTTTGGGCACTCAAAAATAGAGAATAAAAGGTTACATGGATATTATTTAGCAAATTCTTGTGTAGGAGGAACAGAAAGGGATTATTACTAAGGATTAGCTGACAATTCTGGGAAACTTACAAAGGGAGCCAGGTGATGATGAGAAAGAAGAAAAGCTTAACCTGAAAATTAAAATCTTAATAACGGCAATAAATTTCTCTGTTGATTTTAATTTCCAAAATGATATCTCTCGGGCTATTAAGCTAAATTCCAAAGAACTGAGAAGCCAGCCTAGCAAGTAAAACCCAAAAGTAATGTTGTTAATGGAACCGGACTCTTTATCTAAACTTATTTGAATCTACTGGCCCAATAACCAATGCGCACCATTTCCTCTTGTAAATCGTAATTACCTCTCAATTTACTGAACATTGGTAACTAATGGAGAGCTTACTTCTCTTGCCAGTTGAGTTGAATGAAATGTTTGTAATTCAGTATGTTTATGCAAGTAGTATATGTTGTGGTAATTATGTAATTTTTAAACGACTACATAAACTGATGAAATATGATACAAAAAATTGTTTCTATGAAACAAAATTGAGTGCTTTAAAAGCATCTAGGAAGGCAAGTCACTAAAAAGAAATGTTTATGATCAAATAAAATATATCTGTTTAACTGTAAAAAACATTGTTGGAGACTGGGAATTGTGTTAAGTGTAAAGACATTCTATATGCAAATTGCTTCTCAAGTGACTTTAAATTTTTGTTCCACTGTTAAGGAAAACAAAAACTAGGAATCACAGACAATGCATAAAAAATGTGTTTGATGTCCCTCAAAAAACAAGCATTGGAGGACTCTAATTTAGGATCCCTAGGCAAAGAAGCAGACTTGGCCCGATCAAAAATGTTATTTTACAAATACATAGTACTTATCATGTGTCAATTCTCCAACCTTTATAGTACTGGCAGATTTGATCTCCATTACAATCCTATGAAATGGAAACTATCATTGCACCCATTTTACAAATAGGAACACTTGAGCACAAATTGGCTAAGTGTCTAGTTGGTGGGTATTTAAATCAGCAGTCAGGTTTGAGTTCCTCCTTTTTACTTCCTTTCTGTGTGCCTGCTGCATGGAACACAAATGGATATGAGAATATTTTTCTGATTTCGTACTCTGACATTTTGATTAACTGGCTGACTTGTGGTGGAGTTGGATTGGAGGGCTTATGCAATGCAATCGCAGTAAGAAGCCTACTATATTTACACATTTCTGAAAGGCTCTTGATTTGTGTCATCTAAGAATTTTCCCTTTCCTGTGTGTTCTGCTTTTGTTTTGTTTTGGGTACCTGTGTTATCATTACCTTGATAGGGCATTATTCTCATATTTTCTGCCTAACACAGTTTCTTTTTTTTCTCCCTTTTAATATGATATTTCAAACAGTCTTAGTACCCATATCCTTAGGCCAAGATAGAAGAAAAAGGATGTTATAATGTAGATTATTCACACAGGCAGATGAAATCTGACAGCTTAGAACCAAAGTGTAAAAATTTCCTGTCACTTCTTGGAGTGCTAACTTTTTGTTTGCTAGTGTTTTGTTTTATATTATTTTAGAGGAGATGAGAAGATTTTAACATTCCACTGTTCTTCTCATGTTTATTTTCTTTCCCTACACTAAATCTTTCTTTTTAGAGTATAAATCTATTCATGAGTCTTATTTGACAAGACAATACACTGCACACTCACCTCTCCACCTGTTCTCATGAATCCTGTTTTCTGAGAACCAGCTAATGGCACCACCTCTCAGGGGCCTTCCCAGGTAACCATGTTCCTCCCCGACCTTTCCCCTTGCTAGAGCTCCTGTAGTATTGATGACCCATGCCACACAATTAGGCAGTTCATGGTACTGGAATAGAAAAGTGGAATCTTCAACTCTCATGGTACTGATTGTGAAGGTCATGCAGTACAACCCCTACTCACCAGGGCTTTCGTGTCAGCTTTTCATTTCACCTAAATAGTGATACTCTTGAGGGCAAGAACTATGTGAACTATGTGAATGTGGTGTTTTACCTACATTGCACAGATGTTGTCACTGTTCCTAATACATATTCAGTGTGCACTTGTTGGTGGCTTAACACTTACAAACATACATTTTTTTATGGAATTTAATTTTGTATGTGTTGGGGTGAATGTTTCCTTTTCTTTGTTTGTTTTGTTTTTGAATGCAACAATCTCATTGCCTTTATTCTCTTTTCTTCTATATTTATTGAGATATAATTGATATACGATGTTGTATATGTTTAAGATATACAACACAATGATTTGATATATGTATATGCTGCAAAATGATCATCACAATAAGTTTAGTTAATACCCAGACCTCCATAGTTACAGTTTTCCTTGTGATGAGAATTTTTATGATCTATTCTCTTAGCAGATTTCAAATACACAACACAGGATGATTAACTGTAGTCAGCATGCTGTACATTTTAACTCCAGAACTAATTTATCTTGTAACTGGAAATTTATACCTTTAGCAATTTCCCCGACCACCACCCCCCACCACCACCGCACACCTCTGACAACCACCAATCTATTCTACAAGTTTGTTTTTTGTAGATTCTACATATAAGTAAGATTATACAGTATTTTTATTTCTCTGTCTAATTTATTTAACTTAGCATAATATAGAATATATATGATATATAGAGAGCTTTCTCTTTATCTGTTCACCCATTGATAAACACTTAGATTGTTCCCATGTTGTTCCCACGGCTATTGTAAATAAAGCTGCAATAAATGTGGGGATGTGGATAGCTCTTCTTTGAGATAGTGATTTCAGATATATGCCCAGAAGTAGAGTTGTTATATCATATGGTAGTTCAATTTTAATTTTTTGAGGAATCACCATACTGTTTTCCATAGTGGCTGCACCAATTTACATTCCCACTAACAGTGCACAGTAGTTCTCTTTTCTCCCCATCCTCACCAACGCTTATATCTCTTGTTTTGTGTGTGTGTGTGTGTTTGTGTGTGTGTGTGTTTCTTTGATAATCACAGCCATTCTGATAGGTGTGAGGTGATAGCTCATTGTGGCTTTCATTTATATTCCCCTAATGATTAGTGATGTTGAATATCTGATTATATGTCTATTGGCCATCTGTTTGCCTTTGGAGGAATGTCTATTCAGGTCCTCTGCCCATTTTTTAATTGGATTATTTATTTTTTGATGTTGAGTTGAATAAATTTCTTATATATTATAAAGAGCCTTATCAAATGTATGATTTGCAGATATTTTCTCCCATTCAGCAGGCTGACTTTATTTTGTTGATGGTTTCCTCCACTGTATAGAAGCTTTTTAGTCTTATGTAGTCTCTCTTGTTTATTTTTTATTTTGTTTGTGTGTGTTTTAGGTGTCATAGTCAAGAAATTATTGCTAAGACCCATGTCAAGGAAGGAGTTTTTTCTGTTTCCTTCTAGGAGTTTCATGGTTTGGGGTCTTACATTTAAACCTCCAATCTATTTCAAGTTAATTCTTGTGAGTAGAATAAAATAGTGGTTTAGTTTCATTCTTTGGCATATGAATATACAATTTTGACAGCTCTATTTATTGAAGAGACTGTCTTTTCTCCATTAAGTATTCTTGGTTCCTTAGTCAAATATTAGTTGATCATATATGCTTGGATTTATTTCTGGGCTCTTGATTCTGTTCCATTGGTTTATGTGTCTGTTTTGTGCCACTATTTTACTGTTTTTGCTTCCTATATCCTTGTAATATAGTTTGAAAGCAAAAAGTGTGATGCATCCAGCTTTGCTCTTCTTTCTGTAGATCACTTTAACTCTTCAGGGTCTTTTATGGTTTCAAACAAATTTTAGGATTATTTTTCTATTACTGTAAAAAATATTGTTGGAAACTTAATAGGGATTGCATTGAATCTATAGATTGATTTGGGTAACATAGACATTTTAACAATATTAATTCTTTTAGTCCATGAACACGAGATATCTTTCTGTTAATTTGTGTCACCTTCAGTTTCTTTTATCAGTTTTCAGTGTGGAAATCTTTTATCCCCTTGGATAGATTTATTTAAGGTATTTTATTATTTTCGATACTATCGTACATGGGATTATTTTATTTCTTTTTCAGATAATTACTTATCATTATAAGAAATGCTACTGATTATGTTGGTTTTGTATGCTGCAACTGTACTGAGTCCATGATTAGATCTAATAGTTTTTTGGTGAAGTACCTAGGATATCTATATATAAAGTCATGTTATCTGCAAATAGAGACACCTTTACTGCTTTCTCTCAAATTTGGATGCTTTATTATTTCTTGCTTGATTTCTCTGTCTAGGACTTCTAGTACTATGTTGAAAAGGAGTGGTGAGAGTAGGCACCCTTGTCTTGTTCCTGATCTTAGAGGAAAAGCTTACATCTTTTCAAGTTAGCTGTGGGCTTACCACATATGACCTTTATTTGGTTGAAGTATAGTTCCTCTACATACAATTTTTTGAAAATGTTCATCATGAATGAATGTTGAATTTTGTCAAATGTTTTCTCTGAATCCATTGAGATGATTGTATGATCCTTATCTTTTGTTATATTATTGTGTTATATCATATTTACTGATTTGTGGATATTGCTATCCTTTCATCCCAGGAATGGATCCCAACTGATCATGATGTATGATTCTTTTAACGTGCAGTTGAAGTCACTATGCTAGTAATTTGTTTAACCCTTTTTCCATTTAGAAAAAAAAAATGCAGCTCACTGCCAGCATTCATTTAACATCACGTGTAGGAATGCTACGTTTTCTAGGATTTGACATTTTCAGCAGTCGAACTACTAAAACCAGAATGCTATAAATGAAATGATGTTACTAGTTTCCAAAGACTATCAGTATACTAGAGTGATGTGAAAATAATAATAAAAATGAGATATTTCATGGCAAACTTTAGGAGTAAGGTTAGAACTATAATCTGCGCATTATCTCAGAGTAAACGCTGTAGCTGCAAGTGCCACCAGCAAGTATTCTCTTAAGGTAAATGGGAAAAGGATTAATATTTTTGCGTCTATATTAATCAGGGGTATTGTACTGTAGTATTCTTTTCTTTCAGTGTCCTTATCTGGTTTTGTTATCAGGGTAATGCTGGCCTCATAAAATGAATTTGGAAGAGTTCCTTTCTCTTCAAGTTTTTAGAAGTTTGAGATGATTGGCGTTAATTTTTCTTGAAATCTTTGATAATATTCACCAGTGAAACCTCTGGTCCTGGGTTTTTTTTGTTGTTGTTGGGAGGCTTAGAATTACTGATTTAATCTTCTTACTTGTTATTGATCTGTTCAGAGTTTCTTTTACTTCATAATTCAGTCTTGGTAGGAATTTTTCCATTTTTTTCCTTGCTTGTACAATTTGTTGGCATATAATTGCTCTCAGTAGTCCCTTATGATCCTTTATATCTCTGATGTGTCACTTGTAATGTCTCTTCTTTCATTTGTAATTTTATTTATTTGGGTCCTCTCTATTTTTTTCTTGATTAGTCTAGCTAAAGTTTTGGCAGTTTTGTTTATCTTTTCAAAGAATCAACTCAGTTTTGTTAAATTTTCTGTTGTTTTCCTGTTCTGTATTTTGTTTATTTTTGCTCTAGTCTTTATTATTTCCTGCTGCTAATTTGGGGCTTCATTATTCTCCTTTTTCAAATTTCTTAAGGTCTAAAGCTAGTTTGTCTTTTTAAGACTTTTTTCTTCATGTAAGCATGATGAATTTCCATATATTTGTGAATTTTCCAGTTTGCCTTCTGTTATTAATTTATTATTTCATACTATTACAGTAAAAAAAAAGTTGATATAATGTTAGTGTTTTTAAATTTGCTAAGACTTGTTTTGTAGCCTAACATATGCTATATCGTAGAAGGTGTCCTGTACGCATTTGAGGAAAATGTGTATTGTTGGATGAAATGTTCTGTATGTGTCTGGTAGATTTATTTGGTTTATAGTGTTATTCAAATTCACTTTCCTTGTGGATTTTTGTCTTACTGATTTATCTATTGTTGAGGGATATTAAAATCAACTATTATTATATTGCTGTTTATTTTTCCTTTACGTCTATTACTATTTGCTTTATATATTTATGTGGTCCAATATTGAGTGTGTAAATATTTACAATTGTTATATATTCTTAATAGATTGACCCTTTTATCATTATATAATGACCTTCTTTGTTTCTTGATCATTTTTCGCTTCAAGTCTATTTTGTCTGATATGAATATAGCTACTCATTTACTTGAAATATCTTTTTCTATCCCCTCACTGTTAGTCTGTGTCTTTAAAACTAAAGTGACTTTCTTGCAGGCAGCATATCCTTAGATATTTTAAAAATCCATTTGGCCATTCTGTGTCTTTGGATTGGAGAATTTAATCTGTTTATGTTTAAAGTAATTATTGGTGGATGAGGATTTACTATTGCCATTTTGTTAGTTGTTTTCTGATTGTGTTATAGATCCTTTGTTGTTTGCCTCTTATCTTGCAGTCTTTTGTGATTAGATGACTTTTTTTTTAACAGTATGCTTTACTTGTTTATCATAATCTTTTGTTTTCCCTGTGTGGTTACTTTGAGGCTTACATAAAATATCTTATGTTTATAAGATCCTATTTTAGGATGATAACAATTTAACTTTAAAAATATACATAAACTTTACATTTTTTCTTCTTCCCCCTCATATTTTAGGTTATTGATATTATGATTTACATGTCTTCATATTGTGTATTCGGTAATAAATTACTGTAGGTATAGTTATTTCTAATACTTTAAAAAATTAAACTGGAGTTGTAAATGAACTATGCACCACCATTACAATATTGGAGAATCTGAATGACTATACATTTACCATTAGCAGTGAGTTTTATACCTAAATTTATATGTTTTTATGATGTTAATGAGCATCTTTTTATTTTATCTGGAAGAACACCCTGTTGCATTTCTTATAAGGCAGATCTAGTGGTGATGAATTCCTTCAGCTTTTGTTTATTCAGGAAAGTCTTTATCTCTCCTCATTTATGGTATTATTGACTGTATATTGAAATAAGCAGCCACTTCTTCCAGACTTCACAGATTTGCTTTGGCAGAGACAGTCCTCCACTATAATGAGTACATTATTTCTTTTGATTATGTCACATAAGTCCTGTAGACTTTCTTCACTGTTTCTCATTCTTTTTTTCCTTTTTGCTCCAATGATTGGATAATTTAGAATGAACTATCTTCAATTTATTGATTTATTCTTCTGTGAGGTTTAGTATGTTATTAAAGTTCTCTGTTGAATTTTCAGTTCAGTCATTTTATTCTTTAGATCTACGATTTCTGTTTGGCTTTTGGATGTTTCTATTTTTTTGTTGAACTTCTTACTTTGTTAACTCATTGTTTTTCTAATTTTATTTCATTATCTGTGTTTTTATAGTTTCCTAAACTTCTTTAAGAGGGTTCAGAATTCTTTTTTTGTTTGTTTTTGTTTTTGTTTTGTTTACAAGTAGCATTATTATCTATCTATCTATCTATCTATCTATTTATTTATATTTTTTATGATGACATTGGTTAACAAAATCCAATACAGAATTCTTTGTCAGACAGTTTATAGCTCTCTAGTTCTTTAGGGTTAGTTATTAGATTTATATTAGTTTCTTTTGATAGTGTCATTTTTACATTGATTCTTCATGACTCTTGATTCTTTGTATTGGTACCTGCACATTTGAGTAAGCACTCTCCTCTTCCAGACTTTATATAATCACTTTGACAGAGCTTGGCCTTCACCAGTAAGCTCAGCTTGAGATTCTGGACTAGTCAGCTAGTACCATCATTGGACAAGTGGAGCTTGCCATCAGGGTCTCTATTTGGGCAAGGCCACTGCCTGAGCTCCAAGTTTGGAGGGCACCATTAGCTGAGAACGGTTGGATAGGACTGCTGGCATGGCTGTCTGATCAAGCACTGCTGTCGGATGGGCTCTACAGTTGCCCAGATTCACTAGTCAGTTTTTCTAGTCAGATGTCATACTCAGCAGTTGGGTGGGCCTGAAACTTTGCTTCCCTGCCTGAGCCAGGTCATAGAAGAGGCTCTATAGCCAGCATGGTTCATTGTTTGGGGACTAAAGCCAGGCAGAACTGTCCACTGAGCTCTATGGTCACACAGGAAGACAGAACCACCAACCCAACTCTACAGATGAGCAGGGCCACTGGCTAGATTTTTCTTGGACACTGCTACAAGTGCAGTTATAAGGTGGACCATACAGCCTCCCGGATTCTCTGGTTATGCTTCCTGGTCAGGAAAGATAAGGCTATAATCAGCAGTAGGTAGGACCATGATCTGGTTTCCTTGCTTAGCTGTTGCAACAGAATAGGCTCCAAGGCTAGAACAGCTTGCTGGCTGGGGACCCGAATCAGGCAGAACTGTGCACTGAATTCTCTGGCCAGTATGGCCCCACCTGGGCTCTGTAGATGCTGGCTGGGCTCTCTGCTCAAAGCTTTAACCTACACAGCTTTCTAGATGCTCAGGATAGGTTTCCTGGTCCAGCAAGGCTGGGAACTATATTCAACAGTAGGTGGAGCTGCAGATTTGTTTCTCTGCCCATTCAGGGTGGTAGAAAGTGCTCCAAAGCCAACATGGCTCACCGGGGCCCAAATCAGAAAGAACTATATATCAAGTACTTTGGCCAGATAGAATCACCAGCTTGTCTTTGCAGATGAGCAACTTCACTGGCTAGAATCTCTACTCAGGTGCTGCTGTGAGGAAAAACTTGGTCTGCCCATATTCAGGTGCTAGTTGCTATAAGACCTGCACACTTCTCTTTCCCAATGTGATTTCCACTATCAAGTCCCACAGAGTGTTCCTCAATCCCTGTGGAGCGAGACCCTTGTGGACCTTCCAGGAAGTGACCTTCAATGCTGGGGAAGCTGGATATCCACCTGGGGCTCTTTTTCTGCATAGGCCTCATGAGCCCTCTCAGTGTGGTACTGTGCCGTCCTGGAAGAGGGGTGGTGGGGTCAGAGTATTGCCATTCTTCTTACCCTTTAATGCAGTCTTTCTTGGTCTGTGTGATCCAAATGGGTGCTTAAGCCTCACTCCGGTATTCTGAGATTTTCACATTGATATCTTGTTGATGCAAGCTAGTCTTTTTTGTGAGGGGGACTGAATGCAGGAATGTCCTATGTCACCATCTTAATGACATAATCATTAAGGGGAATATTTCTAACTGTAGTAAGATTGTAATCTTCTTTTGAAGACCATGCCTTTTACTGTACATTTATGGATATTTTTGTATCAATACCCTATACCTAGGTGCCCAATTTGTATTTCTTATTCCTTTTATTTATTTTTGAGAAGCAGATTTTAGCATTTATACTTCACTACCTTAGAACTTGCCATTGCAACACAGAACTACCCAGAAGTGAACAATCAATTAAACATCCAACACAAAGGCATCTTTTATAGGCTATTCGGTCATTCTGATTATTGGAAAATATCAACCATATTAAACATTTTAAAATGTACATGTTTTGTTTTTTTTTAAGTCTACACTTCTGCCTTTTGTGTACTTTCAAAATATATACAGTTAAAGTGAGATTAAAAAACAAATTATTAAGAGGACATTAGATTATATTGAGAATAGTAAAGGAAGAGTAGGTGAGTGAGTGAAGGATTAGCTAAAAGATGGGACAATGGTTCTTGAGTTCTGGTGATGGAAGCTTTTCATCCTCATAAACCATTGCCTCTCTTGTGCCACAAGTTAAGAAGTCAAGAGAAGGGGCTTCTCCACTCAAGTTTGGAGAAGCTACCTGGCTTCCCACACTGTCAGTATGTAAGTTTACCCTATGAGTTTCTAAAATTGATGAGCTCTGCCCTTGGTCTGCTTGTGTGCCAGACAGCCCTGGAGACAGCCCTCAGCCCTGCCCTGCAGACCTGGGATCTAATTTATAAGGACCCACAGATCCACAGGAGGAGCAATCCAATGATGCTTCAGCAATGCTGAGTAACACCAGGGCTCATATGGTGGAGTTCCCACCAGCAGGGATCTGTCATCCTATATGATCAGAGGACTGTTGTGGCTTCATTATGGGCATCTGTCAGACATGAAAACATATGGAGAATGTGCAACTGGGATTCTCTCCCCTGCAATAAGCACTGTAGAGGACATTAACTCGTTTGAGGTACAGAAAGTCGCCTCTCTTAGAGGTAAGGGACACTGAAGGATCACACAGCTCCTGCAGGGCAGGGTTTTTGATGATGAGATGCCTTACATGAGGCTGGTTTGGGATCAGGTAAGAGCAGCAGAAAAGATGTAAAATAATCTTCAGAGTTATGGCAAGTCATGATCTCCCCCTCTCTGTAATGTATCCGAGACCCTCAATAGACTTGCTTCACCCTCAACAGCCTCATTTTTCTTCTTCTCCTGACACAAATTCTTTATTCTAGTCAAGCAGAAATACTTTCACTCCACAGAGCATGGCCTACGTTTTCCTTCAACTGTTCCTTTTTGTATGTCATTCCTCGGTTCAAAATGTGACTGCAATTCCACCATCCCACCCCTGCCACTTCCCTTCATTCTGTTAACACATTTGGAACATCAAAATGTATGAGTGCTATAGGCTCCATGGTAAAATCCATTTCCTCAGCAGGTGTGGTCTACAAGTACCACAGAGAACAGAGGAATATGATGAGAAGCACAGGAGACTCTGTAGGGACAGGGTAGGGGTAGGGAGCTGTGTTGGTTTAGGGGTTGAGAAGGGCTAACAGAAAAGGTAATTCCTCAGTGTGAGTCTAGATGACTGAATAGGAGTTTGTTAGATGAACAAGGAAAAGTATAAATGCAAGCCAGAAGGAATGGTCTCTGCAGAGATACAAAGGCATGAGAAAGTATTTCTCCTCCTGCCAGTCTATTTATAAGTCCATATGCTTTGGAAGTTCTCCTGGAATAAAAGCAACTCCCTTTTCGATCTCCTGCACGCATCTTGCTCACTAGGTCCCAGTCTGTAGTGATAATGTTACTTTGTATATATACTACAGTTCTTTTTTTATACATGTTTCTTATTCATTCCCAAATCAGTTGAGGGGTGTTCTCTTCTTCTTCAATACCCTGGCTCACCAGTCCATGCATCATAACTAAATGCTGTGTTATGATGTGCTTCCTGTCAGCATTATTATCAAGGGGACAAGTGGTCTGTTTTAAGGAAGTCAGGGGATGACTTCTATTCTTTGCTTGCTTTGGCTTTTATTTTCATAGGGACAACAGCCTTGCTCATTGACCTGTGAATCCTCCCAGTACATAAGTTGAACAAAAGTGAGCCTCACTATATCGTGAGTGAATTAATGATTGAGTGAGCATATGGGATGAATGGAAGGGTTTGCCAATAGCGTATGTGGAAGGGGATGGCTTCACAAAGAAGTGACCACAAGGGTGAAAAAAAGAGAAAGGATTGAGAGCAGCCCTTAGGGCACTGTGTACATAAGAAGGTAGACTTTAAATATCATGTTTAGATCAGTTGACACAACCAGAGAAACTTTTCTCTTCTTTTAAATGAACTCTTGTTTTGTTGTTTGTTTTGTGTTTGCTTTAGTTTTTGCTTTTATCTCTTCTGTTGCTAGTGAGACCTCAAATGTGGATTATATCTTGAAATTACTCATTTTCTATAGCTGTACAGAATTGTGTTAAATAGATATGCTTTTGCCCAAGGAACTGATGTTTCCATATTGTTTCATGGCCTTCAATTTCTCTTTCATCACAACCCCTTACCCAAGTTTTAAGTTACTTAATGGAAGACACTTGACTTCCAATTCTTTGTATCCTTCTAAAACTAGATACATCCCAAATGTGTATTAATAGTTTTCAAGAGCATATGGCTGGCCCCACATAAACCATTTTCTCACCTGAAACAGTGACAAATCTCATGCTCTAAAACCAACATTGCCAAATGGAATGCCTTAAGGCAGGGGTCCCCAAACCCTGGGCCTAGGTCTGGTACTTGTCTGTGGCCTGTTAGGAACTGGGTTGCACAGCAGGAGGTGAGCAGCGGGTGAGCCAGCAAAGCTTCATCTGTATTTGCAGCCACTCCTCAGCACTAGCATCACCACCTCAGCTCCACCTTAGATCATCAGGCATTAGATTCTCATAGGAGCACCGGTCCTGGTGACAAAAAGGTTGGGGACCACTGCCTTAAGGGGCTGAGCCAATGAAGGAACAAGCAAAGGAGGTTCTATACTCTGCAGCCTGCTCCAGCCAACCACGGCCATGTAGAAATGCTGGTGAGGTGTTGGCATATCTTTAGATATTTTAAGATACTGGAATGCAGACTTGATTTTTAAATGTTGGCACCTAATTCAACTATGTTATAACACTGAGGAAGCCCAGTAAAATATCTGTGGGCCAGATTTGGCCTGCAACCTGCTTTTCTATCTTTCTATACAGAATATATTGCTGTATTCATTATTTCAACAAAAATTTATTAAGCACCTACTGAGGGCTCAGATGTGATCATGTAATAAGGAGATAGATAATATGAACAAACAATAGTGCAGTAGAGTAGTAAATGAAACAGAAACATTTACCAGCAGAGGTCCTCAGAGGAAAGAATGATTAATACTATCTGAAGTGTCAAGGAAGCCTTTTTAGAGTTGGTAACAGCGAAACTAGACTTTGAAGGATAAACAGGAGTTTTTTTAGGGTAACAAATTTCTAAAGAGCAATTCGTGGTCTAAATTCAGGACCTAGCTTAATACTGAGATTTATATTTTAGATTAATACCAGGTACTGACTTTAATCTCAACTATAAAATTTCACAATTGCCAAAACCTGATTTGGTCACGTTTGGCCTTCCCAGTTCCATCCAGCAAGATCAGATTAACTCACTGAGCTCTGTAGAGAAACAAAAACCTCTGAGGAGTTGAATGCTGGTTGAATTCTGTCACTGTGGCCTTCGACAACAATTTTTTTCTAGCTTTTTATGTGAGGAAGAACCTCATTCAGCTGAATTATGAAAACTGATGAAAAATGAACAGCCTAAATCTGTCCAAGATTTGTTTTAAGGATTTTAACATTAAATGGAGGTTCAAAACCTGAAGATAAATCAATTTTATATTGGAATAGACTAAGTGATTGTACCTTTATAGCATGCAACATTCAAGCTGACTACTTTTTTTCATATTTCAAACACATAAAACTTGATAATCCTGGATTTAGTGAATTTTTATGGAGTAACTATTTATCATAGTAACCTTAAAAGTTCCCCTAGTAAAAATTGTTATTTAATATTACATTTTCATGAATTTTGGATAATTGTAAGGACTTAGAGGTACAAGGGACAGAAAGTACTGAGAAAGGAATAATGATGTTTATCTGGGGATTTGATTGTGCAGATTAGAGCAGTAATTTTTTAGCACTTGAAGTTGTGGAATGTCCATTGCTATCTGTGGATGTCACACCAGGGAAATCTTATTCCTACACAAAAAAGATTAAGTTACCCAAATTCTGACATGAAAGTTTAGTGTTTCCAGGAGTGAAAAGCAATTTGGCTTTGTTCTATCACCTGTCATACCATGGGGGTACACATGTCAGAGACCTGCCCTGACATATCTGGGAGCCACTGTCTGGGACCAGGCAGTGATTTGCAATCTGTTGCAACTATCTGTGAGACTCTAGAACGTCTTCAATCTATTAGACTTCCGTGAAGAAGAATATTGATGCAGTCTTGACTACATGGGTGAAGAAAGGGAGGGGAGGATGGGGTGTACACCAAGTAGTCATAGAAGTATAGAAGCATCTAGAATCTCTTGGCAGAACCTTCATGAGGAGAGAACTCAGGCAGGTCAGGAGCACAGGGCAGCTCGGGACGGTCAGACCCTGGAGACGAATGAGATTGGCCTTCAATTGTGCGTACCCTACTGCCATTGCTCAGAAATGTGCCAGGACTGGGCTCACAGTAGCTCCTAACCAGATCAGAGGGTTGTAGGTGAATGTCCCTCAGAGCACAAAGCTTTCATATCCTGATGCATTGATGTCTAGGTTGTACACCTTGCTGCCCCAGAACACTTGGGACTGGCTTTAGAAGAGACATCCCTTCTCCCACATATCACTACTGTCATGCATATATACAGACACATAGGCCCAAGTTAAAATTTTAAAAACTCTGATGGAAATCCTCAGACAGGTGGGATGGTAGGACAACCTTTGTGAGGTTGGAAAACTGGGGAAATGCCACTGAGTCTCCCTGTTTATACAGCCATCTTTATACAATTGAGTTGTAACAGCCTTTAGAGCAACTTGTATTTCTTACCAGAGTCCATTTTGATCAATCACTGTCAGCCTCATGTCTCAAAATCAAGAACTAAAAATACCTTTTTTCTCCCCAAATCTAAGAAGTCAGACCATTCATCTGCATTGAGGCCTTCTAAAATGAGGGACATTGCCTTGTATGTCACATCCTGTTCTGAAGATGGTGTTACTGCTGATATACTGGTGACCCAAGATGGGCCACATGAATATGTCACTACCACCTCCTGCCATGCACTCTGGTTAGTACTCTCCCTTGTCAAATCTCACAGGTAGGAGGATAGAAATACCAGGAGAATACTTACCTATAAAATAATGTAAAGTAAAAGGAACAGAAGGGTGTGTGCAGGAGGCTTCTTTAGAGAAACTGTCCATGCACTTGTCACCTTAGGATCTGCTGTGTTGAGGCTGCAAAGTGTATTGCTAAAACTGAGTAAGGTGAAGGCCAGTTATGGTTGAAACTGGAGGTATCCTAATAGTTATCTGTAGTTATATTAATAATAAAGTTTTGAAGTCACTCTATACCTTATTAGCAAACAGATCTCATCTCACTGAATCTTTACTATAAGCTCAGAGTGTTATTGCTTTTTTACAACTAAGAAAATGAAATTTCTAGAAACTGCTGCTTCTTCATAGTGAGGTTCCTCTCCCAAGCTTCCTGCCCAGAGTATCCACTGCCTTCTCAGTCCTTCATCTTCAATTGTGACTTTCTTTACATTCTCTAGGGTTACACAAAGAAAGAATATTGCAGTAGCTTTCAACAAATTAGTCAATTAAAAGGCATTTAAGGGTCTCTTTGGACTTGACAATGTGCTACACTTTGGACAAGTCGAGTTAAATACATTTGGGTGGTGTTCTAATAATCTGAGTTATGGACAACATCATTGTGGGGATAACTAATATTTCCTTGAGTAAGGACAATGAATCTAATAACCCAGTAACATGATCAAATCACTTTCCCTAGAAACATGTTTATGCCAAGGAATAATAGGGTCAGAATATTACATCTCACCTTTCAAGATCATGTAATATACCCACCTTGTTATTTGATGCTCAAATTGATTTGTGCCCGGTGCAAGGTCACACAATCTGTTTAGAGCAGACTAGAACCCAGGAATCCTGATCCTCAGCATTGTGCCTTTTCCACCAAGCCATGAGATAACATATTTGAAATTTACCTGAATTAAGAAAAAGAGATGAGAAATGGGTTTTTGTTTGTTTGTTTGTTTGTTTTCAGTTTAATAGGCAGCTTTTGAAAATGGTTTAGGTGGGGTGGGCTGACTGAAACATTCAATTCAAGGAAGCATGTTGGAGGACCAGAGAGGTAGGAAGGGAAAAGAAGTCACTGTGTGGAGTAGCAGAAAGCCTACTGAGATCCAGCATGTCTTGATTTCAAGACCCCACTCCACCAGTTTGGTTGGGTGACTTTGGGCAGGTTCCTGAAACTCCTAGAACCTTAACTTTCCATCTGGACAAAACAATGGAAACATTTAAAATGCCTAGCACATTTGACTCTCAGAGAGTAGAAGCTGAACAAAAGTTGCAATTCTTTCTCTTCCCTATGAGGTTAGGGGCCTGTGTCTGTGTGGCAGAGGATCAGGGAAGGTGAAAAGTGATCTCTTTGCTCCTCAGGAATATTCTTTATAAACTGGTCTGAGGCTTCAAATAAGCTGCATTAAATAGTTTTTGTTCTCTATTGACTTTTTGTTGTTATTGTTTTGGGATCTTCCCAGGAATTTGTATTTCTGGGGATGTTTAGCTCTAAGTAGATCCTTATAGGCTTTTAGCTCAGTGACTCAGAGTGAATGATTAAGAATACATGTATGAGCTATGCAAGAGTAGGATGAGTTGGAAATACCCTGAATTAAGCTATCTGTCTAATCTGGATGTTAACTTTGAAGAGCATGGGGGCTGTGGTTGGATTACAGAATCCTTCTGGAAGCTGAGCAAGGCAGTAGAGTCTTTCATACAGAGAAAATTTTTCTTGTAAGCTTAAAATATTCAGGGACACTGTGAAGCCTGTCTATTAACCTTCTTAGTTAAAAAATGAATCCTAAATTAAGATTTAATCCTTTTATTCATTCGCCCATATTGAACACTATTTTACATCCTTCTTTCCTTCAGACCTGTTTTCAAACGTTTACCAAGTTTGTTAGGTCCCTGAATGTACACCTTAATAAATTAAAAGTACAAGTCCCCCTAACAGAGATAATGGTTTTTGGCTTTTCCATTTTATGATTGCTCTTTCTTCCCAAACAGTTAAATATTGAATAGGAGGGAATAATGGATAAAGGATCATGTCCTAGGAATCATAATGCATAATAGGAATATTTCAAGGCAATTTTAATGTGACAAAATCAAAATTTCAAAATAGAACGTGTTGTGCATTTTTTGATATAATATGCATACAGAAGTTTTTCAATGAGTCCTGCTCATTTTTCATTGTTTCAGTTGATGTTGTTCATGATAGGCATTGAGATCCTTGAATTAATGTAAAGATTTAGGAGTGCATACAAGTGCAAAATACCATTACCATTAATGCTGCAGCAGAATTTGCCATAAAAATGAGGAAAGCGGAAATGAAAGAGATAATCTGCAAACCGATGTCTCCAATGCAAAATGATCTTCTCATTACAATGTTATGTCCATTGCAAAAAGTAAAAAACAACTCACTGATTTAATTCCATATCAAAACAGAATATTTGAGATGTTCATATATGCCCTTTGTGCAGCTGGATGGATTAGCACAATTGATTGTTCACTAAGCTTCCAGACTGTTTATTTTAGTAGCTAAATTTTGATTCTATTCTCTGACCAGACTATTGAAACATTGAAGATCCACATAAAGTGTTATACATTTGTGATTCTTCAAAAGCAATTTCCTGCTCTATCTTAGTTCTTACCTTAATTAAGATGAACCATTAAACCTATTCTAGGATGGTTGTGACCTGTTTCTGGAAGATATTTGCATTATTGATCATCCACCCCAAAAAGATTGCCTTGTTCCCTTTCCCAGTCAATTCTGCATAATCCTGAGCTCCCTAGCCCCAGGCAACTACTGATCTGCTTTCTGTCACTGTGGATTAGTTTTGCCTTTTCAAGAGTTTAATATAAATGAAATCATATAATACATACTCTTTGTGTCTGGCTTATTTTGCTTAGCATGTGTTTGATATTCATCCATGTAGCTGCTCATATACAAAGTTCTGACACAGAGCCTTTTGGTTTTTTGATTTGTGATGGGCTATGTCATGAGTACCTCCTCAAAGGCATTCATAGAAAATGTTTAGTAAGTCAATGGCTAGCTCTTTGGGTAGATGCGTTTGTGTCTCAGTTGTTACTTAAAATGTTACCAGATTTGGTGTAGTTTTGCAGTGTTTCCAAGTGGGAGAATGTGTGTGTATCTTTAGCTGGATTCTAAGGAAAATGGATAAATAAACAGAAAAGTTAGAACAAGAGCTTTGGAGTTAAATTCACTTGGGTTCCAATTCAGTCTTTGCTACTCATTATTGTCATGATCCTGTACAAGTAATTTCATCTCTAAAGTTCTGGTATCTCCTCTGTGAAAGGGGGGAAAAATCGTTGCTTTTTGGTTATTGTGTGTGTGTATGTTACAGAGTTAAGTGAGTTAGCATACATAAAGTACATAGTACCATGTATTAAACTGCCAAAAATAGCTATTTAATTATATCACTTCTCTATTTTTTTTACCCCATTTTTCACACTTCTTTGCTTCTCTCTCAATGCTTACTGCACTTTGGGAGTTTAATAACTTCTCAAGCATTTTGATAATTACCTCCAGCCATTTTGGATACATTTGTAAACTGTTGTGATATAAATATCACTCATTTTCTCCTTTTTAAAAGTATATATTGAAAATGAACAGTATTTGCATGGCATGGATATTTTCCCATTTTATATACATTCATAAAAATACTATACAAATTCTATGGAATACTAAAATGGATAAAACTGTAAGGAAAAGTACATACAATTTCTAAAAGAGGTACAGTTAAGCCACTATTATTCTTATTCTGTTAGAAATCATAATAACCATTCTAGAAGCTAAACCAATTCTGCTAGTGCTGTGTTGTATTGTCTTAAATTTTGGGATTTTCAGTAGGTAAAATGAGGAATTTGGGAAGGAACCAGGAATCCTTTTTGTTATAGCTTGGTTTTTGCTGGGGGTGGGAAGAAGGGGAGAAGAGTACTTATTGAATAGTGAGTCGGCATGAAATAATCTAAAGGTTAGTTTTACTCTGTACACCAAAGTTTGAATCCCAATTCTGAAATTTTAGCTCTAAATTTATTATATTAAATTAAATGCTTATTACTGAAAAATAAGGTTTCCATCAGCAGAATTAAAATTTTGAAGAATTTTTGAAAGTTAAGGTAGACTGACATTAGAACAACACACACACAAAAATGAGATTCTTACATCTCAGTAACAACCAACTGGAAAATGTAATTGAAAAAAGATCCCATTCATAATATAAATAAAAAATATGAACTACCTAGCAATAAATCGAATAAGATATGTAGGATCTAAATAAATGAAACAGAAAACTTTGGTAAGAAAAGAAGGGAAGAAATGAATAAGTGGAAACGCATGATAAATCCATGAGATGAGAAAAGTCAATGTTATAAAAATGTTAATTCTCCCAGAGCCAATCTAAAATTTAATGCATTTTCAATCAAAATTCAACAGAATTTTTATGGGACTTGTCAAGATGATTATAAAATACATCTGGGAGGTTGAAAACGTTTTCAAATATCCAAGACAATTTTGAAAATAATAAACTACATGGAAGTGTGGGGTGGAAAGATTTTTCTATGATAACTTCAGAATATGCTAAAAAACAGTAGTAATTAGAACAGTGTGGGTTTGAACCAAGAAGAGATAAATTGATAGATGAAGAGAAGTCCAAAAACAGGCCTACTTTTAAATAAGAATTTATTTTATGATAAAAGTAGCAGTGGAGAATACTGAACTGTGCATAAAGGGTTGGAGGACATTTAGCATTTCATTTGAAAATAATAATTAGAGCCCTACTTCATCATAAAGAAACATATATTTTATATGGGTTAATACCATAAATGTACAAAAACTATATAAATACTGAAGAAAATTTGGAAGACTATTTTTTAAAAATCTTAATATATTAGATGCTTTCTTAAACCAGACATAAAACAAATACATAATAAGGAAAGGATTGTTAGATTTGATTACCTCAAAATTTAAAAATTTTTGTTGACTAAATGTTTTATAAACACAGGAAAAGATAAGTAACAGACTGAGAGGAACACTTTAACATGTAACAATAAAGGATTAAAATCTAAAGTATATAAATAATTCCTATAAATTAGAGTGGTGAATTTATTATGAGTTCGAAAACAGTGGGGAAGGAAAACAAAGAATGGAAATAAGAAACTGACAGCACAGGAAACACAAATAGCTAAGAAACTTTTGAAAAGATGCTCATCTCACAACTAATTAGAAATTAAAACACAAGATACCTGTTTTCATCCAATATACTGTCATAAAGAAAATTGTGACAATATTAAGTGTTGTCAAAGATAGAGCTTGCTATGTGTAAAATAGTGTTATTTCAGGCAATGGATGTAATAGATTTTCTGTAATGCATATACAAAAATATTTTTTTAATGATAAAAACAAATATTCTCATGCCCTGTTGTTAAAAATATAAACCTCATGAGTTGCTGATAAGATTATAAGTACAACAATTCTTGGGGGGCAGTTTAGTACTATAAAAATCTACCCTTCAACTGATCAAGTTTGTGCATCCATATTTACTCTACAGAATTTTTATTTATGTGCAGAGGATGATATGTAAAAGTTGTGCACTGTTTTTAATAGCAATTGTACTAATTTGTAGAAACAACCTAAATACTCATTTAAAAACTGCAATATTCTTGCCATACAATATTATGCAACAGTTTAAAAGAATCAAGTGAAAATATATTTACTGACCTAAAATGATCTCTAACATATGTTAAATGAAAAAATAAAGTTGCAAAGCTATACAGGTGATATAATTTATATTAAACAGACATACAAACATGTATATATATTTATTTATATGGAAAATATTCTGGAAAATGCATGCCCTACTGCTAATAGTGGCTACCTTTAGGGAGGGGAATAGGATGAGGGCTGGCCAAGTGACACTCTTTCTTATAAAGTTTGAATTCTTTACAGTGAAAATTTATTCATATATTAGATACAAAGTTGAAAATACATTATTTAAAATAAATGTAAATTAAGATAATACTGAATGTAGAAAAATGTTATAAATAATATGTGGACATGCTATCTGCACACAGGCACACACATACATTTATAATAATAAACCTCTGAAAAGTGTAATATATGTCTTTTGTAGGGACTCTTGAATAACAAGCATATATTGCAAGGGACATTCTATTAGTTTAGATTTTAAAATGCTAAGCTATCCTCAGTAAAACCTTGCAGGGGAAGTAGTGAGGGAAGAGAAGAATAAAGTGTTCTAGAGATCTCATGGAAGGGGAGAGTAGGAAGAGAGAAGGAGAAAGGAGAAGTATTTCAAAGGTCTTCATATATGAGGTTAGGTTAGGGAAATACAAAGACAGAAGTGGAGAAAACATTTAGTATCTATATGTTTCTCAAAATGCAAGAGGATATGTGCATCATTGAAGGCAAAATGGCACTAGAACTTCTAAGTTAACAAGGAGAAAAAATGAAACTAATAGTAACTTAAACCAGTAAAAAATATTGAATTAGGAACAGATGAGGACTTGGTGGAAACATGATGGAGTGAGATACATCCCCAGATCTCTCCCCTTGAAACAACAATAAGCTAAACATCTAAAACGCAACAAAAAACACTCAAACTGAACACCAGCACATCTGAACATGGGTGTTGGGTGATGGACTGAAAGAAACAAAGAAGCTGCCTCTTGCAGCCACCAGAGCTCCTGTAGGCGGACGGGTAGGGGAGAAGGTACAGGAAATTCCCCGAGCAGTCATGACTAGAAAGCTGTGAGCAACCCGTGCTGGGCAGAAGGGCCCAGTCATCAGGGCAGAAAGCAGAGAAGCAGGACAGAACAGCAGAGAAACGACATTTGATTTTTACCAGCCCCCTTTGCAAAACCAAAGCTGAGCCTCAGCCCCCATCTCCCACTGACAGGGACTTAAACTGAGGGTAGCGAGTGTGATTAAATATCTGCAAGAAAAATTTTTTAAAAGCATTTTAAGACTTAATATAAAGCAAAAATCCGACTGGCTTAGACGCCATCAGATGGAAATCAAAAGAAAAGTGCCTTCTTTGCAACAGGCTATAGAGAGACCTTTTTACAATAACTCTTATTTCTGGACATACAACAGAATACACTTCCAATAATATCCAGGTGGAGAAATAGTTCATTAAACACCATGAATAACCAAGGTGACAATGCATCTCAGAAAGAAAGAGAAAAATCTTTAGAAAATGAGCTTACAGACATAGAAATATGCAACTTAAATGACAGAGACTTCAGGATGGTACTTCTGAAAAAACACAACGTGTTCCGAAACAAGTCATATCGGCAATTTTAGGAACTGAAAAAAACAATTAGATGAGCAAAGCAACTTGATTGAAACCCTCAAGAAGAACAGAACAGATCTTCTGGGGATAAAAAACAAACAAACAAAAAAACAAAAAAAAGCACTGCAAGAGTTGAAAAATGAAATAGCAAACATTGGAAAAAGTTGACCAAATGGAGGAAAGGATCAGTGATATCGAAGACAGAAATCTAGAAATAAATCAAGAGGAAGAAGAGAGAAACCTAAAAATGAAAAATAATGGAAGAGAAATACAAGAACTAGGTGATACCATCAGGAGAGGAAACAAGAATAATGAGCATTACCGAAAGTGAGGAAAAGGAGCCAAAACTAGAAAGTATTTTCAGATAAATAGTGGACAAGCATTTCCTAAATCTAAGAAATGAGCTGGAACTTGAAATTCAAGAAATGAACAGAACACCGAATTATCTGAAACCAAAAAGGTCTTCACCAAGACACATTGTACTAAAGTTATCAAAAATCAATGATGAAGATAGAATTCCCAGGGCAGCCAGGCAGAAAAAAATGATAACTTATAAAGTTAAACTCTTTAGATTATCATCAGACTTCTCACCACAAACCTTACAAGCCATAAAGGAATGGAATCAAATATTTAAACTACTAAGTGAAAGGAACTACCAGCCTAGAATAACATATCCAGCTAAGTTCTCCTTCAGATATGAAGGAGAAATAAAGACCTTTCCAGACATACAAAAACTAAGGGAATTCTCCACTACAAGACCTGCACTGCAGGAATACTGAAAGGGGTCAGCTCACCTAAAACAAAATAACAACAACAACAAAAATACATAATTAGGCATAAAGTGACTATCAGGCATATAGAAGCAGAAGGGTGCAGCCCTTACTAAGAACAGGGCATTGTAAGCTTAAATAATAAGAGAATTGCTATAGCAAGATAGTAATGAACATTCAGCCTACATAGAAACAAATTGAGATAACAATGACTGAAAAGGAAGGATTCAAAGATCCAAATTCACAAAGGGGAATGGAAATAAATCATGTGCAGAAGAAAATGGATGACTATATATGTATATAGTCATCCATTTATATATATATATATATATAAAAGAATATATCTCTATCTATCTATATATATATGTGTGTGTGTGTGTGTATATATATATATATATATATAAAAGAATATATCTCTATCTATCTATATATATATATGTGTGTGTGTGTGTGTGTGTATATATATATATATATATATATATATATATATAAAAGCATCTTTTTCTGATGCTTCATTATTAGAGTATAAGAACACTATGGATTTTTGAATGTTGACTTTGTATCCAGAGACTTTATTGTATTTGCTTATTGTTTCTAGTCATGTCATGTTCTTGTGGAGTCTTTAGGGTTTTCTATATAGAGAATCATGTCATCCGCAAATAGCGACAGTTTGACTTCTTCATTTTCTATTTAGATGCCTTTTTTATATCTTTCTCTTGCCTGATTGCACTTGCTAAGACCTCCAATGTTATACTGAATAACAGTGGCAATAGTGGACAGCCTTGCCTTGTTCCTGATCTTTGAGGGAAGGTTTTGTTTTTCACCACTAAGTATAATGTTGGTTGAGTGTTTGTCATATGTGACCTTTGTTATGTTAAGGTACTTTCCTTCTATACCGATTTTTTTAAGTGTTTTGATCATAAATGGATGCTGTATCTTGTTGAAGGCTTTTTCTGCATCTACTGATATTATCATACAGTTCTTATTTTTTAACTTGTGTATGTGGTATCTCACATAAATTGAATTGCATATGCTGAACCATCTCTGTGTCTCTGGGATGAAGCCCACTTGATCAAGGTATATAATCTTTAGTGCTATCTTTACCAGGTTTTGGTATCATAGTAATAGCCTCATAAAATATGTTGGGAAATATTGCCTCCTCTTCAAATTTTTGGAAGAGTTTGAGGAGAATAAGTATTAAATCTTCTTTTAATTTTTAGTAGAATTCACTGGTAAAGCCATCTGGTCCTGGACTTTTATTTTTTGGTTGGTTTTTGATGATTGCTTCAATTTCTATACCACTGATCAGTCCAATTAGATTTTCCATTTCTTCTTCATTCAGTCTAAGAAGGTTGTATTTTTTAAAGTACTGGTCCATTTCTTCTAGGTTATTAAATTTGGAGTTATATACTTTTTCATAGCATTCTTGTACAATCCTCTGTATTTCAGCGATATCAGTCGTAATTTTCCCTCTTTCATCACTGATTGTGTTTATCTGTGTCCTCTTTATTCTTTAGTGAGTCTAGTCAGGGGTTTATCAATTTTATTAACCTTCTCAAAGAACCAGCTCTTTGTTGCATTTATTTTTTTCTATCATTTTTTTGTTTTCAATTTTATTTATTGCTGTTCTAATTTTGACGATTTCTTTCCTTCTGCTGACTTTAGGCTTCATTTATTCTTTCTTTTCTAGTTTTTTAAGGTAAAGCATTAAGTTGTTTATTGGGGCTCATTCTTGTTTTGAGGGATAGGGCTGTAATGATATGAACTTTCCTTTTGCCATGTCCCAAAAGTTTTGATATGTTGTACTATCATTTTCATTTGTTTCTTTGTATCTCTTGATCTCTCTTTTAATTTCTTCCCTGAATGTTGCATGTAGTTTAATCTCCATGTATTTGTGGTTCTTCCTAATTTCTTTTTGCAGTTGATCTCCAGTTACAAAGCATTATGATCAGAGAATATGGTTGGCATGATTTCAGCCCTCTTATTTTTATTGATACTATCTCTGTGTCCTCATATGTGCTTGATTCTTAAGAATGTTCTATGTACACTAGAGAAGAATGTATAAGCAGATGTTTGGTAATGGAAGGCTCTGTAAATGTCAATTATGTCCAGTTGATCCAATGTGTCATTTAAGGATGTTATTTTCTTATTGATTTTCTGTTTGGATGATCTGTCTATATCCGACAGTGGGGAATTTAGGTCCCATGCTAAAGTAGTGTTTTGGTCTGTTTCTCCTTTTAGTTCTGTTAGTAGTTGTTTTATTTCAGGGCTCCATGATTGGAAGCATAGATATTAATGAGTGTTATGTCTTCTTGGTACATGATTCCGTTTATCATTATAAAGTGTCCCTCCATATCTTTCTTTACCTTTTTTATTTTGAAGTCTATTTCATCCAATATTAGTACCACTACTCTCACTTTTTTCTGAATGCCTTTTGCTTGAAATATCATTTTTCACCCTTTTACTTTAAGTCTATATTTGTCTTTGGAGCTGAGATGTGTCTCCTGGAGGCAGCATGTGGTTGGGTTTTATTTTTTGATCCATTCTCCAACTCTGTGCCTTTTTATTGGTGAGCTCAGTCCATTTACATTTAGGGTGATTATTGAAATATGAAGTCTTCTTTTAACCATTTTAGCTTTTGGTTTCTCGTAGGTCAGTGTTTCCATTGTTTCCTTGTCCATGTGTTTCTGTCTTCTTCATTTTGGTTGGCTTTTGTGGGTGCCTCTAATTCTTCTTGTTTTATGTTATATACTTCAGTTCTGAATCTTTGGTATGTGTTTACTATAATGAATATGAAATATTATGAATATGAATATATATATATATATAGTTGTGTGTGTGTAGGGGGCGGTGGGTGGGTGTGTGGGTGTGTGTGAGCTGACTCCTTGTAGTATTTCTGTAGTGGAGAATTCCTTCAATTTTTGTATGTCTGGAAAGGTCTTAATTTCTCCTTCATATCTAAAGGAGAGCTTGGTTCAATACATTATTCTAGGCTGATAGTTCCTTTCACTTAGTAGTTTAGTATTTGATTCCATTCCTTATGACTTGTAAAGTTTGTGGTGAGAAGTCTGATGATAATCTAAAGGGTTTAACTTTATAAGTTATCATTTTTTTCTCCCTGGCTGCCCTGGGAATTCTATCCTTGTCATTGATTTTTGATAACTTTAGTACAGTGTGTCTTGGTGAAGACCTTTTTGGGTTCAGATAACTGAGTGTTCTGTTGACTTCCTGAATTCTAAGCTCCAGCTCATTCCTTAGATTTGGGAAATTCCCATCCACTATTTGTCTGAAAATGCTTTCTAGTCTCTGCTCCTTTTCCTTGCCTTTGGTAATGCCCATTATTCTTGTTTCCTCTCCTGATGGTATCACCTAGTTCTTGTATTTCTCTTCCATTATTTTTCATTTTTAGGTTTCTCTCTTCCTTCTGATTTATTTCTAGATTTTTGTTTTTGATATCACTGATTCTTTTCTCCATTTGATTAGCTCTATTTCTCATGCTTGCTATTTCATTTTCAACTCTTGCAGTGTGTTTTTTTTTATCTCCAGAAGATCTATTCTGTTCTTGAGGGTTTCAGTCTCCTTGCTCTGCTCACCTAGTTGTTTTTTCAATTCCAGAAATTATTGATATGACTCATTTTAGAACTCACTGAGTTTTTTCAGAAGTACCATCCTAAAGTCTCTGTCACTTAAGTTGCATATTTCTATGTCTATAAGCTCATTTTCTAAAGATTTTTCTCTTTCTTTCTGAGATGCCTTGTGACCTTGGTTGTTCATGGTGTTTAATGGACAATTTCTTTACCTGGGCATTAATGGAAGTGTATTCTGTTGTTTTTCCTGAAATAAGATTTATTATATAAAGGTCTCTCTTTAGCCTGCTACAAAGAAGGCACTTTTCTTTTGGTTTCTAGTAGATTGTATCTAAGCCTCTTGGATCCTTGCTTTATATAAAGCCTAAATAAATTTTTTTTTATGTAGAAATTTAATCACACTCACTACTCTCAGTTCAGTCCATGTAATTATTAGTAAACAGTTTCAGTAGCATTTTCTCAGATTCCCCTGGGGCTCTGCGGTGTTCCGTTTTGGAGGGTATGGAGGTAGGGGCCCTCTGGGTTGGGAGTTGGGGGCTGTAGCTCAGCCTCAGTTTTGCAGCCATGGTCGTTAAAAAACAACTGTTATTTCTCTGCTGTCCCATCCCGCTTCTCTGCTTTCTGCCTCGATGATTAAGCCCTGCTGCCGGCTGAATAGAAGTCCTGGCACTTACAGGCAGGGTTTTTCAGGGAAGTCACCTCACCTTCTCCTCTCTCCCTCCTCCTGCAAGGAACTCCTGTGGCTGCAAGAGGCAACTTCTTTATTTCTCCCAGTCCACCACCCAACACTGAGGGTTCTGACCTGTGGTAGCTCTTATGTGTAGATCCCATGCTCAGATGTGCTAGTGTGCAGTTAGGGTGTTTTTTGTTGAGTTTTAGATGTTCAACTTATTGTGTTTTCAAGGGAAGATATCTGAAGCTGTCTCTCACTCTGCCATATTTCCTAGAATCTCTTATGATAGTCTTTACCTGGCTTTTAGATCTAGTTTGCTACTACTAGCTGGTTTCTTTTCCTCCACTTTTCCTGATGCTCACATTGCTCAAGTGGGTCTTACAGTGATTGTCTTATGATTACATCTTGGAAAGTCATGTTCATAGCCAAATGAATATGAAGATAAAATAGAACTTTATGTCACATGTTCCAAAAGTTTAAAAAAGAACTAAAAGCAAAACAAAACCAAATGGCTTGATGTTTGTTCCTTTGAACAATCACCATGAAACCTTGATTTTCATGTCATTTTATCTTTTGTTCTCATCAAATGCTTTGGGTCCTGCTGTTTCAAATATATAGTTAACCTGGTGAGACATGGTAAGTGGGCTTAGGATTGGCTAGCGTAGGAGTTGCCTTTAGGTGTCTGATATCTAACCCTGGTGTGAGTAGAGCAAGGTTATGGCATAATGGTGTAGTGGAGGATAAGAGCCTGAAAAAGGAGGTGGTGAGGGGTACGGACTCTAGACTGGTTCATTTGCAGGTGAAAGGCACCCTTATGAGCAAGTTGTTTACTATATAGTAGTCCCTTCATATCAGTGGCTTCATTTTCCAGTCAACCATGGTCCAAAGATATTAAATGAAAATTTCCATTAAAAATTCATAATTTTTAAGTTGTGTGTCATTCTGAGTAGTGTGATGAAATTTTGTGTCATCTCACCCAGGTCATGGATCATCTAGGAGCCTAATACCACATTATAAGGCTTACATTATTCACCTTGCTTCATCTCATAATGTAGTCATTGTTTTATGTCATGTGATCGCAAGAAGGGTGAGTATAGTACAGTAAGATATTTTGAGAGATCACATTCACATAACTTTTATTATAGTATATTGTTATAATTGTTCTATTTTATTGTTAGTTATTGTCATTAATATCTTACTGGGCCTAACTGATAAACTTCATCATAGGTATGTGTATATATAGGAAGAAAACAGTATATGTAGGAAAAAAAAACAGTATATATGGAGTTTGGTGCTATCAGTGGTTTCAAGTATCCACTGGAGGTATAAGATACCCTGCTATTAAGACTGGATCTAGGAAATAGCTAATCTGGGAGAAGCAGTCTCTCTAAGGCCAAGCAAAGACCCAAGACATCAAAAATTCAGAATTACATAAAATGAAAAATGCAAGATTAATGCAGCATGTGTTTGTAAATTGCATACATCAGAAATTTTAAATATATACACCAAATATAAACACACCAAATATAAACACCAAATATAAACAATGGCTACTTCTGGAAAAAATAATAGACGTGATGAGGGTGGGGAGAGGGAATATTGTAAAGAAGACTTTCACTTTCACTCTATATACTTCTACGTTATTTGAAATTTTATTATAAAAATATATTTATATACTTTTAAAAAATTAAAAGACCATCAGATGCCTCTGATCCTCTTTACATTCTTTTGATGATTACTGTATCTTGTTTTTCTAACACTGAACAACTTCAGGAAATGATTGATCAGATGATGAATATACTCTTGTCAATTCCAATGAGAGAAAAGTTGCTTTGTATTATTTTCACTTCTGCTGGAAGCAATATTAAGGATATTCAAGTACTCAGTAGATTGGTAGAATAAACTCGTCTAGGCTATTATCTCTGTGGTGTAATTTGGGGAGTGACTCATTCCCCAAAAATATCCTTTTTGCTGTTGGCCACAGAGCCTACATTTCATCTTGGGCCTTTGTTCTTTTGACTGAGATGCTTCTTACTCTTCTGGGTTCCTGGTGGCACTGCAAGGGGGGAAATTGCAAGCCATTATCTGTTCTTAGCACCTGAGCATAATTAGCAGAAACACCAATAAGCCAATTTAGTCTCCCAGCCTCCTCCCATCATCCCTTCATAAAGCTAACAAACAAAAAAACCAACTGGGTGTCCCACTTACAAGACATTCTGTTATTCTTTTTTACTTCTGTATGTCTTGTTGAAAATAGTTTTTAAAAGTTGAAAAGAAGTTGAAAAGGATCATGTGGGAATGGATTTTCCAATAAAGACTTGGTGGAGGAAGAAGGAAGCTGAAGAAAAGTAAAATTCAGTCATCAGAAAGGCTCTTCTGCTCTGGTAGGTGACAGGAACCAAACCTACAATATGCTTTTGTGTAAGAGGAGCTGAAAGCTTGGCTTTTATCTGTTGTGTTGTTGGACTGTAGGAGAAAGTAGGAGGAGAAAGTCAACATCTGTAATCATGAAATCTGAGTAGGTGCCTGGAGCACTGGATAAAGTAAATAAATGCCTATTCCATGTATATTAACAGCCATAGAGCATACCTAATGATAAGTATGTATCTTACTGAAATGATAAAATAGACAGATTTGGAAAATTTTCTCTGGATTTGTTGTTCTCCATGTGAGGCCTCTATACCAGCAGCCTCAGCATCATCTGACAGCCTGTTAGGAATGCAAATTCTCGGGTTCCTCACAGACCTAAATTAGAGCAGGGTATGGGGACTACCCATCTGGGTTTTATCAAGCTCCCCAGGTGATTCTGATGCATACTACAGTTAGAGAACTTCTCTAGTTCTGGGGTCGGAAATCTGCTTTTCTCTAAAAGAGGCAGATAGTAAATATTTTAGTCTTTGAAGGCCTCAAGATATCTGTCTGACTTACTCTGCTGTTATAGGCCAGAGCAGCTGTTGATAATATATAAATGAATGAGTGTGGCTGTGTTCCTTTAAAATTGTATTTATAGAAACAGCAATTTTGCCTATAAGTTGTGTTTTGCAAACCCTTGTTCTCGATAATAATACTAGCTACTCCTTATTACCTCTTGTGGAGCTGATATGATGCTTTTTATAAATTATCTCATTTATTTCTCTCAATACGCCATTAGGTAGACATTGTTGCCCTCGCTTTATAGACAATGAAATGATCTTCATACTTTCTCAAAGGCATTCAATTGCCAAGCCAGAATCTAAGCCTTATTTCACTGTAAATGCCATGCTGTTTACTTTGATGTAAATAAATGGAAACTAATTGCATTATACCTATTATTACTGATATTAGGTAACATCAGTAATACTATTAGTAGTAGTAAAACATGGCTGACATTTTCTTCATTTGATGAGCTGACTTTGTTATTGTTTTAGTAAAAATATAAAGGAATATTCATAAATGCTTTTCTCTGGTTATGTGTTACCTCAGTCTCCCGTCCCATTTTCATTATAAGATATGAAGTCTCTTAGCTGAGCGTTGAGATGAGACTACACTGTTACTTGAAATCAAAGTGATAAGATAGACCAATCACACAGAGCACTGCCCAGACCAACCTGCATAGGCCTGAGTGGGGCTCTAGAAAGACATATTGGACATCTAGGACAGAAATCTCGGGGAAGGCTGGACAAGAAAGTGCCAACAGGAAACACCTACTTCTCAGTCTTGTCATGCACTGAACCAGCACAGTTACCTGTGGAAAGAAGGCTATAGAAGGGGTCACTTGTGAAAGATGGTTTGTGTTCTGGGACTAGACCAAATACATATACTGTGCACTGTGAGGTGAGTCGGGACAATAATGACTATTTTTTGTGCATTCCCTGTGCTCCACACACCCTTTCAGTGCTATATCTTAAGTATCTCCTTTTATTATCATAGTCTGACTTCAAAGCCAATGTTTCAGCTATTATATCATAGTGCTTCTCCTGTGAACTAAAAATGGGTTCAGGGTCAACCTTGGGCCCTGTAAGGGCTTCATAAAACCCAAATGACAGCTCTATAAAATCTCAGAAACTCAGCTGAAGTACATTAACAATCTTAGAAGTCCTTATTTAAAAACAAGAATCAGAAAACAGACATCAAGGTCATGAATCAACACAGACTCAGAAAATCCTATGAACTATTTAGTGGGATTGTAACTGCTCCTCATTGAATCATTCTTCACAATGTAGAAGTTAAGAGCACACACTCTGGAACCATACTGTCTAGGTTTTTACCTTAAGCAAGTTATTTTACCTTTCTCTGCCTGTTTCTTCATCTGTAAAATGGGATTAATAACCATGCCAACCTCATAAAGAGGATTGAAATAACACATCAGGACCTGAACCACTCTTGACACACAGTAACTGCACAGTCATGTTAACTGTTGCAATGGTAATTATCTTTATTTGACTGTACCTTAACACTCTGTCCCCAACTGAATGAGAGACACACTTAATATTTATCACCCTCTCCCTGTGGTCTTCTGCTCATGTGTGAAAAACAATGTCTCATTTATCAGCACCTCTGGGAGACCTGGAATGTCCATGTGCCTCTAAATATAAGTACTTTCTCTTCCTGGCCTCTTTCCTTGCCTGTCTTTTCCCACCTTGCACAGCACCTATTGTATGATAGGTGCTTACAAAGAGTTTGTTGAACTAAGCTGAACTGAAAAGTCATCTCTCAGCTATTCCTTGATACTATTAACTCTTGTCTCCACCTACCTGATCTGAAATTTGCCACAAGCCCTGCTTATGGGCCCCCAACTTTCATCAATGTGTTCACAAAGACCAGTCTTTCTGAACGGAGTGGCACTACACTGCAGAAAAGATATTTGGAGCATATTGCTGGTTGACACTGTGTTTGGGAGGCATTGCTGATGGTTTGTGGACTAGAGGCACGGATGCCAGACCTAGTCCCTTGCATCTCACCGCTTCATTGGTCCCACCAGACTTTCACATGCACTCATAATTAACTGAGCAAAGACCCTAACACCATTTTACCTAGAAACTCAAAGTATTTGGGGCATAGTTTTAATATAAACAACTTTCTCAGAATTTTTCAAGAGGAAGAATTGAACTTTGTTTTTTTTAATAATTTTACCAAGAATTATTCACTATTTCAGGAAAGCACATCATTGATTATAATAGTACTTTTTCTATTTGAATTGCCAGCAGAAGAAATCTGCAAGAATCTGTATTTATGGTGGTTGCCTTTGTGATAATTTTACTGTGGTAATTTTAATATGTCTTGTAGGGGAGTAATGCCTGAGCATTTGCATATCAAAAAGTATATTGTTTGATTATAAATTCCATATACTTTTCCTTTCATGTGAGTTCGTAGGTTATATTTTTTGAAGGTAATATTTTTATTGCAGTGTCAAGATACAAAGCAGACCCAGCAAAGTGAAAAGGTGTACAGAATAAGTCTGGAGGAGGCCTGCCACAGGCTTCCAAGACTCTCCTATTAGAGTCACACGGGACATACTTAATCCCTGTAGCAATGGGCTGTGACAACATGTGTGATATGTTGTCTACCAGGGAAGCTCATTAGAGCCTCAGTGCCCAGAATTTTTTAAGGACTGGCCATGTTGGCTCTCTCTGCCTGGCACACATCAGTATTCTAAACTCCCATGAGGATAGCAGGTATTAAACAGATCATTTAGGCACTGTGGACAACTCTAAACAGTTACAGTGGAGAGAACTCTCTGAAATCCAGATTATAGCCTAGGGTCAATTTTTCAAGCAGAATTTTCAATAGGTAGCACTCAGGCCTGCTATGTTAATTCTATTCTGAAAAATAGGTCATAATGCCTGTGAGTATCATTAGTAAACAGTAAATGGGGTATTAAAAAAATATTTGTTTACAAAGGATATCGGGTCTGATAGGTTGAGGACCATCATCTTAAACAAAATAGTCCACCTCCAGATATCCACCTTTAGCATGCCGGAGAACTGACCAAAGCTATGAAATGAGTTGTTGTTGTTGTTGTTGTTGTTGTTGTTGTTGTTGTTGGCATTGTTGGCTTTGTGTGCCCCAAATAAAATTTTTATGCAGAGGTGTTAAGATCTTTTAAAATATGTATTACTTCTTTCTACTACCAACAGTCTCAATAGAAAGATAGCAAATTGCTTTTCTCCTGTATTATGAAAAAAACCCAAATGGCCTATTTTTTTCACTTTTTTCCATTTCACCTGGGCATAGTCAATTCTCAATAAATGGCAATTGCCTCCGCTACCCTTACCACTCACTCCTGGAGTAAATCTGAACTTTAATTTTTCTTTTAAACCTAAAAATCTAACTGACTTGTCCTATGGGTTATATACATGATTTTGACTTGAGAAGCAAGTATCATTGCAACATCATGGCAAAGCACGAGGCATATAATACAAATGAAAGTATAGTTTGGTGTCAGGTCACCTCTGGTAGCCACCCTGCTCAGTTGACACCATGCTGTGGAATAAAATAATAGTCCCAGCAGGCCTTTTCTGAATACAATATGCATAAACAACAGGTGTACTGGTTAATTGTTTTCTCATCATGGTGCATATTTCACACCCTATAACACTCAAATGAAATACCAAAAGAATACTTAAAATTAAATGATTCAAAGATTTAAAGAGTTTTTATGCTTTTTATGGTAGAGTGGGAATCCATTGAAATCTTTAAAATGAACTATAACTGTAAGTTATTATTAATGTCTCCTAAATATGTAATATTTATTTTTGCTTAAAAAAATTGACACTTGAAATGAAAATGACAACTGCAAAAAAAATGAGTCTTGTACACATTCAAAGGAAATGAAGCAATCAATACTTTTATGAAAGGATGAGATTAATTATCTTATCCTTCTTTTTAAATGAGCAAGTGAAAGCTCCACAGCAGTGTAACTTTATGCAACAATGGTCTTCTGTTCTTCCATTGCTATTTTCAAACTAGCCTTTGACCTTTGCAAGTGAGAACTAGAGCATGACTGCCTCAAAGGAACTGAATCAGCAATTACACTTGTAGCCGTTAGTACCTCTTTGCTGCACACCTCATTCCATGGATTTCAAGCCAAACAAACGTAACTAAAGTTATGTAGTGATTTTTAGCACATAGGTATGTTATGTAAGATTCTGTTACCATTTGTTGTGGAATCAACCATTTTGCTGGCATAAATCCATATGGCTTACCTCTCCCGTCCCATTTCAAGACCAGGGGTAGTAGTTAAATGTGAGCAGTGAAACTTTAAACAGCTAGTCAAGCCATCCACCTCCTTTGTATTAAATTCTACTAGTGTTCTCTTTCTTCTCTCATACAATTTGCCCTCTGTTACAGTGGTTTGATACTGGTAGCTTTGGGTCCTTATGAAAAAGCCTTGTCACTACTGAATGAATTTCTATTGACTTTGCTGAGGATGTGAAATACTATATTTAGAGATAAAATCAGATACGTAATGTAACTGAAGAGGCCATTAATGTTTTAACTCTTAGTCACCTTCTCCTTGACACTGTTTTTGTCTTCCTCTTAACGGCAGGCTCAGCAATGCAGACATGTGAACTTGTCGTTGACTAGGCTTGTCATAAACTGTGCCATCCCCTGTAATCACACGTTAAATTTTGGTGGATGGTTGTCCTAGAAGTTTATATTAAATTTGAACATGCTTACCTTGAACATGCTATGTCTCATTAGTCACCTTTGTAGAGACACAGGAGAGAGGGATAATTTGTGTCCTAAGTAGTACAAGGACACTTATAACATTACGAATGAAAGTTCATTTAACTGCACTTGAAATAGAGACAATTGGCTTCAGTATATCATCTCATGAAAATTAATGTTGGTTCCGAGATTTGTAATGCATTGGCCTATCTGAGACTACTTTTACCTCTCAAACTTGTTTCCTCTGGCTGACATTTCAAGTTGACTTGTGGAGAATCAGTTGGGATTGGCTAGGTTATGCCATGGTAGCAAACAACTACAAAATCTCTGTGGCTTCAAGTGTCAAGATTTGTTTCTTATTCATGTTCCATCACTCTAATGTGTCAACAGGAGACCTTGCCATACCTTAGACACTCAGAAGACATGCCCAATGGAATAGCCACCACTTCAAACATTGCTAGTCACCAGTCCAGGAAGAAGAAAGTTCTGGGAGATCTCACATCACTTAAAAACACTCTGTCTGGAGCATTCACAATACACTGTCCAGAACTAGTCACATGGATCCACCCAACCACAAAGGGGTCAGGAGCACAGCAGACATGTTCCCAGAAGAAGAGAGAATTAGATATATTTGACAAGCAACACCCATGATCACCATACACAATCAAGACCCTTCCCCTTTCTTCTCTCTACTTTATAAACTAGAAAGCCAAATATGCTGTTGATCAGCTTCCCTTTCTCTTAGAAGAGTCCACATGGACCTGGTTCTGGTGTATGAGACCTAAATGGAAATCTGTTAAGGGAATTTGTGGGAAAGCGTTTACTTTCCTGATTAAAGGTGTCGGATATAGATAGCTATGGTGGTCTTCATTCACACTTATCCCATCTATCTATCTGGAAGATGAAGGCAATGCCAGGATATGTAGTGGCCATCTTGTATGAAACTCCCCGCCATCCCCCCATGGCAGAGTAGAGCAGAAAGATGGGAAGGGTTTGGTTTCTTGATGGTATCAATGAATTGCTACACCAGTCCTGGACTGCCTACCTCTGGACATATTGCTATGTGGGAAATGTAAACCCCTTAAGATGCTGTAAGTCAGGCTTTCTATTTTGTTTTTGTTTTTTGTTTCTTTGTTTTGCTGCTAAATGCAATCCTGAGACATTCAATTATCCCAATAAAAGTATGGTCAGATTTCCAACACATGACCCTTTTTAGACTACTTTCACGTCTTGATTCTTTTGGCAGACATTTCATGTTGGCTCACTAATTAGTCAAGATAGGCTAGGTCATGATGTAGTAACAACCCCCAAATTCTCAATAACCACTGACCTGGACTTCTTGCTATCTGAGAAAACAAACTGCTACATGTTTAAGCCCTGAAAGTCAATTTTTCTGTTTCTTATAGCTAGATGCAATCCCGACTAATTCAGTCACACTTATTCTTAAATTTAAAAGGATGTGCTGTCTGCAATCTGTGAATATTTTCAGGTTTTCTTATAAAGAGCTATCTGGAGAGATGATTCCCTATAATACTTTGTTAAGAGTTCCCAGTGTATTTCCTATTGTCAGCTCCATCCATTTGAAAAAAAAAAAAAAACTGCTCAAAATGTCCTTTATAACTTTCTTTTTTCTCATTTCTCTTTCTAAACTGAAGAACTTTCTAAAAGAAATTTTTTAATAATTTTTTTTTCTGTGATGAAAAAAATGTCCTGTTTTCATGTCTTTTTGGTTTACCTAAGATACTTACAGAAGAAAATCTGTTAGAGTAAAATGAAGGAAGGAAAGAGACTATACTACCTTTCTGAAAACTTGATAAAAGCCTTGAAACTAGCTATGAGAATCCCTCCCTCTCCTGGAAATTTTACAGAATATGGCTGAAGTCTCTCAAAATGCAAAACACTTCTGAACGAAAACTGTAACTTGTTCAACATTAACCTTGACAAATTTAGGTTCTGTCATGTGAATGAATGAATGCCTCCACTCCTGAGAATTCGAGACCTTGCACATTCAAATTGAAGTAGAGTAGCAGCAAATTATCTTTATCTCTTTCTCTCTTCTTCTACTTTCCTTCTCATCCCCATTCTCTCTTTAAATTTTTAACAGACTAAGTGAATGACTTTAACAAAAAAAAAATAATGAGAGAGCCTCTTAAAGCACTGTCGGATTCCTCGCCCGTTTCCACCTTCACTCCCCAGGAGGACGGCACTTTGCTTTATGACCATGTATTGATCTCTAATATCTTTATTGACCATTGTTTCTTATTGGCCACCTACAGGCAAAGAGTGAGAATTAGATAATAGTATTAATTTTCCAGACATCTGCACATGTTTTAATGGCCTTTTGAAGTTTGAAAATAGTTTCTCTATGAGCCCACCACAGGGCTAAAATACCATTAAGGTCTAGATTACAGCAATACATAACAATCATAACTGTAGAGCTCGGCTTGGCAATGAAAGGAAAGCTCATTTATTTTAGTAGAGATTCAAATTAATGTAAGTTCCTTGTCCAGCCAGGGCCATTGCCTCCAGGTTCTGGAGGTAAGTGGCAGGACTCAGGATGGTTGAAATGCACCCATTTTTGCTCACATGTGGAAAGTCAGAACCATGAGAGACATTCTCAACATTACATGCCATGTGAGATGGGCAGGAGAGCAGTAACGTAATCAGAGTTCATAAACTTTTTTTAGCAAAGGTATGTATTTTAAGATCAGAGAATCCTATGGTCCCCTTCTCAGAATAATGCTCTTAAATGTATAAAGTAAAAGACAGGATTATAAAGGAAACCAATTATATTGAGGTACAGTTACTAAAACTAAAAATATACATATAACAGGAATATATGTGCTTCATCTCTAATGCATAAAATGACAAGCTCAATTGGCAGTTCTCAGTTTTAAATAATGAATCCAACATACAATATTTAGAGATATTTTGAACAATTGTGATGTGACATGAAGATGTCTGTGATTTCTGTTGATGATAAAGTCAGCAGTATATACCACTGTAATTTGAAGCCTATATTAATAACCAAAGGAGATGTTAAATATTAGTTCAAGTTTAGTGAAACTAAAGATACATTTCCTCCCTCCAACTTTATAACTGCTCTAAATTCTACCCGTGAATCCCTCTGGTTTCATGTTAAGAGGCCCTGAGAATCTATATTTTTTATGTCCTAGGAATTGCAAGTTCGTGTAGACATAAGGACAATTATTTATGTTATTCCCCTATGCAGAGTTTACTACTAGACTGTAGAAAATATTCAAATGATTCTGCTTCATATGTAATGTCACCCCTGGCCATTTCTTCATATGTAATGTCACCCCCTGGCCATTTCTTAGTGGATCACATACCCTGAGTTTAGTTCTCTAGAGTTGAAATAGGATCTCTGGAGACACCCACACTGCTTTTTGCTTGGCTATCTTACATCCAAAGAATGATCAGTTTTGGAGCTAGCAGCATTTTAAAGGTTTTTTTCTCCCTTTTTATGCATAGCTAACTGGCCAAGTGTTAGGACTCTACCAAAGAGAATGACATTATCACCTGCTTTACCCAACTGGCCAAAGTCATCCTGTGAATGGTAATTGCTTTATAATTTGACATCTGAAACTCTCAGAGAGGAAAGGAAAAATGGTTTCAAGGAGCGTTGTGTACATTTTCCTTAGGATTCAACATTGGCCCACAGAACATAATTTTAAGGGACAGTAAGTTCAAATTAACCTCTGTATGAGTATGATTATCAGGGAATTTCTTAAAATTTGTGAAAAGTAAGATTTAAAACCAGGTGAATGTTTTTATTTCTTGTAGCATACCAGAGGAACTGATTTAGCTTGTCCCATTACACAGTGATAAAGCAGCATTTGATAGCAGCAGCCTCTGTGATAAAATGATTATGGCAGCAGTGAGAAAGAATCTAATAAGGGAATTGATCTGCAGATTCCAATTCTGTAAAAGCCAACATCGATCAACATAAATGTCAATAATGAGATCGTATTGAGAACTGCCTAATTCCTTCAGATGATTCTAAGGTCTACTGACAGATTCAAAAAGTAAATGTGAAAAGGAATTTCAGACTCTCACAATCACTTCATTGACCAGCAGGAGATTACATGGTACTTTGGTAGCACATGACAAAGTCTATCTAGGACCAGGCTAAAATTAATTAGAGATAGAGATTGTAAAAGGATTTTCATATTGTAAGTTATGTGGTACCAATACTACATGGTACAATATAATAACTGCTGTTATTATAGTTATAATTATAGTTAGACATTGTAGTTTAGGGAGGGGGACAGGAGAAATGTAATGCTCTTATTATTTGTGTCTCTGAAAGGCCATGTCTAGACAGTACAGTGACAAAGGAAATTGTTACTTCTCAGAGTCTGGTTGGGAAAAATTATATGGGGGTAGAATTCTGAAGTCATTGTCTGCTATTTTATACACTTTTATCAACTCTCTGTCCACCCAGGGTTTTTACTAAGAACTAGTCTTCAGCTCTATTTTATGTTAGGGACATGATTAGCAACAGGATAACTGTCAGCAAGTAAATTTCAGGATCAGGAAAATTAGGGAGTATTAAAGCATGTGGAGTCATTAAAAAGTGGGGCAGGAATGTCTGGTGGGTGGGTGTAGAAAGAAGAAGGTGAGTATAAGATGAGGCTCTGCCCACTTCCATCTTACTGCCTCAGTGAGGAATCCCCTCCCTGTTCCCTTCAAGATAGGAGCACCTTGCAGGGTATAGGTGGCCCTCCTGACAGGAAAGGAAATAACATGGAAACAGACAGGGGCTTAGAACAAGCTGCTCCTGACATTCTGATTATAAAGTGACTATGACTCAAGTTGACAAAACTGACTTTCCAGGAAATTGTTACATCCTTTTGCTCTTGCCTTCTTCTTTCTTTTTTTTTTTTTAACCTAAACTGGGTACCCCACTTTGACAGTTTGTGGAGTTTGCGATCTTACATTGTCATCATCACCTATGTGCTACCAAAAGTGTGGTTCTTCAGTGGAGGTGGTTCTTATAACAGGAAGCTGTTACATGACTTATTTTTGGATTGTAGTGGCAGGCATACATTTTACTCTATCACTACTTGATGGTAGTAAAAAAAAAAATGCTACTCTGTTATTGAAAATTACATTAAAATTAAAAATTCCATTCTTACCCCAGTAAGCTTAGTAAAGGTGACCTAATAAGATCCTTGGTTGATCGTAGGGTGTCTTTTAGAATCTAATGATTATCAGATAAAGTAATACCCAGGGTCAATTTTATGGGTGTGAATGTCTGCAATCACACAAGGGCTCAGAAGGGCCTACTGCTGGATTTAATGTTGTTCTGTCACCATCTTGAAATTCTCAATATCTTCTTTTACAAACTGCCCCCTGCACTGTGCCCCACAAATTATGTCACTAGCCTTTAAAATAGCTAACATTTATTGAGCATTTACTATGGCCCAAGTACCTTAACAAATCAAAACTCTATCACCGCTTTATAAATTCAGAATTTCCTTCTCTTCAATACCAAATCTTCAATAAGTCCCTTCAAGCTAATTTTGTTATTATTACCTATAAGGAAAACTAAGATGCAAAAGATGAGGTAACTTACTTCAAATCACACGAAGCCAGAATCTGAACCCCAGCAATATATTACCTGGACCACACGCTCTTCTGCCTCCTTGGTATTGCATGTTGCAGATCGACAAGATAACTAATTGTGAGCTTAAACCCAGGATTTATTCTGAATATTTAAAGGCTAGTTTTGTAGTTACTGTCTTCTTGTTTTAAATACTATGTCAGCTAATCAAGGGTTCAGGTCCCCTGGATCCAGTGAATTGAGGTGTGTTGGCAATGCAATGAACACATCCATAGCTTGTGGACCTGAACTCCCGTGTGTTGAAGATTGATGACAAACTGGACTAGATGACATCTTTTGTGCCTTAACCATTGACTTTTTGAATAAATGATTCATATTTTAGACACTGACTATTTTTATACACCGAAGTGCAAGGACATCTTATTTTATTAGTTTTCAATCAATAGGAAAGTATTTGTGGAAATAAATTTACCACCCCACATAAAACAGCTAAACAAAAAGTAAAGATTTATATGTAATAAATATTTTTGAAGCCTCTGGAATTATTAACATGGAGCATTTAAGGAGAAATATTTGTTGCAGCCTGCAACTCACAGTCTAAGAAAAAAACATGTCTTTAAAACCAGCTGATTACTAACAAATGTTCAAAACAGATCGTCAGTTTTACAATAATAATTACTTCTTGGGAATTTGGATTTTTTCATAGTTTCTCAAATGAGTCTACAAGCAGTTTTCTTTTCTCTATAATGTTCATTTCTTTGTAATAGTTGTTATAGTTTTATAACCAATTCCTCTAAAAATAAGAACGTATTTTTGATATTCTATGAGGTTGAAAATGTTGCACATGATATAAAATGAAAGGAAAGCTCCGAGAAAGATTACTTTACATCTTTTAAGAAAGTTTTCATGAAAGCAGTTTATGGAAACTAATAAATCTTTAGGGATTTGAGAAGACAGAATAATTTTAGGATTATGATAACTAGTGACTGTCTCAGAAGAAAATAGAGAGATTATGTTATTTGTATTTATGCATCAAATATCCATTTAATACATCACAATTTCTACCCTAGGAGATTAGGAATTTCTTTTTCCACCTTTTTTTTTGTGCCTGGTCCACAAATGCATAGTGTTTATTGAACATGCTCGATTAGAACAAAGTGCTGTGTGCTGTGGAGTCTGAAGTAAAAACAGTGGAAGTATTGTTTTATGTCTTAAGGAGGATATGCTTTTTCACTGAATTTTCTGATGCTCTTGTAACTCTTTAATCTGTCATAAAAATGTTTGTAATAATATATCCATGTACTTTTCTCTTAGATGTTACAACTGAATCTTCAGTCAACTCACTAGAGAACTTGGTGGGGGAAATCGAGGAGTAATTTTGACCTGAAAGTCTGGTGTCATTTTTATCTCAGAATCTGTTTTCAATAGTTTCTCCTAATATATCAGGAGGAAAAAAACCCCACAAGTTTAAATTTAAATATATAATATATTAAGCAAACTAATAGAAAAATAAAAATAAATCCACTTGGCTTGATAAATCCTGTGTAATAGCTGGAAACTGCCATTTGTCAAGAAATGATTTAACTTAGTGAAACATATTTTATAGCTAATCCTTTAATGTCTATTTTACATATTACCCTTCCCACTGTTAATATTGAACAATATTGTAAGCTGGTAAATTTTATGCCCTATATTTCAAATTGCTGTTAGGAAGCCACATAAATAACATTTTCAACTGATTGTTTTTAATACCATGAGGCATTTATTATCATGGGGTAAAGTAACAGTGGATTTAAAAACTACTGTGGAGATAAGGTGACAGTGAAAGTATGATGCAGATCTGTAGCAACAAAGCCTACAAAACAAACTGAAGTAAGAAGTCTGAAACCCTGAAAATGCACAACTTAATATTAACTGTCGAGGGAAGTGAGACTCTAGACCTTCATTCAACCAGAAATTGGTTTCACATTTAAAATGAATGGGACTCCAGCAACTTGTCCTATGGAACCAAGACATCAGACTGTATGATCTAGCTCTTACTGCAGCCCTCATGCAGGGAAGTGCTGTGAGAGTGAATTTTTCAGCCTGTTAAGATCCCAAAGGTCATGTAATCTCCCAAACTGAATTTCACTTATCCTCATCTTTCCTTTAATAATGTAAGGAGGCACCCATCTTATAAATAATTCTATATGCTTTTTGGGGTTCCACAAAACACTGACAAAGCGTTTCCCCTTCCTTGGAGATTATCTTCTAGTATTAAGCAATCATCATTTGATTTTAATGTTTCCTTATTGCAGTTGCAATAACAGAGCAGGGCCCAGGTCTGGTTTCCTGCACAGCCTGGATAATGTGCGATACCCTTTGGCAACAGGAGTTACTCTGCATCTTTGGGATTAGAGATTAGACATATCTGGAGTGCTGCTGGCAGCATTTTCCACAGGTCTAGCACACAGCATAAGCGATGATCCTAGACTGAACTCTTACCACCCCTTTAAGAGGCACATTGTATCTGCATTTTCTCCCAGAGACCTTTCTAGTCTCTTCCTCCAGTCCTTTTCTTCATTGACAGAGGTAAGGCTAATGGAGTCCTACAACCAAATTTAGCATTAGGAAAAAATATAGGGTACGCAAAGGAATAAGGGAGAAAGCATGTTTTTTGGAGGGAGTGATATATTTAAATTCCAACTCTGCTACTTACTTTTGGTGTGACTCATTATTCCTCTCCTTGAATTTGTTTCTATGTTCTTACTGAATTTTTGCAGAAAAATGTCACACTCTCTCTCACCTCTGAACCTTTGCGTATTCTCTGCTTAGGAGGCCCCCTTTCATTTTTCTTCTTTTCTTGGCTCCTTTACCTAAGTAATCATTTCTTGTTCTTAAAATCTTTTCTTAGATATCGCTTAATGGGAAAAGACCCACCCCCACCAGACCCCCTTTCTGAGGTTCCCATGGCACAACACTGAAGATGCCAGTGGCTTGTCCTCCTACAAGCACCTTGGCAGCAGGAACTGTTTGTCCATCACTGTGCCCTAGATGAGACAACATGGTGGCAGAGAATATCATAAGGTGCAGCCCTAAAGTCTGTGTCCAGGTTCAAATCCCTGCCTGAACACTTTATTAACTTGTTCTTCATTTTTCTCATCTGAAATTTAAGGTTGTAATAGTTTCTATCTCATTAAGTGATAATAAGGATTAAATAAGAAAAAAAATGTAAGTACTTAGCATACTATCAGTATGTAGGGAGCACTCTATAAATGTTTTCTGTTTTTCTCCTTAGTTTTATTTTTCAGTTAGATCCAAATTAATATTCAAAATTGTGTATCCCTGGAAAGAATATAGAGATCTAAGAAGAAACATCACCAACCAATAATATTACAAATAATAACAATGAAATTATGTTTTTGTACAAGTGAACAATGTTTGACTATAGCAAGAGATGATATCATATTGCACTTAGAGATATTTCTCTTTTTAAATTCTAGGTAGTTCATATTGTTGCCTAATTGATTTATATTGTTATTTTAGTAAATTATTTGTAACAAGCTATCATTACCCAGATTTAATTGTAGAATTATGAGTATGAACTCTGTAGTCAGACTGCCTGGGATTTAAATATTATTTATGTGATCGTAGGCAAGAGTCTTAGCCCTGTAACTTAGTTTCTTCACCTATAAAATGAGAATAATAACAGTCCTTACCATGGGTTGCAGTAGGATTTAAAAGGCTAGTATATGTGAAACACATACTTGATGCTAAAAAGAGCTGAATAAATGTTCACCGTTACTGTTGTTACTGTTGTTACTATTGTTGTTACTATTATTTCTTTTCAGTTATCAATTATCTGCCTCCAAGGAAAGGTCTGGGCAGGAAAGGTCTCATAGTTCACTTTATGGGAGTGATCCAAATTATGGTCTTTAGCAATTAGGCAGATATAAACAGCTCAGCTTGCAATAGAGACCGTTGAGGATATTGATTCCCTTCCTTCAGAGAAAAGACAAGCAGAATGTGGTGGAGAGTTTAGACTTAGAAGGAACGCAGAACTGAGAGAGAATTCTGGTTCTACCATTTATTAGATTATAACCTTGTAACTTTGAATACTTCCCTTAGCTTTGGTTATCTTGAGTTCTTCATCCCTAAAAAGTAAGATAATAGCTTCTTCCGCAGGGCTTAAGGATTCATGAAATAAGATTAGGGAAGGGACTTCACACAGGACTTCCTTCCCCCACAGGGAAGAAGGTAATTCATTTCTTCTTATTGAATGGTACACTGGGCTCCAGTGACCATCGATGTAATTTCCAATAGTCTGGTAAAAATTTTTAAAATTTTAAAAAAATTAAAAAAAAATGTTTTGTTTTGTTTTGTTCCCCTAATCCCTTTAGTTCATGAAATCAGAAGGAAAATGTGTTCCCCCATGTGTAAAAAGAAAAAAACTTTAGAAATCCAGGAAAATTTTTAAAAACAAATCGATAAAAAATGTAAAATGCCATGTAGATAATTTTACAAAATAGCGGGGGCAATTGGAAAGCACTTCTTAAAAGTACCTGTTAAAGTAATTAGTGATAAAAATGGAAATTTGTATCTCTTCAATCCAAGAATAAGCTCAGGCTGTGCTGAATCACTTCCTCTCTCAGATCAGAGTCAAAAGAAGACAAAAAGGAAGCTTCAAAGTATCTTACGATTTTTCAGGCAAGCAAGTATGAATCACTCTTAGGTGCTGGCTCTCCACCTGCCACAGGTCAATGTGACCTGCCCTGGAAGCCCTAACTCTATATCTCATTTCCCAACACTCTGTCACTTTGCTGTTTTATATTAAATAGCTCTGATTCTTTTTTGTTTTGTATAAAAATAGTGAGAGCTAAGCCTGTGTTCTGTGAACGTTTATTGCACAGAATAGTATCTTATTCATATTTAACTGTGTTACTATCCTGACCGCCATTCTTATCCCACTTCTGCCCCTGTATCTCCCTTACTCTATACCAAGATCTTGCATATTCTGCCTTAAGAATTCTTATTTTTCTCTCATCTCTGTCTGTGGGCTCCTCATTGATATTGTAGGCTCCACTAATTAGCTTCCTTGAGTCTGTTTTTAGTTCATAGTCAGGACTCTGAACATAGTACATGCTTCATAAATGCTTTTTGTTGTACTAATTAGAGTAGAAGCTCCCAAGGGCAAGGTCTGCTCTTTGCATCCTCATTCGTCTTCCCACTGCTTCTCATCCTGCAGGTCCCCAGGGCACTGTTAATGGAGTTTCAGAACACAGGGCAGATGTGAGATACTCCAGTCATCAGTCTAAGCTGCAAAAGCCCCAAATAAACTTCCTAGTCACCAAACCAAACACTGCTCTCTTAGGCAGCCACTGGATAATCAGGTTGTCATGGTAGCAGAGACCCTTGAAGGTTTTGAATAGAGCTGTGGAATAATTGTTTCCAAAGCATTTTATAACCTTGGATCCATAGAAGTAGAAAAGAAGATGTAGGACCACGTCATTTGCAGAGGCACCTTCCAGAGTAAAACAGAATACTCTTGGGGCACCTAAAGATTGATATGCAAGGCAAGCCTAAAAGTTGCCAGGGAAAATAATCATTGCAGCAAGAACCATTGTAGATGGCGAAAAAGAAAATAATAGCTATAAAAATTTCAGACTCTGAAGTGAGATCAGACCTTGATGGACATATTTTAAAGGCCTCCAGGAGGACATTCGAAAGGCATACTCTGTGTTGCATCAGCACAATGATTGAATGCAGGTATTATGTTTTATCTTTGTATCCCAAAATGGAAATAATGGCATAATTAATTAAACATCAGCTTTTATCCAAAAAGATTTTGTCCTAGGCTCAAATTTTTGTATATTTAAGAAATGACCATATAATACTTAGTTATGTAATGTGTAGTTATATAATATTCTATTTTATAATAAATTCTTAATGGAACAGAATAAAACTGTGAAATGTGAACCAGGGGTCTGCCACAATATCTCTTGATGGGATTTGGAAAGGCTGATGAAAAAAGATCACATTTATGAGTATGTCAAAAATATGAGTAAAAATGTTAGGCTAGTTTGTGAGTAAGGTAAAACTTGGGGTTTGGAGATGATTATTTGGTGAGCCGTCAAAGAAAAAATTATCTTAATCAGACTACAAGCTATTTTAGGAGATTTCCTTGGACTTCCTTTCAGAGCCTCATGCATACCTATGAAAATTACCGTATTACTCCAAAAAGAAACAAGGCTTATTCAGCTGGTTATGTCTAATTCAGAGCCATATCTAATTCACCTCTTAAACGTATATTAAATCCACTATGAATGTTTTCTTCCCTTGTAACAGAGGATTTCCAGAAAAGTGAAATCACAGGAAATCATCTAAAGTTAGCAATATTGAAAGATGCTCAGAGGATCTTAATAGCCCACTCTAGACTTGCCTTCCTTGTGATGGAATTAAAGGGGATGAAACACAAGGCCCAGAACCAGCAGGGGCTGAATTGAGGGAGTGAAAGTCAGGCTCCGGGAAGCTTTCTGAAAGCTGTGAATTGAGATCAACTTCTCCAAAGGAAGACAGGGTGTTTTGAAAACAGTGCTAAAATTGAAGAAGCAATGAATTCTTTATCCAAAAAAAAATCTACCCAGAATCTAGGTCACGAAATTTGTGAGGGAAAGTGACTTCTAAACAAGGTCAAGTCCAAGTGAGCAAACAGCCAAGATAGTGGGAACGACCGCACTCGGCCAGGGAGCAGGCAGGAGCAGGTAAGGAGTGTGCAGAGAATGAGAGAGAGTGACAGAGCAGCTGCTGGGATTTCCTTTATTGGCGAACATGCTGAATATTTAAAGATACTAGAGGTGAGCAGACAGATTTCAGAAAATCCCACTGCTCCTCTAAATATCCTGCCATGAACTTCTAAGAGTAGAAAAATAACTTCTGATGGGTCTGGTGTATTGTGAATTGAATTCAGAGAAATGCGATTGGTAAAAAAGATTCAGCACCAGATTGTTTGACAATTATATACCTTCTCATTCTGTAAATGAACAGGAATTCAAGATTTGTGGGCATAGCAGCCATCCCCTTTGACTGAGAGACCTTTTCCACAGGGGAGAAAAAGCAACTCTGGAGAATATAAAACAGGACTGTGGTAGAATTCAGGATCAATCCTGTAGTATCCACCAAAGATTCAGTCAAGGGGATTGAAACATATAAGATTAAAAACACTAATTCACATCCACTTTCTGTTGCTGAATCTAAATTACTTGTGTTGGTAGAGTCTATTAATCAGATATGTGCCATGTCCACTCTTATGACTTCTCTTCTGTACAGATAGTTAGAGGGGAGAATAATTACATACATGAGTATAGTATTAGATTAATTGTCTCACCAAATCTGAATGAAGAGAAGGAAGTAATGCTTAAACTATTCTTTTTTGTCTCCCTCTTTACATCTTAAACTGAGTTAATAACTTCTGAAATCCTGGCGTGAAAAAATTTACACATTTCTTTTTGAACCTCAAGAGGTACTTCAAAAAATACAAAAGCTGCCCATCACCCTATTTTACTTAATTTTTCCAGGCAAGTTTTCCAAGCTGCCCAAAGTTCTCAGGTAAAGATCTGCTTTTTACCCTCACAGTGTACCGCTAAATAAGGACTCAGTGTCTCTCTGGCCTCAGCAATCAGGGTCTTAAAGTTAAGACATCATCTCCTTACTGGGTAAAAACCTAGAGGCAGAATTCTGTTAAATGCAATAGGCCTTCACTGAGCATCTGAAAAACTGCAGCTCTGTGAGTGAGAAGAGAAACACCACTTTGAGAGGCCTGAGCTCACCTTTGTCTCTAATCCCCATTACCATCATTAGCTGCAGAGCTACAGAATCCATCTCCACTGTTCTGAGGGGCCGCTCCTCCTTCATCCCCATGAGGTAAAGGACAGCCAACCCTGGGCACCATCTGTCAAGGAGGACGTTACTCTGCCTGCCTTGAGTTACAGATTCAGAACTGTTTAGAGAGCATGATGCTGGCTGACTGAAGGCAGTGTCAGCCACCAAATATTACTGACCCATTGTGTGATTCTGGAACTGGCTGCCCTGGTATTGCCAGGTCCCCAAAGCTGAACTTGGTATTTTATACTGGCATGAGGCGAGTGTTTGGGCTATGGATTTTAATGCACCTTAGCTCATCACACAAATCCCTTCACCGGTGTTCCTGCATAGTGACAGAATGCGGGCCTTTTCCCCATGAAGGTGAAAGTCCTCAGTGTGAGATGTCACCTTGGTCAGCTGACATAAACATATATACATATGTAAATATGTGTGTGACTGTGTATATAATGTGTGTATGTGTATGAAAATAGGTATCCCCTGCTTTCCGAAAGTTCACTTTATACTACTTTGCTTTTATGAAAGACCTGTTTTAGTACCTGTTTTTGCTAACCAAAAGAAGTCCAAAGAGGATTTTTGCTTTTACAGAAAAAGTGAAAATAGCATTGAGCATTTGTTCTACACAAGCTGTTAATAGAGGCATCATGAACCCTGAGCAGGAAGAATGGCCCCACCAAGGTCCTGCCCAGGAACCACACTCAGCATCTCAGCATCAAGCCACCATAAGCTTTAAACTGTGTCTGTCAGCATCTGTGCTTTATCTTGATTTATTGTCTGCATTCATTAGCAAGATGTATCCTAATATATCAGAAAAGCCTAAGAGGGCTCATAAAGGTATTGTACTTAGCGTAAAACTAGATAGACGAAATAAGGACATTGTGTGTATGTTGAATTTTGGTTTTGAGAATGCTCAAAATTTTTTCCATATAAATTAATGGTAAGCGCTTTCTTACTTTACACCATTTTGGCTTATGAAAGGTTTTATAGTAGCACTCAACTTTCAGATAGCGAGGAAAACCTGGACGTGTGTGTACCAATTGTGTGGCTGCCCTGTATGCTGTTTAGTGCTTATCTCAGAGGCGAGCTCTATCAGCCAGGTTAGTATTAGTCATGATGACAAACACACCCTCAAATAAATCATAGCTCAAACCCAGTGTAAGTTTATTTCTTTCTCATGGAAAGTCCAAAAGAAGTATCTTTGGTCCCCAGGTGACTCTTCTAGTTGGGAATTTGGAAATCCAAACCTCTTCCACCTGGTGGCTCCATCTTTAATGCATTGCTCCTGAGATTGCTGTAGTAAGTTCACTGCATCAAGCTGGTAGAAGGAGAAAGAGCATAGATATTCTTGGGCCAGGACAGATATCACCTTTGCTCATACTCTATTGGCTAGAACTAACCACATTCCATGGCCAGTCTAGCTAAGTGCCCAGAAAGAAGGACTAGGTTCCATGACAACTAGCCAGTCCCTGCCACAGAGAGAAAACAGAAATGAGGTAAGGCTTGACCTCATTTTCATAGCATTGATCACTCTGTTAGGAAAATAGACTCTATATACAGGAACAGTTCAGCAATTGTGCATTTCAGTTAAAGCGCCCAAATAGGGGAGTGTTGTAATCCAACTGGGTGAGAAATCGACTGTGGGCTAGAGATGACGGTCAACCTTACAAGTGAGGTGTTAGTACAGTCCTGAATAGTGGGTAGGTTTTAGATAGGATGGCAGGAGCAGGGAGAGTGTGCTGTGGAAAGAGAGACAAAAGCATCAGCTCAGAAGTAGAGAGCACCATTCCAGAGATGAAACCTGTCTGGCAAGAAGGGAGGGGTAAATTGTTATCAAAAGAAGCTTTGAGTGAAAAGATCTCACTGACCTTTGGTTTGGAAATGTGAGGCTAGGAGTCTCTATTTCTAAGACCAAGTGGAATCACAGATACTAAGATAATGTAAGAGATGATATGAGGTCAATTTCAAAATTACACTGCATAATCTTGCTACTTCTCATGTCTAAAACATTTTAAAAAGCCATGTCTAAATTTAGGACTCATTAAGATTTTCAGGTTAAAGACTTAAACTTTGAATTATTTCAGGTGAGAGATTTTATCCAAGTTAATATTAACAGCAAACAAACTATAGATAAATATGTAAAGCAGAATTCTCCCTCTTGCTAAAGCAGGTGTACTTTTTAAGAGGTCATGGCATTCTCTTGCTTTTTATACTCTTTCTGACAATAACTTTTTAAAAAAATTATTAAAGAATAATTTACATGCAACATAATGTTAGTTTCAGATGTACAACATAGTGATTTGGCATATGTATTTCTTTTGATCACCATAAGTCTAGTAACCATCTGTCACCATGCAAGGTTATTACAATATTATTGACTGTATTTCCTATGCTATATGCTACACTCCTGTGGCTTATTTAGTTTATAACTGCAAGTTAGTACCTCTTATGTCACTTCACCTTTTCCACCCATTGTCCTTCCTTCCTCCTCTCTGGCAACCATCAGTTTGTTTTATGTGTCTATGAATCTGGTTCTATTTTGTTTGCTTTGTTTAGTTCTTTTTAGATTTTGTGAATAAGTGAAATCAGTAATAATTTTTTTCTCTATCTGACTTATTTCACTTATTATAATACCCTCTAGGTCCCTCCACGTTGACACGAATGGCAAGATTTTATTCTTTTCTACAGCTAAGTAATATTCCATCACACAGACACACGCACACGCACGCGCGCGCGCGCACACACACACACACACACACACACTATTCTTTATTCATCTATTGATGGAAACCTAGATTGCTTTCATATTCTGCTATTGTAAATAATGCTTCAATAAACATTGGGTGCAAATATATTTTTGATTTAGTATTATTGTTTTTTTCAGATAAATACTGAGAAGTGGAATTGCTGGGTCATATGGTAGTTCTATTTTTAATTTTGGGGAGAATCTCCATACTGTTTTCCATAGTGGCTACACCAGTTTACAGACCCACTGACAGACAGTACATGAGGGTTGCCTTTACTCCACATCTTCACCAACACTTGCTGATTTTTGGTAATAGCCATCTGACAGGTGTGAGATTATATTTTATTATGGTTTTGATTTGCCTTTCCCTGATAATTAATAATCTTGAGCATCTTTTTATATGTCTGACAACCTGTGTGTTGTGTCTTCTTCAGAGAAATGTCTATTCAGGTCTTTTGTCCATTTTTAATTGGATTACTTGTTGTTTCCGATGTTGAGTTGTATGAGTTTCTTATATATTTTGAATATTAACTTCTTATCAGATACCTCATTTGCAAATATCTTCTCCTGTTTAGTAGGTTCTTTTTGTTTTATTGATGGTTTCCATCTCTGTGCAGATTTTTATTTTGATGTAGTCCCATTTATTTATTTTTGCTTTTGTTGCCCTTGCCCAAGGAGACATATCCAAAAAGATATTGCTTTAAATGTATTTTCCACATGTACATTCTACCTGTTTTTCACTGAGGTTCCAATTAAGCACAGATAACATCACAACACCAGTTTGAAAAGCAATGTGCTAGCTCTATTGCATTCACACTCTCTCTGGTTCCTTCTCTCTCTTTTAATCTACATGAGGATATATTTATTATAACATTAAATACATATATAGATGTGAAAATATAAGCCTCTCATAAAAATTATTATAATAAGAAGTGTAACATCTATGGGCTTGTGAGCTTTTGTGGTTATTTAAGGGAAATTGTTAAAAGAATGATAGGTACCTATCATTTTCTTGTCTGCGGCCTTAACATGGAAGTAGATTTTATTTTTCCAGGTCAATTTTTATTTCCCTTACATATATGGTAACTATAACAATAAGTGATTTGTTTGTACCTTAGCCCTTAATAAATTACCTACCATCAACTCTCAGGGCAATTAATTGGTGTAAGGCTGTGTCAATTTCAGCATACTATCTTATTTATTATCCTTTCTACCTGTGGCAATACTTCTCCCTACCTGACTGGTAGGTTAAATAGCCACTTCTATCCTCTGTTCCAGGTGAGGAATCTGAGATAGAGTGGTTCATCTATATTCCAAAGATCTGGTAAAACCTGTGCCTTACACAGGCCTAGAACTCAGGTCACCTGGCCCCTTGCCCTAGGATGTGTCCTCTTTCCCATGTGACCTTACCTATGTCAATAGAAGGAACTGTCTATTTGGATTAAAAAAATGCTCAAAGGTAACATAATTTAGGAGGATGGGTTTATAGAGACACATATTCATGCAGAAAGCAAAGGATGACATCATATATCTAATAAGAAGGAGTGAAGTATAACCATGAACTGAATGAGAAGTCAGATAACTAATCTGTAAGGACTCTTTTCCAAAATCACATGATATACCATTCAAATTCATTATTTTTTTTTGTTGTTGAATGTCATTTCCCATAACTTCTTGGACTGTTCGCATATTGATAAATGTATTCTTAGGCCTCAGAATGTTATAATTCTTTTGGCACTTTTCCAAACTTTAAGACCTATATATTGATGGGAAAAATATGTAGACATCTCTTTTTTAAAAAACTATAGTAAACATCACTTGGGTAATAACCAAATATTACACACTGTGACAGGTTCTGGAAATTAAATAATCTTTGCCCCCCAAAAACACAGATTCTAGAGGCATCTTGAGGTAAGAATTATAAAAATTACATAGAAACAACATCTAGTTACCTAATGATGTCTTAGCTTTATTGGAGAAATTAGAATTTTCAAAATAACAGGCAACCAGTTTGGATTTTTGTCGGTTTTAATGAAAGTAATTCCACAAACATGGGTTCAAAGAAGCAAGAGTATAAGTCTGTAGTAACTAGTGATTTTAAGCTCCTAATAAGGAGGAGAACTGATCCATAGCTGAAAAAAAATAAATATCTCCACTCCCGCAAAAAGATGCAGTGCAGTCCTACCACAGTGCTCCTTCAGTAGGCACAGACTAAACATGGAGTCTACGGTTTCTCTGACAACATGGTAGGTCTGCTGGAACAAAGTGACCTGTGGGGCAACTCCTGCGCTTTGAGATGGTCTTAACATTAATTAGTGGCAGAGAATCTCAGACATTTCCCAGATCATTATTACTAGGCAGCAAGGCCTTTCCAGGTATGGGCAGCATGTTTAGCCACATTATTTACCTACTCAATTCGATTTTTTACTGTCCAGAGTCACAAAAATTGTAACTAAGAGAAACCAGACTGCAAGTACCATTTGAAAATGTCATCAGCCTTGCAGAAACATTAGACATAAATCACGAGTTTTATTGTATTTGCAATTAAACAGATCAAATTTAATGTGCATAGTAAAGCCTTAGTAATTAGAATAAAGATTAATATAGTAAAATGTCCCTGGTTTAGCAAGCCTCCCAAGCAAAGCTGAAATAAAGAATTGAGTATATAATCGAATAGTTGTGTGAATATTAATGCACAAAATCCAAGTCCCCAGATCCCTGATGCAATTATTTTCTATTCATATTAATTGTTCCTAACAGATGACATTAATGACTTTGAGTTAAAATGTGTCCAAGGGAAGATTTCACAAGAAATAAGGTCACTTTTATAATTATTTGCTCAGATTTTAACCATTCGCAACATAATAAGGTTAACTCGGTGATTGTTTTTAATGTGAATATCAAAAGTTAATTTTTACACTAGCTAATAAGTGTAATAATTTTCTTGCTACTTATTTTCCAACTATTACTTATTTTTTTCCTACAGCTTATTTTCCATCACAGACTGACAGACTGTGAAAGCATGATTATTGTTTATAAGCTGTAATTTGCACATACATATATGTAGAACACTGATAAACTAAAATAAACTTTTTTTGAGTTAGGATATGTATTATCCAATCTAGAAGTGTCAACTCCTTTGAGATTTACCTGTGCAAGGCAGGATTTTAAAACGAACAATTAAATCATCACTATTCAATGTTTCTGCTTGCTTTTATCTAGAAACTTCATTCACGCATCATAGACCTTTCATCTGGAGATCTGCTTTCAGAGGTGGAAAGAAGCCGAAGTCCAACGCGATCACAAACTGATGTTGAGATTCACGTGAGTTCCCTATTGCCTTCAGAACACTTGTTTAGGTTGTTATTTCCCTTCCATCAAATATGATGTCACAAGTGAACCATAGAGTGTATCCTTAAAGTATTGTCAGACAGATAAAAATGCTTTCCTTTCTTGTGTTCTCTGAAATTCAATATCACGAATTTCACAGATGATAGAGTGAACAGAAAGTGTCACTCTTGGCAAAAATATCATAAATCTTGGCCTTGTCCCCAGGATACCTTTTTGGGTATTGATTACATCTCAAAGTCTCTGAGAAATGGTCAAGGAGCTTTTTATTAAAGCCCATGTCCCGTATTAGTCATTCTACTTTTATGATATATTATGTATGAACTTTTAAAAATTCATGGGCTATATGTTTTTTTTTTCTTTAGCTAGGGTTAGCTTTGTGCTTATTTGGCAAACTTTAACCAGCATAGCTTTTAACTCTCATTGACGCAAAAAAAAGTAAGTGGAAAAACACAAGAGCCAAATAAATATATAATGAAATTGTTAGGCTTAAAACAATGACAGATGAACATTTGTGGATAACTAGCTTTTTATTTTACTGTATAATTTTATAAGTATAGATAGGATATTCTATATCAAAGGTAAATATTCTCAAGTTAGATTGGAATGAAATTTTAGTGGAGTGCTGTCACTTTAAACATTTATGAAGATCTTAATGGCATCCAATCTATAATATAACCTTAAGGTCAGGAATATTTTAACTGTGCAGTTTTTACTCAAGAAACTCATACCTTTATTCTTTTTCTACCTCTCTCTCCTTTTTTTAAACTAAAATTGTGGATTTTATATTTCATTTCTCACAGTTAAGGTGTTAAAGCACACAAAGTGATTCAAGATGGTAATACACTTTGATTAGTGCAAATGTTGTATTTGTCAAATAAATCAAAATAATTAGGATAATATTGCAGTAGAAGCCAATATACATTCTTTGGCAAAAAAAAAAAGAATTTTAATAATATTATCTATTACTAATTTTAACTCCTCTCAGTAAGATGCTTGGTGATCTACATATGCCCAGGAGTCCTGCTCATTGTTAAGGGTCTTACTTGGTACTATGGCATGGTGGGTAGGATCTGAGCCTGCCATCAGAATCATGTATTGCGATGCTGGGTGACCATCAGCTAGATAGTAACAGCTCAGTTTCCCCATCTGAAAAATGAACGTAATGATGTTACTTTTTTTTTTTTTCATTTCTGAGAGTTGTGGTGAGGATTAAATGAAATAATATTTGAAATGTGTATGATAAAGTACCTGCTAACAGTATTGGTAATAATAAGACTTCTGCTGCTTTAGTCCTCTACTATTCTTTTTAAATATGCAGCACCATGCCACAGCCACAGAAAAACATGGCACAGATGGAGAATGATAACTGAGAAAAGTATCTACTAGCATGTCTCTCCAGAAGTTCATATCAATAATCTCTACAAACAAAACGCACCCACTGTTGGCTTTTACTCATCACAGTAAAATTCCTATGTGCAATGTGTCAGACAATGATGATATATTAAGGAGGCTGTAAACTTATGTTTTAATTAAAAAGCCAGACACATGTATATAAAAAAAAACATTTTTAATAATAGTAGAAATAACTTAAAAGTTACTAAACATTACTGTATGTCAGGTGCTGTTCAGCCTTCACAATTCTCTAATGTGGTAGGTATTTTCAGTATCTCTGTTTATAAAGAAAGAAACTGAGGTATGGACAAGTTAAGTAATTTTTCCAAGGTCAAAGTTAGCAAGTGAAAGAGCCAGGGTTTAAACCAAATAAATAGCCTTTGAGTTCAAGTGCTCAATCACAGAAGTTGTTCACTGGAGTAAATAATCACAAAAGTTATTCACTAGAGTAAATAATTCTCTATGCTAATCATATGCTGATGAAAGAAGAAACTGCATGAAAAAAAAGAACTTATACTGCAGCCATGATATATAAATTCAAACATCGGTTGTCCAAAGTAGGAGAAAAGTGAGAGAATTTCCCAGTAGGGAGGAACAGCCCCTTTTTCTTTTTTGCAAGGAATTACTCTGTAATCAGCCCAACACACACACACACACACATTCTCTCTCTCTCTCTCTCTCTCTCTCTCTCTCTCTCTCTCTCTCTCTCTCTCTCTCTCCTCATTACTCATTACCCTAGCCCCCATGGGTAGGCTCAGACCATTCCCTTGGTCCTACTCAGCACAGCCCAGGTCAGACTGTGAGATGACACAACATGGCACCATGAAATCCACTCAATGGGTAGACCCCTCTCAAAGCTTCTGCTAGGAGCTTCCTACTCAAAGTACAGGTCCTGGACCAGCAGCATCAAAGCACCAGGGATTTTGTTAAAAATATTATATCTCAGGTCCCACCTCAGAGTTACTGAATCAGAATCTGCATTGAACAAGATCCCGGATGATTCACGTGCGCATTCAAGTATAAAAAGCCTGTCTTAGTGGATATCTCTCTGCTTAACCACCCCTAACCCTACCTACCTCTGTGACATTGATGGGTGTTTTCTACCTCTCTGAAGTATTGTTCATCATATTTGGACATCTCAAGTTAAAGGTCAAGGGAAGAGGAGCAGTTCCTTCCTCCTTTAGCTAATCATTCAAGCTCTAATTTTCTGTCATCTTAATCCAGCATCTATATCATAAGTACGCACATGGGCAATGACCAGGCAAGGATGCTTAAAAGAGGCCTGGGAATTGATTGATTGAGTTAAGTTGTAAAGATAGGTATAGGTTTGATAGGTGTAGTGGGAAGAGATAGGTGGGAAAGACATAAGCTTCAGTACCTTGGGAAAAAGTAGAATATAAACTATAACTGAAAGCCACGCAGAGTATGATCAGGGTCATTGGAGAAATTTAAATCTGGATGGTCTTGCAGGATACAGACATAATCTCTCTCTGGATAGTACACATATCTGTCAGAGCAGAGGTAGCCCTAAATAAAACCACCACCCTGCTTACTCAACAACAAAATATGAGAGAACGTGACGGAAGAGAGAGCACACAAGTAGAAGTGCAGCATGATGTGATGTTTCTGAGAGTTTGTTCAGGGCATGTTCCGGATGTCTGTGAGGGCTGAAGCCTAAATGCCTGGTGTTCCAGTGCAATAGGACCAGTGGCTGGAGGCATCAGCTGAGATACTAATATGAACTCCCCTTAATTAAGTTACACCCAGCAATAAATGAGGTTAAACATCAATAGATATATCTGAAAACTGGATTTTCAAGACAATTTTCTCCTTTCAATATTTAGAGCCAAATTTCAGGAGGAGGGGAAAAAGAATAGTAAAAGTTCTTGGTATTTTTAAATCACTTAAATTGATTGTTATATGGCAAAAATGAAGTATCGATAGCAAGGCAGACCTAACATTGGAAATCTAACATTATTAAGGATTGTGGATATTTGTTAGAAAGCAAATGAAACATACCTCTGTATAGTTCTGTAGAGGTTTTATATTTACCACAAGTGCTCTCACAATAGCATTCTCTTTCTTCTCTAAGCCAGTGGTTAGTCACCGTCAGTTGGAATTGCATTTGGAGAACACTGATAAGTACTCAGGTACTAAAGGCACCCATAAAATGTCAATAAATCTCATAAGTAAGAAACTTTGCCACTCTGCAAGTGACACAAAGACAGATGGTCCCCCATCGAAGAATTTCTGAGACAAAGCTTTATGTAGATAGGAGACGGGAATTAGACGGTAATGGAAAGATTCTATTCCCGTGGTCAGAATGCTAAATTAATTTAGCCTGTCCAGTTTGTGGAGCTTCATCTGTTACATTAGGAGCCTATAAAGTGGCTGTCAACATGTGCTGGGATGTTTACTGCTTTGTCACCCATGCCTCATGCAGACCTACTAGAATTTGAACCACCTGAATCTTATGCATGGGATCCAGATCTATTTAATATGAGAGTCATTACCATTTGGACAGCCACCTGATAAGAAAAGTCCTATTATCTTTTAAGACAGAACCTCCTTCGTCCTGAGTTTGGTGTTCCACTGTACATGGCTTCCTGGAAGGTGGGAGAGAAATGCTCTGGGCCTTTGATTCTTGCCTTAGAATGGTGCATCATAGCCATAAGGAACCATAGGAGTAATCTGGTACAACTTCCCTATTCTACAAATGAAAACATTAAGGTCCATAGAAGTTGAACATTTTATTTGCTCAAGATCTTCTGTCTAGTGGCAGTGTTTATCAAGGTCTCTAGACTCCTACTCTAGTGCTCATTCTCTTGAACTCTAGCCAAAAATGCTACTGTATCTTCCTTTTGTAGCATTAGAGTCATGCATTGATATTGATCTTATTCTTCCACCAGTATGACTGGATAAAATGGGAAACTACCACTGTGATACTTCCACCTAATGATGATTGTAGCTCTCAAAAATTAAACACCTACTTAGTCCAGATACTGTGTTCTATGCTTCCCAACTACAACCTCATTTAGTCCTTGCAGTAACCTACAATGTAGGCAATGTTATCACTATTCACTTTTTAAAAGAAAAATGTAGCTCTAAAAAATTAATTTCCTCTAGCATGTTAGTAAGAGGCAGAGCTAAGATTTGAATCCCTAGTTTGTCTGACTCTAAAATCTGTTCCCTAAATGCTAGGCTATATTCCCTTCTACCTCACTATGAAGCCGATTTTATATTTACTTTCCCCCAAACAGAGCTTTCCTAATTTTTCAGGAATGCCAGCTGAATGCAAAATCAAGAACCCCTGCTTTAACATGCTCTGGCTTGGGAGTTGTCATCCCTGGTCATCTCTGCTCTCGAAATAGCTGCAGCAGCAGTGAACTTTCTCTTTCGAGCACCTGCAGCGAGTACTCCAGTGGCTCCTCCTACACCTGGCATGAAGGGAAGAACCTCACAAAAAGGGTAAGACTTCCTTTAAAGGTGCTTCTGCCTCAGGGTGAACCAGAAAAAAATCTTCTGATAGGAAGGCAGAAGGGAGAAGAAAGGGAACAAGCAGAAAGAAACTACCATTCACTGAGTACCTGTTTATTTACTCCTCATAAAACTATATTATTCTCCCAATTATATAGGGAGGGAGAACTTGCTCAAAAGGTTAAGTTACTTGCCAGAAGTCACACAGCAAGTGAGAGATGATGATTTGATCCCAAATGATTTGGACGTTATGGAAGGGAATTGGGGAGAGAAAGATATTTTTTTTCTGTGCATTGGTGGAGCCCTCTGAGTTTACAGATTTCTGTTAATTTGGAACCCAGAGCCTTGGCCTAATGGAAATGGCCACACTTCAGACCAACTCAGACATTTCCCATTAGTTTTATGGACATTCTCTGTCATTGTAATAGAGGGACTTGTTATTGTTCACTGCAAATGAGAGTCAGCAAGACCACTTGCCAGTCCATTCCTGACCGATCATCCCATGAGAACTCAAAGAGAATGGATTTTGTTGTTGTTGTTTGTTGTTGTTGTTTTGTTTGTTTCTTCTAGAGAATAGGCAGAGTGGTGAATTATCTCAATAAATGGCCAAAAGTTTTGGAAGTCTCATTCACTTAGTAGGAATTTACTGCTTAAAAATAGCATGTATTATATTAACCTCCTCTATTCAATTCTGTAGCCTCATAAAACACTAACTATAAATTGGAAGGCAGGACAGTAGAGAGAGAAAATACTGTGGTAGATGATGGGTGCCATGGCGCAGTGAAGGCCGGCATGTCCCTATTTAAATGTGAGCTGTTTCTTTACTAGGTTTTTAATTAACTCCTACTGCTAAAATGTTTCCCATCTGCAAAGTGGGCTCACACAACTGATCATCCCTGTGTGCTTGGAACAAACATTTTTGCAAAGTGATATAAGCCAAGTATTTGCAATAGCTATTTTTGAAGTTTCCCATTGTTGAGGAAAAGAGGAGTACATGAGAATAGAAATCCCAAATCAAACCATTTGAAGGACATGTTTCTATTATTCTCATAAATTTAGTTTACAACTTCAGAAGCATAGAAACCGGGAAAATTCAATAACTGACAGAAAATATTGGTTAGTAGCTAGCTTTTTTATACTCTGAACAAGAACTCAGTAAAAGATTTCAAATTTGAATTTAGAGTTTATTTCCTTGGGCTCAGATTTCCAAAGTAAGGAGCCTGGTGCATTATCAAAATTGTTCCTTCTAAGGAGATGTTTGAAATTCTGAATAATGACTTCTAGGAGCCTGGCTCTTAATAGGCCAGGAGAATGGTCAGGGATGTCCTTTCTCTTTGTCTGTGACTATCACTGACTCTCAGAGCCCCTTGCTCTACTGTCTTCATTCTCACACCTCTTCTCTCCCTTTCAAAGCCTTTTTTCTTTTCTTTCCTTTTCTTTTCTTTTTTCTTTTTTCTTTTCCTTCCTTTTCTTTCCTTTCCTTTCCTTTCCCTTCCTTCCTTCCTTCCTTCCTTCCTTCCTTCCTTCCTTCCTTCCTTCCTTCCTTCCTTTCTTTCTTTCTTTCTTTCTTTCTTTCTTTCTTTCTTTCTTTCTTTCTCTTTCTTTTCTTTTCTTTTCTTCTTCTTCTTCTTCTTCTTCTTCTTCTTCTTCTTCTTCTTCTTCTTCTTCTTTCTTCTTTCTTCTTTCTTCTTTCTTCTTTCTTCTTTCTTCTTCTTCTTTTCTCTCTCTCTCTCTCTCCCCTGAAATTCTTCTAATTTGAAAAATCCTTGATTTTTAGGGAAACTTCTTCCCTAAAAAAGGATCGATAAGGTTCTTAAGACACTTTATCCACTCAGTCAAGTGACCATCATCTGGAGATTTAATGGGGTCTGGATCAGAATGGTCAGAGTGCCAACACAGCTGTCACATTTCACAGAGAAAGGTCCCAGTTTTCAGGGATCATGCAAACTAGACCCAGTCCTGTAAACTTGTATAGTTTTTACTATGTACCAGGTACTCCATTAGCATTAACTTACATAATAAATTTATATAATATAATTTGAATGTGAATACAATATTAACTTACCTATTAATAACTACATGGCCAGTAGCTCCTTTGTAGATCACAAGTATTTTTTTAGTACTGTTTTGTTTAGAAACAGAAAGGAAGCCCTCGTGACATGCACTAGTCTGTCCTACGTGGAGCATCTGGCTTTAATAAATGAGTAATTACCACATGCCGCACAGCTTTGTTAGCACTTCATAAGAAGGAGCTCATTTAATGTTCAGGAGAGCTTGTTAAATAGATTCTCCAACCACCCCATTTTTGGATGAGGAAACCGAGATGCTGAGAAATTAAGGAACTAGACCAAGATCTTATGGGTAGTAAGTGGTGGAGCTGGGCACTTGGTTCTATAACCTCTCTTAAACATTCGGCTATACCGGCCTTATTGAGTCAGCCTAAAACTTGGAAGTTATTCCAATCATTGGGATGTAGTTTCCATTAAAACCAAGAATGTCCTTTAAAAAAAAAAAGTATAGAACTATTTTCCAGCCAAGAAATAGAAAAGGACTCTGAACATTAAACCTAGGCCCCTACCTTAGCAGCTTCTTTCAACCAACTGTTCCCCACAGCAACACTTTTCCAGGTTTTCCAGCAAAATGAAGCTGCCGGTGGGAAATGCAAGGTCCTCTCCACTGTCTCTCCACAGGAACTCATTCATGCTTTTTTTTTTTCAAGTTTCAAAATGATGCCACACTTTTTACGGGTTATTAAATACCATAACTTTCTATGGAAAACTGATTGAAGAATGTGGCTTATCTCACCAGGCAGAGAGCCTGGGCCCTGGGAGATTTGCATCCGCTGGCCCTTAGATGGATTAAACCACAGAGTGGGCAGGCTCTGGAGAGGCAGAAAAGAGATGGGCGGGCAGAGGCTGAGTACATCTTCTATGGGCTGAACAAATTGGCCTTTCACAAGCTCTTGCAGGGTCCTTTGGCCTGGCTTCTCTTTTTCATTGTGAATGTGACATCGATATCATGGAAATTCTTAGAAATGCAAGCCGTGGCAGTTGCTCACTGGTTGGTCTATAATACCCAGACTCACTAACGGGATCTCCTATGATTTCCAAAGGAGTTTTTAATAGCACAGAGGAAGAGGATGGAGAAGGAGAAGTATCACCAAATAGCATCTATCCATAGCAACTTTGACCCTGAAGAATTTTCTAAAGAAAATTTATAATTAAAAAAAAAAACATAATAAATAAAAAGACAAGGAAACAACATATATTTTGATAGCAAGAGTAATTTTTATGAAGATGTCTTAGATGTGAGCAAATGTGCACAGCTTACTAAAAGGCTGAGATTCCAATGTAAGCTTTTAATGTATTTCAACCTCTGCATATGAGCACATGGTTAGTGTTCAGAGTTAGGGGACTGGGGGGCAGCTGCTGTGGAGGTGACAGTGGGGACTTCACTTTTAGTCAAGATAGGTACAGAGTGCACATCTGAAACCACCAGATTCATTAATTGAAATTCTTCACCATTAATTATATAGTGTTTTTTTTAAAAAAAGGAATTAGGTCTGTACCCACATTCAACCAATTTTCCTGAGTGCTGATTTGTGATTAAACTGAAAGTTCTGTTCAAGAGCCTTGTGGAGATAACCTATGATCTCTATTATGACATTGACTAACATTGACAATTATAGAGGAGAGGACAGAGGCTAAGCTTGACCCCAATAGTATAGCATCAAGATTATTTGTTCAGGCTCTAGAGCCAGACTCTCTGGGTTCAAATCCCCACATGGCCACTTTGGAAGTGAGTCATGGAAAGAGCCCAGGAAGCCAGAGTTCAAATCTTCGATCCAGTTCTTCCTTAGCTGTGTGATCTACATCCAGCAGGCTAATCTTGCTGAATCTCAATTTTCTCCTGAGCAAATAGGATGATAATGGCTCCTTCATGGTGTTGTTCTAAAAATTAAATCAAAGCACTGTGTAAGTGGCTGGTGCACAGCAGATGCTCAGTCAGTGTTAGTTTCTTCCTTCTGCTCTTTTGTTTCTTATTAGCAATACTATGAAAAATATAAATGTCTGTGTAGAATGCAGGTTTTCCTATGTCATTTCTTAGTCACTTCTCCAAAACTAACCCTAGTTTTTGGAGAAGTATGAAGGACAAGAAATTAACCTTTCTTAGTTAGTAGGTGAATCATTACTATGGGTCCAATAGCAAATGCCCCACTGTTATATGTAAGGCTGAATTTCACAGATGTTTACTGCCTATCAAATAAAGTCCCGAAGTCATGTGACATTCTAACCATCAAATGTTAGAATGGAAGGGACCATAAAGACATGGACCAACTTATTTTTCCATTTACCCTCTCAACTTCTCACATACACTGTACAGTGAAGCCATACTATCTTTGGTTATTCCCTAAGTATACTTTAAAACATACCTCCCAATTTAGGTCTTTGTCATTCAGTTTCTTCTACCTAGAAATATTACCCCATCCTTTTAAACTAAGACAAACCTAGCCATCTATCAAGAGCTACATAAATTTAAAAGAACAGACCTTTCCTCATATGGCTGTCATGATTTTTCCAAACAGACATATGGTCTCCCTTCTCTGAATTTCTGGAGTACCAATGACATTTATACTTCTCACTATACCCTTGACTTTTAGCTATTTGTGCCTAAGTCCTCTCCTCAGCTGGGATGTGTGTTCCTTGAGGACTCCTTATCGTCTACTTCTTTATGTTATACACTGCTTAGTTCAGGACCTGAAAAAGTAGAGATTTGCTGCATAGATAATGACTTCATTTGCATTAATTAATGTATGCATTTATTATAAATATCGATGAACCACTAGAATGAATATTATTCCTGATATGAATTTTTCTTTCCTAGCAATCATCACAAAACTGGGATAAAAGGTTAAGTATTGATTCTTCGCTCCCAAGTGGCTTTGCTAGTCCAACAGATGAACTACCTCCAACTCGTATCAAGGAAAGCCACATTTTGGAAGGACTAAGAAAGCTACAGAAGCGAAAAGTGTTATTTGAACCCCCATCAGTGATAACCAAATGGGGTTATAAAGATTGCATGAACTCAAATGAAGGAATATATTCTCCAGGAATTAAGAGTAGCAGCCTCACGAAGTCTCCCCCCTGCAAACCAACTGACACAGGGAGCCCCTGCAAGGAGCCCCACAAGGCATTTGTTTATGACACAGATTCCCATGACGATGCCGATGAGGATCCTTCCTCCTTAGCGTTGATTCAAGCTGTTCCAAACCAGGCCCGCAGGATGCATGCTTGTAAATTGACCCACAGTGTTTCTGACAGTCTCTTTGGCTGGGAGCTGAATGGAAAACACTTTTCAGAAGGCACATCCTCAGTTTACTCCAGGGAAAGACCTGAAAAGCTGAGCAGTTGTGCCAGCAACTATCCCTTGGAGAGGAAGCTGTGCCCAAGTGTTCAGGCACCTCAGACACAGAGAAAGAGGGGTCCACACAGTCAGAGCCACATGGCTCTCAATCTCCAGCTTTCAGACACTGATGACAATGAAACCCTTGATGAGTTGCATATAGATAGCAGTGACGAGAAAAGCCCTTCAGACTTGTCACTGACTGCTGACACTGACAAGTCCACGGAGAATCTGGACGTCCTCATGGAACTTGGAAAATCTCAACTTGGTTCTCCTCATGAGGAGAAAAGACAAGCTTCCATCCACTTAGAGAGTAGGCCAAAGACATTCAGTTTCATTAAGCAGCAAAGGGTTGTCAAAAGGACTTCTTCAGAAGAATGTATTACTGTGATATTTGATGCAGGAGATGGCGAACCCATTGAATTCAGCTCTCACCAGGCAGGTGTTGTCACTGTTACCAAAAATGAAATTTCCATCAATCAGGCCCCAACTGGACCCAAGGCAGAACACATTGAACATTTACCTCAGGGAATTGCTTACTTACTGCCCGGAGCTGCTACAAGAGACTACACATTCTTAAAGAGACCTGAAGAGGAACCCGACAAAAACATTCCACAGGATGGTGCAGACAATGTTGCTGAGGCACCCCCCAAATCTTTCAGCCCCAGGGTAGTAACACAAAATACTCAGCAACAAAAACTGGCCAAACCAACACATATTGTGTCATCCCAGAATAATTCTAGGTCATCAGTGTCCATGGGTATCTATCAGAAGCAAGGTCTGACAAAAATCCCTGCCAGAGGCAAGTTTTTACCTCAGAAATCAAAAACAATGGAGCTTGAAACCTCCCCAAGTGTTCCTTCATCCGGTCCAGTAATTCATGAGAAATCACCAGCCTTAGCTCCTGGGAAACTTTCACGGTTCAGGAAGACTGAAGGCCCACCTTACCTCTTTGACGTACAGGCAGATTCACACATTCCAAAACACCCCACTCAACTGCCTCACAGCTCCAAAATGTCCAGCAGAAGGGACTGGGTCCAGTGCCCCAAGAGTCAGATTCCAGCCTCACAGTTGCTGTCAAGGCCCCTCACCAAGCCTAGTGACGATGGAGAGCCCCTTACAAGGGATAAGCACTGTGACCCTGGGCCAGAGACAGGGCTGAAATCACCTTCCCCTCCACCCCCTCCAGGCAGATCAGTCTCCCTGCTTATCAGGCCCAGTTATGACTATTTGCCATCACCTTCGTCTGCCAAGCCTGAGACCAGGGTCCCCAGTGAGACAGCAAGGACTGCTTTCAAATCCCCACCTCTGAAAGGATCCTCTGCTCCTATTATTTCTTCTAATCAGACCATGACAGAAATGCAGGGGAAAAAACCTGTGGCCTTCAAAAAGCCCATCTTCACTCACCCTCTGCCCTCCACAGAAACAGAGATTCAAACCAGATGCTCTGCTCGTACTCCCTCTAGCTCAGTTGTCGTGATGGCCTCGGGGCCCCCAAAGGTCTCTCCAAAGAGAGGTGTCCCCACAATACCACCTCACCAAACACTTGGGACCACACAAACAGACACAGGTTTACGGACTTCCAAGAATTGTCCTTCAACCCATGGGCCATCCTCCAAAACTGTAACTCCAGAAAGAAAAGGAAAATTGAATGACAGTGTCTCCACATCACCCAAGCCTTCTTTCTTAGGGGTAAAGGACTCACCATCATCTCAGGTTAACAGTCCCTCATCATCACCGTCCTCCAAAAGCCATAATGCCCCACATGGTTGTCAAAATGCTCATGAGAAAGGTTTGAAAACTCGCCTCCCAGTTGGGCTCAAAGTTCTCATGAAGTCTCCCCAATTGCTCAGGAAAAGTTCCACTGTGCCAGGGAAACATGAAAAAGACAGTCTCAATGAAGCCTCTAAAAGTTCTGTGGCTGCAAGCAAGTCTAAGCCAGAACACTCCAGGAATCCGACAAGCTCTGAGACCACAGTGGCTGAAAGACATGTGACTCCACTAGGTTCACAAGCACAAGACAGTTTGGCTGAAGGGTTTCCCCTGGAAGCAGCAATGCAGGAGTCCTTGGAAAATAACATCCCTGGGGCTGAGGGAAAAGATGGAATAGAAAACAGGTCTGTGAAAAGATCCCTTTCCTCCAACAAGCCACACCTGAAACCAGCACTAGGTATGAACGGAGCCAAAGCCCGAAGCCAGAGTTTCAGTGCTCACTCAGGAGACAAGCCCCCCACACCCACTGTGGAAGGGCCAGGTAAAGTCCGAACCCAGATTATTACCAACACTGCTGAGAGAGGCAATTCCCTCACCCGGCAGAGCTCCTCCACGGAAGGCTCTCCCAACAGGACCCCTTGTGCCCCCATGCCTGAAAGTCTCCCCAGTGCCATGAGTCCCCTGTGGCATACTTCCTCCAGGCAAGACTCACAAGGAAGTACAGGCAGCTCCAGCAGCCAGCAGGGAAGCCCAAGCAAGATGCCTTCGAGGATCCCTCCAAACTCCGAAGGGATCTTCACCCTGCCTGGACAGGAAGACCATGCCCAAGGAGGGTGCCCCAGTGTGGCTGCACCTGACGAACCAGGTGGCAAAAACTGCAAGTGCCCACCCACCCCAGTAGACTACCCACCAGCCCTGCAGAGCCCAGGAAGGACACAGCGTCCAAGCAGTTTTGAAACAAGCAGGATCTCTAAGCTAGAAAATTCTGGAAGGTATCCAGATACTTCTACCACCAGGACTAATGCCGTGAGCCCAGAAGCCCTCATCTCACCCACAATCGAAGAAAAGGTCATGTTGTGCATTCAGGAAAATGTGGAGAAGGGTCAAGTGCAAACAAAGTCCACATCTACAGAAACAAAGCCAAGGCCTGGGCCTTCTTTTGCCAGCTGGTTTGGTTTTCGGAGGAGTAGACTTCCTGCTCTTAGTAGCAGGAAAACGGAGGTCTCCAAAACCAAAGTGGAGAAAAAAGACACAAAGAGCTTGGGGTTTGGAAACAAGCAGCTAAAATCAGAGAGAAAAAAAGAGAAAAAGAAGCCCGAGCTACAGTGTGAGATAGAAGACGAGTTTAACAGAGACACCGAGCTGGCAGATCATCCACACGGTGGTTTGCAAAGCAAAAATAATCTGAAAACACCACAAGACATTTACGAGCAAATGAAGTTTGAACCGAGAAATAGACCCAGCCCTGTTACATGTTCAGCAAAAGATACCTTTATGACAGAACTTTTGAACAGGTAACGCATGGGCAAAGAGGGCGGAGATGTCAAGGGGTCTCGTCCATCCGCAAAGGCAGGTGTTTGCTTCCTGAACGTTAAACACCAGCCAAGCATGTTTTTCATAGAAGCAGAAATGCATAGTAGCAGTCTTTTATACATTAGCCATAATTTAAACAATGAAATAAAAGTTAGCAATAAAATGATAATTTAGTCCATGTTACTTTGTTAACCAAACCAATGGTCTTTGAAATTAAAGAATGGTAAGTTTTATCAAGGTTGAAAGAAATTCAGCCTATACTAGGAACCATGAATATACACCCACATGGCATGAAATGGAAGAAAATTAAATGTACATTTTAAAGTATGCCGATCTCATTGATTGTACCAAGCAAACGTATACTTAGAAACTTCCCAGAGGAAATTACATTTCCTGCTGATCTTGGGCCAAAAATGTATTTAACAATAATTTTTCAGTGGTTTTTATCCTCCCCCCATCTTATGAGCAGTCATAAAAATAAAGTATTATATTATCAAATCTAAATGGACACACTATTGGAATATCAGATAAAGGTTTGATCAAGGCCAGTGAGAAACACTCATCACAAGGGTTAAAGACAAAGAGATACATGGAGGTTACTTTAAACATTAAAGCATTGGGAAGTAGAGTGATTGAAGAAAAGCAATGTAATTTATCAGAGGAATCACTTTCTACCTGCAGAGTTGATAAGAGAGCAGTTCAACAGACAGAAAGTGGATCAAATAATGTTTCCTGCAGGAGTGTGTTAAAGGGCAGCTCCCAGGGCTCTTGTCTCACCAGCAGCTCCGTCAGTGCTCAAGGAAACCACAAGAAAAACATCAAAACAAAAGCCGATGTGGAAATACCAAAAGGCTCCCTGGTAAGTGCTCCACCATCCCAGTTATAAACTGTGAGGTTCTGTGATGGGCTGGTTTGAGTTCTTTCTACCTTTTGCTGGTGAAACTATATGGGCAGGAGATTATGGAGGAAAGAGAAAGCTAAAGCAAAAGAAAAAAAGATAGAGAAAGCTCAGTGATAACTATAGCAGAGAGATGATAGGCAGATTGCCAATGGACCCGGTTCCTTCCAATAACGCTGCTTTTTTTTAGCTCTGTTCAGAATGATGGCACAGGCAAATGCAGCTGCTAGTGTCATCTTCAAGTTATACCTTTGTGCTGTGAATCTGTTTTGATGATTATTTCCATCACTTCCAGCAACACAAAAATGGAATGAACATGATTAAAAAAATAGAAGTGCTAAACTATTTAAGAGAATGTTGACTATTTTGATGATTTGATTTAAGCATTTTTTTTTCCATGAAAGTTGTATGTACCAATTCATCCTATCCAAACAGAGGTATTCTGACTAAGAAATGCTTTTTGGAACTTGGCTCATTTAGTCTTTTAGCATTTAGTCTTTTAATTGAGAGGTCTGGAACTAAAGAAAAAAAAAATAGTAAAGGGACGTTGTTACATTTCTTCAGGGTATGTTAGTTTCAAATAATATTTTTGTTTTAAAATTACCTTAAACTGCACTTACTCTCTTTACATTCTTCTTGTTCTTGCATTAATTGGTTCAATGATGTTTTGTTAGTTTCTATAAATTTTAAAGCACTAAACCAAAAAATAAAATTCTCTTGCAGAATTATTGTATCCATACACATTTATACTCTTATTTAAAAGATTGTAAAATATAGTACATGCTATCATTTTATTAGGGAAAACTTGAAGTATGAAGTAATTATATATTTTTTTCTAGAGTAGTTCAAAAATGGAAGAAGTTTGAGAAATAATCACAATTGGCATTATTAGTTATTAATTCTTAGTTTAATTACTTATTGATGTTTAGGGTTCCTTAGATTTTCACAGACATACTTTAATTTGAGACAAATTCACATTTAACATTCTTTTCAAATAGCTCTTGACTCTGAAGAGCTATAAATCCATTTTTTTTCGAGCTCTGAAATCATATGCAGACTATGTTCTTTACAAAAGTTTTTCTTATCCCCCCCATTTTTACTCTTAGCTTCTATTGGTATCATTCCTTCTTTGAAAACATGAATGTGTCCCCTGCATTATAAGACCACAAATTATAAGCATATCTAAGGCTGCCCTTGTAGTGTCACTGAAAGGAAACAGAAAGAATGAACACGTAGAAATGTGCAATATGCCAGAAATTCAATCCAAACGATCTAAAACTTTGATAGCCTGGCAGAGCCCCTTATCAGACACACTCAATTTAACTGTGTCCCATTTAATATAGTTCTGACAGCTGAGGGTATATCTTCACTGTACAGAAGTACCAAAACAAAAAAGCAAAAAACTCTTCTGTTTGGCTTTTGCAATTTTATTTTGACTTTCTTATTGCTTCCTAATGCTAAAGTAATTTGCCATGCTTTTCCTCTCTCGTCTGCCATCTTTCACAGTGTAGTAATAAGTATCCTTTGGTTCTTCCAGAATATCTGCAAGAAACAGTCTTATTATTTTTTGTGAAGTACAAAGTTTCCCTAACCACCCCAAATATAAATAATCAATAGGAATATGCTAATTTTGCTAGTTAGTTGTAAGAGAAAATTAGACATGCTGGGAAGCTTTTTCGTACAGAGGAATATTATTAACCTTGATAATTGACCAGCTGGTCTTTTTTTTTTTAAAAAAAAAAAGTAAAATGCAATGTTTTTTATTTTATCTTCATAATCATCAATGTAAATGGGGCTAAAATTACGAATTTCAGGAAGGACATTGCCATAGTCTCCTTTGGGACTAGTACAAGAATAGCAGTGAAAACCTATTTCTTATATGTTGTCAGCCTATCAGAAAGGAGATTAGATGCAAAATAAGATGTTTTCTAATACCACAGCACATCAACATGAATACCCATGAACCTTTTAAAATTCAGAGTTTAAGGAAATTTTCCTCCACTAGGGCTCAAGGTAAATTTGCTACCTGCTTATTTTAAAGTTTATTGCAAAAAATTCTTCTCATAGTAGTTATTTTGGATGGAAGCAGTAGCTGCACAGAATGCATTACATATCACACTTTTTTTCCTAAATAAAACCACAGTTCAAAAACCTTATAATATATCACCATCCTAAGATTATATTTAGTTATGAGGGTCTAATGCATTATAATTATTTTAATCTACAATGATAATTGTAGGAGGATTATTTTCATACATATAACAAATTCATCTATGTAGCAGACCTCCATTTAGTTTGCTAGTAACTGCATAACCATTTTCAGGATTGCTAGATATATTCTAAAATATGTGTAAAACTCCCATTAATGCTTTGTTGAACTAAATCTTTTTCTCTTTCCAGAACCTTAATTACAGGCTTATGTCCCCATTTATGCCATCATTTACAGAGCACTTAGCTCTAATTTTTGTGTAATTTAGACAAAGGCCATGTTACTTTGTACTTTTATTCAAATTATGTAAAATCATTATAAGAGGAAAAAGGCATCCCCAGGAAAGATTGCATCAGTATTAAGTAAATAAGTCAGAAAGAAATGTACTCTGCTTGCTACATGTTGTCCTTCCTTCCTGTGGATTTAGATAATTTTCAGAAATGAGAAGTCTCAAAGGAAGAGAACTCTGGGCTCCTATTTAACTATCATTGGACAAAATAAAAATAGTTAATGAAATTAACGAGATCATATACCTTCATCATGCAGTGGAAAAAGATGGCCATTTTAATATTGGTATTTTAATTTAAATTATGAATATTCTCTTCACCCAGTGTCACACAGTCTGAAAAAAAAATCACATATGCTAATAAAAAAGCATCAAATTTTACCCCATTAAAATGGTACGGTAGTGATAAAATAGCATAAAATAGTACAATAATTACATAAATTATCATCTTATTAAGTTCTGTAAAATGTTATAATTTCAACATCCTTAATTGAACAATTCTTTTCCAAATGCCATTTTGATGCTAATAAGAAGCATGGATATTTGCCCTCCTCCTGCAAAGTTTTCTAAATGATTAACTTTTCTAAAGGTAATGCCTTTCGGGAGTTCTGCGCCAAAGATCATTTCCTGTCTCACCTAGGTTCATTGTGTTCTTTTCCTTTTCAATGAGCTTTAACATCCAAATGTCCTTTTTTTGGGAAACAATTAGTATTAGGGGATTCAGAGAATAAATACATGCAGACTTTCAGATGAAGGGCATCCCTGAATATTGGGTTTAAGTCTGAAATTAAGTATGTATACTGGTCAGTGGTAAATTATTTTCTCTTCTTTTCCTTCTGTGTCCTTTGTAAGCTCATTCCTCCTGGCCTTTTCTAATGGTAGGGGTTAACAGAAAGTAATGGATACAGTGACCCCCTCATGGGTCATCTGCTCCTCATGGGGCAGTAGCCTAGGAGAGCTGAAAGAACTAGGATCTTATCTTCAAGCATAATGCCACTGATGAATCCCCAGAGACCACATTTAAAATTTGCTGCAAAGCACATAAAGCCCTAGAAAGTTTCTGATAAGGGGTTGACAGGTAGGACCACATGATGGCTTTTCTTTTCTTTCTTAAATGTGATACTTGAAGAAAGATGAGGGTTAAGTCCTACAGAAAGGCTAGGAAACAAGTAGGGAGGTGAAGCAGGGCAGTTACACACACACTGAAAATTTTTGCTACTCTTAAAAATATAGTTTATGTATACTGGGAACACTGCCTACCTATCAGCCAGACACTAAGAAAAATATAGTAATTCTTGAGAAGATCTGGAAAGGATGACTATAACAATATGACACACTCTGGAAATTTTAATTACAGTAATGAATAGGGATCAGGAGAGCCCACTCTAACACAGAAAACCTGTATGCCCTTGAACAGATCGCTAACCCCTCTCTGAGCTGCTTTTTTCTTATCTATAAAATGAGACTCTTATTCTAATTGTTAGATTCTTTAGTTTAGAATTTCAAAGGCTGATGGAGATAATTCATCCACATTCCCCAGGTAGGTTAGCAGGGCACCCCCTTAAGTTTAAAATTGGTTAATTTAGAAAAACCTAAAGGAAATACTTTTTTACATAATAGCTGGTACAGGCTGGTAATATAAATAGGTTTCCTTGATGTTTCATTAAATGAGGATGGAATGTTTTTTGTTGGATCGTTAATGGAAAGTAAAGTGTTTGGGGGAATCGCTTCCTCAGTGGGTCTTCTCGTAGCCTTTTCACAAACTGATTACTGAGCTAGGTAAACCTGGGAATACAGATCAGCAACACATTAGCCTTGCTGATACTCATAGCACTTTTCCTCTCTGCCGTTAATAAATGTGCACCACTAGTCTACGGCCTTGCCACCCTGAACAAGCCCGATCTTGTCTGATCTGGGAAGCTAAGCAGGGTTGAGCCTGGTTAGTACTTGGATGGGAGACCACCTAGGAAGACCACATGCTGTAAGTATAAAAAATTAAAAAATAAGGGATCGTAAGCTGACAAAGTTCTTGCAATCTATGAGGTCAACCAAGAGTTGCCTTGCCTAAGAATAAATTAAAATAGATAAATAAATAGATAAATAAAAAAATAAATAAGTGAGCGTGCACTACTAGAAACAGAGCTTGTTGATGAAGCCTTTTCCCCTCATCCCCTGATCTTCCTCTGGAGATACTGACAAACAGCGGAGTACCTGCAGAACAGAAGGCTGATGGGAAAGAAAGTGATAAAACATGGCCTCTGGATATTCAACCCTTGATTAACCACTTTTTGTGAGGTTCAGGTAGCCATCCACATACTCTCTTGAGTTTGCCATCTTCTGGCTATCAGCATACACACAGAGTACACGCCATTTAAATTCTAATATTAGACAGTGGTCATAAAATATAAATAATTGGTCTTATTTCATTAAATATGAAAAATAGGAGGTAAAAAGTAAAAAACTAGATCTAGCACAAGGTCAGTATGCAACCATATGACTTTCTACTTTGTGAATATAAAATAAGGGTTTCTTAGCATTCAACTTGAGCCCCTGAGCAAATCTAACAACCTCTAATGTTTGTGCCTAAGTAGAACCCCATTGCATTCATTGCATAGTTCCCCTTATTATTATTGGCTGCCCTGGTAACTGGCTGGGATCTATTTTTTAAAAGCTATTGAAGGTCATTCATCCAAGGACTATAAGCTGGCTTGATAGTGAGGCCAAGTCTACATTGACATAGTCAAACATAATTTTGAGAATAACAAAGTGTAAATCCCAGTTTCACCATTTATACAATTACTTATCTTGTCTGTTTCTCCAGGGTCCTTACCTCTAAAATGGAGCTAACAATAGTATCCACTTCCTAGCATTGTTGTGAGGATTATGTGAACATAGGTATGAAGGGTTTAGACAGCACCTGCTACACAGTATTTACATGTTTTATGTTTTTATCATTATTGACATCGTCAATGGTATTATTACTGCTGGAGCTACTATATTGGGAAGTAACAGGCCTGGGTTTTACTTCTAGTACTGCCACTATAATACATTTAAGGAAACTTGCTGGATCTCAAAATTGTCGTTTATAAAATATTATAATTTCATTTGATTCTGTATCATTCAGCTTCTGGATATTCCAGCTAGACTATAAGGGGAATGTTTTTGACCTGAAAATCTAGATAAATGTGTCATTCCTCTAGTTAACTGAGCACATATCATAGTCTCTTCATGTTTTATTGAAAGAACAAAAAATTCATTTTTCTTAGAGAGTTATATTCTAGGAAAGGGTCAGGAAATCAGAATATATTTCTTTGTTCTTATTAAAATAACATGGTGGAAGTCACTGACTCTTGGAGAATTATATTTCCTTAGACTTTAAATTTTACTGATGGCTCTGCATTACTGACTTTATTTTAAGTATTAAAAAACAAAGCGGTTATCTCTAAAATCTTACATAGAATCAGGTGCCCTATAAATTCTCAATTTCAGAGCTTGAGTTATATTTCAGAAAATATGCTCTTACAATTAAAACATGTAATTAAAACATAGTAAAGCCAAGAGATAGAGTGAGGAAAAGTGGATTGAAGAAAATATATTTATATATGTAAATAAACACACGTGTTATAGAATGTACCATTACTCTGAGGATGGCAAAAGATGTATTTAATATAATAAATAAGAACTTACAGTAATTTTTTGTTGCTGCAGGTAAAAGAGACAAATGAAAACCTACAAGAGGATGAAGAAGATACAATTGTGGATTCTGCATTTCAGAGCCACATCATAGGTAAGAATTCATGTCTTGATACATCTTGAGCTGAGATATTTCCTACATGTGACCTTCTTTCAGACACAGTATCTTCCTGAAGACCACGTATTATGCCTCCTGCGCTATTGGGACTGTCTTATCCTCTCATACACGATTCCCTCTATCTTCTTAAACATTGGAAGCTACCGTAAAATAAGTGAGTCAAAGCAGAACCAATGGAGAAAACATGGGTGCTTGCAAAGAAATGCAGTACAAACTGATGAGGAGTACTTATCAATATAAAATGAAAATACTGTGTAAGTCAGTTTTCTCTGAGGAGAAAAGTGACCGCATCGACCCAGTTTCTATAGCAATTATCTCAAGAAGCACCTGTGTAACTACTATTTGTTAGAAATGTGGGTGGAGTGGTGGCTTTTTTAAATGTTTTTTAAATTAAATATTCTTTTATACAAAGAAGCAAAGATGTATTTAATATAATAAATAAGAACTTGTAGTTTGCCAAAAATCTTCAATTCATTTTCTTTATTATTTCTGTTAGAATCCTGATTATAGATAGCCTTGTCTCTGAAATAAGTTTGGCTTGTCAGCTATTTCTTAAAATTGTGCATAACCCTAGATTGAAGAAACTCAGGTTCCCAACCAAAGGGCTTTATTGACCTTTTTTCAGCAGTGAGGAGGTAACTGGTGATGAAGTAGCTGTCTGTGACCATGGTCCTTGTCAGGAAATAGAAGAGGTGATAACTTTAACAGCTGTGGGTCACCTTGGACACTTGCAGAAGTTGTTCCTCGGGCTCTAAAAAAGGCTATGAATAGAAGCATGCTGATTATGCAGCTGTACATAAGACACCAAGGCGTGATGGAATCATTTTTTTAAATCATACTTAGGTGTAGTAGAGTGTATTGAACTCCAAGTTCTAGGACATGACAACCCCCACAGATTTCTAGTTTTTGGTATAGTCAGTATCCACTGCTCTTGGTTAGACACTTTCATTGGAAGACCATTAGCTTTCAACTCTCAGCATCTCACTGCTCTTAACGCCACATCAGTACACTTTGCAGCTGATTTTCTAGCATACCCAACAGTCTTCTAAAAAGCTATAATTTACAGTTTATCTCAGAGAGTTATTGTGCCCCCACAGCTTAATGAGACTGGCACACCGTTATTAGTCTTTTCATTTGTAATTGGGAATACAAAAGTCTTGACAAACAGCTGAATGAGTGTAGTCTGAATAAGATTATTATTTCAAAAAGACATCCTTTATTATAGTTGTCAATGCAAAATGCTTAAATTGGTATCAGTTCTGCATAGTTAGCTAAATGCAAGTTAAATATTGTTTAACAGCCTTCAAACATGACACTATGTAAAGCCCCCAATGAGTCATCATTTTTCCATAATGAGGTCTTCTTGGGCCTATAAGATAATATATATTAACTTAGAAACTGAGTTTTATTCAAGAGAACTGCAGCAATCTAATGTTTTTAATAGACTAGCAATTCTTTAGATCCGTGTTGTTCAGCATGGTAGTCACTAGCTACTAGTGATCATTTTAGTTTCAATTTAAGTAAATTGAAATAAATGTCAGAATTCCATGTTAATATGCACATGACTAGCCTAGTCTGATAGAAGTATTAACACAAACAATCACAACCACTATATTTCTAATTGTTCTTTCCTGTTAATTAACTATTATAAAAGATTCACCTTATATATTATACAAATTATCAATAGAACTAAATGATCAGTAAGAATTCAAATAACATCGTCTCATACTAAAAATATCAGCTAGTGATAGCATGAAAAAATAATCCCCTAACTAAAGGCAGAGCATTTAGAAATTCCTGTAAAGAGCAGAAAATGTCTTTTGAGAAATTTATGGAAAAAGCCAAGCAGAACTGAGTGATAGACAAGAAAACAAGGATGTATGGAAGACTTGTGAAGTGAAGGACACCTCTTATTTTTTCTAAACCTAAAAAAGTTACAAAGAACAATCTGTCCAATAGCACAGTAGGCGAATATCCCAGTGTCCCATGGCTGACTGAAATCTGTTTACCATCCCCTAATGGCTGCATAGAAGCTCCTGCTTTCTTCTGAAAGAACTTCTGGCTCCTACTGCCAGAGGAGAGCATGACAGGGAACATGGTCTGGCCCTGAAGTTCTAGCTTTCTTTGGCTAGTTTTATGAAGTTATCTTGGTATTCTTCCCCACTCCACACCTCAGGAATCTCTTCTGGTATCCTGCTTTCCTCCTCAGTGGCCTTTAGCCAGGAGCTAATGTATTATGTGAGAAGATAATAGGTGCTCAATAGTACCCAGCTTTGACTTACTTAACAGACCACACACACGTTTGCTTCCATTTCCCAGGATGTTCCATTTCTGTATCCTGTGTCTTTTAGACTCTAGGTAGCTAATCTGGTAAACTAACTCATGTCATGGATTCCCAGATTAATCAGGTACCTTTTCATGTCACATATTTGCATTATAACACTGGTTAAATAAATTTTTACCTCTGGTTAAGAGGAACTCTTGACATCTAAAGTTTCGGGCATTCAGATCATTGTTTTGAGCAAATTATAGGGCAAGAAAGAAAGGACAGGAATCAACCCTACTTTAGACAATGAACAGCACAAGAAGCACTGTCAGGAGGAAAAGATATTTGTCATACTTTGGAGAAATGGCCTGCCTCAAGGCTAAGAAGTGAGACAAAGCCATCCTAAGCCAAATAGAGAAGACTTGGGTCACCAGGGACAACAGCCATTTTACCTTTGTAACACAGACCTTATTCTTGTAAACTTCCCAGTCTAGAGTTTGGTAGAGACAGAAGGAATCAAAGAGCCATGTAATAGATAGCTATTACTGTCAAGGAATCTGTACACTAGTTTCTGATGAAGGTCAGCAAATACAGCAGCTTCTTCACCCAGCAAAAGAGAGAAGGCCTGGACTAATGTCGAATATGTGTGGCTGTATTTCTTCAGGAGAAAAGGGAAAGTCTCATAGACTCTTAAATCAAGTACCTCAGTTACATGAAGGACAAGAATCAGGACCTAGATGCTTATGTCATCTGAACGGAAGAACTCTGCAACTTAATTTATTGTGTTCAAGCCCTAATACTACTTGACCATTAATTGTTATTCATTGGATTATCCAGACTACAATTGCTTTTATATCCAAGACTGGATTCATGTTAGTACCAGTAGCATTAGGATAGATGGGAGTGAAATAAACCCCAAAGTTCAATGGTTTAAATAAGAATAGAAATTTCTTGCTGTCATACATGATAGTCTAGAGAAAGGTGGTCCAGGCTGATAGGACAATGTCAGGCTCCTTTTATCTTTTCTCTCTGCCTCACATGCTTTCAATTCCCAAGGTCATTTATGTTCCAAAATGGCTGTTGAGAAACCTTTTTTTATGTCCAGTTTTCAACCAGCAGAAAGGAAGAAGAGATGAGGAAGAGTGTGGTCTACCCTTTTAAGAACACTTCTGGGAAGTTGACCCATCCCTTCTGCTAACAGACCAGTGGCCAGTACTTAGTCACATTGGATGAAAAACATTAGGCCATATGTCTAGCAAAATAAAATGGAAGTTCTCTTAACTCTGGAAGAAAGAGAGAATGGATATTAGTGAACATGTAGCAATCTCAGTCTGCTGCCCGCCCCATGCCAAGGTTATCTCCCTGGTAAGAACACAGATTTTTATTGCCATTTAAGAAAGCCATGAGAAAAACTCTTAGAGAGTTATCAGAGAAGATATAATTAATTTTAATGATTTATGCTAAGTTTTTGTTTTGCATAATCTGAACTAGCACTCACTGCTCTCTATTTATAGTTAATCTTGAGTAACTTTTTGAAAAAATATAGTGAACTTGAGTTAGTTTACCACCACTATATTTATGAATAAATACATAATTGATCACCCACAAAGTACATAGAGGTTCAAATAAATCTGTGGAATATAGTGCATCTAGAATTTTTCTTTCTCTAAAATTAAAACAAATAGGACAGCAGGGCTTCCAGTACTGTAGCTGCCAATCAATTAAAGTCTTTGATAATTAGCTGTCTTATTTGAAAAATATTACTAATTTTCCCTACTGTGAAAATTTGAAAAAAGTTAGAAATTCAACATAGCAAGATTGACATTTATATTAAAAATGAAATTATAGCATATCTCACAAAGTTGACCAGACTTTTACAGCTTTTTGAGTGGAAGGTTATTTGAGTCAAGTGTCACATTTTGGATAGTGTGCAGACGTATTTAGGCTTAATTGTAGGAAGAGTGAGCTATTAAAGATCAAAACAAAAGTGAGTGGAAAGTACAAATGTTCTCAATAACAACTCGGATGGATAATGTTCTGTTGACGACTAACAGACTGGCGCCAAACTGAAAACTACTTAGATAATAATGGCTAAGGATGAGGAATAGGGTAGAGTGGTTTTACATAATTTGGATCTCATATAAATACTTCCCCGGATGATGATTTCTACATTTTCCAACATACAAAGTGACATCCAAGAGGTAAAATAGAGTAATAGCCTGGGCAAGGAAATTTCCACCATTGCTGCACTGAGTTCACTCATTTAAGACAGCAAGTGACAAACCCCAAAAGGAGAGTTTTACATGGTGGCAGCCTGAAATGTAAACTCTGCCTGTCACAAAGATAGATCCATGGTAACAGGATGACGTGATTCCTTCTGACCAAGGACTGAAAATAGTTATGTTCATTTCTCTCCATTGAGTATATACTCTGTACTAATTTCTGTGCTTGGAACATTCTGCGTCATTCTCCTTGTTTCTTTCTTTGTGGCTGATTCTGTTTTTGCCATCTATCGACTTGCTCCTTATGAGGGCTTTCCTCTACCAGAGATAATCTTGAGATAAGTCTTTAGTGGACATTTCTATATTTTTTGAGCATATTGAATCCTAGTGTATGACTTTCCTCCTCTGATTTTTCACTAGAAGAATAGAGAATTGTAAACTTACAGAGTTAAAAATATGGCTTTTTTACTCCTATTAAATATTTTCACCTACAGATTGTACCAGGGGGCTGAATTCTATTTAGTTCAACAAGCCTACATAGAGCATCTTCAAAAAGCCATACCCTGTGTTAGATGCTAGGGATACAGAGATGAATAAGACACATTACCTGCACTTTATGAACTCCATCTAGTAGGGAGACAGAGAAGCAAACAGATAATTCTGATACAATGTGATCACAGATGAGATAGAGGTGTGCTCTGCATACATATGAGTGCACAGAGCAAGGTGTGGAGCCAAGCTTGGGTGAAGCCAGAAATGTTAGTTTTCCTTTGTAAGGAAAAGACAAGAGTGAAATAATTAAATATTGACCCTTAAGAACATTAACCAATGGTTTCCAAACTTTGCTGCACATCTGAATGACCTGGGAATCTTCTAAAAATATAGAACAATTAAGTCATGAGGTCTAGAGATGGGAACCAGCCATCTGCACTTTTATAAAGATCCTCAGGTGATACTAATGTGGGACAAAGTTTGGGAACCACTGTCCTAAGGGTTGAGATTCATCAGCAAAGGGGAAAGAGATGTCTTTCAACTCAAGGGAAACAGCATGAGCAAAAACCTGAAGATAAGAACAAGACACACTGTAGGAAGGTGAATCAGTGAGAGACTAGCTCAGTGAGGGTAGATTTTGAGGATGAAATACAGATAGAGCTGGATTTGTAGAATGGAACCAGATTATATGAACCTTAAAAGCCAAGCTTAGATGTTTGAACTTTTACCTACAGATAATAAGTAGACTGTGGAGATTTTTAAAAGAAGACCAACATGATAAGAAGTAGCCATCAAATCACTGTGTTGCTCACAGTCAGACTTTTAAAGTAAAACACACTTTCATTTTCTGTCCAATGGCCTTGGACCAACCAAACACACTGTCACCATGTTTCTTCATCAGTGGTTTGCTTTGATCGAGTCCTATATTTATGTAAAAGGATGGACAGCCAGGAATATTTAAGGGTACCAAAGGGCTCCCTGCCCCCAAAAGATTCCTTCTGGCAGTCTAAAAGGATGTAGCTGAATTTCCTACCCATTGGTAACTTTTTTGGTTGAGAGTTCTTAACCAATACAGACAGTCTCTGGACTGTTGTGTCTCACTGACTGATAGCAGCAGTGCATTTGTCAAGTTAACACTAACGAGACCCTACAGGAATGAGCCATGAGCCTGGTACAAAGTGAGAAGCACAAGAAGGAGTGTTTTGTTTTTTAGAAAAGTAAGGGTTGTGTTCCTCAGTTGCCAAGAGCAGAGGCAGACATGAACCCCTCAGGATGGTAGGGAAAGGGCCCTCTGGTAATAGGTGGACTCATTAGACACCTAAGTTTTGCTTTTTTTTCCCCAAAGCCAGTTGCTCAAAATACAAGGTTGGGGAGTCTGAAATAACTGTGAAGAAACCTCTTTTTGTACCATTCCCTCATTTTCTCAAGGGGCAATTAATTCACGTTAAGTGCAAGAATGTATGTGTGACTTATGGCATAGTCATAATCGGTAGGGGTCAAACAATGACCCCCAGGAAGCTGAGTGCCTCAGCACCTGAACCAAAAGGCTGCCTGATGTGACAGAAAATTCCAAACAAAGTCATACTATACTAATATCTACTCTTCATTAAGAGCTTTCTCTATGCTAGGCACTGGCCAAAGTATTAATGTGTGTTGCCTTGTTTTATCCTCACATCAACCCTGCAAGTTAGATACTGTAGTCACCCTTTGCAGATGAGGAAATGGACTCCCTGAAAGGTATATGCTTTGCCTAGCAATGTGGCAAGTATGGAGGAAAGCCAGCTTTCAAACCCAGCTTAATCCATAGCTGAGAAGTAAAGTTAAATGAACACTCAAGAATGCTAAATAATAACTAGGTACTTTTTTTAGTCACTTTGCAGGCACCAGGGACCAAGGATCCCTTCAGTAGATGTCTTGGCCAGAGGGTGCAAACTCAAATAAGGCCTGAGTCAATGGGTGAGACAGGCCAGACTTGATGTGCACATGCATATATTATATGATTGATAGGAGTTTTAAGGAATGGAGAGAACGCGACCCATCCCAGGGGAGCAGCTACTTGCCTGTTCCAGATGTCACTATAGAAGAAGGCTAGCCAAGTCTTTTCATTTTTTACAAGAAGCCAAAACTCGAGATTTTTATGTGACATATAATACATTTTAAAATGTAGGCTCAATTTTAAAAAGTAAACCTTCAGAGATTTTTTTTAATCTGGCAATATTTCAAATTAGAATTTCAAATTCACTGATATATATAGATACCACCTCTAAAAGTATAGAATATAACATAATAAATATACATGTTTTCTTAAATGTGTGATTGAGCTGCATGCAAATAATACATCCAAGTCTGGATTAGCACCAAAACTTGAGTACAGGGGGGAGAGAGTGCTGTAGCCAGTATTTATGCAAGGAGTATGTGGTAGGCTCTAGTGACCTGGAGCTAATGTGCCCAACTGTCCCAGTTTGTCTGGGACGTTCTTGGTTTTAGCATTAAAGTCCTGCATCCTGGGAAACCCCTGAGACTGGGCTGAATTGGAACAGTTGGTCACCTTACCTGGATCCTGGTGTTAAGGAACTAAACTATTGACATAATGAAAGCCTAGGGACCTGAGCAGGGTGGGATGTTAGACCCAAAACACCCCTTTCCCATTCAGGGTAAAGGTGGATTCCTAAGAGCAATGGCAACTAACCCACCCTGCAAAGGGAGATGGTGGGGATAATATGAAAGAAAGGTTAAGATACATTAGTAAAAGATGATAAAATCCATTTTCACTTAAGTGTGGTTCCCAAAAGAGAGAATAGAATGAATGGGGTAAACATAATATTAAATGAGTTAATGACTGAGAATTTTGAAAAATTTAAGAAAGTTACCAGCCCTTAGATTTAGGAAGCCAAATTCATTCTAAGCAAGATAAATAAAAAAAAAAAAAATCTGCTCTTAAGGATGGTGATTTTATTTCCTTTGGATAAATACACTGAAGTAGGACTGCTGGACTGTATGCTAGTTCTAGTTTGAAATAAAATTACTATCTTGAAGAGTTATCTGCATCTCCATGTTCATTGCAGCATTATTCATGATAGCCAAGATATGAGAACATCCTAAGTGTCTGTTGACAGATAAACCAATAAGAAATTGTGGTATGTGTACACACACACACACACACACACACACACACACACACACACATTATTCAGCCTTTAAAAAGAGGAAAATCCTGCCATTTGCAAAAATATCAATAAACCCAGAGGGCTTCATGACAAGTAAAAACAATCTAAACACAGAGAGACAAACCATGATCTCACTTACATGTGGAATCGAAAAAAGTCAAACTTATAGAAACAGAGATTACAAGAGTGGTTACTAGGGAGCTGAGGTTTAGGTGTAACTTTCAGTTAGACAATGAATGAGTTCTGGAGACTTAATGTACAGCATATGACTGCAGTTAATAATGAGGTATCCTAAACTTAAAATTTGCCGATAGAGTAAGTCTTGGTGTTCTCACCACACACACACACACACACACACACACACACACACACACACACACACACAAAGTAACTGTGAGGTCATTAATATGTTAATTAATTTGATTGTGGTAATCATTTCACATAAATGTGAACATTTCAAATAAATGTATACTTTTATCAAAACATTACATTTTATGCCTTAAATACATACCATTTTTATTTGTTAATCATACTTCAATAATGCTGGGGCAGGTGGGAAAAAAATCTACACTCAGGCAAACCTTGATAAAGTATAGAACACCAAAAATAAAGATACTAAAATAAATCAAAGAGAAAATACAGATTATCTTATAAGTAATAATAATTACAGCACAGTGAACTTTAGTACAGCAACAATGGAAGCCAGAAGACAATGGAATTATATCATCAGTGTGCTGAGAAAAGATAATTAGCAGTCTCAAAGTCAATACTGCCCGAAGTAAGATTATTCAAACAAATAAAGAATACAGCTGGCTGATGTGTAACATGCAATTCAACAATGTGGTTGTGGTTACCTTATGGAGCAACACTAGTGGGAGAAGGATGTGATCAGAGAGGGGTACAAGAGTGGCTTAAAAACAGATTAAGGTGGATTGTGGGTATTCTTTGATAATGATGACGATGATGATGATGATTTAAATATAACTATTTGTTGCAATTATTTTAAAAACAAAAATTAAAGTACCTTCCAAAGCAAAACATGTTTGTGGACTGAATTGGCCTTCAATTTGCCTTTCTGATCTATGCCATACATCCCCCATCCTCTTCCTGCCTACCTGCTAACCAGCCCATTAGCGTCTCTAGAAGAGAGGTCAGTCAAGAGAAGAGAGAAGAACCTGACCACCAATAGAAAGCTACTCATTATCGGTTCTGAAGCACATCAGGTGTCAGAGGAGTAAGTCAGAAACAGAGGTTGTGGGCAACTCTTGAATTTTAATCTCTTTGTCCTCCATGTTACCATAGATACACACATTATAGATGGACAGAACTGTCTGTGCCTTATGTGCTATTAAAGCCAGAATTTCTTCTTATAACTGAAATTAATAAAAAAAATAGTGACTAAGAAGCAGCAGTGATTTAAAAAGCAAAACAAAACAAAACAAAATCAAGCTTGAAGTCACTACAGTAAGATCGCAATCATATATGCTTAATAAAGAAGAAAAAAGCCTCAATTAAAGTGATCCTCACACTCAGTCCACAGGGATTCCCAGTGATGTGTCCATTAAGTCTGGCACATTTGAGTAAACACCTGAGCTTGAGGGAAGTGTAAAGTGCTAGAATGATAGATCAGGTAAGGGCTATGACAAATTGTGGAGATGAAAATTGAGTTGTGTAATGAAACATGCAACTGAGAGAAAAAGGAGGAAACATGATCTTGGGAACAGGATGTTCTTCACTGAAATGAACCCTTATTCAAGAGGCATGCCAGAGCCAAAGTGAATGAATATAGAGAAAGCAAAGCATCTTGGTAAATATATTACAACAGGGAGCTGATCTGGGCACTTTTTAATCACTCACAGATATGCAACCAGGGCTTAACTACTTCTAAAGAGAAACCCTCATTGTTGAAAAAGGTAGTGCCAGAGAAAATAACTTATCAATGTCAGTCATAATTTCTTTCATCAGCCAATGGATAGAATTTGAGAAGAGTCATTTAGCAATCTTCTTATCAGTGGTACCGTGCCTGCTCCACTCATTTTGCACATGATCAGATAAAAGGATAATGTTTGCTTTATCTTTGCTTTGCCTCTCTGGTATAGCTAAAAGCCTTGCAGGAAAGACAAAGAACAAGCTGAGAGGTTACCAGGTTATGAAACATTGTCACAGCCAAGCCAGAAGCATTGGATCAATTTCTAATATGTTTCTTATGTAGCTAAAATCTATACTCTGGAGATGTTATTGTTTGATTATAAAAGCTGGAAGATTTGAAGAGAGACTTTCATGCCACTGTGATAAACAGTCTCTGACTGTAACTTGATTGTGTCAACTTGCAAACCAAGGGGAAATCAGCTTTAAGGTGACTTTCTGCCCACTTGAAACTCAGCCATGTGTTCCACCTTCAGAGCCCATTTGGAAGGAATCCGATGTGTATAAGAACACATTTAGAGTAGGCATTGGTTTCCCTGCTTCTGAGTGAGTGAACTTCATTTCCTAAGATGTTATCTCCCCTCAATATTCACCCAGCCATCAAAATATTTTCTTAATGTCCAAAAGCATTTGCTTATAATTCTGCTTTAAACCAGGTCTTTTTCCTTTGTAACTCATAATTTAAAAAATGAAAGTGCTTCTATATACTGAGTTACAATTGAATCCAATTTAAAAAAGAGAAAAGTGATAAGGAGGCCATGTACCAAGGAAATTAATTTGGGAGGGGGTGGGGGGAGTCTAGTGTTAGTGCAAAATACTTCATTTCCTCAATCATCAGATGAAGATCTTATTTTAGATACTCACTAATGTTTTTAATGATTTTTTGTTCTTTCGTTTGTTTGTTTGGCCAAAACTTCTAAAACTCTTTGATGAGTAGGGGTAAACCTGAGCTTCAAAATACTTGTCCATGTCAAGTTCCCACTTCCCATGAACCTGTGAGAAGACAGAGGTTTCAATCACAGGATGTGAGTAAACTAGAAAACTTGAAAAGGTTTTTCTGGACAGGATTTGGACCTCGTTTATGACAGTAGTGTCAGCGCCACGTATGTATCTAGAGTTCCGCATTTCAAGTACTTCTGTCGATTCCCTCAACAGAGTCTCCCAGTCCCAGGCTTACTGTCACATAGGCCTACACACCAGTTCACCCTTTGCCATCTCACAGTTGGTGCTGTCAGGTGTGCTCATAGGCTCAAAGCTTCCAGGAACAGTTCTGAAAAACAAAGATCATTAATTCTCTTCCCACCTCTCTCCTGTGCTTCTCCAGGTGCCAGGGCTGTGTTTTCCTCCATTGATACAAAATCAGTGTTCCATTCAGTAATCAAAACTTTACATTTTTTCAGCCATAAATTCTCATGCAGATTTTGTGTGTGTGTGTGTGCTCTGGAAGGGTTATATGCAGGAGGGACTAAAGAGTTTTCACTGGAAAAAAATTGTACAATTTAATCAGGACATACCATGTTCAGAAATTAGACAGGATAAAATCTTGACTTTCAAAACATCTTCAGAAACATCTTTTGTCCTATTTGTCCTGATTATTTATCCAGTAAGCAGCCTAAAAAAGCTAGTTTTTCTGGGGACAGCTGCATTTAGGAAACAAATTGCACTGAAGTGTGTACCAGGACAAAGGTGAGAGAAACAGAGTCAGGATATCAGTCCTGTGGCCAACTGCAAGTAACTGGATGTCGTCATTTTGAATGATGAGGAAAGTGAGGCACAATGAGGTTTTGTGTCTATAATTCACAGCAACGAGGTGACAGCATTCATACAGAATAGGTGGACTTGGTCTAGAAGTTTCTGGCTGTAAGTCTTACACATGGAAAGAAAGGCCTATGACAGCCTTCTGTTTCTCTAGCTGGTTCTCAAGTATTACTTCCTCCACATACTGCAGATGGACTTGAACCACAGCCTCCAGTCACAGGCAGAATTTAACCAAAACCTGCTACCAGCCTACTGCCTTCCAGCTTCTCCCTCCGAAACTGTCCTCGTGCACTGATGTTATACTCATTTGATAAATTCCCATCTATGAGAAAGAGCTAGTGGGCAAAACCTATAGTTTTTTCATAGGTAGAGGTGAGTCAGTTTTATTTTCTGATACTCAAACCTCAAGTCACAGCAATAAACCAAGTTTAGTAAGTTACTAATTTTGTATTAGACATCAACTTTATTCTAGACTTTGAGCTAGACCCTAGGGATAAACAAATCGAGAATACATGGGCTCTGGATTTGATGAGCTAAGCTGATTCTGAACCAGAATCCTTATTTACATCTTTTTCTTAAACTTTAGTTGAAGATTCAGTCACTCTTATATCTGCCTCATTACTGGACTCTACAAAAAGGTCAATTTCTCTGACCTGTTTCTTAAAAATTTGATTGGACATTACTAAAAAAACTCTGATGGCCGTAGATAACCCTGTCTTTGTAAATAATTAAGAACTTAAATGCCTTAGTAGCTCCTAAATTATGTGAACTTACTCTTCTTGACATTCTGGCAAAGACAAACTTAAAAAAAAAAAAAAGATGGCCTGCAGAGCTATTGTTTAAATGTCAACTTGACTGTTGTTTATTGCATTACTTCTACAGGGAGGTATTTGCAGGTATTGTATTCACCTGAGCACTTAGTCTATGACACAGAGAAGATGAGAAGCTTAGTTGGGTGTTAGTTCTTAATAAAACCTCTTAGATATTACAAAATGATATGATAATGACAGATGAGAGAACTATTAAACCCATGTGCATTATTGTTTTATTTTAATAAAATAGCTGGATGGCTTTTGTTAATACTTTACTGTGCTTTTCAAGATTATAATAACCTTGGAAACAGTCTAATTTGAGGTCTCCCAGAAGTAGACCCAGTGAAAAGGATTCAAGGGTAAGTATATTATCAGAAAGTATAGGCAAGACCAATAGAAGTCAGGCAGAGAAGGAAACCAGCCAATGAAAGGGGTGTTAGCTACCTGGACTGGCTCTGTAATTTGCACAGCCCAAAGCAAAATGAAGTGCAGGGCCCCTTTTTCAAAAGTTATGAAGAATTTCAAGGTGGTTAGAGCAGAGCATACCCATGCTGTCACACACACACACACACACACACACATGCTGCTGGCCCTGGCTACCAGTGTGGGTGACAGAGCTTAACCTCAGGAAAACTCTTGGGTATCAACCCAACCCTCAAAGTTTGCCCACCTGAAAAGTGTGCGAGTGGGTTATTAATCACCACCTCCAATCACTGATTAGTAGAGGGCTATTTCTAGGACGGTCATCTTCAGACAAAGAGTAATTGGAAGTTCGACAGAGGCACACTCAAGTCCTTACTTAACATTGTTGATAGATAGGTTCTTTAAATAAAATGACCTATAACTAAACCAGTTTTACCATAGGCTACTTGATATAAATAAGAGTTAAGTTCCTATGGCATATTTCTAGTCACAGGATCACCAAACTTCTAAATAAAAGCATGTCTAATACTAAACATTGAAATAAATTTAAGTTCTACATATATTTAAGAAGAATTCATAAAAGCAAGCAAGATCATTCTTTTTCCAACCTGCTTATTTCAGTTTATGGTCTCAGGTAGCCAGAGCCTCTCCCGGCAGTTCAGGGCACAGCACAGGGATCTACCTTGGACAGGAAGCCTTTTTATCACAGGACACATTCATACACATCCGCTCTCAGTCAGGCTGGTACAGCATAGACATACCAGTTCACCTCTCGCGCACATTTTTGAGATGTGGGAGGGAGGACACTGGGGTCCCTGGAGAAAACCCACTCAGACATGGGAGAATGTGCAAACTCCACACAGACAGTGGCCCCAGCCAGGAATCTATTTTTTTTTCTCATCAACATTATAATTAAAATGTTGAACAAAATGATGTTATTCAAAGATCTGCTATAGTAAGTCCCCAGGAAGGTGGATGGGCCAGCAACCAGGTCCAGATCCAGTATGCAAATACCAAGGAATCCTTTGGTATTCCAAGCCAGTGCCACGTGTCTTGAAAAGTGAGCTACCCTGTTGAGTGGGACACCTACCAATATTCTCCCCTTTAAAAATAATATCCCCTTAAATCCTTTTTTTTCCACCTGCTTTTTAGCCAGCTCTGTAATAACTAAGATATCCATCATTTTCTACATGTGGAAGTTCTACTTCACTCTTTTAAAGGGCGGGGCATGGGTAGCACCTGCACTTCTGAGTTCTTAAAACTCAGGCACATTCGTCTTCCACATACGATGATACCAGACAAGCTGTTTCTTCCCCTTGGTATCTCATTTACCTCATCTTGGAAGAGGCTTTAGAATTATTCTAAGTATATATCCACAAGATTTGAGGAGTCTACATCAGAAAAAATGTTGAAAATGCAGTTCTAAAACAATGGTCTTATTTCTAAATAATAGCAATATTCCTTAAAGTTTTGGAGTGGGAGTGGGGTATTAGCAGAGTGGTTTCTATGAGCTTATCTTAGATAGGCTGTCCTACAGGTGTTTATTTAAAAGGGGTATAAAAATTATGATTTAATTGGAAAATGCCCCCCCCCCACCATTTGGCTCTTTAATCATTGCTGTGTACCATAAACAACAGTTCCTTAATTACTGTGATGGTTAATTTTATATGCCAACTTGACTAGGCCTCAGGGTACCCAGATACTTGATCAAACATCATTCTGGATATGTTCTATGAGGGTGTTTTTGGTGAGATTAACATTTAAATCGACACACTGAGCGAACAGAACAAAAAGGTTGGCCTTCCCTCAAGTAAGAGAGAATTCTTCTTGCCTCTGAGCTGGGATGTCAGTTTTTTTCTGCCTTTGGACTAGAAATGAAATATTGACTCCTCCTGGGTCTCTAGCATACAGGCCTTCAGACTGAAACTACGTTGTCAGTTCTCCTATTTCTCAGGCCCTCATACTCAGAGCAGAATTAAACTATGGGCTCTCCTAGGTCTCCAGCTTGCTGACTAATTCTATAGATCTTGGGAATTACCAGCCTCCCTAATTGCCTAAGCCAATTCCTTATAATAAACACATGCGCATGCGCACACATACACTTTGTCCTGTTTCTTTGTAGAACTCTGATGAATACAAGTACATGTAATTAGATTTTAACAGGATGATTAGAATATCAGCTAGTTAGAGGACATTGAATTGCTGTCATCTGTCCAGGTGACTAAAGATTTTAGTTCGTTTCATCCAGGCGAAGGAAAATTAAACTGAAAAATGTACTCTATAAACTGAGCAGAGGCCAGGGAGACTGCAGATGCCAAGATTCAAATATCAGACAGCCCGCATCATCACTAATTGTGTAAAACAGTAGAGTCTGCAGCCCTAATGAGACCCCAGTTATTAAAAGCCTTTCCATTTAGCAGTCCAGTTTTATGTGAGCAAACAAAACTAGACATTTGTACTTCAACTGAACCTGAAGTCAAAACTCATTTCGAAGCCTGTAAGATGTGAACCTCCCCATGGAAGTGTGTACCTCTCTGCAGAAGCACCTCCTCCCCCAAGTAGGAACAAAGGCTTGAGAGGCCTGTGCACAAGGATAGCGCCCAAGGCCCCTGGAAATCTGCATGCCTGCACACAAAATATTTATTCATTACACAGTAATGGACTCCTATTAGAGAGAATTTGTGTTTTAGAGCAAAGCTTTTCTAAGAGCAAAAATGATGACTTCAAGTGTTCATGAGAAGTTCCTGCTGAAATCAGTGGAAGTTGCTTTCCATGTAGATAATTATGCTGAGTGGCCAAAATCATGGATGACAGTTAGTGGCACTGTGCAATTCATATGTTGCTCTACTCTGCAAGAGCTGCCAGGGAACCTGGGTTAAATGGCCTTCTTCTCCTTAAACCAGCATGTCTGGGATTTTACAATGAATGGGGTGCTGTGTTGAATTTGTGCCAGGTCTTCATTTATAGACAAAACTTATATAGAATGTTGTAATGAAACTGCCAGACAGAAGGATAGTCCACAGTGCATTGAATGAGAAATTCTGGTTGTTCATAAACCCCTATATGAGACAGCAGTGCCTTAGAATCATGTACACATACTTGTTTCTGCTTCTTTAATTGCGCAGGGATTATTGAATCCAGACAGACTTTGCACAAAGCATGTGAATTCTTCCAAGTTGAACCAAGTGTTGCAGGATGATGGAGGCTTTGGAGTAGGAGCAGGCAGAGGCTGTGGGGCATGTGTCTTGCTTCACAATAAACTATACTCATTAGTGAGTTTGTATTTACAAGGACAATGAAATCCACTTCTAGGGTGATATTCTGCAGGTGCATGGAATAGCAGCTCTGATGAATTTTTCAGAAACATATGGGTTGAACTGCATTGTTCAGACTGAAGCTTTCCTTCCCCTGCACATTTTAGCAGATTTAGTTGTCAGAAAACTTTGAATCCCCAGCATGTTCCATTCTGCTGCAATCCTCAGGACCCAATAGAGAGACCCACTCAGCTACTGCCTCACTTTCCTCATTCTGCTCCATCTCTGACTCTTTCCCAGTCATTTGGGGGGAGGGAGGACCTGGGGGATAGCTAAGTGTTCTGTGATTTGCTCAAGCTTGCCAAAGACATTTCCAGCCTTTAAATTCTGAAGTTCTCTCAGCTGTCTTTGGCTTCTTTCTTAATCCCACCTTTAGCAATGCTATCAGTTGTAGCTTTCCTTTCTACTTCCCCAGCCATTCTGTTTACAAGCAAAGTCTCTAAGCCTAGCTCTAGGTATTTCCAGCATGGTCTCCAGCATTATGATTCCATTCAGCTTCCCCTTCTTCTCCATCTCTACCACCTCCTCTTCACCATGGTTAATTTCCTATTATGATCTTTTCCCCATGCTCTAAGTCTTCTCCTTATTTCAGCAGCCCCTCAATTACTATACTCCCAGTTCTTCACATTTAGAAAAAGGAGAGTTTTCTCTGGTGCCTCTTTAATCTCTTTCTTCGTGTCTTTAGGAGATCCACATTTTCTAAAGAATTAATAACTCATTCAATATTATTCAACATGCAATGATAATATCTTTCTGTTGCAAGGCCAAGTTATAACAGTTGCCCTAGATGGTACCAACATATATTCTTGATAACAATCTTTTGAATTTTTATATATTGGCCTTGGGTCAGAACAGCTGCAGCATCTCATCAGATTTTCTGTCAAATCTTGTTTACTTTTCCTAAACACCAAAGAAAGGCCAAAATAAATAAATAAATAAATAAGATACAAATTTAAAATCTAGGGTCAGAGGTGCTAAGCTTATTCCTGTGCCTTCACATCTTTCATAAGACTTCCCTAACATTTTATGAAGCAAAATAATGCAGCTAAACAGCACTCAGCCTGGAATGAGTACACCTAAATTTCTCTTACAATTTGGTTCCTTATTAATTAGGCAATCTTTGCCTTGGTTTCTGTATATGTAAACTGAATACACTGGTGTCTGTCTTCCCCAACTTGATGCATGATTTTTGGGAAAATCAAAGGAGGTGAAGTTCATGGCAGCATATTTTAAATGTAATTTGGATCCAAAGTCCAAAGGACTCCTTTGGACCAGCATCTAGGGCTCTGATAGGTACTGAGACCACAGTCATCTGCCCTCCAGTTCTCTGTTTCCGTTCCTGTTGTAATTCTAGTTGAAACACTGGTCTATATGGCTAAATAGATATTTGAGAGTGTTTTATCATGCCATTTCTCTTACATGTTTTTTAAGGGAAAAGATGCTACCTTAATGGCACCCTTCCTTAAAAGCCTAAGGCCACAACCTTTCCATTAGGTTCATTACAGAGAATGCATACAGGTGGTGAGAGCCAAAAGGCTTGGGCTCTTGATGGTAAATGTGGAAAAATAATTTGTAAAGGAAAGTCTTTTTGAAGATGAAATTTTTTTAGGTGAGATTTAAGAAGAAAAGGAAAAGAAAGTCTACATCACACTAAATAGGTTGTAAGGTACAGCAGACTGTGCATCTATTTTAAATGAGAGCTATAAAACCTCATTAGAAAGGAAATGCTGAAAAAAAAGTCTCCTGACTTGGTAACAAATGGCTCACTAGACTCCACATGGAGCGGTTATTGAATCAGAAAAAAAATGATAAATACCAGAGGAGAGAACCTAGAAGATGAGTATATTCTCAGCAACATCTCAGAATTCAGTCTAAAGAGGGAGAGTGGGGTAAGATCATAGTGGTTGCCAATAAAGGAAAGAGCTATGAACTTGGAACCAGAAGGCGTGACTTTGAATCCTCGCTGCTGTGTAAATTCTCTTGTCCTTGAGAGAGATGTGTTCCCTGCACATTTGTTTTCTCATCTGTAAAATGGAGATTATTGCTGAGACATTGTATTGCTGTAAAATTCCATTGAAATGATGTCTAAGAAAGAATGTAACAGGTGCTGTGGTTTGGTTTCCCAGTATTCATTTTCACTCGAGGGGTACAACATGATTAGGATGTAATTATAACCTTCCCTGACAGTGGTTGGCTCAGGAATCCAGGCCTGGGCCAGTCAATGAATGGTGTCCTTCCGCTGGTGTAGATAGATCTGGAAATGAGCTTGTGACTTCATTTGGCTAATTTTCACAGGATGGTCGTTGGAGGTATACAGAAAATCACATAAAGAGTCGGCTTCTTTTTTTCTCTCTAATGGGAGTATGCAGCTGAGTATATATGGAGTTGCTACAACCAGCTCCTACCAGTGTGAAGATAAAGTTGACACAGGATAGGCAAAACTATAGAGGCTCTAGATTCTGCACTGTGAGCTATTACAGCTCCTTACCATTTAATGTGTTACTTTTCACCAAGAGCATCCATACTGATTCAGAATGCCTGGTAACTGAATACAGAAAACAATACTGGAATCATATTAGTGAAGTCCATGAGCTTTTAGGCCTTGGTCTGAATTCTGGCTCTCCTACTTATAGCTATATGACCATGGGGAAATTTATTAACCTCCTTAAACCTCAGTTTCCTCATATGTAATATGTATTCATTACATATTGTATAATGAGCTGATGTTAAGCAATCAACAGTAAGCGATCATCAGCAAATGTTTTGCTACAGAAATATGAGGTATGATAGTCAAATGCATTTGCACAGAGCAGGTATGTGCTGCTTATACAGTCATGATTTAGTGTCTCTGGAGTTTGTGCATTCCCTCCCACAAGCTAGTGAGTACTGTGCTTCAGAGTCCCTGGTAAGCTCTCTGACACTGGGAATCCCCGATCCTACTGGGAGGCCAGATGATGAATAGAGAGAGCCTGAGCTTCGGAGGTGGACTTGCATTCTGTCAAGTGACCATGTTTGCTTCTGAGTTTTGCTTTCCTTCTCTGTCAAGTGGGAATAATAGCAGCTACTTTCCAAGACTGTTGAGAGGATGAAGGAATACACAATTCCCTTTATGGGCTGCCTGGATCTGCCCTAGTTTTGCTCCCTGGTGACTCTTGAAGACCCTTCCTTGCCAACATCACTTTCAGATACCTCTAAAGGTTTTTCAGTTATACATGGGGAAAGCCCTATTTCTCTGGTCAGACATGTTCCACCAAGATTGCATTTTGGATTTCAACAAATCTTTATTGACAGGCTGGGCATATAATATTTAGAATCAGGTATATTGGGATATAATTTACATACAACAAAAATTCACTCATTCTAAATGTACAGTTCCATGAGTTCTGATTAACATATATAGTTGTGTAACTATAACAATCAAGATATAGAACATTTTCATTATCCCAAAATATTCCTTCATGGCCTTCTACATTGAATTTTCTCACAATACTATTGATCTCAGATAACCACTGGTCTGCTTTCTATTACCATAGTTTTCCTTTTTCTAGAATTTTATGTGTATATAAATGGAATTAATTGCACAGTAACTAGTATTTTGGGTTTGTCTCTTTTAATTAGTGTAATGCTTTTGAGAACCATCCATGTTACTGTGTGTATCCACGGTTGTGTTTTTTGCTTTCTCATTGCTGTTTGGTATATCATTGTGTGAATGTAAGAGTTTGTTTATTCACTATCTGATGGACATTTTGGTTATTTTCAGTTTGTCCTATTGTGCATAAAGCTGCTATAAACATTTGTATATGAGTCTTCTGGTGGATACATATAGGTACTTTTTTTCTCTTGAGCAAGAGTTATTGCTGGGTCCCATGATGAGTGTATGTTTAAATTTACAAGGAACTGCCAACTGTTTTCCAAGGTAATTTTACCATCCTGAAGTCCTACAAACAGTGTATTAAAGTTCCACTTGTACCACATCCTTACCAATATTTACTATTGCTCTTTTTAATTTTAGTCATTTTTACAGTGTAGTGATATCTCATTGTAGTTTTAATTTGCATCTCCTTAATGACTGATGTTGTTGAGCATTTTTTTCTATGTTTATTTGCCATCAATATACCTTCTTTGGTAAAATATACATGTAAATATTTTGCTCAATTTTGTATTGAGTTGCTTTTCCTCTTATTATTTTGTTCTTTTCATTCTAGATCCAAATCTCTTATTAGATATACCTTTTGCTGTTTTTTCCAGGTTGTTACTTGCCTTTTCATTTTCTTAACAGTGTCTTTGAAGAGAAAATTTTATTTTTTCTTCTTAAAGAAGTCCCTTTAACATTTCTTATAATACTGGTTTGGTGGTGATGAACTCCTTTAACTTCTTCTTGTCTAGGAAGCTCTTTATCTCTCCTTTGATTCTAAATTTAGCTTTGCTAAGTAGGGTAATCTTGGTTGTAAATCCTTGCTTTTCATCATTTCAAATATTTTATTCCAGTTCCTTCTGTCCTGCAAAGTTTCTGTTGAGAAATCACTGACAATCTGTGGGAACTCTGTTATAATTGCATTTTTTTCTTGCCACTTTTAAGATTCTTTCTTTGTCTTTAGTCTTTGCCATTTTAATTATAATGTGTCTTGGTATGGGCCCCTTTGGGTTCCTCTTATTCCTCTCTGTGCATCCTGGGCTTGTATGTCTATTTCCTTCACCAGGTTAAGGAAGTTCTCCATCATTGTTTCTTCAAATAGGTTTTCAATTCCTTACTCTCTATCCTTTTTCTGGTAGCTCTATGATGCAAATGTTAGTACACTTGATATATTGTCCAAGAGATTCCTTAAACTATCCTTTTTTTAAAATTCTTTTTTCTTGTTGCTATTCTGATTGGGTCTTTTCTGACTTTTTATCTTCCAAATCACTGATTGAATTCCCTACTTTATCTAATCTACTGTTGATCCCCTCTAATGTATTCTTTATTTCAGTTATTGCATTTTTCATTTATAACTTGTTACTTTTTTATGTTATCTCCATTTTTATGTTTCTTATTTCCTTGTTGAAGTTCTCACTTAGATCATTGAGCATTCTTATGACCAGTGTTTTGAACTCTGCCTCTGGTAGATTGCTTATCTCCATTTTTTTTTTTAGTTCATATTTCTTTGTCTCCTCATTTTGGCTGCTTCCTCATCTTTGTTTCTATATATTAGGTAGGGCTTCTGTGTCTCCCAGTATTAGTAGAATGGCCTGATACAGTAGGTGTCCTATGAGGCACACTTGTTCAGTTTCCCAGGTCACCTCATCTGGGTACTCCAGGTGTGTCCCTTGTGAGGGTTATGTGTGCTCTCTTGTTGTAATTGAGCCTTGATTGTTGTTAGCACATCAGTGGAGGGAGTGACCCTCAGACTGACTGGTTGTAAGGACTACAATGAAGGAGCTCTTGTGCAGGGGCTCGCCATATGGAGGATTCACTTTAACAGGTCTCTGGTGCCTGCCAAATTTGTCTGTTGGGTATGTCATTTGTGGAGCTGGTTGGGTGCTGTTCTGATGTGGTCTGAAGCTGGCCACCAGGTGTGTTGGTTCTGGGGCCTCTTGGAAGGGGCTCTAGTGCAAGCCAAAGTCAGCCACTGCTTGTACCCTGTCTAGAATTACTTGGTATGAAATACAAAGTGATCTGCAGATGGTTGCCACTTGTTCTGGATTTGGAGGTGTCTGAGAAAGGCTAAGGTATGAACTGAGGTTGGCTCTACTTAGCAGGCTTGGGGCTGATAAGGAAGAAGTACCGGGCATGCTGAAACCCGATACTGCTTATTTGGGGTTTGTGAATCTTTAAGAGATTTCAGGAAAGTTCACAGTGGCCTATCAAAGTGGCTTGAGTAGGTCTGCAAGGTGGCAGGGTAGGATCTCAGGGAATCACCAAGGCACAGAGTATTAGGTTGAGAGAGACTCAGATATGGCATCTGTCTGTGCATGAAGATTAGGTGGAAGCAGGGCTTAACAAAAGAACAATGGATTTGTCCAGTACTCCTGTCTAGGTGAAAGCTGCCCCTTCAACCCTCAATTCACTTCCTCTTCATATTCCCTGGAGCATTTCGAGCTACTGCCCCAGTGCTGGAGCTCAGAATGAGTGAGTCTGTTGGCAAGCAAGTTCATGTGTGAGCCCTAAAAATGTCTGGAACTCCAGCCACCCTCCATTTCATTCAACCACAATCTCCACTGGTTTTCATGGCCAGAAGTTATGAATACTTCTCTTCCAAGTACTGGAACCCAGACGTGGGGAGCCTGGCTGGACCCCTTGCTCCTCATGGGGATCTCTGCAGCTTCCCAGTTTTTAACTGCCACATGTAGGGAGAGAACAGTGCATTCCAAATCTATATCCCTCCTACAATTCTTGACATGGCTTCTTCTATATGTCCTTAGTTATAGGACTTCTGTTTAGCTGGACTTCAGGCATTTTCAAGCTGGCCACTCTAGTTTTAGTTGTAATTTTGATGTGGTAGTGATAGAAGTGAACAGTGTTTACCTACTCCACCATCTTGCCTAGATCAGTTTACTTTCATATAATACTGCCTACCCTTTATGCTATTTTATATATTTTATTTCTACATATGTTAGAAATCTTGCAGTTTTATATTTGCTTCAGTAAATTACCTTTTAAAAAGATTAAAAATAAGAAAAATACATTTTACTTATACCACATATTTACCATTTTCAGTTCTCTTTATTCTTTTGTATACATCCAATATCAATTTTCCATCTACCTGTGAAACTTCCTTAATATTTCTCACATTAAAAATTCTGCAGCAATGAATTCTCTCAGCTTTTGTTTGAAAACTATTTATTTTTTCCTGGATTTTTAAAATAACTGAAAAGTTGCTTAATTAAATTAATTTTTATAAGGTTGACAGATATTTTTTTACCCCTCACAGCACATTAAAGATGTCACTTCACTGTCTTCTGGCTTATGTAGTGTCTGACTGTCAGTTTTATCTTCATTATTTTCTGCATATTTCTCAGTTGCTTTTAAGATTTTGTCTTTATCGTCAATATTCAGCAATTTGATGTGCCTTAATGTGGTTTTCTCCATGTTGGTTTTGGTTGGGATTCTTTGAATCTCTTAAATTTGGAATTCGTAGTTTTTATTAACTATGGTACATTTTCAGTTATTTCTTTACACAATTTTTTCTTTGCTTTTCCTTCCCAGGTCACTCATGCTCTGTTTATTTCTTTAAATCTTTATTTGGAGTAACTTATACTGTTATATGTTCAAATTGACTCAGACTTTTTCCACTATATCTAATATTTTGTTAATCTGTTATTAATCCTATATAGTGTATTTTTTTCATTTAAATATGTTTTTTTTTCTACCTATAATTTCCATTTGGGTATTTTTCATTTTTTTCATGTCTCCTAATTACATTCCAGGTTAATTTTTATCTTTGTACATATTTATAATGTCTATAATATTTTTACGTCTTTGATAATTTTCTCACTACTATGTTTGTTTCTATTATTGATTGTTCTTTTGGATGTAGATTATATTTTCCTGCTTTTTTGCATGCCTGGTGATTTAAAATTTATTTTTCTGTTACAGTTTACATAGAAGATATTAGTTTCAGGTGTACAACATGGTTATTAGACATTTATATACTTTTCAGTGTGATCTACCCATCTGCATGCCTGGTGATTTTTGATTGGATGCTAGAGATTGTAAATTTACATTGTTGAGTGCTTGACTTCAGGATTCCTGTAAAGACTATTAGATTTTGTCCTGGAGTGCATTTAAAGTATTTACAGATTAGTTTTATTTTTCAAGGCTTGCTTTTAAATTTTGTTATGACAAGTGTAAGAAAGCCTTTTACTAGGTATAATATAGCCTCATCACTCAGGGTTGACCCTTCTAAGGGGGTCATGTATTGGAAGGACTGTCCTCTGTGGATGGTGGAAATATAAACTATTTTCAGCCTTATGTGAGATCAAAAAATTATTTAACTTACTGCTTCATTGTGATTGCTTCTATGACCTCATGAATTTTACCTCATGTATGTGCAGACCAGTGCATAGCTGAGGACGATAGGGAAACTTCTGCTATTACCTTTTCTTTTCAATACAGTGTCCTGAAAATTCTAGCTGCCTTAACAACACCCTCCCACACACACAGAAGCAGAAATCTCTATGTTTTTACTGATATCCATATCCTCTGGTCTGCTGGATTTCATTACTTCTTTATTATCTTCCTGTAAAGACAGTCATGAAATATTAGTGAGTGGAAAGTGGCAGCTGAAGTTGAAAGATAGGTTCATATCAACTTCAGCTTTCTCTTTGCCCACATTTCAAGTACAGTCATATAAAAGAAAAACAAAAGATCCTTGAATATTCACTTAGACTAGATTACCTTATAATAATTAAAATCTTGAACCAAGCAATTAAGGCATGGTAAAGTGAATATTGAAAAAGTTCAGGGATATGAATACTTGAATTTTCTTCCTTTCTGCACATAATTTGAAAAATCATTAATATCGATTAAATACAGAGACAAATAGAGAAAAACAGAGATAAATAGAGAAAAACTTTAAATTCTTATCTTTCTGGAGACTTTCATTAAATATCTGTAAATATAGTTTTTATATTACATATGTATTACAATATAAGCAGACTAAAATAATGCATAGTTTTAGACTATGAACATTTTTAATTTAACAATACTATCCTAATAATATAGAGGATGCTTTAGCTCCTATAAACATCTTTAATAAATTTTTATCTTTTGCTAAATTGATAGATCTGAATCTCCCATGCTTCATTGTGTTTACATGCTTCTTATCAAATAAAGCTGTTTTGAATCTTTTTCTATAGCACCTTACCCCCAGCTTATTTTTTCTTCCTCTTATCTGTCATATGAACAATTTTTATCCAGGCAACTATGAAATGAAGAGTAGACACAGTTGTTCATATAACTCAGCAAACCTGATGTGGAGTATAAAAGATTTAGAGAGACACAGTTACCAATAGTAGACTTCTATGTATATCAGATTCACCAGATAATTTTTCAACTTTTTACTTCACTTTGGCAGAACAGATAGAGATGGAGTGAGAATCCATGAGAAAGGGTAGATCATTGAACAGGTATTTTGAGATAGATATGCTGTATCTTCTATAAAGGGAAATTATTTGGGAATGTGATCTGAGAATGTAATGAGTCTAAGAAAGGAGAATTAGTAAACATCGTTCAGATTAAACAAAGATATAAGCAAATAACTAAATTATAATTAGATTGGGTGAAAAAAAAAAGTTGAGAACAGAGTTATTTTCTCATGGATAGAGGATAAGCAAGGAAAACAAGAAAAAAGGAGAGAGATAGCTGGCATTTCAATTAGAAAAATGGCCACAGATTAGGGCTGTAATTATCACAGTTCTACCTTTCTGCAATTCTCTAGAAAATAGCATTTGCTAATGGAAGTATGGTGGTGGTCATTGTTGTTTTCAGTTAGGAAAAAAGTCAAACTAAGGAGGATCTACTTGACATATGAATGGGAAAGTGGTCAAGAAGTAATCATTCTTTGTGGGAAGTTGGGAGGAATCTGTGTTGTATTCTCATTATCAAGAACTTTGAATTGGAAGTGATGACTCCTAAAACAAAATGTAGGAATCTGGGATTCAAGTCTTGTCCTAAATCACATTAGCCTACTATTATTTAGCACAGTAAATACTTTGTACAAGTCTGGGTACTGTTTTATAAGATAAGCAGAGCAGTATAGCAAGATATGAAGGAGTTATGTGAAGATTTTTTTTATGTGAAGATTTTTCATTCTGGAGGCATAAGAGAATAGAGATAATTATTAAAATTTATAAAATTAAGAAGAGTTTGGAAAGTTACATAACAAACTCCAGAATACTAGATCACGAGCCACCCCCAGAACTTAGAAAAGGTTGTTTTAATGTCAGTGATCGAGAGAAGAACATCTAATAGAAAATTTAAAAATTTTTGCTCAGGGGTTATGCCAGCTGAATATGTAAATAAATTCAAGAAGGATTTCTATGAATTCATGATATTCATGGGCATTTGAAACATTTCTAACCCTTTCCTTGAGTAATACCCCACCATAATATATTTTAGTATCAGACACAGAATAATGGTCTACCAGACACCAACCTGGCCTGAGGTGGCATGTCTTTTATATTCATTTAAATAACTTGTCTTTTTTCTTCATGGTCTGATTCTTTAATTTTCTGTCATGTTAATTCCCTATATTTTTCTCATATGCATCCCTATGGAGCAGTGTACCAAATCCCCCAAATCCCTGTCTTCCTTTATATCAAAAAGGGCATAAGGGATTGGAAACAAATTTACATTCTCCATATACTTTTCAAGTCCTAGAGAGCTTAAATCCAGTTTGAACTTAGAGGCTAAGTGTTTTCATGCATTCCAAAGCAATCAAATTGAATTTACCTCTCCAGAGTTCATCTAAATGCCACAGCCCAAAGTTACCCAATGGTTGTGAATAAATAGCCAGTACAATCATTTTTTACTACTTTGACAAAACCATGGGGTAAATTTAGAATAAATAACTTATATTTAATTGACGTAGCTCTGGCAGCAGGCTTAGGTTCTCTCTGTGTCTTTTTTTAGCTTGTTTCAGCAATACAGATGAAGAGAAAGATGTGCAAATAAAGAGATCTGTTCTTCCATCTGTAGTTTAAGTTTCTGTTGCCAATACCACACATAGCTTAAAGATGTTTAGAAAGCTTGAAGAAAATTCATACAAAGACTTTTTTACATGACTACTTGCATTGTAGAAAAGCATGCCAATTAATAATATGGTATGAACATGAAACACCAATAAGTCACTCTTTATGACTGGTGAATTGTATTGGGAACTCATTACATGTTTGGTTGAAATTTTTGCAGATATGATCAAAGTTTTCAAAGTAAAAAAGAATTTGGGTTTTTGAATTTTCTATTTTCCTAGGACTAAGTGTTGAAGAGGAAAAAAATAGTGATTACTAAAGTTGTTTGTTTGCTTCTATAAGAGAAAATAGATCGTTGCACAGAAGCAAGAATAATATTTTAGGATAAATGTGCTGTACCTTCACTAACTGAAAATCATGGCTTACTAATTTGGGAATGTTATATGAAAATGCAGTAAGTCTGTGAATAAAGGAGCATCAGTAAATGTTATTTATTTAAGTTTTTTAAAAGCCTTTCCAGGTGCCAACTCCAAAATAGATTTCTTAAGAAAATGGACTCCATTCTTACTATACATGAGGCAACTTGAAACCAACTCCAAGTGCTTTGCTTTGTATTCATAATTGCTAATTAATAATTAATAATAACTGACCCCTAAGTAAATGGTTGCCAAAAGTAATTGTTTAGGAAATAGCCAGGGTAGTTGTTTAGCAAAATGTCCCCAGATGCTTCAGTGGAACACTAACCACACAGACGAAAGTTTGGTTTGCCTTGAATTTCTTCAGTGTGTGTATTACAAAACCACACTTCGCCTCTCCTTGACTGCCACTTATGAAAACTTATAGAGCACCTATTTGTAATGAGCACTTTCTTGCTTTATTACAAATGAGCTGTGGTTAAATGAGGTCAGAATAGTTTTTGTTTTTGGCTTCAAGATGCCATCTTTGATCAGACTTGAAGATTATCACATTTAGATATCTATTCTACAACCAGTGTACTGTCACTATTTTTACTCCATGGACATCACTGAATAAGCTTCATCCAGGAACTCAGAGTTCTTGAACCACTTTTTAATACGTGAATTTATAACCACATTTCTAACTATAACTAAAATGTATTTGGAGAAGGTGGGAATAAGAAGTTAATTTTATTTTTTAACCAAGTAAATATATGCACATCATTTTTAAAACCAAATATTACTAAAAGATATGAAACACAAAACAATAGTTTTTGTTCTCCATCTCTATCCACCCCTGGTTCGAGATCAGAATAGTTTTTTAAATTCTTTGTTACCACATAACTAGCAAGTAGTCAAAAAGATCTTCAAGCCTAGTCTTTCCAACTCTGAAGTCTATTCTCTTTTCATTTCATTCTTCTGAATATACAAAGGAACTTAGAACTCAAATGAGGATTTCTTAGACCTATCCTATAAAATCATCTCTTTGGCCAGATAAATTGATTATACCAAAATTTTGGTTTACAAATTCAGCAATTAAAGATTTATAAGCTATCATCTGTGAGAAAAAGTTGAGACATTTTAATTTGTAAAAGAGAAGACTAAGGAAAAAATAGTTAATGATATTTCCCAAACACTCAAAATCATTGCTAATTCAGATTCTACTAACTCGGAAATTTATATTAACTGAAACAATGTTGGAAATAAACTTGTTTCTTTGCAGCTATTTTTAAAGGTAATGTTCCTGTGTAACAGAATAGTGAAAAAACAAGTTTGCAAGAAGCATAGGTAACTCAGTTAAGAGAACAAATTGTTTTAAAAGAGAAACTCACTGTAAATACATCTAGGAAGTTACTGAGAAATCTCATCCACTTATTACAAATGAATCCTAGGAACTTGACTCTGTGAGAACTTAGTTCTTATACTACTGTGGGTATTGATGTTAAATGTGATGCCATCACTCAGCATGGTATCTAGAATCACTGGAGATAAGGGCTAGGGTAATGATGCCATGCTAGCTTTTGCTAGACGTGAGACCTTCTGACCCAGTGATGCTTTGAAGTGGGGGCAGGGACTGTGGAAGATGCTAAAGTAGCATTTTGTGGAGCTATCTTTAATCTTGGTCACTGACCCTTGATCTAATGGTTTAGAAGTATTAAGAAATAAGTCTCTAAAATATTCAATAATTCTGAATGATCTTATCCCTCTGGCTATATGAATTAATAAAGTCTGGCTGTATGTGAAAAATAGCTACACAGAAGAGGAAAGTCAGCTGTTTGGTTGCCGAAGTCAGAACAAAAAGCAGTAGGTTGGAATTTCAAAAGGAAAGGTTCATATTCAGTTTAACTTAAGGAAGAACTTTCTAAAGATTAGAGCTGTTTTTCATCCACTTATTCTTTCATTACCTTCAATGAGCACAGACTATATATCAGGCTCTATACTGAGCACTGGTGATAGAGAAGAAATCAGCCACTCTATCGGCTTATAATTATGATTAACTCAGCAAATAATTACTACGATAGAATAAGGGCAATATAGAATCAAGAATGGGTTGGTATGGAGCTACTAAAGAGATGAAAAAAATTTAGTCTGCTCCTAGGGTGCTTACAGTCTAGTAACACTGGTTTTGAGAATTATTGCCATTTTCTGAATAATAGCTATATACTTGTTTGAGGCACCATACTATCTTTATTACATGCTTTGTTTCTAGTCCTCAAAGCACTATGATGAAAGTTATATGATCTAATTATCAGATGAGGAAACTAAAGCCACCTGCTGAGGCACCTGGTACAAGGAGCAGAAGTGGGGATGCTCATTAACAAGCTGAGTGGAGATTTTATATTATGCATCCTAAGTTAACAGTTGAAAATTTCCTGTTGGAAATGTTTCTCTAAAATTTCTTCTCCACCATTCACCCACCTATTCAACAGAACTTTACCCTTTTTGGCTGCCAATACCCAGGTTGCTCATCTCCCTCTTAGGTATGATAACTTCCCTCTTTACTGAAGCTCTAATGCCAGACAGTGTTCCTAATCCAAGCACTCTCAACAGTTTTCCTTAAAAAAAGGACTTAGAAATTCCCATATTGGCTGCTAAGAGACTAAAAAGGTATCTGTCTCCTTGCCTGCCAGAGATATGCATGGTAATGTATTCGAGTTGTGAGTTAAGGAAGATCCTAAGTCCACTCTAAGTAAGAAAGTCTGTAGAATTCTGCTGCCAACATGCCCTCAATGGATTCCAGGTGTAGTGAGATGTTGAGCCCTGAGCTCTCAGGTGGCCAGTGGTCCTGGGAGAGCCGGTGTTTTCCTCATTGAGCCCTATATTTTCTGTGTGCCACGACTTTAAAAGGACTGAGAAACAGTGCGGTAAGTCATCTCATGAAATATTTGGAAATAATTGGTGATAACTGAGAACTTACCTTAAGAAATAGAGAGAAAGCAAATAGGACAATGAGAAGTAGGTGGGAGGGCTCACCAGGGCCAGAGACGTAACTGGTGACCTTAGAAGAGTGAAATCTGCTGGTCCATTCAGTGACCCAATGCTTGAACTCATTAGCAGGTGTTCTCATAGCCACAAATATGAACTTAAACTTGTCAAGATCAAGACTGAATCAACTCATTCGAGATGCAAGACTGACTTATCCATTTGAACTTTGTTCCTATTACAGCCATTTAATTATTTTATGAGTTCTTATAATTCTCTGAGGAAAATGCTGGCTTCAGAATTACAGTATCCAACCCTTCTTCAGGTTATAATATTTTTATTAACTGTGAGAAACTTGCAGTGCCTTGAAGAAACTACATAAAGAAGATGTCAGCATTTTCAATATAAGCTCCATTTCCAAAGGTTTATGCATTCTGGAGAAATTTGCTTGTGGGTGAAACTTGACATATAGTGCCTAAGTTCCTGACTGTCCATACCTCATTTCATAGGTACTTATGAATGAGTCCCTCAAATTCACTACATTTGGCAACTATAATTTTTAGAAATAAAAATGGCTTTAATAGCAATTGGTTTCTGTGTTTAATGCCAGTGCACACAATTCTCTGAGAATCAGAGCAGTCAGGAATACCAAAAATCTTGTTTTATACATTCTGGTATGACATTAATGTGAAGGGAAAGAAAAATAATTTAAAGGGACAGATACTAGAAAATGTTGTTCTTGGAAGGATATCAGACATAGACATCCTTCATAATTTTTTCTACCACAGATCCCTTCTCATGCATTTCCTGCCTAGTGTGATAAGCCAGGCCAACATACCCAGGCTTTGCTGTCTAGGATCTTTCCTCAGAAATCACTGAAAAGGCAACCAATAATCTCACTTTGTTTTTTGAGCCTCCATTGGAGGGGACCGGTATAAGTGCTCCCTGAACCATAAAATACTTGGTGAAGAGAGAGTTCTTAGACAAAGCCAGAAACACATTGCCCATGGAGGCAATACAGAGAGGTGAAATAAATGTCAAAAAAAACCATGGCATGGAAGTCTACAGATACAATCCTAGAGAGCACAGGGAAGAGTTACTAGGCAGTTGTGATTCGCAAGAACCATGTAGATCAGGGTGCATAGTCATCCTGAGTAGGGGCAGCAATTGCCTAGATACTGGGCTTGTTAACTATAGACTCCAACCTCAGGATAAGGAGCATGGGAATCAGCTAAAATTCAGGAGCCTGCACCAATTTCAGAAGGGAAGTTGGGCACCTAGCCAAGAAACAATGACCATTCTATGAGTCTTCTGCTTACAAGGCTGCCTCAGTGGCTATTGACTGAGTGGACCCCACTTCTGGATTTACCTGTGCTTTTGGAGGGACTCAGTACAGCTCGGTGGCTAAGCACCTGGTCATTTCAGTCAGGCAAGCCTAGATTCAAATCCAAGCTCTTTATAGCATATGGCCTTGGAAAAGTTATTTAACCTTTTGAGCTAGGATTTCTCATTTGGAAATGACAAAATAGCTCTTTCACCTTTAGGTGGTAAAAATAGAGAGATGATACAAAGAAAGCAGTGAGCTTCTAGTAGCTGTAATAAGCAGCCAAACTTGATGATCTATCTTCACAAAAAGAGATGCCCCAGTGTTCCTCCATGCTGAGCGTTCTTCAGTTTAGGCCATCCTTACGGGATAAATTGGGGTAAATTTTTATGGCAAGCAGCCCTGGCATGTAGCGACTAACCCATCTTAGCTGTTACAGCTATGAATCTTTGATTTCTGTCCTCAAAGACTGGGTTGGTCCTGATGAAGGTTCACTTTCCTGTGAAACTGAAAAAGTTCAGACATTTAGAATTGCACCAAGTACAACACATGGACATGCTAAATCTGAGTGTTGTGTATCTAGCCTAAAATGAAGAAAGGACAGGATCTTTCTTTTTGAACTCACCTGGCAACACCTCCCCATGCAAACAGCTTATCATTTCTCAAAAATGCCATTCTGTAACAATTAAGTATCTTTAATTAGGAGGAAATGAATAGAGAAGACAAATAATCTGTAAAGATGGTTGAGAGTAAAGCTGACCAGGTAGAATCCCTGAAGTGAATAGGGCTAAAACTTAGCCCTTGTGATCCTGGGAAGATCTCAGACCATAGCCATATGATTCAGGGCTCCTGCAGTCCTTGACTGGTCTCTGATATTCGACAGTATATGACATGGCTAAATGGTACCATACAGCAGAGGGGCTATCTCCATCTCCCTACTAAATATCCCTTTAGAGACTGAAGCTTCTCTTTTGACAGGGCCCTCATTTTTCTAGTGCTTCCAAAACTAAGCACCAACCCTACTAGAATCTACAAAAGTCAACTCTCTATGCAGCCCCTTTGCTTTTATTTTAGTATTAGAAAACTCCCAGATTTCTACTAGTCACTCAGAGCAAAGAGGTTTTCAGGGGTGGGAGTGAGGGCAGATTCTGAAGTCTAAATACTAATTGCTGAGTATAAAAGGAGATTGCATAAGAAAGGTACTTAAAGATAAACTATTTACCTATCATATATCTATTAATACCTAATAAATATACTAAGCATTTTGTGTATGTTGCCATTCATTATTTCATTTTTTCAGCTATGCTAGGTGTCATTCTCAATTCTAGAGATTTGATAATGAACATATTTTTATCCTCACAGCAACCCTAAAAAGAATCTGAGACCTCAAGAGATCACAGATCTTGTGCAAGAGTTCATATAATTAGTTATTGGCAGATATCACAGTCCAAGCCACTGTTCCATGAAGCACCACTGAAATGTTAGCTATTGAGCCAATTGATACAAAGATTACTCATATCCTATTATATTCTCCATTGCACCTAATATGGTGCTGAGTTGCACTTCTTAGTCCTAAACTTATAAAATCCTGATATAAATTTTACTAAGGATGTTTCATTCTAAGATTAGCATATAAACAGGAGATTTTGGGGGTGACAAGCGAATCTTGGGAGCTGTCTTGGATAAACCATACCACTATTTCAGAAATTAAATATGTAATAATTGTTTCAATTATTGTATTTTTTTCTGTACATAAAATTTTTTGAAGATGAGATATCATTAGCAGACTGTCACACAAATATGGTGGAATCAACTTAATTTGTCTTAGAGACTAGTGGAATCCCTGGGAATGACAAGAAATCCAAAAAGTACTGATGAGTTTTGTCATTGCATAGAGTGAAAGAACTTAGCTCTATAGTCTTTTCATTAAGACTTCAAATGGCAATTGAGTCAAATGAAGCCCCCATAATAAGTGATGTTTCCACCTATAAGGTAACTTTCAGGATGACCCTTATAGAATTACTTGTCCTCATAGTCAAATTGAGAGGTCACAGACTTAATTAACAGCAGAATGAGTGATGAATCATGTAAGAAATGTACAATTATCTTTGTTAGGACATTGATTTGTTAGGTATGCTTATTACTTTTAGTTAATAAATTTTACTTAATTGGTTGAAGTCATATGATTCCCAATTGAAATAAGGATGATCAAAAATAATTTTTATTCTCTAATGACTGTTGATTTTCTGTTATAACTCCGGAGAGCTATTTTGGGTATATATTGCACATGTGCCTTTTGTGTCAGTACCTGCTGGTCTTCTTACCTTATATTATGTGAAAGGAATCTTTTCATGTTCAATTAAATGTCTGTTTCATGCCACTCCCTGAAAATTTACTACATCATGAATAGGATTTCTTCCTTCTAGATGTCCTCTCTCCTCCAGATCAAATCCAAATGCTCATGACCCTTTTATCTTTCTGTGAGAGCCATCTCTGATCTTTACTATGTTTCTATGTCTAGAATCAAACTGCCAGATGAGGACACTGGACAGTGGGATCGGAACCTTCCCACTCCCAGACGCAGGGAGTCGCTCAATGGGACGATACCTGTGTCAAGCAGACTCCCCAGAGGACACTGAGCCCATTCTGTCTCTCCAGCCAGCCCACTGTGCAGCTCCTTCCATCAGAGCCCAGACCCTTGAACGAGAAATGCCTTCCTCAGCTGATAGCCAGGGCTCGGCAGACACCACTATTGTTCATTCCTCATCTGACCCCATCATGGTTGCCGGGGGGATACGACCTCTTCAAAGTCGCCTCCCAAAACCAGCCTCCTCAGGTAAAATGCCTTTCCAAATTAGATTGTTTTCCCATCCAAAAAATGCACTTGCTAACAAAATAGGAAACAAGCAGTTGAAAAGGTTTCCACCAAAAGGTCAGTGAGTGACCTCTGCCCAGTAGAAATGTGGATGCATGAAAATCCCTGTATGTCCTCAAAAGAAAAGTAAAAAGCAGTAAACACTGTCTACTCTTAAGACATTGTATTAAGGAGTATATACATATATAAAGGAAGGAAGCATGTAAGCACAGGTACATAGTATGTAATTTGATTAAGAAAAAAAACACAACACACACATGGGCTTTGCTTTGATCTTTTAAAACTTAACTCTGAATATAAACCAATTTAGATTCAAGACATAAATTTAACTGAAATGTTGTTTGCCATCCAATGAGAAACCTATGTTTTCTGACATAATCCTATCTTGTTCAAATAAATTTATATGTTGAACTATAAAAAACTTAGCTTGATACGCCAGCAGTAGGCTGTGCATTAACTGCAAAAGAATGGAGAGAGTCTTCCCACTGAGAAGTGCTATCTTTGGTTGCAGTCAACTGAAACAAGCTTTCATGATTAAAGCTAGGCCTGGGCTAAGGGTCGGAGTTTTTTTTATTGTTCCTTCAAGATTAAAACTATTTTTTACAGCTCAGGATGGCACTGCATAAATTTTAACTTGTATGGTTTATATTGCATTTATGACATACATAAGCATATAAAATAGGACTCTAAAGACTTTCATTCATGATTTGATGATTAGAAAGGAGCCACAAGTAGAGATTATACTATAGACTTCTGAGAAATTAGAAGACTTTTAATTAAATATCTTCGAATGACTGTGATTGGCTATCCCCAGGGCTGAGTTCTTCCTTCATACCATAATACTAACTGCCATGAATGTTTCATCACAAACTTCTGCTCATTTCAAGCCAAGGCTACATTTTAGAAAGCTGGAATGTATATTAAAATAAATGCATTGTTAATTAATGACACAGCCTCCAGAGATTCAGGGATGAAATCCTAGTTATAGATTATATGCTCTATGCCTGAATAGTCACATGTGTGGCCTCAATTCAGCGGCAGGTTGCCGACTAGACACCATGATTAAACACTGTCATTATAACAAATTGAATAGAAACCACAAGCCTTGAATTGCTTCATAGGAAGGGAATAGGAAGGAGATTGTTCTGATCTTGCTGCTAATATTCACTGCACCGGTTTTCTAAGGTTTCTGCCTTAATTAAATTGTCATGAAGAGTTGTAAAAAAGTAGCATGTGGTAGAGAGTGAGGTCAACACGCTGCAGGACACTTTTTTGTGTCACCCATCCTAAAGCTTTCTGTCCACCAAATGATATTGTGACCATGCTCCAGAGCAGCAGTCCCCATCCTTTTTGGCACCAGGGACCGGTGCTCCTATGAGATTCTAATACCTAACGACCTGAGATGGAGCTGAGGTGGTGATGCCAGCTCCAGGGAGCAATTGAAAATACAGATGAAGCTTCCCTCACTCCCCGCCACTCACCTCTTGCTGTGCAGCCCAGTTCCTGACAGGCCACTGACCTTACTGGTCTGCAGTCTGGGGCTTGGAGACCCCTGCTCCAGAGGCAGGGCCATCTTTCCAAGGCTTCTTTTTTCTCTGAAGCCATTGGTTACTCATTTTAAAAACTCAGAAATGGGGAATTAGCTGGAACAAAAGGCAAATGGTTTGGAGCAGTAACTTTCTATTTGATGTATGCATTTGAGTTGGTTTTTCTCTTATCCTTATATCAAAAATGGAAATAACTGTGCAAACTTCAGACTGTTGATGAAAATACAATTACTTTGCTTCCGCTGATAGCAAAACGCTGTTGAGAGGCTATCACAGCATGTCCTGTTGATAATCATTGAGGCTAGAAGATAATAACAGCAATTCTCCTTTCTGGTGTGAGAAGGAATATACTTTGCACGTTAATCTACTATTGTGGGTAATGGAGAAACATCCTTTAATTGTTCTGTTAATTACATCCTCACTACTCAAAATACAATCCATGGGCCAGAATCATCAGCATCATCTGGGCACTTATCAGAAATGCAGAATCTCCTAAATCTACTAAATAAAAATCTGCAATTAACAAATCTCCAAATCTACTAAATAAAAATCTGCAATTAACAAAAGCTCAGCTAATGCACATGCAAATCAAAGCTTAAGAAGTACTACCTTGCAAGGTCTTTAAGGGCCTCTGAGAAAAACTTCTCTAGCCACATTATTCAAAATGACCTTCACAAGTATTTTAGAGGAATAAGGGTCCCCTTCTCAAATACACTTGGGAAAAGCTGAAAATTTACATCCTCCCTTTTGGAAATTATGACAATTCCCATTAGACCGTGAAGGCTCTGAGAAACCCTCTAACAAGGAAACTTTTTTATTTGATGACAAGCACTATTTGAGAAATAATCAGTGTTTCCCAAACAGTTTGCCCACTGAACCTTTTCTAATATGAAAAAACTATTGATGTTTTGTGGAAAAGTGGTCCAAAGACAGTTTGCCTTCGAGCCTCCAGAGTGGCCATCCTTTATGAAAATACATAATTAATTCAACTGTATCTGTTGGGAAAAGCAGCTTTCATTCTATTTGGACCTTTCCTTATTATTTCTGATTATCTTCCCCCATCTTCCTACCTGAACTTGTAAAGAGTTGAAAAAACTGATTATGATTTTTATATACATTTCCTCATTTAGGAAAAATCAATTCCCCAGTGCAGAATGAAGTAGAATCAAGGCCTCAGACTTGTTCATCATTCAAATATGCTGAAGACACAATGGAAAGGGAGCTGCTTCAAGACTGGGGAGGTGAAGACCCCTCTGGGGAGACCCAGGTAAGGGATGGCTGACAGGAGGATGCCCTCCACCTGTTAATCCTGATGGTGAACTCCTTAAACACTTTTGTGATCTATCTAAGTCAAATTTGTTGTTGGTTCAGTAACTAAAAGTCCAGGCTCAAGGCTCACCTTTTTTACTGAATTACTAAGGAACACCATAGGTTCTTGAGCAGAATTCAAAGTGCTTCCATGGATCTGTACCATGATTCTCAAGGTGCAGATACTCTGCCCTGGTAAGACGTGGTTGAACACAAATTCTCTCTCCCAAGTCATAAGAGCCCCATTTAAAGTGATTTGATGATATTTTTTCATTATCTCCTCAGTTACTTTAACTTTTACTTTGTTCCTATGAGATAGGTAAAACAGGTATAATTAGACTCCTTTTGGGGATGAATAAACTGGGCCCTAGACTGTCAAACAGCTTGCCAGAGACAGTGAGACCCTCATTTCTTCTATTCTTATCATTTGGGTTCTTCATCTACCCTGAGATGGGCCTCCTGGTGTGCGACTGGACCTAGGAAGGGGCTCATGACTCAGGAACTCCTCAGTCGTTCCTCGGGTTACTTGGTTTTCTCTCCTGCACCTGTCCTGTTTACTAATACCAGCTAATTACTTGGGCCATGTTCAGCCTATTCACTAGTCCTCAGCTTGTCCTGGTGCTGGCTCACCTCAGGGTATTTGTTGGTGCCCAGCAGTGAGAAGGGTGGGAGGAAGGATGTAGGGATTAATTATCAGAGCTTCCCAGCCCTTCCTTGACCCTTTCTGCTCTTGCTGCTTTGGCTCTCCCAATCCCGGCATTATGAAGAAACCCCTAAAAGACACCCAAAACTGAGCTAGGAAATAGTTCAGAAACAACAGATGACAACAGTGACAAAGACAACAGTGGCAAAGGGTAATTCCAAGAAAGAGAATTGCTGACCAGGAGGGAGATGTGCCCTCTACCTGTGTTGGCAGTGAGCTCCTCATCCAACATTCACATCCCCCAAAACACACACCTCTCTGGGGTCCTTTTCCTCATCATCTTCCACCAGCTCTGCCCATTGGAAATCCTGCCCTGTCTTGTAAGAATCACCACTGTGGCTTGGAACTTAGAACTCTGCTTCATTGACTGCCGGAGAGGGAAACTTTGAAGCAAGATTTAGCTTTATATTTTCAGTACTCAGCACAGTGCCCAGTTCAATTAGTGTTTGTTGAATAGAGGGATGGAAAAATGCATCTCATCATACCCAGAATGTGTTTCTAGGGTCCTGCAGGGACTCTAGACATGGGGCTTCTGTGGAACCATAGTCAATAGACTTGTCATGCTTCATGGACATCATCCTTGCTAGACTATTCATATCTCCTGTATTGAGTTCTGTACTCCCAGAACCTACCATACTGTTTGGCACAGAGTATATACTCAGTAAGCATCTATTAAATGGGTGGATAAATGAATAAATGAATGAAGGAATAATGGAAATGAATTTTTAAATTTATAACCCCAGCTGAAAAAGCTTATATTCTGAAATGTATTTTATAATTTCCAACAAATTGGCACTCTCCCAAACAGCCTTTAGAGACCTGTCCTGTACATCTGAGCCTGAACCATCTGGGATGGATGGGAAATAATTGGCTCTGACAGGGCAGTCTGCAAACATAAAAGAAAGGCCCAAACATGGGAGTTGCAGTCTTAGATCCAGTATTCTGCTGGATCTAAAAATCTCACCCTGGATCAGAGAAAAAAACGGTTCATAGAGTTTCAACCATTTTCAGCAATTCCTGCACATCGCACGATCACCACACCAGTGACATCCCAGTGGGTCAGGCTGAGTGTGCATGTGAGCAAAAGGGGAGGTTGTGTCCCTTAGACCAGTGAACTATCGGTAGATTTGAAGATTATATAGGGTTAGCAACTTTATACTTTCCTAACGGCTCCTATCCTTTCAAGAGCTGGAAGAAAATTATAAATTAGGAAAACATTTATTCGTTTTTGTTCCCAAGGTTGATTTTTTTCATACCCTCTAATACTTGAAAGCCAATGATGAAATCAGTTAAATAAATAAGCCATTAGGCTTGGAACAGCAGCTCTAATAGGCACTTGAAAAAAATATAACCCTATAAAGAAGTGTACAAAATTCAGAGCAGGTAATGGGGACTTCCCTATGCCTGAGACAATGGCAGAGTATGGTCATGGCTTCATTAGTGCAGGCCTGTTTCTGCAGCTCTGGTAATTGAGTGGACTGCGCCAGCTCCGCAGACAGATGACAGGCCAAGCTGAGTTGCTCTTGGGTGTGGGGCAGTGGGCATGACATTCTGTGTACACAGCAACAGCCAAATAGGAATTGTTTCACATCCTCACAGGATTTTCTGCCCAAGTTTGATTTGCATGAATAATCTTAACAGTCTCATATTACCCATTTAGGACAAGGTACCCAGAATGCGTTCATACTCTGCCAGCGGTGGCAGTGATAGTGACAGTGACCTGGACTATGGAAATAATGGTTTTGGAGCTGGAAGGGGCAAATTAGTGAAAACAATGAAGAGCGCCACCCCAGGTAACGCACGGGGAGCACACTGGACGTTCGGAGTTCCTCTCTCTTGGGGAAGCTGCCTATTAAACCTTTCACTATGCTCTGCCTCCACCTCTCCCCCAACTTATTTTACATCTTAGCTATATATCCCTCCTGAGATCACATTTTTTGGCATATACAGAAGATTGTTCTATGTGCATCAATTTGTTTTCTGGTATAATCTTCATGACATTGCAGTGCAGTCTATAAGGATTTTATTGCCAAATCTGGCATCTCCCAAAAAGTCTCCAATTGAGTTATCTCAGTAATGAAGGAATGACTATAAAGATAACTTTGTTCTTAATTATATACTTTGGCAAGTTAGATTATGCAGTGAGCCAGGGATAGAATTACCAGGCTCTTTGCTCGTACCGTGCTGTGTAGCTTTGGATCTGTTAGGCATGCCATTATGAATAGGTCTGTTTATGAGGTTAAAACTCCCTCACACTATTTCTGTTTCAATCAGAATTGGCAGTAGAAAAATCATCATCCTGAGGCATTTAAAAATATGTATAGTCAGATGGCAATTTCTTACACATGCGAGGGGACAGATGTACCCCTAACACAAAATGTGATCTGGTGTCTGACTTTCTTCTAATCTATTCTGAATTGTCAGAAATATTTTAATGATGCATTGAAGAGTTGTTCTTTTCATACTAACAAACTTTTTTTCTCAAATACTAACTTAGTGGTTATATGATGAAACCGTGACTTTCTTTTTTAAAACAAGACTGATAGGTTGCTTTAGGGAAAAAATGTAATCTAGCCACTGTGTGTGTTTCCAGTTTTCCAAGAGTCTTGCATTTGTGACACAGGGGCATAAGAGTGGCATGTATGAAAGGCCATTAACCCGAGCCTCCACTCTGCTCCTTGCTTACTACCAGCCATTAAGAAGCAGGATCAATGGTTGAATTCTGCCAAGGTTTACCAAGAAAAAAGTGGCAAACATCCCTGGCATTTTAGTTAGGTGGTTGTCCCCATCAGCTCTCTGTTGTTGGTCAGTGTCCCTCTGATCGTGACAGATAAAGGGAAAGGAGAGTTTATTTTCATGAGGCTTGCTCAGTTAAGATCCCTAGGGTAGTCCAGCTTATAGTCCAAGTTCTTTCCTTGAACCTATCGTGGGTCCACAGTGAATAACCTCACCTCACTGACCCTCAACTGCTCCATCCAAGAATGATTTCCAGGGCCTCTTCCAGCTCTGAAACACCATTCATTTATTGGACAAATATGTATTGAAAGCCTCCTCTAGACCAGATTTCCATCAGTGAGTAAATGGACAAAGATCCCTGCCAGACAGTAAATAAGACATATAATAAACTATTAATGTATCTAGTTTGTTGAAAGGAGGTAAGTGCTTCAGGGAAAAAAAGTAGAACTGGGTATGGTGCAGGAGAGCAGGAGTGCTAGGAAGGGTGGTGGAATGTGGGGAGATGTTAAAACTTAATCAGAGCATTCAAAATAAGCCTGACTGAGAAGGTGATGTTTGAGTAGAGAGTTAGAGGGAAGGGAGTGAGCCAGGAAGATATCTGGGGGAAAAGCATTCTTGGCAGAGGGAACAGCTAGAACAGAGGCTTGAGAAGGAGCAGCAGGTAGCCAGTGTGGCTGTGGCAGAGAAAGCAAGGAAAAGACTGGGAGATGAAGTGAGATAGGTAAAAGTGACCAGAGCTGGTAAGGCATTGCTCGCAATCTGAGCACTTTGCTTCTTCTCTAAGAAATAAATATATGTGGGCGCTTTTGAACATCTCTAAGCATAGGTCTTTCAAAAGGATCACTCTGGCTGCTGTGTTGTGAAGCCTGAGGAAGCAAGACCAGCTGAGAGGCTATCACATCATCCAGGCAAGAGATGTTAGTGGCTGGGACTAGGGCAGTCACCGTAAAAGGAGTGAGCAGCACTAAGCCCTCCCCAATGATGGTAATGTTCTGTATCCACACTGTCCTGTACCACGTGGCCCGTAAGCACTTGAAATATGGCTAGTGTGAGTAAGAAACTGAATTTTTAAATTTAATTTTTGCTATAATTTTTCTGAATTCTCACTTGAGACATAATTTTTTCCTCTGTTTCAAAATTTTAATTATCATTAACTTGAATTTTAATATTAATAATCACATATGGCTTGTATAATAAGAAATGAGAATGAATGGTCTGCTTCCAGAACTAATTAAAAGTACAACACAATTCACTGATAGGTTGCAGAAAAAGGGTTAAAGAAAAAGCAGAGTCAAAGATGGCTACAAGGTCTAGGTCCTAGAAGAGATGTTGTTCTGCTGACTGGAATGGAGTAGGCCTTGTGTTGGGGATTTGGGAGGCAGTTTGGTGGTTAATCCTGGACATGCTAAGTTTGAGATGCTCATTAAGCAAATGGAGATATTGACTAGATAGTGGAGATACTGACTAGATGTCGATTTGACCATCAGCATGTAGATGGCATTTCAGACCCCAGGTCCAAATGAGATCAGGAGAGGCAGGAGTGTCGATGGAGAGAGGACATATTCATATTGTCCTCCCAAATTTAGAGATCATGAAAAAAAAGAAGAACCAGCAAAAGAGACTGAGTAGGAGCAGTGAAGGATGAGGAGAGTCGGGGAGTGTGGTGTCTTAGAAGCTACATGAAGAAAGATGTCAGGGAGGATTTCAGGATCTTTATATATGGTGGTCCCATCTTTCTCTCTCTGGAAGTGGATTTCCAGTGAGAAGGGGGTGGAAAGAAGTGAGAGAGGGGAAAAGAGATGGTCTAAGGGCAATTTGAAAATGTCTTGGAAAAGGAAATAGGATTAAGACAAACTGACTCAGAATGAGGGATTACCTAAGTATAAGAGCACTTACTTTGGAGTTCAAGTTTTAACATGGCTATGCTTAGATGAGTTGTGCAGAGCAATAGGAATAAGCATTAGATGGTGACTGTGGATCCTGGTGAACAGTGAACTCGCTCAACTTGCACAACTTGCTCCTTTAACTTGTTTTTTCTTTCCTGCAGAAGGAAGTGAGCCTCAGCCTGAATTGTTTTCTCTCTCTACTCACTTGGCTCATCATATTCCCTCTAACTAGACCAAATTCCTATTTGAAAGGAGCAGGCTTCTTTCATTCTGTTGCTTTAGTATATGGTCAAATGGTGCTTTTTGGGATGAGACATTGAAGTCTAGGCATAGTAACCCTGTATGCTGCACAGTGAAAAAGAAGATCCTTTCTTCTGCCTTTAAAGTGGACTTGTTGCCTGTATCTAACTTATTTCACTCAGCATAATATATCTCCATCCTTGTTGTGGTAAATGGTATGATTTTATTGTTTATGGCTGAATAGTATTCCATTGTATATATGTACCATAACTTCTTTATTCAGTTGTCTCTTGATGGGTACTTAGGTTGCTTCCATGATTTCACTTATATGCAGAATCTAAGGGAAAAAAAATGAACAAACAAAATGAAAACAGACTCATAGATACAGAGAACAATCTGGTGATTACCAGAGGGGAAGGAGGTTGGGGGAAGGGTGTAAAAGGTGAAGGGATAGAGAAGTACAAATTAGTAGTTACAGAACAGTCACAGGGTTAGAGTACAGCATAAGGAATACAGTCTATAATATTGCAATAGCTAAGTATAGTGCCAGATGGGTACAAGGGAAATCAGGGGAATAATTTCATAAATTGTGTAAATGCTTAACCATTGTGCTAATATACCTAACACTAATAATAATAAATAAATAATTAAAAAGGACTTGTTTCTAGAGCGCTGTCATCTGTACTTAATGCACCCTGCCTCGCCAAGCGAGCACAGCTCAGCCCTGGCTGGTGACAGTACTACCAGGAGGGTGAGTACACAGACAGCTGTTGTGGCTCTGGGTGCTGCTGGCTTCCAACAAATCCTAGGAAGAAGCATTCGGGGTAGATGCATCACCATTAACTTTTTAGTTGTAGGCAAAGTTGATCTGTAAAAAAAATAATAATAATAAAATAAGAGAAAAATGCTTAAAAGGAGTGCATGCCTTGGATATGCAGGAGATTTTCCTCCCTTCAAGCCTTGGCTTTGCCTTGCTTTCATCACATGTGCCTGTGAATGTGAGAGTGAATGTGAGATTGCCTCCCCATCCACACCCGCCTCCCGCATTCTCTCTTTAAGTAACAAGGCTTTGTAATAGAGGTCCCAACCTGCAGAATGGAATTTGCCTATAGATCTTGAAGCCTTATTGGATGCTCTCCAAGATGTGCTCTCTCCCTGGTTCCCTGAAATTTCCCTCAGAGAGAGGAGCGCACTTGACAGTGGCAATCTGTCCTCCACAACTTCTAGGAAATGCACACTCAGAAGCGGTCTCACCCTGTGCCCTCCCCCACCACCCTTCTCATTAGCTGCTCAGTCATTAGCCACTCTCCCTGCCTCCCAGCATGCCTGAGGGGCCCTCCCTTTAAAACAGAGTGCCCTGCGACCCCACCTTCCCTGGTTTTTCATGTCCACCTGCTTCTTTGAATCACACCGAATATGGCAAAAGAAACCTGCTTTCTAAAACCCTGCCTCCAGGCTCATAAAACACTAAAGTAAATATACAGCTCTTATTTCAAGGTTGATTTCTTTAGCTTGACTTTGAAATATGTATTAAAAATTCAGGTTGTTAGCACAGAGTCAGCAGTGAGAGTAGGATTTAAGAGCTGGGTAGGTGGCCCAGTGGGTAAGGTTGCAGACAGGAGTAATTTTGTGGCTTTGTTTCCACAGAGCTACCCACTCTAATTTAACAAGCTGGGCATAACAAATATTCCTGCTTCTTTCCTGCAGGGTCTTTGAAAAGGCATGAGCAAGGGACAGGGTAGAAAGGTGAGGGAGAGAGAGAGAGAGTGAGCCACAGACAGAATGTAGGATGAGGGCAGACCCAGTGAAATTGCAGCAATGAAGCTCTCATCTCCAGATGAGACAAGAAGAGGATCTCACCCCCAGCTGACCCTACTGGACCTGGGTGGTAAAAAGTAACATAACAATCTCTACCCAAGTCTTCTCCTCCAAGCTTCTGATTCATCTACCAGGCTGCCCGCCACCATCACCGACCCTGCCAGATACCTCTAGGGCAAAAATCCAAACTGAAACGTCTCTTTTTCTCTCTAGAAACCTCTGCCTCTAAGGCTCTCTGTCTTAACTGATGGTCTCACCATTCTTTTAGGAATACAGCCAGCCCTCCAGCCCTCTGTATCCATGGGTTTCACATCCACGGATTCAACCAAACATGGTTCAGAAACACTATTTTCAATCCATGCTGGGAATCTGTGGATTTGGAGGGCTGACTGTAAGCATTGCTCTAAGCCGTTTGATATAAGTTACTTGAGCATCTGTGGATTTTGATATCTGCAGGGGGTCCTGAACCAATCCCCTGTGGATATTGAGGGACAACTATACAAACTATGAAACTAATGGTTTTCTGTGACTCTTTCTTTATATCCTGGGTGTCCCAAGGTCCTGCTGGCTTCCCTCCCAAATACTTCTCAGATCTGCTCCCTCTCTAGCTCATCCGCTATAAGGCCTTCATCTGGTCTACACAGCCCTACTACTTCCTTTTGTCCCTTGCTCCAGTCAATGCCCAACCAGTCTCTTCCTATGCAAATGCGTCATCCATGCTGCCACCAAAGTGCAAAATCCCATCATGTTCCTTTGCTTAAAATTCATTAAGGACTTTCCGTTACCCACGACAAAATCTAATATCCTCTTACAAGGTTCACAAAGCCCACCTTGGCTTTGACTTTCTGACTTTACCTTTTTTCCATTTTCTATATTAAATTTTACCTGTCATCAAAATGCTCACTCTTTTCTGAACATATGATATTGTTAGGGACTTCTGTGCCTTTGCTTTTATGGTCTTGCTTCCTGAAATGGCTTTCAGATTCTTCTTCTCTTTCATATAACTTCTACTTAGTCTTTAAGATTCAGTTCAGACTTTATGCCTCCTCCAGGAAGTCTTCCCAGATGCTCCAACATTAGCCATTCTCAAGTACCCTTTATAGTCTGTTCTTCTGTATATTCTATATTTATTTCTGTCACTGGCCACTTGAGATTATACTAATTTTTTGCTCTCTCATTTGTGCCAAGATTGCTTCTCATTCATATTCTTCACTTAGCACAGGACCTGGCACATCAGAGGTATTTAATAGATGTTAAATCATGAATGTTGAATAAAAATGCATCTAATTCGCAGAACTGGCTAAGATTTTGGTTAGCTTCTTGTGCACACATCCATCATCCATTTGGGCCTTTTCTTGTCCAGATAAAAAAAGACCTGACCCAGAGCAGCTACCTACAGAGCAAAATTGAAAAAGCACATTTCCCCTTCTCTGAGGGCTATGCTAGAGAAAGCAGTGAATTCATTTTTCCAATTTTTCTCAAGAATATAGAATTTTAGCTTACTCTTTAGTGATGGCTCTTCATAGGAGCTGTTGGAGTCATATGAGAATTCTGTTTTGTTTTGTTTTGTTTTTTTGTAAGTAACTCCATGCTCCCTGGCTTGATTTTTATAATCCCTGCCCCGATTTTGGAATTATTGTTACAGAGCCACTCTTATTGATGAAAATATATCATACCTTTGAGATCTAAAAGAGAAAAAGTTTCAGAACCTTTGCTATTCTGATATTTGATCTTTGAAAATTTTCAAGTTGAACTGGTTAGTTGTTAAACAAGATTATAAAAAAGAATAAAATCAAAGAAGAGAGTTGATCTCTAAACTAGTTCTTTTTGGTTTATTTATCTCTTGCTCTGTGTCCAGGCCACTAGAGGACACTGGGGGCTGGGAACAGGTTAGTGATATAGCCCTACTCTTTAGATATTTGTAAGCAAACCTACAGACTTGAAGTACCATCTTGAAAGAGGAGATAATCTAGGACCCTAAACAGCTATGTTCTACCGTCTAAGGCCATTCTGTTGAATCCTCAGAGTAAGAAACCAGAATTTCTAATTCTTTTTAGTTTTCATAAAGTTACTTCTCCAAATTAAAGCCCACTGGAGACTACAAATCACTGCACTGTAGGCCTCACTTTTAAGACCACCCACTCCCTCCTCAATATGCAATGATCAGGTTAAATAAATAAGTTTCTCAACCAGCCACCTGATGATACTCATCTCATCAAGCCCCAATTTCCTGAACAAGAGGTACATTTTCTTCCTTTGAAGGTGATTACATTCAACAGATTACAAAGAGCCAGGGCAGTTGAGTGGAAAACAATTGTTTTTGCACTAATTGGAAAAACACAGGGAAATGAGGACTGTGGAACAATATTAAAAGTGACGCTGAAGGATAATGGCTCCAGTTCCTAATTCCTAACTCCTAATTCCTCAGCTTGAACATTTAGAGACTCACAACTGATTATGCAGAGATGATGAATTTTAAAAACACTGCCACCCTACCTTCCCAAGGCCAAGAACTGTGGTTATTAATAGATCAATCAGATTTTTCTATATTATACAGAATTTAGGCAAAGTTGCATCTATTTTAAAGCATTCATCTGGCACATGTCTTAAAAATGACAAATCTCTGTAATGTGTTAAATCAGCATTGGGTAAAACTAAATCCAAACTCATTATAATCACTCTCAGTACCCTCAGAGAAATCTACTGTTTAAAATGGACACTACAGGAAGTTCTTTCCTGGAACTTCTCTCTTATTAGGCCATTTTAAAGATTGCTTTAATTTTGACAAGCCCATCCCAACTCGAGGTGAATGGACACATGAAATAAAACACAAGGGATTTGTCTCCTAGTATTAAACTTTCCGGGATGACAAATGGAAAGTACTGACCATGACAAGCAGGCTACTCCAAGACCCTTACTAGAAGAAGGGTCTCAAATTTCTTACTGTCACAATTTATTTATCCACTATCAGAAAAACCACAGCCCTTGCAGCTGTTCAGCTTGGATTTGCACTATGCTGAGGTTTGGGGGTTTTAATGGGGAGAAGTGTCATGCACAATAACAAAACAAAATAAACAAAAAACCTTACTTGCTTCGAAAAATCACGTGGTCAATAGCTAAGCATCAGAAAGAACCCACTGTGACTCTTAGACAAGCTTGAAAAGAGAGGCTGCAATGTTACCTGCATTTAATTATTTAGGCTGCATATTGTGAGGCCCTTAAGAAAGCAAATGTCATGACGGACAGAATGAGTTTACCCTCCTGTCGAAAGAGCAGTGTGCCATGGCGAGGCTGTCGCTCAATTAAATTGGACTGAAGGATACAGAGAGAGAGGAAGGCCAAGTCTGGGGACTCTAATGAGACATTTTGAAAGAAAGAGAGCCCGCACAGTTTGTCACTCTTTATGGATGTTCTCCCTCCACCATTATCTCTGTACCCCCAAAACTACCCAACTTGAGTTTAAATGTGTTGGAACCTGACACATTTAAACAGGAGCTCGCAATGTAAAGTTAGTCTCAAAGTAAAAAAACAAACCTCTGGTTGTTGTGTAATATGTAGGGGAAGCGAATTAGCAATGTGTGGCTGCCAGGGCTGAAAGAAAGCTAGGCAAGGGATCTGAGACTAAATAAATGAGCAAAGAATTAGATGACATTTCATTTGTGAAAATGTGTGTGTCCCTGGCCTCATGCAGGGTCAGCAGAATGAAGTGTAATTTGGCAGGCCTCCACGGCAGCCCCAACTGGCCTGGAGGAGGAGGACTTGTTTGTGGAGGTCTCCCATAATCCAATGTTCACGCTGGACTCTCAAAGAGGATGATTGTGTCCCCCCAGGGGACATTTGGTAATGGCTGGAGACATTTTGGAGTGGTATAGCTTAGATTTGGGGCAACTGCTATCGGTGTGCAGAGCGCAGAGACGCTGCTAAACATCTTAAAATGCACAGAGTAGCTACCAGTGACAAAGCATTAATTATCCTGCACAAAATGTCAGTAGTACCTTGAAGAATACACAAGATTAACCTTTAGGCATCAGAAGTGTTCATTGGGAGGGACTGTCAAATATTTGTGACAAACTATGACAGCAGCCAAATCCCCCTGCCTGCCCAGCAGGTGTCCCAGGCCTGTCGCAGCCATTTAATTGGGTGGGTAAGATGCATTTCCTCTGAGGGGCTTTGAAAGGGAAGTTTGTGCTCCTCTCTAGGCCTTTCACACTTGGCTGTTGATTCCGTTCCAGTGTCTTTGTCAGAGTGTTAGAGAGATGCAGGCTGTCTAAAGTGGTAACACAGCACAGATTACTTGAGGCTCCTACACATTAAGTCTCTTATTTCTATTTCATTCCTGTTTCTTAAAGAACATGTGCTCTGAAGAGGTGGAAATCCTTCACAGATGTGAAAGTAACCTGAGAACAGTTAATCTTCACACTGCACTAGTAAAGCAGGTAAATTGCAATTAGGTAAAAAATAGAGGAAAAAAAACATAGTCAATAGGTTTTGGGTTTCCTTGGAGATCTTAGAGTTTCATATTTGGCTAAAAAGTACATAGTGCCAGAACTCTTCCCACTGAATAGTTAAGACTAGAAAGAATAACATCAGTTCCAAGAATAAAAATGCTGGGGTCAATAGAAGGAGTTCTGTTGAAGAAATGGGATAAGTAAGGAAAATAAAAGGCTCAAGATTCAGGAAAAAAATCTTTCTAGAAGTAATTACAGTGTGCAAGTAGAGAATGCAATGTTTTTTGGGAGAGCCCAACACACTCTAATTATTTAGAATGCTTTGTTCTCAAACTTCAAAGTTAAAGACGTAGACCATTTCTCACATTCTCCCTTTGCAACTGCCCCTCCTCGACCAGCCAAGAACCTAGAAACAGACACATACTGTACAACCAAGCAGAAAGCTCAGGTGGGAAAAAATTAGGGTTTCTTCCTAACCAGCAACCAAGAGTTTTGCCAAGAAAAATGTCAAGCATCATGCAATGAATCACACAACTGGTTACTCTCTGTGGACCTCTTGGAACCTAGACACCCAAAGCCACGGCCATTTGAATAAATGTGTTAGGCATGCTCATAATTGGGTATTAGGACACCTCAGTTCTAGCCTTGGCTCTGAGAATAGACTTTGTGATGTTGAATGAATAGTGTTAATCTTTCTGAGCCTTAGTTCCACCTGCCAGGTGATGCCCACCTTGCCTCCCTCTCAGGGAAGTATCTCAGATTTGACAGATGTGAAAAGGTTTCCAACCTGCAGAGTGCTAAGTAAACATGAGTAGTATTATGTTAAATGAGCTGAGAGAAAGCACAATTCTTGGATATCAGAACAAGGGAGGGGAGCACAGACGCCTTGTGAACTGTAGTCCAAAACCAGGTGAAGCTAAAACCTCTGAAAGGTAAACCTTCCTCATAAATTCGCCAGCGCTATACAATTTCATTAAGAGAAATGTCATATTATCTTTATCTGTTGTTAAAATTCAGTCGAGGTGAAAAATAACTGATTTAAATTTTCCTGAAACAAGCCTAGCAGCATTGTCCTTCCTTATTATTTATTTTCACAATAAGTAGCAATATCCTAAGCTATCATTCAACATCATTGTTTTCTGATTCCATTACATGGGAACCAGAAATACGGTGAGGCTTGGTCAGGTGGGGACAAGTTTCATTTTTAATTAGACTAGAAATGTTATTATAAATGAATAAATCAGCCCACTCTTTATGGAATTTAATTAGAAAAGGAGATAGCATCCTTTCCATGGTATTGGCCAAGCTGGCTCTCTGTCTTGTGTAGGCAGAGAAGGTTCCCAATTAGCATGCTTATCTGTTTATGAACCCCCAGAATCATCATAAAGTGTTTCATTCCACCCTTGTCTTTTTTCACTTTTTAAAAACCTCCATCACGTTTTATCTTGCTTTGTTTAGCCTTTTCTTTGCTATAATGTGTCACCTCCACCCTTTTTATCCTGGTATGTAACCCCCTCCAGGAAACCTCTGGATACCTTCCTGAGTTTGATTAGGCTTCCGTGGATGGTAAGGCTACATAATCAATATTTTTAGAAAAGAACTAAAACTATGCTGACATTGTTCATTGCACCACAGTGCTCATGAAATCTTTGAGATGTGCAGCAGGACTCAAATACTAACTTGAAGTAAGCATTGATCTTCTTGGGCCATAACTTATTTCGTTTTCTTGAGCAAGTACTTTTTTCTGTCTTTTGGCCTGTGTCTGCGATATTTTCTGGATCTTCTCACACCCCGCCAGCCTCGTGTTCTATCACTGTGCACAAATGCTATAGTGACTTGGATGTCAAGCTTCATGCTTCATTATTCAGCTATTTGGACAGGTTCTCAGAGTTTTTCTCGGGTATTATTTTTCAAAATTTGATTTTGTTGTTTTAATCACAGAAGTCCCTCTCCTATCTCTGTGCCCCTGGCCCCATATAGGTTCACCATTTTTATGGGTTTCTTGTTCATCCTTCCAATCTTTCTTTGTGCAAACCAAACAAATGCAGATAAATATTTTGTATGCAAAATGAAGCATACTGTATACACTGTTCTTCATCTCATTTTGTTTTGTTCCACTTAATTTATCCTGGAGGTCATTCTCTGTCAATATGTAAAAGTCTTCCTGGTTCTTTCACACAACTACATTGTGTGGCTGTGCCTTTGTTAATTTAACTAGTCTTCTATGGAACAGACTCTAAGAATTGGACTGTTGAGTCAGAGAATGAGTGTATTTTCAGAAGAGTTGTAGCATTTTCACTTCTATCTGAAGTTTTCACATCCACCTGCAGTGATTGACATGTCCAGTCCCCCAAAGCCTCACCAACAAATTTAAGGTCAAACTTTTGTCTTCTGCCCTTCTTACGTAGGAGAAATGGTTTTCTAGCATGGTTTGAATTTGATTTCTCTTATTAAGAATGAGATTGTTTAAATCTATTTAAATGTCATTTGTATTTTTATCTCTGTGAATAATCTACTAGTGACCTTTACCCAATTTTGTATTGAGTTGTTAGTCTTTTTATCTCAATTTCTAAGAGTTTTTTTTAAGTCTAAGGGGATTATTCCTTTGTTTTTGATACAAACTAAATGTTCCCAGTTTTTCATTTGCTTTTGATGCCACTTATGATTCTCTTTGCATTATAGAAAATTTATTTTCTTATGGTCAAACTCATCAACCTTTTGTTTTATGGCAAACCCTTTCTCAAAGTAATAACAAAAGTTATAAAAATAACTGTTCCCTCTCAAAAAAAAAAAAACACCTCATGCTACTTCTAGTACTCATGCAGTTTGAATTTTTGTTTTCACATATGGATCTAACTTTTTATTTAATTTAACTATCCAGTTGTCCCAAGTCAGTTTTATTTTAAAGAGATAATTTAGCAAAGGGAAGATTGATCAGTTTTTTTGTTTGTTTTTATAACCAGTTGTGAAGAAGACAATTTGGTAACTGGATAAAATGAAAAGATCCCAATTTCTTCCATTACAATGATTTAACTGCCTAGCCTGAGCCTTTTATCCTCACAGTTGGGAGTTTGCTATCGCTCATTTCACCATCAGACCTACTTAATGAAAAACGATCATAGGACCCATGTCCAGGTACAAAAATGCCCTTCATTTCCAAGGGCCTTCTGGATGGTTCATGGAATGTGCTATCCTATTGCTCACTGATTTTTGAAGGGCTTTTATGGTAGACTTGAAGATGCACAAGGAAATAACATTAATTGTGCAAGAGAAAGATCATAAGCCATTTGGACAGAATGAAACCTCTCCTTAGGCCATTGTTTTGAGTAGACTCAGTACTTGTTTGGGACTCACTGTGAATCATCACTAAATTAAGTGTTGCAGGGAGTAGAGAAGAAGCATGAGACATGGCCCTGCACACAAAGCTTATGATCTATTTGTAGAGAGAAGTTAGAAACTTTAAAAGCACCTAATACTACCAGTAACATCTAACTGAGTTCTCAAAAGTTAGCACAGAGACCTTCACCCCTACCCAGAAATTGTAACTCTTCCTATAACTCCTTCTCTTTGACTTTACATCACAGACCTATGTTCCCATTTCAAATGGAGCAGATCATTTCAAAGTAGGAATTCTAGATGTAGGCTTATATTACTCCTCTGTGATTCCTCTGTACCCTAGTTATACCAAGACCACAAAATTGCTATTTTCCTTTTCTGTCTTCCCTGCTTGATTTTTTTAAATTCTTTTCTTTCTTTTTCCTTTTTTTAAATTAGTTTCAAGTATACAATACATTGGTTAGACATTTATATAGTTTATAAAACGATTCCCCTAATTACTCCTTGTCTCCTCTGGTTTTCCACCTAGTCAATATATTGATGCTAACTGCATTCTCTATGCCATGCTCCTCATCCCTATGACCACTTATCAATTACTAATTTGTACTTCTTTAACCCTTTACTCCATTCTCCCAGCCCCCGGCCTCCTTCTCCTCTGTCTGTCACCAAATCGCCCTCTATATTTGTAAGTCTGTTTTTGATTAGTTTGTTCTTTTTGTTCCCTATATTTCACATATAAGTGAAATCATATGTTATTTGTCTTTCTCTGTCTGACCCATTTCACTCAGCATAATAACCTCTAGGTTCATACACGTTGTTGCAAATGGTAGGATTTTATTTTTTTAATGGCTGAGTGATATTCCATTTTATATGTGAGCCACAACTTCTTTATCTGGTTGTCTGTTGATGGGCATTTAGGCTGCTTCTGTATCTTGGCTGTTATAAATTGTGCTGCCATGAATATTGGGGTACATAGATCTTTATGAATTATTGTTTTAGTTTTCTTTGAATAAATATGCAGAAGTGCAACTGCTGGATAAAAAGATGTATCCATATTTTTTATTTTTTGAGGAACTTCCAGACTATTTCCATCGTGGTTGTACCAATTTACAATCCTACCAACAATGTATGAGCGTTCCCTTTTCTCTGCATCTTCGCCAACACTTGTTGTTCTTTGATTTATTGATGATAGCCATTCTGACAGGTTTCATATGATATCTCATTGTGGTTTTAGTTTTTATTTCTCTGATGATTAGTGAATTTGAGCATCTTTTTATATGTCTATTGGCCATCTGTGTTTCCTCTTTGGAAAAGTATCTGTTCAAATCTTCTGCCCATTTTTTAAATTGGATTGTTTGTTTTTTGTTGTTGTTGAGTTGCATAAGTTCTTTATTTATTTTGGCTATTAACCTCTTATCAAATGTGTCATTAGTGAATATCTTCCCCAATCAGTCAGTTGTCTTTTTGTTTTGCTGATGGTTTCCTTTGCTATATAAAAACTTTTTGGTTTAATGTAGTTCCATTTGTTGATTTTTTTCTTTTGTTTCCCTTGCCTGGGGAGATATATCCATAAAGAAATTACTGTTAGCAATAGAGAGTTTACTGCCTGTTTTCTTCTAGAAGTGTTATGGTTTCAGGTCTTACATTTAAGTCTTTAATCCATTTCAAGTCTATTATTGTATATGGTGTAAGAAGGTGGCCCAGTTTCTTTTTCTTTCTTTCTTTCTTTCTTTCTTTCTTTCTTTCTTTCTTTCTTTCTTTCTTTCTTTCTTTCTTTCTTTCTTTCTTTCTTTCTTTCTTTCTTTCTTTCTTTCTTTCTTCCTTCCTCCCTCCCTCCCTCCCTCCCTCCCTCCCTTCCTTCCTTCCTTCCTTCCTTCCTTCCTTCCTTCCTTCCTTCCTTTCTCTCTCTCTCTCTCTCTCTCTCTCTCTCTCTCTCTCTCTCTCTCTCTTTCTTTCTTTCTTTTTGCATGTATCTGTCCAGTTTTCCCAATACCACTTATTCTTTACCCCACTGTGTATTCTTACCTCTTTTGTCATATATTAAGTGAGCATCTAGGTATGGATTTATTTCTGGGCTTTCTATTCTGTTCCATTGATCAATGTATCTGTTTTTATGCCAGTTTGATGTTGTTTTGATTACCGGAGGCTTGTAGTATAGTTTAATATCAGGTAGTGTGATGCTTTCCAACTTTGTTCTTCTTTCTCAAGATTGCTGTGGCTATTCAGAGTCTTTTATAGTTCCATATAACTTTTAGGATTGCCATTGGTATTTTGATAGGAATTGCATTGAATCTACAGATTGCTTTGGGTAGTATGGCCATTTTAATGACATTGATTCTTCCTACCCATTTTTAAAGGCAAGAATTGTGACCTCTTATGCTGAATCTCTAGCACATATTAAAGACTTACTGAATGTTTATTGAAGGGCTGAGTGAATGAATGGTTTGTGACTCAGACTGAGTGCTGACAGAGTTCCCAGCAATAGGAATGAAGCAGCCAGGATGTCTTTTTGGAGGGGCTTCTGGGTGAGCCTTGAAGAATAGTTTTTGAGTGGGTATAAAGAAGATAGTTTCTCCTAGTGAATTGAGGAAGAAAGAGAGAATCAGAAAAGGACAATGACTTGCAGTGACTGCCAGCCTCCCCACAGGCAGTTAGCAGAACAGAAGGTCATATGGTTTTCTGAGAATAATTTATAATACAAAGGTGGTGCCAACTGGCAGTGATTGTGATTTATGTGTGCAGGTGTGTTTGAGAGCTGAGCAGAGGACCAACACAGAACACAGATGACAAACAGACTTAGATTTGCAGTCACTGTTCCCAGATCTACCCTGAAACCTGAATCTGTCTTACAGCCTTTGCTGAAAAACAAACAAAAATCCTGCCTCTCTTTTTCTATTTCTTCTCCCCATTTCTAATAACCTAAAGCTTTTGTGTTAGAAGAGAACTTAGAAGTTAACTTGTCTACCTTTCCTCTCACTGGAATGTAAGCTCCATGAGGGCAGGGATTTTTGTTTATTTCATTTGGTGCAACAGTCTCAGAATTCATGGCATTCAGTGGATATTTATTTGATGGATGAGTGCATGCATGCATGAATGAATGAGTTAATGAATGAATTTGCCTTATCCTATCTTTATTCAGCCTCTGCTCTGATTGATTCCCCTATTGATAGGTAATTAGGGGTTTCACCATGTTACAAATCAGATTATTCCATAGGAAAGAATACTAATTGTTAAAACTTTTTTTCTTTTTTTGAAGAAAGAGAAATGGAGAATCTGTCTGCTGTTTGGGTTGCACACTATTCCATAGCTGGGAAAAATATGGTATTGATAATTATAGATAAAGATTACACTCAGTATATGCTCAGAGAATAACATGAAATCCAAAATTCTCTTTGATATATAATAACTCAGCATTTGCTCAGCTAGTGAATGAAAGAATGAATGTGTGAATGAATGAATGAATGGGTCAACTAGATATAATGAAGGAAAATGTTTGTGAAGGCCTTAGAGTCAGAAAAAGTTGAATTAATATTTATAATGTGTGGTATCTCTGAATTTCTTTGAGCATCAGCTTTTCATCCATCAATTTATAATAATAACACCTAATTGCAGGATTTTAATGGGAGTGCATACAACATGCCCTTTTGAAAGGTGCCCTTTTGATTCTGGCTATTGTTATTATTATAAATTAATTTACCAAGGAAAGCTCAGTGAGGTGTAGCTTTGGTATGGAGCAGTGACAGAAGCCTGGAAGGTTTCTTGTACCTACAGTATAGCAATAGAAGGTTTTCAGAGAGGAAGGAAGCACGTAGTGAATCTGGAGATCCCATTCTAGGACTTCCCAGACTCACCCTTTCCCTATGTTTATTACTGAACAACATTAATGTGTTTCTGAACATTTAAGCAATGCAAGAACTGAATGTTTGTTTTATTCATTGTTACATCACCAGTGCCTGAACAGTGCCAGGCATACATGAGACACCTAATAAATATTGGTCAAATGAATAAAAGGCATTGGTCCTAAAGTAAGTCATTCTCTTCACTAGAAATTCAGCTGGATTTTCAGAGCAAAGCACAAATGAACTAGAATTTCTAATACCTTTAAAGTGAAAAAAAGGCAAAAAAAAGTTTTTAAAAAATTATCATTTCAGTGCCATAAAATGTCATTTTAGTTCTCCTTGGAGTACAAAGTTCACACACATAATACAGTTAAATTACAAATGTTACTGAGTATAATACCAGTTGGATCATAAGATGAATGAAATTATGAACTAAAACAGCTCTTTATGTTCTGCATTTGTTGAAGAAGAAAAAGCAAAATGAATTTAATTCTTTGATCCCAGAGCGAGATTATACTTAGCTTGGATAATACTCCTGGATTTACAACTAACTGCGTTAAATTATACTTTCTCTCTCTTTTTTCTTCTTCTTTAAATTGACTGCTAAAATATGCTCTGCTGCTGAGCATTATTTCTAAAAGGAAACTTGATAATGATTTGAGAGATAGGGAGGAGTATCCCGCATTGAGTCTAAGAACACCTGTTTTTAGAGTTATATTCAATGCAAGGTTAGCATGAGATTCCATGGAAAGGATATATGCTTCTAAAAGAAAGAATCCAATCAATGTTGAATTAAACTTGTGATAGGCTTTTTTATCTTATTGCTGGTTTTTAAAGGGAATATTTACAATGTTTCTCCATTTAAGATGATGATTTTTTTGTAACATTTTTGTTTTCATTTTTTATTTTTTGATAGATTAACTTTAGCGGGTCAGAGACATTCTTGCTTAATCCTAGTTGACTAAGAGTTTTTTAATTTAATTATGTGTTCACATTGAGTTTTATCCAGAATACATATATACATCTGTTAGGATGATCATATGACTTTTGCCTTTAATCTCTTAATTAAATAAAAGGTAATTCTATATTTTAAAAATTAAAAGAGCTTTGCATCTTTGGGATAAACCTAATTTAGCTCTAGTATGTTTTGTATCTATTGATAAACTTAGTTAGCTAATATTTTGCTTAAGATTTCTACATCCATATCTATTTATTAAACCATTTAATTATTATTATTTTATTTGTCATTAACCCATTTTGTTAAATGGGTCGAAATGGCTCAGTGGTTTTATTTGTGCTTTCTTTATCTTGTACTTTCTTATACTTTGCTGTCAAAGTCATGCTGGTCTCATAAAATGAGTAGGGAATATTCTATGTTTTTATGTTCTTTTTAAAAAGTCGTGTACATTAGAATGATAGTCTTTGAATATGTGAGAAAACAACTTGTAAATATATCTGGGCCTGTTGTTTTCTTTGTGGGAAGACTTTTAATGACTGCTTCAATTTCATTAGTAAGTGTAAAGCTTTTATGCCTTTTAATTCATCTTCTGTCAATTCTGGTGAATTATATAAATTTGTATGGAGATATGTCCTTGTTATCTAATTTTTTGTATTTATTGGCCTAAACCAGTTGATTGAGTTTTCTTATTATCTTGTTAGTCTCCACTATATAGGTAGTTAAACCCCCTTTTTAGTAACAATATTAGTTATTTGAACTTTCTCTTTGTTTAAATCGGTCTTGCCAGTGTTTTACCAGTTTGTAAGTCTTTTCCAAGATCTAATTTTAACTTTGCTGAACTAGTTGTTTTTAATTTCAGTTTTATTGATTTCTGCTCTTACTTTAATCCTCTTCTTTCACCTTTGTTTGGTTCTCTTATTCTTCTTCTATTTCACAAGAACACTTAGCTTATTCATTTTTTATGTTGCTATGTTTTTTATCTCTTTTGTCTCCCCCTTTGTGATCAGTATTTTTGCTCTTTGGAGTATTTTTTAAAATATTTTTTTCTATTTTATATTACTGTTTCTCTCTTTTAGTTAGATGTTATGGATCTGTCCATAGAAAACTCAAAAGAATTTATAGAAAAACTACAAGAAATAATAGGAAAGTTTTGCAAGATGGCTAGATATAAGATCGATTAAAAAAAATTTTATTGCATTTTTATATAACAGCAACAAAGAATTAGAAATATAACTCAAAAATTTCTCCTGACTTGAGGGAAGAGAAAAGTTTTTTAAACCAGATACAGAAAACATTAAAAGTACATAAAAATTTGGAATGTCTGTTCATCAGTGGACACCTTAGAAAAAAACTGAAAGGTAGAATACAAACTGAAAAAAGAGATTGATATCACATATAGCCAATGAAGATTAGTACCATGCATATAAAATGATTTCCTATGGATTAGTGAGTAAAAGGTAACAATTTAGTAGAAAAAGAACCAATGATGTGAGGAAGCATTTTAAAGACTAGAAAACAAACGTGGATAATAAATACCTGAAGAAATGCTTAAGTAGATTAGTAATCAGAACAAGTTTTGTGAAGACCTCATTGAAATACTATTTTATATATTTGATTGACAAAAAGTTCACAGTCTAATAATACCTTGTGTTGAAGAGAACAAAAATTGCAGGATCTCTTACATTTCTTTTGGGAGTATAAATTGTCAGAATTGCCTTGGAAAAGAATTTGGCATTGTTTTATAAGGATGCTCATTTCTGATTTCACTGACTTCACTCCACGGAACAAGCTGGCAAGATGCTCTAGCACCTGGATTCTGGAGGCTTGTACTAGAGTATCCACAGCAGGCAATTTATAAAAGTAAAATATCTGGAAATCTCCAGAATGTTTATTGATAAGGTAATGGAAAACTTAATTGTGACATACGCATATTGTAAAATATACAACAGTGAAATGAAGAGAACCACAGCTACATGCAAATCTGAAAATATCTTAGTAACAATGAATGAATAAAGCAAGTCGCAGAAGAATGCATAGTATGATACCTTATTTTATAAAGTTCTGTAACAAGCAAATTGAACAGCATATTGTTGAGGCATATGTATATATGTGATTTTAAAAATAGACAAAAGCAAAAAATGATAATAGAATTTATTATAATGGTTACTTCTGTAAGGAAGGTGGAGGATGGGATATGGGAAACACAGGAAGGTAGATTTCAGCAATTTTTAAATATTCTAGTTCTTGGATTATGCAGTGCTTCCACAATCATTCATTATGTTATATTAAATAAATACCATTAATGAAAAAGGACCATGCTTGGGCCAATGATGATAATTTGTCAAAATATTAGATTGGGACTAATTCAATTCTGAGAATCTTGAGAGCCAAGTTTTTTTCAAAATCTATTTTACATTAAAAAGTAACCATTAAAGAATTGCATGATCTGAGACTTCTTGAATTTTAGGGGCTTCCAAATGTTGCATTTCTTATACATTAAGAAAAGTTTTTAAATTTGTCTCCAATTTCTGCCTTTTTCCTACTTTCTTAGATATGACAAGAACTTTTAATCAATATTAAATGCTACACTCCTATTAGTTACAACTCACATATTCTTATAGGCTTCTTCAAGTCTTATAGGCCAAAATCACTATCAGAGAACATTATGTTTTAGTACCATAATGCCATCCTTTTTGTCTTATCTTTCCTTCTTCTCCAGTGTTTTTATGTTTTGTGTTGTTTGTTTCAATTTCTTTTGTTTGTACTATCTCCCTCTCCTCACTTATGAGACCTGCTTCCCCCTTTGCTTATTCATTCTTTCATGTATCAGACCCTGAGAAGTAGCTGTCTAACTGTAGTCAAAGTTAGGAGTCTGATAAAATAGGATAGGACTTCCAAAAACTACAAATCATATAATTCAGCAATCGCAACTAGAGAAGTCATCTAAGAGGACCAAGACAGACAAAATAGCACACTTCTAGGCTGACAGTAAGCTCAGTGATGCAGTGGCAAATAGATCATGGAGAAGGAGTGAAGGCTAGGTAAAAAGATCATAGGAAGCCTGGGATCAGCCCAAAGAATTATAGCTCAAGGTACAGCAGAGTAGAAGGGAGGAATTAAGACTTTACCTAATATTAAAAAAAAAAAAAGACTTTACCTCATACAGCCTCTTATTTAGATGAGAAAAACACCCATGAACACCCAGTGAGTTAGATAGGACCAAACTTAAGTCTCTCTGATCCTCAGATCCAGCCTTTATTCATCAGCAGAATAAAGAAGGTGGTACAGGACAGTGAGTTTTATGTTCAGCTAGTGGCCTACTGAGGCAAGGGCTTCCTATAATTCTTTTGCTTCAGTATCAGCCCTGTCTTAGTGGATGATGGGCTTGATCCCAAGGGAGCCAAGTAATGACACCTATCTTTATCAGAAGAGAACAGTGGAAAGAGAAGGAGTACATGAGCTCCCTACAACACTTCTTTCATTCAGGAAAAAATAATCTTAAAAAAATATATATATTCATATGCTGTACCTATATATATGTATATGTGTGTATATAAATATATGTACATATGTATGTGTGTATACATACTATATATGTGTGTATATTGTATTTATATATTATATGTATATATAGTTATATATAAATCTACATGTATATGTCCTAAAGTATTTATTACACACACATATATATATAAGAGGCAAAGCAGTGCAAAGTGGATACTATAATAAGCACTTCAAGGCAGAAGACCTAGGTTCTAGGCCCAATTCTGCCACTCTGTAATGATGGAGAAATCACTTTTCTTTGGGCCTCAGAATCCTCCTCATTGTAAAATAGAAGTGTTGGACTATATGAATTGCAAAGTTCTTTCAAGCTTTCAGACTTCTGTGCTAAAATGTGGGCATCATTAATTTTAAACAGAAGCTCTTGGGTCCTTCTTTTTCTTCATTATTTGTATCATTTTTTTCCCCCAGTATTTCTCACATACAGATGAATTCAGAATTTGATACCACTGGGGCTCTACTTATATTTTAAACTTGTCAAGACTTGTAAATATAGATATGGTTATAAAGAGTTCTCAAGGTGGAAATGAGATTAAATATGTCAAATTATACCAATAGGTCAAGTCACATAAGAAATGAAAATTATCCTTTGGAGTAATCTGAGGTCATGAAGATCTTGACAGGAGGCAAAACAATAGAATGATAGGTTGGTGGCTAGTTTTTGGAAGGCTCAAGAAAGAGAAAGAAGAGAGGAATGGGAGGCAGTAAGTACATACAAATCTTCCAAGCCTTTTTTTATAAAAGGATGGAGATAAATAGGGTCACTGGAAAAGGATTTTTTAAAGATGAAAGAAATTACCACACATTGTATGCTGGTAGAAACAATCTAGTAAAGTGGAAGAAAAGCTGGATGTAGAGATATGTACAAATAAATGGTCTGGCTTTAGGTAGGAACATTGACATTTATTCAGTGACTAGAGGATAGGAGAATTTATGGCCAAAGGCTATTAGATAGGGATGGGACCTGTGAAAACTCTCTTCTGATTGCTTCTGTTTTCTCAGGAGAATAGAAAGCAAGGTCATAAGCTGAGAGTAAGGAGGTGTTGAAATTTTGAAGGAAGAAGAGAAACTGTGAGATTGTTTAAGAAAAAAGGAGAGAGAAAGGACTAGAGAAATTTAGCAGGTGTGCCAACTTGAAGTTAGTAATTGTGGATTAAATAAGACCAGTAGACCAGTGAGCAGAGTTGTGTGTTTATCAGTATCTGTATTCAGCAGTATGAGAGGCGTACTTAACAAAGTTAGGTTTTTGTCAGGTGGTACAACAAAGCAAGGGGTAAAGCTGTCGAAGATGTTTGCAAAGAAATGATTACAGTAATGAATCATGGGGACTAAGAATGGAAATGTGAACATAAAGGATATAAGGAACCATAAAAAGAATAGTGGTATCAATGGATAATACATTTCAATCAAAAGGTTGTTGAGTTTGGAGTAGCAGAGGGAGTAAACTGCTAAACCAGGAGACTTACAGTTGATGGCGGTGGGAGTGAGTGGGAGACAAGATCTGTAGAAGAGAGATAATATCCAGAGTGTTCAAAGCATCAGCTACATGGACATTGAAATTATCAAGAGTTGTACTGGAGAGTATGAAAGTAAACTGTAAGCTAAAATCTTCAAGGTATTAGAGAGAATGACCAGGAGATCCATAGGTGATTCTAACAAGGACAAGAAGTAGATGACAGTCAAATGACATGAATTTCAGTCTTAGGGCAAGGAGCTAAAGAAGTATATTTACTCCCAGGGTATAGGAGAGAAAATGGCCAACACTTAAGAGAGCTCCATGGAAAGCCATTTGCCCAGAGGACAGTCAGATTTCAGTTAAAACTATAAGGTGAAATGCATTTTAAGGATATATAGGAATTTTTTCTATTCACTGACCTTGAGTCTCAAGAACATAGAGAAAGAGGAGGGATAAGATAGAGTCCAGGGAATGATGAATGGCCCCAGAGTCCTAAGTTTCTTGTGGTTAGTGATGTAATCAAATATATGGGCCTTAATGGAATTAATCCTGAGAGCTCAAGGAAATCAATAATGGCAAGACTAAAGATATTAGAGAGAATCCAGGAGGATGGGGACAGTTGTACTTCTAGAAGCCTAAAGATTTGGGAGCCCCCCTTTTCAATTCTGCCATTGATGAGTGGAGTTTAAGGGTGGGGTATTCTTATCAGAAGTATTTTTTGCACTAAGCCTTCCATCTCTCCCTTGCCAATGGTGGTATGGAGGTCAGAGGGAGAATACAGCTACTGAGGAGCTATAGAGACCAAAGCGGGGATAGTCTTACCACTCATGATGCAAAAGTTCTTGAAAAAGCAAACATAGGCTATATCTGAATTACTCAGTGTAGAACAGAGGTAAAAGAAAGAATTTAATTTATTTTCATCCAAAGGGTAAGAAGACAGTTGACTTGAAATGTATCTGCCCTGATGTATCATTTGGAATATAGGCTAGCCTTAGGCTAGAGCCCCTAACACAATAACTCAAATCAAAATAGAAGCTTCTTTTTCTCTCAGTCGTAGTCCAGAGATAGGAAGATGATTCCTGGCTGGCATTGTTTCCTAAGGTCATCCAGGTACTTATTTTACACTTCTTTGTTACTTCACCAGCTTCTAGCGTATAATTATCATCCTCATAGCCCAAACCTACTCACCAGTACCTCATCCATATTCTAGCTCTCCAGAAGAGAAAAAGAAGAAATGAAGGACAGAGCTCTCCATTTTATGGATGTGACCTGGAAGATACACATATCACTTCACTCAAATTCCATTGGTCAGAATTTAGTAGTCATGTGGCCACACCTAGATATAAGAGCACCTATAAAATGCAGTCTGTAGCTAGAAGGCCAAGAACTCAATTAAACCTCAGAGGATTCAAATGTTAAAAGGGAGAGTAAGATGTTAGGTATTGGGTGACAGCTAACTGTTTGTCACAGATGTGGCCACGTATAAGGGGTGACTTTAAATAATAACCTTTTTTTTTTTTTAACTAGCACATTAGAACTTAGACATCCAAATGAGTGTCAGGGAATTATACATTTTTTCAGGAATGGTAAATTTGCTCAAAATACTATTAAAGATTTAAAGACTATGAACTTTTAAAACATATATAAATAGAGAATTTTATAACTGGAAAAGATCTTAATCATAAAGCTTATCCCTTCATATTTTATTTATTTTGGTTCCCTGAGTTTTATTTTTTTTAATTTTTTGTATTTTTATTTTTTAATTATAGTTTTGACGTACAACATTATATTAGTTTCAGTTTTGATCATTGTGTACCACATAGTGATTAAACATCTATATAACTTATGAAGTGATTACTCCGATAAATCCAGTATCCATCTGACACTATACATAGTTATGACAGTACTACTGACTATATTCCTCATGCTATACTCTACATCCCCATGACTATTTTATAACTACCAATTTATACCTCTTAATCCCCTCCTCCTTCACCCATTCCCTCTCTCCACAATCTGAGAACCATCAAAATGCTCTCTGTACTGTAAGACTGTTTCTGTTGTTTATTTCTTTATTCTGTTCTCTAGATTCTACATATGACATTTGTCTTTGTCTGACTTACTCTACTCATGGTCCACCCATGTTGTTGCAGATGGAAAGATTTCATTTTTTTATGTCTGAATAATATTCCATTGTGTATGTATACCTCTTCTTTATCCATTTATCCATTGATGGGCACCCAGGTATCTTCCATATTCTGGCTAATATAAATAATGCTGTGGTGAACATATGGATTCACATGTCCTTCAAATTAGTGTTTTGGGTTTCTACAGATATATAACCAGAAGTGGGATTACTGGGTACTTCTTTCTCTCTCATTATAGCCTTTGTTTAAAAGTCTATTTTGTCAGGTATAAGTATTGCACCCCAGCTTTTTATCTTTTGTTTTCATTTCCATGAAACATTTTTTTTCCATCCATTTTCTTTCAGTCTGTTTGTGTTTTTCAACTTGAAGTGATTCTCTTATAGGCATCATATGTAAGGGTCTTATTTTCTTATCCATTCAGCCACCCTATTTTTTGATTGAAGCATTTAATACATTTACATTTGAAGTAATTGTTGCTAGATATGTATTTGTTGACATTTTAGTATTCATATTTTTAATTTTTTTTATTTTTTCCTTTTCTTAATGAAATCCCTCTAACATTTTCTGTAATACTGGCTTGGTAATGAGGAACTCCTGTAGCTTTTTCTTGTCTGGAAAGCTCTTTATTTGTCCTTCAATTCTAAATGATAGCTTTGCTGGTTCAGTAATCTTGGTTGTAGATCCTTGCTTTTCATCACTTTGAATATTTTCTGCCAATCTCTTCAGGCCTACAAAGTTTCTATTGAGAAATCAGCTGACAGTCTCATGGGACCTCCCTTGTAGGTAACTAACTGCTTTTCTCTTGCTGCTTTTAGGATTCTCTCTTTGTCTTTAATCTTTTGCATTTTAATTACGATGTGTCTTGGTGTAGGCCTCATTGGGTTTATCTTGTTGAAACTCACTGCGCTTCCAGGGCTGTCTATTTCCTTCACTAGATTAGGGGAGTTTTCTGTCATTATTTCTTCAAATCGGTTTTTAATTTCTTGAACTCTCTTCTTCTTGTATCCTATGATGTAAATGCTTGATGCTTTCCCAGAGGCCCCAATTCACATCTGCCACACCCAGGTTTGGGACCAGCCCATTTCACATCTCTACCCTTCTACCAGTCTTGAGGTAGCCTCTTCTGTGTATCCACAGTTGTAGGACTTCTGGTAAGCCAGACTCCAGGAGACCCAATAATAGCTATTCTGTAGTTTATTTGTAATTTAGATGTGATTAAGGAAGGAAGAAAACACAATGTTTATCTACTCCACCATCTTCACTGGAAACCCCTTGAGTTTTATTTATCTTGGTATTTCTAAAACCTATTACAGTGTTAACACAAAATAAGTGCTCAAAAAATATTTGTTGAATGAATGAATGAGTGACCCAATCAATGATTTCATCATTCATGTCTATTTATTTAGATTGACTGAGGAGGAAAATCCAGCCTGTTTTTCAGTATGGTGTCCATGCTCTCTTAAGGGGAGCATATTTTCATCCACCGAGGGTGAATTTGGCTTTTGAAATCAGCCCAATGTCATTCAGAAGCAAATCTTGTAATCCAGGCAACAATATTATTTTTGGTTAAATCAAAATGTGACTATGAACTCATGAGGCTAAAATTTGATTCTTTTTAAAAAAATTTTAGAAATATGCATGTGTATTAAAACTTTGAAGACATTTAACTATTTATTGAAGTCAGAGAAATAAATTTTTAATATTAACTCTAGAAATACAGACGTCCCAAGAATTCAATTTCAAAGGATTTAGAAATAATTATTTATAAAAGGTGTCAATATTATATTCTTTGTTAAACTAGTACTTGGAACACTTTTAGTATCATTTCACTTAACCCATTGCCTTTATAAATTGATCAGCAGTGGCACATGAAATTGTGGATAGATGAGATATCCATATTCGTATTTATCTAAATGTAGCATAACCTGATTCTGAAAACAATTTGAAAAGGAAAAATTCCAAGTTTATATATGCCAATGACTATACTGAAAATAACAGTGTTTGTTTGGATATATATTTGAGGATGTCAGTTATTTTTAAATTTTTCACAACTTCATGGGAAATTTAGTGACTATGAATACCTTTTATCCTCAAATGGTAACAAACTCAGATTATAAATCCTAGAAATCACTGTGTAACTCAGAGATTCCTACCCTGATATTCTTAGACCCATAGTGATCCTGGAAGGAAGTACTGGGGAGGCTTCGGGATCACAGGTAAAGGTAACCTCCATAATGAAACTTAAGGGCGTGGAGAAGACACTTCAGCTGGTGATGGTGGTGGTAGGAAGATATGATGATGAAAAACAGAAAATGCCAAGACCTAGAAATCAATAAGTGTTCTGTAAATGGTGTAAACAGACTGCAGTTTCCCCACATTGTATGAGCCTTGGGGACTGTTTGGATTCAGTCCAAACTCTTCGGGGAAGATAATTGTATCTCTAGAGCTCTCTTGCCCCTCAAGGTTGACCTGTTTATGGCTTGTTAGTCTTGCTTCCTCCACCTCTTTCCCTGAGGCCAACTGAGCATGTAAAATGTCTTCTCATCACCTGGGAAGGAGAGAAGAGACTGGAGTTTCCTTTAATTTCTTGGTTCTTGGCATCTAAGAGTGGTGTCAGGGAACAGCTGTTGTTGTTAATTGCCCATCATAAACTCTGCCAAATTGACACGGCTGGGAGGCCCTGGGAGAATGTATTATCTCTGCTCCATCCGATGCCTATTTATATTTTATTTTCTTGTATGGCCCAGAAATACTGTTAATGATTACCCACCTTCATCTGGATAGGAGTAAATTTATTCCTAAAGTGGAAGGACACATTCTTTTATTCTCTTTATTCAGTTTACTTAATTGGAAAATATTCAAGGTCATTTGCCAAAAAGTCTGACAGATGTAGCCATTGTGAATTGTACCACAGCACAAAATACAGTCATCCCCATATCACTGGTTATTGTATAGTCTTCATTCCTTTAAGTTTCAACACAGAAATTTAGGTTAGATCCCAGGTTCCCTTCAGTTGCCTCTGGGAAACCCAGTGCTGTCCTCTAACCTCACCATTTTTATCTTTGGGATAAAAAAAAAAAAGATACTTTGAATGTAGTCAAGTTACAGAGAGAACAAGCCATAAAAAAAGGTGGCATTTTTTTCTAAAGACAGTAACGCTATTTTGTTTTTCTTCTGTATCAGCTCCTTGGGAGCTGAAACTGCATCTTAATCTCTGTGCCCAACATCTAGCACAGTGTCTGCAAAAACTTTAGGAACTTGCTAAACATTTGTCCAGAACTTTGGAATAGGATTAAAGCACCTCCTCTTCCTGAACTGTAGCCCAGATAAATGAAAGGGAACCTACAGCAGCAGCTGATGGAACAATTTGGTTTTGCAATTGATTAACTATGAGAGCTTAGTGAAGAGCCATCTTCTCTGGGTCTTAAGTTTTTTCATCTGGAAAAAAGGACATTAGATCTGAAGTTTAGGAATGTTTAGGAACTTTTTTAGTTATAAGAAAAACTTTTTTCAAGCAAAATATTACAGAGACCAAATACATAAAACAGATAAAAATATAAAAATTTTAATGTAAATTTAAAACTTTACAAAATGTTCATAATCTAAAACAGTTTTTTTAGGAGGTTCAATGGGCACAGGTGGCACCCTGTTCCCCCAGGTCACTGTAGTGGCACTTGTAGTATTTCAGTGGAAACCCTGTAAGAGTGTTTCTCAACCCTAGGTAGACCTTTGATAGAGATGCTATATTTAACAAATAAAAATACAGAACTCGTAGTTAAATTAAATTTCAGATAAACAACAAAATAATTGTTTTATATTTACCTAGGTGTCCAAGTTTACCTATCGTCCTGTGTTTTATTTGGAAAACCTACCTAAAGAACTTTTAACCAACTAAATTATAGACCAATTAAACCAGAACCTCTGGGTTGGGTGTTCCCATTAGAATGTTTTTAAAAGCCCTCCAGTAGATTCTAACGTAGAGCCAAGAAGGAGATCCACTAGTCTCTGACAAGCACTATTTGAAAACGTAAATGGATCATCATAAAAATACTTCCACTGTTAAAACTGAGTAATTCTAAACAAATCATAATTTGTGATTTTGGAATTACTAAAATAGTTCTTATCAGGAGAAAGACTGTATCTTATCATCTGGCCCCAACAGGAAGATGGGTTAGTATTATTGTATTATGTCCGGAAACCTGTGATCTCCACCTACACTTTCAGGACTTATATAACTGTCTCCTACATTTTACAAAGAGACTGCAGAGTGGAGGAGTGGGCTGCCTCTGCCATTCTGCTTAGTTAGGAGACCTGGGTGCTCTTTCCAGCTTTTTAACACTTGGCTCTGTGATTAAGTTTCTTCTTTTGCATAATGGGCATAACAGAAAGAGAATAGTTGCTATTTCTTGAACTTCTAAAATGTAGTGGGCAAGTCTTTTGTATATATTATGGCTAATCTTTATAGCAGTGGTTCTCAAAATTGAGTGTGTATCAAAATTACATAAAGGCTTGCTAATACAGATTTCTGGACCTGCCCTCAAAGTTTCTGATTCTATGAGTCTGGAGTGGGGACTGAGAATTTGCATATCTAACTAGTTTCTAGGTGCTGCTAATCTGGGGAATCACACATTGAGAAATACTGCTTTCAAGCTACTCCATAATATTCCCTATCCTAACTGTAATAAAATTGAATCTTAGAAAAGTTCAATAACTTGTCCAAAGTCACATGGTCCTTATTCATACCCAGGTCGGCCAAGGATGTCTGCCAAGGATGTCTGCCTTTTGTGCTATAAAAGAGTTATTTTGAAAACCAAAGAAGGTTGTCTAATTTTACAATGGGCTATTTTGATTTTTTAAAGATAAATATAAATTTTAAAAGACAAATGGAAAAGAAAAAGAACAAATTTTGTCTTTTTTAGAAGGAAAAGATGAGCAGGTATCTGGATATGATGAGATCCTAAAATGTGTGCACTCCAAAACCTATCAGATTGACTAACAAAAGACTTCCATAAGACTGAATCACAGTCGAAAGCTGTCTTGTCCGGTGGCATTGTATTGTCAGTTCATGAAGACATGGTCTGCATAGCCCATTAACATATTCTTACCAGTGAAAGGCTCAGAAGTAGTAGTGAGATTCTGCAATGTGGGGTTTGAAATACAGGCTAATAAAAAACACAAAGTAACAGTTTGAAGCTGCTGTTCATATTTTCCACATTTTAACAAGCAGGCTGAAAACTAAACCTACACAGCTATGATTAATCTATTTTAAAGAAAGAAAAGTGAAAGTTTAGTGGAAAGAAAAACGTTTTCTCTAACAACTAATTTGAAAACCAAAAGGACTGTCCCTTTCTCCTGTTGACTTGGAAACAGCCATTTCTCTTATTTCTTGAGTTCTTTTACTTTCCCAGAGGGTTTTAACTTATATTTAAATGAAAATTCATCTCCCAGTTTTCTACAGTCTAGAAAATAGATCAACTATGTCAAAATGAAAAATGTCATTGTATATATACTTAGCTTCCTTCAGGACATGGGAAAAAAGATGGTACCTTAAGCTGACCCATGGAAGCCTCTAAAAGGTCATAGAGGATCAAGAGAAAACAATGCATTTTTCTTTCTATTTCTATTAGTGCTCCTAGCATTATTTTTACTTCTTGAGAAACCTATAAATTTTCAGAACGGAAAATATAATCTGACATCTCAGAGGGTTCAGCATTCCTAATAATGAAGAATGACAAAGAGGATTTGGACAGTTTCTAAGTTACAACTTTGTAATTTAAATACAAAATATCCAAAGTGTAATGTAAACGTAAGTGACACTTGTCACAGTGCTTATCCTGAATTGACCTTCATGTACCCTCGGAGCACACTGTGACAGGCAATCCCAAGAACCAACACCTCCAAGGTACACTCTTTAAGGGACCATTGTTAGAGGCATAAAACATGAGACTTTTGGCATTCTGGAATCTATCTTGCCTTCTTTTAATTACTCTAGTGTGTCCTCACTTCTGAGAGTTAATGTGATCATTTTAAAGAGTTGGGAACTATGAGTTCAGGAGAATTTCTTCTTAGTTTTAATTTTTCCTCCTCTAATTCTGAGAGCTTTTTAAGTCTATGTACATTTATGGCCAGTGAATATACATGATTAAACCTTCTGTTAATGATCCTGATAAAAAGACTATGAACTCTGGAATTAGAAAGCATTTTCTGCTCTACTGAAACTCCTGAGCTTTGCTGAACCCATTTTCTCACCTTTATAATGAGCATAAGAGAATCCATCTCCATAAAGTCATGGGAATTTAAATGAGATGACACATATGCAGCATCTACCATGCCTTGAACATAGGAACCATTCAATAGTGGTAATATAATCACTATCTCCACACAGGTCAATTAGCTTTTAATAAAAATAATAGCATTAACTGCTCACAAAAATGGAAACACACCAATGCTAGAAAGCATTTTGTAGATATTGAGCTCCTATTCATAAGCAGGACTAGATGCTATAGAATGGATCAACCAGTGATTAGGGAAATCTGTACTCACTAACTGAAAAATAAAAGCCATGAAATCTGCCCTTTTATGGAGTCATGATGGCCTCAATACATACATACAAAGGTGATGTATTTGATTTGCTCAGATGATGTCCATATAAATAAATATTTGCTACTTTAAAAATAAATATATGTACCTTCATGTTTGTTGAAAACTAATTACACTGAGAGCTGGATTTTTAAAACAGACCAGGATTTGTTAGCTTTGGATTGGGTGAAGCCAAAATAGTCACAGGACAGTTAAGTGCTAATGTAGGTGATATTTTGAAACACATGTAATCTTCACTAGAAAAAGAAATGTAACAAAGCTAGTAAGAATGATATACATCTCTGAAACGATATGCTTTTAAAGATTTTTAGAGTTAAAAGAACTGAAAATCAGCTGTTCAACAAGGAAGATGTCAAACTATATGGTTGGTAAAAGGTTAAAAGACTCAAATGGGGAAAACACAAATGTTCGTGGTGGTAACCAAGCTGGAAGTAACAGAGATGGCAAAAGTATTCTTGTACCTTGTTTCCAGTACAGTGTAATTTTTTTTTATTATAAGGTTCCGAATCTCTATGGCTTCCTTTTTTTTTAAATTCATTCGCACCTAATGCACCAGAAGTCATAGTAAGAAACCAATGGAATTAAAACTGGCACATTCCTCTTAGAAGAGTCACTTCCATTGAGAATTTGTCATGAGCTGTCATTTATTTAGAGATTATATATGAGCACAAAGTGGGAGTCATGGCCAGGAATCAAGCAAAGAAAAAACAGCAGCTTCAGGATCAAAAAGTCACTCCTCTCATAAGGCCACCATTGGCTCTGACATTTCCATTCTCCCAGATTGTTTTTCCATCACTGAACCAGGTGTCACTCTCAGCAGACCTCTCAAAGCAAAGATGTTGTTGTTCATTCTGTAGCGTTTTGCTCTTACCAAGAAAATAACAAATGGCCTTCCTGTTCCAAGAAGAGACTTCTTTTTTTTATCAGAAACATAGACATGAACCATGTGGGTACACAACTTTATTGAAGACCATGGTGGAAATGGAGGGATGACACCTGAGCTGTTTCTTGAATCAAATGTTTAGATCAACCTCTTCTGTGACATGACAGGGACTTCATAAAGAGCCAATTTATATTTTACTTGATTTTAGGAAGAGCTTTCAAATGAGTTAGTTAAATCTGTTTATTAGAACCATATGGCCTCCCAGTTGGCATGAGTTTAACTTGGTTTATAATTCACTTATTTCTTTATCATCCCTAAATAGGTGAAGGAAGTTAAGCCATTGATAGTTACAGACCTCTAGGTGTATTCATCTAGCACAGTGTAGGGAGGAATTCTAGCTGGGAGTAGAATCCTGGGCCTGAATCCAGCAATTTCAAATTTCAAAAGACAATTCCATTTTAATTTCTTAAATAAAAAAAACCTTGGGACTAAAACTTTAAAAGACTGTTGAGCCAAGTATATATTTGCAAGGAAATGTTGATGACAATTTTCCACCACTCATGAAGTGAGCCAACAAGGGAAACAGTGTGACTAACACATTAGCACAGTCAGAAAGCTAATGTGTGCATCAAAAGAAATGTCCCATGAAATGTTGCATTCCATCGTTCCCTGATACGCTAAATGAACTTCATTTCCTTTCTGATTAGTTTTTCTTTTCAAATGAAGTATTTTTAATATTTTACATAATTAATCATACTTTCATAGTTTCACATAGCAGAGTTATGTTTTTATCTTCAGCAACCCATTTTTAAGTCTAATAAAGATAAACAAGCCAGGAAAAATAAAAAGCTGCCTACCTTCTATCAGTTAAAAAAAAAAATTCATAAGTATACATGTATAAAATCTGGAATTTTAGTGTCTGAAAATGGCTCCTGTTGAGGATATGTATTAGAAAGCATTTGTGTTAGTCTCCTAGGGTTGCTGTAAGGTAACAAAGTACCCTAAACTGGGAGCCTTAAAACAAAAGATGTTTATTTTCACAGTTCTGGAGGCTGGAAGTCCGAAACCAGGATGTCACCAGGGCTACTCATGCTCTCCTAGTTGCTCGTGGTTGCTGATAATCTTTGGTGTTCCTCGGCATACATCTGCACAATACCAGTCTCTGTCTGTGTCATCACATGGCTGCAATCCCTCTGTGTGTATCTCTGTCTTCACATGGCATACTCCCCTGCATGTGTATCTCCCTTCACATCTCCTTTCTTCTGTGTATTTCTGTCTCCATACTTCTTCTCCTCTTCTTGTAAAAACACCAGTCATATTGGATTGGGGATTACCCTGTTCCACCTTACATCTTAACTATATCTGCTAAGACTTTTTTCCCAAATAAAGCCACATTCATAGGTATCAAAGGCTAGGACTTCAACATATCTTTTTAGGAGACACTGTATATCCCACAAGAGTACCCAAAGCCAAAAAAAACTAAAGATGATAGGGTAGAGGAATTAATAAGTCTTTTGATTTAGCAGGGAGAAATCAGCTTTGACCTACTGAACTCTTTGAATCCAAAGAGCTCATATCATATCCCTTAAACAAATGGTCATTCCTAGCTGTGATATCTGGCCAGAAGAAGTAGTTGGTAAGCCAATAACCTTAGACATCACAGATATATTTTTATGTCTTATCAAATTAAAATAAGCAAACCAAATGACTTTATTCACAAACTCTATCTGGTTCCCTTTGACACATGCAAACTTTAAAATATTACCACATCATTTGCTAGTGCACCAAACATAGGTACTGAAGAGGGATGGCAGGGATGTGCAATGGGGAAGAATAACATCATGGGAACTTTCTCTCTGATCTCAGTCCACTCATTAGCTTAGCTTGTGTTTTAACTACCGAGCAATGCCCTGATTTGCAGCAGGTTTACATTCTGAACATGTATATTGATTTAATTAGAAGTGTTTATATGTTTGTTCTTATTTTAATAATACAACTAATTACTTCTTCGTGTCACTGTTTTTTCACAGTGTGATATAGGTTCCTCATCTATTATTCATTGATTCAAGAATATTTATAGAATTCATACTATTTAATAGGTAACATTCTAGGCAATGCAGATAAAGCAAGTAAAAAAAAAAAAAAAGACAAAGTTTCTTCCATAATGGATTTTACATTTTAATAAGAGAACAGATAATAAACACACAAAATGTAATTAATTTCAAGTAGTGATATAGATGATTAAAAATCAAGCAGGTTAACTGAACAGGAAATAATGAAGGTACTGCTTCACACAGACTGGATAAAGTCTCTCTGAGAGGAGACATTTGAAGAGGTTTGAATAAAGCGAAACACTGAAATGTGACTGAAGGAGGAGCATATCGGCAGAGAGTCCAGCAAATGCAAAGGTTCTGAAGTAGGATCATGCTTGGTGTGTCTCCACACCATTGTGGCTGGAGCAGAGAGATGGAAAGAGGCAGTTGCCACGTGAGTGCCTCGTGTTAGCTGTGTCTGCAGTGAAGCGATGCACTTGCATAGTGAAGGCCCTGTGAGTGAGCCCTCACCTGTAGTACTTCATAAAGGGATGGTTGTTGTTTCCTTTAAAATAATGGTAGCAGCCTATCGTGAATGCCTGTGGAAGAAAAAACGGTCGTGATTATAAAGTGATGTTTATGGAAAACAGGTATGCTCCTTCCCCCTCCTCTCCTAGCGAACATCTCCTTGTGCCAGCTTAACCCCGTGGATAAGCCATTATACAAGTGAGTACACGTGGTGACTCACACCAACTTTGTTCCCTTTGTCCCTTTCATCTTTCTGTAGATGAATCTGGGCAGTTTATATCTTGGGGCCAGCTCTTTGAGCTGACCGTCTATTATGAGGTTAATCTACAGTGAATGTTGTGTTCACTCAGATGTAGTGTGGCATCACCCTCAAATTACAACCCCATGCCCTTCCCATTATTTCTCTGTCTGCTCTGGAGTCAACCCCTGCTGCTTACCAGCCCTGCAGCAGCCAAGGCTACTGCAGATATCTGGGATGTTCTGTACCTCAGGCAGGCTTTACATTTTGGATGGAAAATTCAACCAAATAGGTTTTGTGAAGTTAAGTCAAGGATCAATTTAGAAAGAGGCTTTTGAAATGAAGTCAAGTGCTCCTTCACTCAAGAACCAGGCTGTGGGTTCTCCTGTCTGCACCTCCTCCAGGGGAAGTTATAGCCCGACTTCCAACATCCACACCTGGCATGGCAAGAGCCATGGTCCTTACTTCCCTGTTTGTCTTCCTGTGGCTTTTACACGTAAAACCTGTTTCATCTCCCCAGAATAAGAATTTGGGGGATTATCTTTAATACTCTGTTGATGCCTCCAGTGAATATAAATTTTTGGTTTAACTAATTCAGATAGCAATTTATGTGATTATTACCTCAAAATGAAAATCTTTTAATTTTTTTGTTTTTATCTCCAGCGGAATAACAAGTTATTTTATTATTCAAATGAGGTTCACTTCCTGCTGTTTTCAATACGATTTTTAATAAATATGTAAATTTTTAAATTAATTTACAGCATACATTGGGAGGCATGATTTTTTAAATGACAAAATTTGATGGATTATAAAATTATCCCCCTTAAAATCATCAGTCATAGTGAACAGAATGTACCAACTTCTTATAATTTTAGTTTTTTCTTCATCTTATCTTCTGTTAGGGACTCACTTAAAATTTATTATAAAACAGTATATTTCTTAGGCCATAATTCATTCGAAGATTAATTAGATTTTCAGTTAATATCTCATCATCATATGGGATGGGAGCCAGTGGTGTTTTGTAGTCTTTTACAGCTGCAGGAGAGAAACCCTGATTGCTATTCCCAAGCGGCTGAAGCTACCAGCACTAATCGCTAATCACGTTCAGACCCCATAAAGTGTAACATCCTTCACCACATTTCTTTTCTAGCTGACTCACAGCAAGAGATCTTTATTGGCTCTGACCAAGAGACCAAAATGCAATTAAACGTTTTTGTGAGGGGTGATTCTTCCTTGTTTTCCCCTTGCTTAAAATGACATTTCTGTACCAGCCCCTGAAAGCATCAGAAGGCGGGGGCAGGGGTACACGGAGGTGGGGAGAGGGGGCGGGGGGAGAGGTACATCCTTGCTTAGTGGGCCTGAACTTAAATATCTTTTAACAGAGATTCCTCTATAAAGTTTGCTAGTCATTTTAGGATCATCTTTTGGATTCATTTTATGATTTTAAATAATCCTTTGATATCATCCAACAGGCATATTTAAGAGACAGTTTGTCAGTAACTTCTTTAACTGTGACTTAAGAAAAAGTTTTTTTTTTTTTTTTTTTTTTTTTGCTCGTCACGTAAGAGAACTATAGATATACATCAGAGAGAAAACACAGGCACTGAATCCAGCCAGAGAGAAACACCAGCCCACTCACATGTAACTAACTAAAACTCTAGGTTTTCACACAATTGAAGAAAAGATAACTATCCTCCCTCCTTCCCTTTTCACACTCACTACTGTAGCTGGTGTCAGTTCTGATGTGTGAAAAATCGCTACCTGTTACATTAGTCTGTTTCAGCTACATTGCATATCTCCTCTGTGTACCTAAGGACACAGCCCTGGCCAGACATCTACTGAGGTGACCCTAAAGCTTTGCTTGTCCTGAATCGGGACATCTCAAAAATTTTGTGTATTCTTTAAGGACATCCAATATCCTTTAAATTTATTGTAATATTCTCAAACTTTTATTCTAAGGCAATTCTCAATTTTACTTTGTGCACAATGAAGTTTCTTTTTCCTTCACATAAACTACTTAGATGTTTAAAAAGCCTCACTGACATATTCAGTCTTCCCATTGCTAGATGATACAATTCCCACTTATTGCATGTGTTTGAATCTCTATCCTTGTAATATGTGGTGCTGCTAATTAAAGCAAGGAGCTTGGTTTCTGGCACTGGAAATGCTCCTTGAAAGTCGTACATTAGTCAAATATTTTTGAAAATATAAATCTATTTTTCTGTTTACTTGAGAAGTTATTGTCTTCACTTTCTAAATAAAGGAAATTTAAATGTCTTCTGGGTGATTAGATCATCAACTACCCCTCAAGAAATAAATGAATAGTCACTACCAGACAGTACAGCATCCTGTCTTGGAATTCAATCACTTTCAGTAAAGGATGTTAGAAAGGTTAAAGATAAATAAAAGTTACAGAAGAAGGAAAAGATGTACAGTAAGTAATTATAATTAGCATCTTCCTTTTATTTCACTAACCTTTATGGACCTTCTATGGGGTAGACATGTCCGGGCACAAGGGCTGCAAAGATACATAGTATTCATGTGGGGGGGCTGAGCCATGACTACCAATATACAGAGCAAAGGCTCACTGGTGCCTTGACAGCAGTCTGCGTAGGGGAGAAGGGAGAAAGAAAGGGGCCATGGTCAAGCTTCCTGGTCAAAAAAAGACTCCTAAGAGATTTTTGTCCACCCGAGTTTGCAGAGATGAATGGGTATTGGCCAGCCTGAAAGTGGGGAAGGACATTCTAGAGAGAGGAAGATATGTGAGCCAGAACTCGGAGACACTACCTACCTGTCTGGGCTCAAAATTCAGCCTGTTGCTATCCTTAGCAGGCTGACTAAATAATGAGCTTGATACCTATCTGCATGCTTACTGACTTGCTTTTAAGGTGTTACTGAGCAATTTCAATTTTATCTTTAAGAACGTAGGTCATTTGTATACTAATTGCTTTTGAGATTGCTTTGTTACCCTTGCCCTTACATTGTTGTCAGATACTGCTTAGTTGAGTCCATTGATTCCTGGAGCCTTCTTGGCAAAAAAGAACTTTCTTTCTCTGCATCCCATTCTCCTTCCCCTTTCTATAGAGGACCTTATATCTTTGAAACATCTTTCCATTTTATGACTGGTTTTTGTTTTGACACTAAAAAAAAATGCTAGCTACTGAATCTGCCATATTCCTAGATATCGACCTAAATCCATTGCATTAAAAAACTATAGAAGGAAATGGTATGCTAGGCAGGGACAAGAACACTGCAAGCCTGTGGAAATTCACAGTGTCTTCATTGTGAAACTATGTTTTGGTTATTTTTATTTCGTTTTGATTTGATTACTTCTTATCTACATGTGAATAAATTGAAAAGCTCTCATGGAAGAAAGACCCATTGAAAACCAATGTTGGTAACTTAACACCCCACTTCTGGAAAAATTTTCTAAAGTTTGTGGTTTGCTGATGATGAGTCAAAAGGAAGTAGACATGGCATTCCCCACCCATTCTAGCCAAAGAAAGAGTAGAAAATTCATCTATGATTAAAAACAGAAGCGTTTTCCACTTACCTACTTTGTTTAGATGGTAGCAGACCAGGCAGTGACCCAAGTCTTCCCTGTAAGTTTACAAACATCAGAAAGTCAAGTCACCTGCTCTTCCTAATGTTTAAAGAATGGCTTTTGAAGTTTTGTTTGCTTGAGGTTGTTTCTTGTTTGTTTGTTTGCTTTTGTTTTGAGAGGAGCGGCAAGGAATGTAGAAACATTGTGAGGTATTTACTGTCTGTTTAAAAGGCACTTGCCCCAGAGTGGGTAGGTGTGGGATCATTCCCATGTTGCCAGTACTTCAGGCAGCCCACCACTTCACTACCACTACATTTTGATAGGCCGTACTATGGAAGAGTCACAAATTAATTGCAGGTGGGTTTTGTGTGACCTGCACGTTTCTTGTAAAATAAACATTGGGAGATTTCATGTATGATTTCCAGATTCCATTTCTCTTAAAAAATCAGAGGTCTGGCAACACTGAGCCCACATCCGCACAGGATAAAACTCAGCTGGCACTCAGGCAGGAGAAGTAGTGAATGAGAGGGGGAAGCTCTGCAGCTGGACTCCTGGATTTGAATCCTGGCTCAGCCTGGCTCCTTCAAGCTTTGAAGCCTCGCGTAAGATATTAAGCTTCTCTCTTTTCTCCTCATGTGTAAATAATAGAGTTCTGTCCAGTAATTAGGGCAATAAAGTGCTACATATATATTTGCTTTATAAGCAGTAGCTGCCCCTCTCAACTGGACATGCGCACTTGATTTCACCACCACCCCCACTACTTACTCATGCCATCCATGCATTTGTGCTTATGTCAGAACCATCCCAGTGCCCCAAGGCATGAGTTTTCTTCTTTTGGTTTTAACCAGGCTATCTACCAACCATCTGTGGGGAAAAGGAAGAGTTTCAACAAAGACGAGGAGACTGAAAGGGAGGGGAGTGTGTGAGAAGGATCTTGTACATACTTTTGAAGTTAAAGTCTGTGTCTTCAGCTATCCACAGAGACTTAAGTACAGGAGCCATAAAAGGATGAACAGATAGCTGAACTTTGCCTTGAAAAGCTGGTCTTGTACCCCTATACTCCCAAAGTGCTTTAGTCATGGCAAAGGTAAAGGTAATATTTCAACTGCAGTTTTCTACCTAGTTTGGAAGACCTTGCTTCCACAGGGAGTATGAGAAAGGCTCCTTTTACCTTCTGAGTATTTGCCACATTGTGAGAAAGTGGGGATGCAGGAGGAAGGAGGAAATTCATTATGATTAATCTTAGCTCCTGATTATAGTTAATCAGAACAGTGCTTTTCTAGATTGTTGGAAACTGGCATTTAACCAGAGCTTCCTTTTCTTTAGTTGCTCACAAGTTAAGAGGTTTAAATATGCTCTGCCTGTCACCAGCAAAACATTTGTTTTCAAGGTTATTGCATGAAGGGCTTAGGTGCCACCTCCAAGGTCCCTCCAAGGACACACTGCCGGGAGTCCTATTGAATGGGGTGGCTGTTCACACATAAACACGAGCTGCTCCATTTCACTTGGAGCATGCTAGTGTCCTTCCTGAATGAACATATTGAAGCTTTCACAAACATTTACGCAATATTTTCCTTGAGGCAGGAGAAAGAGACTCTCTCATTATTTATCTTGAGCATTTGATAGGCCTCCTTTGAGAAGGTCATTGTCTGCAATGGCAAAATAATCATAGGATTTTTGGACAAGCTGGTAAAAGAAAAATGATTCATTATTTCAAGAAGAATTTTGCCTTCAGTCCCCAAAATGGATGAAGGCTTCTAACAGTATGTAAGAGAGAGCAAGGATTAACTTTAAAGGGAAAAGAAGTTCAAGCATTACATTTTTAGCTATAATAATAACAAGGGTGAAGGCACACCATCTGTTACCCCCTTGGTCTTTTGGGTGTTATTGTACTAGTCCCTTTGCAAAGGATGCCCGCCTGCCCTCCTTTTTCTTCTTATCCATCTGGGCTAATGAGATTGGAAGATTTTTTTGAGGGGGAGGGGGAGTCTATTCACTCAGTGCCCCCTTTCTTTGTTCCCTTTTGAAATGTTGAAACAGATAGTATATTCATTCATACAGACTCGACTCGACCCCACATGTTCTTGTCATGTCACATAAAAATTGTGCATCTTCACAGAATGATATATTTTACTGATGCAGGGAGTGACTGCTTAAGTGCTATGGATATTATCATGAACTAGAACAAAAGACAGTTTATAATACAACTAATGCATCCATATCTGGTACTGAGACACCTATTTATTATGTTGGGTTACTTTTGCAATTAAATTTGTTTGGCATTAGATACTCAGAATGGGGAGGCTTGACTGATAAAGATACTGAATTTTAAAATGAAAACTGGAGAGGCTGAGTGATCAGTATGGCCTTGACTGCTCACAAGCCAAATAATTAATGGAAATAATGTAAAGACCTTGTGAACTGTTCTGCCTAACAGAAAAGTTTTAAATAATATTTTAAGAAATCAAAAGCAAATATCCCCTGGACCTTCTCTGCAGATTATATCTGAAATGAAAGACCCTGAGTTACACAATTAACTATTGATTTTGTTGATCCATTTTACTTCACATAGCAATCGAGTTGTGTTTACACAGTAGTGCAGGGCAGACATACTTCACTTGGAGCAAGGTGCCTTTCATTCTTACATTAATTTAAAAATTAAGTTGTTCTGTGCATGTGAGACAAAAATAAAGTATATTTTAATTGTAGTGGATGGCTGACTTAAACCTCATAAAACAGTGTTAAGCCAGCCTTGGTGGTTCACAAAGAGAATACCTTTTATAATGCAAGAGTCAGTTTGCCAACTGAGTATATTACAGGCAGTGGAGAGAAAATAAGCATCATCTTCATGCTGCCTAGAATTTTTTACTAAGACAGCTATCATTAAATCACCCTATAGTTTAATTTCTTGATTTGATACATCGAATACTATTTGGGGGTTTATCACCTGAATAGTCAGTCTTGTTGCTACCCCTAATCATGTCAATAATTATCATGTTCACATTCTCACTCATATCACCAAATTTCCCATTTTAAGGAGATAGGAACTTGAATTTGAGCAAATTGCCTGGGACTGGTTCAGACAAGGTGAGGTAACACTTGCTGCTGCAGGAAGCATTTAAAAAAATGGTTGAGCCTACATTTGCACCGTCTGTTATGGGCCTGCTCTTTTCAATAACAGTACACCCATAAGATCTCACTATTTGGGCTCTTGCTCTTGGATTTGCAGGAAGCAATGGCAGCTGCTGCCTTACCCAATTGCTGGCCAAGCCAACCTGGAGGTGCCACAGAAAGCTCTGGATGATTCAGAGCAGAGCTGCCTGACCAGGATAGACATGGACTGTGAATCCACGTCTCTGCTTAGAGAGAAAATTGCTTCTGCCAAAGTAAACAATAGTCAGACATCCCTTAATCCAAGGGTTGCCCTGGTTCTTGGCATTAACCCGGAATCCCAGACACTATACCACTGTTAGTATGTCTAGGTGCTGGAAAGCAGCTATGTCATCACAGGTTGAATGAAAGTCTAAAATGATCGTATTTTATACATCTCTTTATGATGGAAAAGCAGACATAGAAAACAGTCAAATCTATGAGCTCCAAAGCAAATGATGTAGTGAAAATAGATCTAATAGTGACTATATTTATTGATGTGCAATGGATATCAACTCTAAGAGATACAAGACATAGTGTCAGAAAATGAGAAGGCAGAATAACATTTAGTTCATGGCCTCAAGAAGTGTGTAATCTAATTGAGAAGTGAGACATAAATACAAAAAGAGCGTATGTAATAGAATGGATTTAAGTTCAGGGTCAAGTGGATAATTCGGCCAATTAGGCTAGGAATTCATAGAAAGAAAGGTCTCAGTGTATATGCTATTATAGAAACAGAACCAGCAATTCTGAATAACTAAAAAGAGGATCATGTTCTAAAACTTGGTTACCATTGACAACTATATGGATTAGGGAAAAGAGAAGAAATTCCAATGTAAGCATGTTGAATTTAGGGAGATAACTAGGCCCAGAAAGGTTAAGAAAAGTGAATGTAAATAATAATTAGTTAACCTATGAAAAAAATTCTCCTGAATGACGTTATAGACCAAAAAAGAAGCTAAACAAATTTATGGGGTTATTTTAAAAACAGGATTGGAATAAAGGGCACATCCACAACTTTGAGTTTAACATATTTATGTTCTAGATGCCTTTATCAGACCAAACAGAAGGCTAGATGGACTATTCTAATTCAGTTCTCAGGAATTCATCTTCTAATATATCTAAACTTTGTTCTATACTGACATCATATTAAAGAATCCTAAACATGTACATTCCATGTGGGTTGTAGCTTTTTCTCCTAAATTACTGTATTCCAGTGTCCAGAATACTACAGCATAATCCATCTTTACATATTCATTAAAATCTGGGTACAGAGTTGAAATAATGATTGTCACTGTCATATTGTGGCTGAGCAAGGGCTGGAATCCAGAATGAAAGCAGACTCCCGTTGGCATGTTCCCACCTAGCACATCTTTCCATTCTAGGACACTCACGGTGCTTACTGGGTAACTAGGAATAAAGGATCTTACAATTGCCACTGTGAACTAAAATGCAACACAGAATATAAAACCTGATGTTTCTAAATCTTTAGAACAATTCCCACCAAGGAATGTTCTCTTTAGCACAAAGATCAATAAACTGGTGCCACTTCTGAGTCACTCTGGTTCTCAGGATTCAGTATGTCTGTGTCAAATATCCTCGGGACATAACTTAATCCAAAGCAAAGGCTAACGAGCCTGACAACTGAAGTATGAATTGCATTAGGAGATGACTAGCTTAAACACGAGTGAGAATTCTTACATCCACAAATACTAATGTGTTTCCAGATGAACCTTAGCTTGCAGTTCCATTTGATTCCATGTCTGTTGTAAAGTGCCTAAGAGAGTGGACGTCTTAGGGCACTGTGGTTCCTAAATGGTCTACCAAATTCCATAAGAATTCCAGGCTACCTCATTATTCATAAGTTAATGAGTAACACAGGATGTTTCCCCCTGGCTTAGGCTCTCACAGCATACTTTATAATAAAACTTTTCACTTTCAGTTACACTTTTATGATGTTTACCATCATGATAGTATTAGAGATGTTCCTTTGGAAGGAGAACTTCCATGAAAAAAAAAAAAATAGCATAACTTTTTTTACACTCATCTGATGCCCCAGAAAGTTTATTTTATTTTTTCTTGTAGGAGCAAGTAAAAACCTATCACTTCAAAATGTAGCTATATGACACTAAAATACACAGACGGTCCCTTCATGTTGTATTTTCCTCTGGCCAAGTTCCCAGGCTTTGTAAGCTACACTGAGCAGACATGGCCCCGCTTACTGGTCAGATAGGCATCATATTTAAGACATGAAATGATGGAAAGGTTAGTCAAAGAAAACTGGCTAATAATATTTTAAGTTAAGTGAGTAGTGTATATAGTTTTTGTATATACTGGTGTCTATAAATTAAAGGCAGAAAACCTTGATGCTTTTGCTCTCATCAGACACAGCCATTAACTTGATATTAAATTGAACAGATTTAGAAATTTCTGGCCCAGAACCTGTTCAAATCTCATTTCTGAATAAAATTTTAGTTAATATTATCATGCTGGAAGAAGAAAAGAAATCTAACAACACAGATAATCACATTCAATTTAATTAAGCTACTTATACAAGCCGATGTCAATGAGCTGGCTTGTCTTCCCAATTCTAGGTCACTATAAAACAGTGCATATTTTACTTCTGGAGAAATTGACCAATATTGATCAAATTTGATGCATTACTTAAGGTGATCAACCTACATTTTAAATTAGATTTGTGGATCCATCCACTACTCTGGAAAGCAACAGTCAAAAAAATACAAGTTTTCAAAAGACATTTCAAGTTATGGCACTAACATCAGAGTTTACAGAAATCAAAAACATATACTTTGCATCTTCATATAAAAAATTTCACCAAACAGCAAGTGTTAGCAAGGATGTGGAGTAAAGGGAACCCTCATATAATGTTGGTGGGATTGCAAATTGGTACAGCTGCTATGAAGAACAGTCTAGAGGTTCCTCCAAAAAATTTAAAATGGATCTATCTTTTTTCCCAGCAGTTGTGCTTCTGTGTATTTATCCAAAGAAAACCAAAGCAATAATTTATAAAGATCTATGCACCCTATGTTCATGGCTGCACTATTCACAACAGCCCAACCAAACTTACTGCCATTTCTGAATTTTCCTTCATCTTCTTTTTTTATGTAATTAAAATGGAAGCAACCTAAATGCCCACCAACAGATGATTGGATAAAGAAGTTATGGTTCATATATTCAATGGAATATCACTTAGTCATAAAAAAGAAGAAAAAAATAAATCCTACCACTTGCAACAACATAGATAGACCCAGAGATTATTATGCTGAGTGAAATAAGTCAGACAGAGAAAGCTAAATACCATATGATTTTACTTATATGCAAAATCTAAGAAACAAAAAAGAACTAACTAATTGAAAACAGACCCACAAATATAGAAGACAATCTCATGATGGCTAGAGGGGAGGGGAGTTGAGGGCTGGAAGAAAGGGGTGAAAGGTTAAAAAAGTATAAATTAGTAGTTGACAGATGGTCACAGATGGGGAGCATGGCTTATGGAATGCAGTCAGCAGTAATGTAATGGCTAGGTGTAGAGCCAGAGGGAAGATAGAGTAATTGGAAGGATCATTTCATAAACTATAGAAATTTCTAACCAATATACTATGAGCTTGAAACTAATAATAAAAAAAATGCAAAAAAAAATTACCAAAACCTATAATTACCTTTTCTCTTCCCAAATGCCTTTCTCTGCCATAAGCAAAATTTGTGATTCTCTTTCCACAGAAGGACTTGACCCTATATTTCCCATTTTCCATATATGGGAACATTTCACATCTCTTTGATAAAATGGCTTCTCTTTCCTTCTGTCATTTTAATCTAGTCTTTAAATGTCCTTTGCTGCCATTGTTTACCTCCGAGTCGAATTCTTTTCTTTTCCACAAGGTATACTATTTTCTAGCCACCCTAAGCTTCCTGCTGACATTCTCTCTGCTTGCTTCCCCCACCCCCCAAAAAAAAGGTAAACTCATTTTTCTCCCCTCTGGGTTCAGGGGTTCCAGCAGAGGTCATCAGAAGTCATTGATCATGGTAAAGGACAGCAGTATAGTTAATAATAAAGTCATAAAAGCACATCTCAACTGAAAATTACTCTTTCACCTAATAAAACCAGTTTGCCCTAGAGATACTGAAAAACTTCAGGATCCTAGTAAAGAAACAGAGAGTGCCCCCAAGTGCCAAATTGCATCTCCCAGCACGTTTGGATGGAGAGAGTGGCTCTCTATTACCAATACATCACATTAATTTTTCAGAAGGGCAAGTTAAGAATAATGTGTCCAGTTGAGGTAATAGCAGGAACCGAGCACTGGGAAAAGGTAATTACCCAGGTTAGAATTTGACCAGGTTAATGGGGTTAACACCACAATTTAAAGAAAAGGCAGAGGTGTCTCTAGTGTTCACCAAAGGTCATTCTCTCTATTTTTATGTCTCATCCAGGAAGTAGCTCCACCAGGAATACAGTAAGAGATGGCATTAAAGAAGAGATTAACTAGTGTCTCTGAGAAAAGAGAAATGGCTTTAGCTGCTTCTTTCCCCTTGAGTTTGGCCTGCCCTAGCAAATTTCACTTAACACAGACTTTGCCATGTGTACCAATCTTCAACTAAGAGACCCTGGATTAAAGTGCCTCCTCCCTATTCCCACAAGAATTTAACACATAACTCTACCCTGACTCTATCTTCCCAGTGCCCAAGATTTACTCACCAAAAAAGCAATGGGGAGTGGGAGGGAATCACACCTTCAGCTTTAACCTGAAGTCCAGAATTAACTGTACTGTCTCCTGTATTTGATGTTCTGCTTCCACTTAGACTCTCTCCCATCTTTCACATCTGCTAAATCACTTTTCTAGTATTTCTTTGCCCAAGAAGAAGTTTCTTGGCCCAACCCAACTTACTGCCATTTCTGAATTTCCTTCATCTTCGTTTTTATGTAATTAAAAAAAATTGTTTAATTACAACTAAGTGGCAAAATATTTATAAATTTGATATATTTTTTTCATTATTACTTCCTTAGCACCTTCTTGGTCCAAACGCATATATGACTGTTCAGTTAAAATCTGCATCAGTGTACCTAATGAGAAATATTGGGTGATGATGACACTTCTTCCAAATTTGGAGTGTTTCTCACCACGTGGAAGGAACTCCCTAGGATAATACTCACAGCATCTCTGAGCTCCTATCATTCACTTCTCAGGAGAAAGAAGGCTGGCTTGTTTAATCAACAAGTATAGGAAGGGAGCACGAAATACTCAGGTCCACCTCCTGTTCTTCTCACCCTTTCTCTGTGGTCAAGCTGGCTGTGAGAAGCACACATTTTGTTCCTTCACAATGTAGGTTTTATGGGAAGACACTTCCCCCCACCATCCCCAGCCCAGGGCTGCCAGTTAATAAACCTGCCTATTTCTAGGGACCAGTGTTAGGAAACCGACTTCTTTGCAGATGGAAACCTCATTCTCCAATATAAACTTTTTCAATAATAAAGCTGATATTTTAGCCTCCTGTCAGCTTTTTTCTTTGTCTTATCCTTCAGTTGGTTTAGAACTTAGGTGGGGACGAGAGTTATTTATTGTGCCACCTCAAATTTCAATAATAGATGCACAGAAGACATCCAGTTAAGACTATTTTACAGTCATAGAGCTTTACAGAGCAGGAAGGTTCTAAAAAAAAACACTTTAACGTAAAGAAACTCAAGTTCAGAGGATTACATAGCCAATTAGCATAATGGTAGGAATTAAACAATAGTTTCCAAATACCTGTGAAGTGATCTAGTGCAAAGTGATTAAGATCCCAAGTAATTAGAGTCAGACTGCTTCTGCTTAAACTCTGATTCCCTAATGTATTAACCATGTTTATGTGGCCTACTCTTGAAACCTCTCTACCCTGCATTTTCCCATTTGTATAATGGAGATGATAATAGTGCTATCTCAAAAGGTTACTGTAAGGGTTAAATGAGATAATTCATGCAATGCATTCAACCCAGTACCTGGCATGTAGTGAAAACACTTTACAATTGTCGCTATTACTTCTTACCACAACTGATTGGCAGTGACTCTCTGCATCAATAAAGAAATAAGAAATTATGTTGATGAAGATCCTGTTTACATTAATTTGTGCTGAGTTCCACTCCTCTTTTTAAGTATGAGCACCCAGCTAAGGAATGATGCTGTGTTTGAATTTCACAAGTACATTTACAGTAGACATACTAACCAATATTTTCAAGATATAATCAGGGGATAGAAACTTCTTTGAAATAATGAAAGAGTAGCCTTCATTATAGAACAAAAATTCATTGTATTATGTCATGAATCTCCTACTTATTTCTCCCCTACTGTTTGGGCAGGAGTTTCTGGCTTTACATATATAAAATGTATCTCTTTGAAGCTAATATCATCATACACATATTTTTTTCTAGTTTATCACTTGAATTTTTCTGTATTGCCTTATATAGTCTCCCTATCTTTTCCTTTCGGCAAGGGCCCGTATCACTTTCTATTTTATCTTCACTGGTATTCAAGATATTGGTCTAGGCAGAATCTCTTCTCCAGGTTAACCCTAGGTTATAAGCTAGGTTGATACTTTCCTAAGTCTGGTTGGGGTTCGTAGAACCCCGTGGGATAGATATATCTGAATCTGTATGTTTGTCTTGACATAATCTAAAAGGCCAAGAGACTATCAGGGCAACTACTGGACCCAGAGTAGACTGCAGAATTGTCTTACAGATGCAACAGGAGATTTCTTGGAATGTCTTCTCTCTTACTTACCGCATCTCTTAATCCTACTACTCTTCAAAATCCTTCCGAAAGCCCTCTTCTATGAAACTTCTCCTGAGAATCAAAAGCACTTGATTATTCACACAAAGCCAGTCACATAATAGATTGGTCTGATTGACTGTTTGACTACAAGGAATTAAGTAATGGTGTATTGTCGAGGGATTTCTGGAGAATGTGTCACTAGTGATTCTTGCTTGAATTATCACTAATAATGTCATGGTTACACTAAAGACAGGAAAATATTTTAAGACTATGCCCTGTTTTGCATGACTTTTGTTCCCAAGTGCAATAAAAGAGAAAAAAAAAAAGTGAACTGTACAACTGTTGCCACCTATAGGTGACAACTGTAGTTTATTAATTTTGTCATAACTCTGATGAAGCATAATATATGAAGGAAATGAAGATGCTTTATGGAAACCACAAAATCCTCATCAAACACTAATCTTTACTGGGTTCGTTATTAATATTGTTCTGCAATTCTTATTTTAGTTTATCCCCTTAAAGATAATTTTGGTTGTTATTTATAAAATTCTTTTCCAAGACAGAGGTTAAGAACTTAGGTTTTGTAGGCCTCAGTCCAAATCCAGGCTCTACCACATACTGCTATGCGACCTTAAATAAGTTACTTAACTTCCTCAAGCCTCAATACACCTACCCATACAACTAATGTGAGAATGAAAACGGATAATCCATGCATTGTGCTTAGCACAATGTCTGCATAGAACAGGCACTCAAATGCTGTTAATCCCATGATTAGTTTTCAAAGCACCTTTACATATAATTGCTGCAAACTAATGTGTACTATTTTGTTACTATTCAACAGATTACATCATCAACACATTACCATTTAACCTCAATTCCTTCTTATATTTTACATTTAAATATTAGGAGCATTCAAAACAAAAAATACCTGAGATCTGACAAGATAATGTTGAGACTAGTTCAGTATGTTTATAACTGCAGACAGGAAAGTCAACTACTTTAGTTGCTCTTACTTATTCTTAGCCAGCAGGACCACTGGAGAAACTGAAGCCAACAGCTGAGACTCTGACGATGCTAGAGCAAGTTGGATCCATTGAGAATCTACTGACAATTTAGCATTGGGCTAGGCCTTAGGGAGAAAATAGTGGGGGAAGGTGGATGAAGGGGTTAGGCAGGACATAAAAAAGAAGTATAAAATATGATCTCTAACTCAAATCTAAATGATGCAAAGATCGGGACTTGACATCCATAGTGGAGATTTTCTTATTTTTTATTGTCTTTTCTAATATAAACAAATAATTAAAAATCAAAAGATTTTAAATATGAGAAATATTTTTTCTAGATTTATGATTCATGTTTAAAATAAAAAGATCTGGACCTCTGTTTCTGCACAGCAGCAATAAGCTAGAGTTAAGTACAGGCATACCTCATCTTATTGTAGTTCACTTTATTGCACTTCATAGATGTTGCAGTTTTTATAAATTAGAGGCAAGACCCTCCACCAGGAAAAAGATTACAGCTCACTTTATTGTGGTGGTCTGGAACTGAACCTGCAGTGTCTCTGCAATATCTCTGTGATATGCCTGTAGCTGCATCTGCCTTTAAATTAGGTGCACACTCTTAAGCTGGCCACAGCCCTTAGCACTGCCTATCACTCCCTAACACTGAGGCTAAATGCCAAATGGTGCTCATTGTCACTCTTGCACTGACGTTCTTACAGTCAAAAATATTCCTGTACCAACCTGTCATCAAAATTGTGAAAATAAAAGGAAGACTGGGAAGGCCATGTGGTTTTTCTTAAAAGGCCATTTTTTTTTATTTCCATCACTTCCCTGGCCAGTGTAAGTGTTGTATTTAATTGAGTAATGTTGTTTAATTAACTGAAGAAACAAACCTACAAGAATGAAACATTTAAAAAAACTTGTGTCTAATAGGCAATGGGTATTTTAATGGTAAATACATCCATTTCCCCATCTTTACCTTAATACACTGAATTATACTTTTCCATTTTTCTTCCAAGACCACAAGTTACTTTAGACTACTGATTCTCAAATTTTAACAGGTATCAGAATCACCTGGTGAGCTTGTTAAAAATTTGCTAGGCCTCATCATTTCTGATATAGTTAAGTCTGGGCGGGGCTCAATAATTTGCATTTCTAACAAGCTCCTACAGGATGCTGATGCTGCTGGCCTAGAAAACATGTTTTGAGAACCACTGTTCTAGAATAAGAATCCTGTCTTACTATTATTTATTTATTGTACCATTTATTGAGCCCTTATTACTATGTGTTGTGGTCTTAAGGTGTTGTATTTCTAATACATCAGTCCTAAAAAGGTATGTCTCATCATCACTTACACCCACGAGGAAAGATGCTTCTGGGCACTGACACAGCCAGTGAAAAGGCAAAGCCAAGATTCAGGCTCAGGTCTGCCCTCCAGGGCCCCAACTGCTCCCCCATGCAAATATGCACATGTGCACACGCGCACACGTGCACACTCACACACATGCAAAGCACAATTTTATTCAGCTGTATATCCTCACACCAAAACTTTCCACCTAATTCATGATAGTGTAATTAATAAGTGTTTATTGAATGAATTTGAAGTCCTCATGGACCAGAAATTGGCAAGGAAAATGCTTGTGGTTCTTGAATGAAGAAAAAGGGAGAAAATACTCAGGTGAGGAGAAAATTATATTGAATGACCTTTATTTATGTTCATTTAGTATAATCAAAGTATTTCCTACTCTCTTCATGTATTTTTAGCATTATATAATTGTTTTAAATGCCTCAAAATTTGTGTGATATGAATAGGGACTCTTGTCTGGAGTTATTCTTAATTATGGAGCCACTTTTCTATAGTCGGCTAAGAATCTGTTCCTCAGCCCACCTCTGGTTTCAAGGTAGCCACCTGAGATGGAAAATTAATGGTATAATGAAGTAAGCACAACTTCAAGGATGCTTTTCAAATATTCCCATAGAATTATGCCATTTCCTCTAGCAGAGAGAGAAACTGTGTCTGAGCCTGCTCTTAGAACATTGAAGCCATTTACTTCTGTATCTTTTTCTTTCTATTAAATATTTAGCATCTGAAAATCAAAACACCATTTTCTCATTGTATCTTTAACAATGATGTGGGGCTTGGGCTGGGGAAAGAAATTACATATGCTAGAGCCTTGAAGAGTAATGATAGAGATGGTTTGGTAAGTTATGTAAGTGGAATTTTGGGGTGGCAAAATGAAAACAGAAGAGACAGGATATCTTTTTCTTTATTACATAAGAGCGTGGTTTAGTAGAAACAGCCTGAGAGACAGCAAGACGGGAATTCGAATCCTGTTCTCTCTCACTTGCTGAGGGACCTTGGGCAGATAACGCTGTCACTCTGAGCCTTATTTCCTCTTTAAAATGGAGACGTGTAACTTGCAAGTTTCTGAATGGCTTGTAGATAACATATGTTTGGTGTCTTTCACATGGTGGATGCTTAATAAATAGTAGCCGTTATCATCTCTAAGCCCCATCCCTTCTTTTTCCTTGTGTTTGGATGGAATTTTTGCATGAAAGAGGAAAAGATGAGAAATGTGTTAGTGGCTTTAATTCCTCTCTCCTCTTACCTCAAACCTTAGGAGCAACTTGAGCAAATGGAATATATTCATGTTTATAGGATTTATCTACAATAAATATTAAATGCGACTACAGTGTTTTATAAAGTCCTGGAGACTACCAGCAACATCCTAAAATATCCCTGTTTAAATTGGTGTTACTAGAACCTTCTATAGGGGTGTGGTTACTAAGGTGCAGACATGTCACTATGATTTTTAAACCTTGGGCCTTCCAGAATCTATACCCACTGACCTGGAGATCTCTTTCAAATATCTTAAGACTTGTAGGGAGACAACATATGACCATGACAATGCTTTTGGTAAGTTTAACATGTACTTAAATTTTCTGGCAACTTATGGGTTTGTGTATGTTTTTTTTTTGGTTTGTTTTTTACATATAACCACAACTTCTGGCTGAAGTTCAACCCCTATCCATACTTAGCAACAAGATAACTAATATTGCTTCATAAGAAAAGTGAGTAGTTCGAAACTTTGATTAAAAAAAAAAGGCACTTTACCTGAACAAATTTCAAATGGATCCATTTAAACTGAAATTAAGGGGCACTTAACTGGTTTGCAAATTGGGACCTATTTATCTCAGCAAAATGATTATAGCCTTAATTTATCCATAAAATTGGCTTTATTATTACATTTAATTATAGTAGAAGCTTGTTAAAGACTTGTAGGTTCTATCTATCCCTTTAAACTGTACTTTATACAGACAATAATTGAATATTGGACAGAATAACTTGATTTCCAAAGAAATATGTTTCTAATATTTTCCTCTTTTTATTGCAGAAATTGAAACAAGTTGAAGAAACAAAAGAAGATCCCAAGAATAGATTATCTAAAATTTCCCTGGAGTCATTCCATAAATACAACAGCAATACTATGATTTTATTAGAAAAAGAGAAGAATTCTCTGAACAAGGCTGAAGGACGGAAGGAAGAAAAAGAAAAAAATGAAGAGGCATCTTTGATTAGTTCAGACAGGCCTGGGGTTGACAATTTGGAATCTTTGAGTGATTCTTTATACGATAGTTTCTCTTCCTGTGCAAGTCAGGGTTCAAATGATGCATAAAGAACTTTTTTATCCCTTAGTGAGCCAGAAACGGAGCACTTAAGAAACAGGTAGAGATGACAACAATAAACTATTTCAACAGAGTCTGTGTTGTCAGATTCCCAGCAAGCAACCCACTGGAGCTTTCTTCTCTGACAGGGCAATAAACATAGACTCCATTTGTTGTGTTTTATGAGGATTAAAAGTAAACACACTCACAATACAAAAGTCTTAATTTTGCACTTTTTTTTTAATATTGTACAGAAGTTGTAAATTTTTTGGAAAAGAAATTATATTTGTAGCAACAACAACAAAAAAGCAATAAATTGAACCAGTGCCATGCTCTTGAAATAATGTACTAAGTCTTTTAGAAGTTGATAATATATTTTTTAAAAATTCAAACTAAAGTTTTTTTTTTAGTTCATTGTCCTAGTCCTCAAATTGTTTGTGGGTACACTCTGTAAACCTTAAAAAGGGCCTGCCAAAAAACGAAAAAAGAAAAAAACAGAGCTCATTATAATCTCACAATCTCGATTTGATATAAAATTTCATTCTAGTGCAATTTCAATATCATTGCCAGAAATATCCAGAATCTAGTAATAAGTCTAATTCTACTTCTACTGAAAAAGGTAAAGGGTACTGAGTGTGACACTGATCAGAAGGGATGTGTATCAGAAGGGACCTAATTCTATTTTCAATAGCAGGTTTTTTCTCTGAACATTTCCTTATATTGTCTTCTACTTAATGCTTCACTATGATTCTCAACATTGTTGATTTTTACCTTTCTGCTCTTTATTAAAACCTGGGAAATCTAGAATGAAAGCAAATTTCTATTTGCAATGTTCACTTTTTTAAAAAATTAAAGTGGTTGGTGCTACAAAAAAATTCTTTTTAATATCCTTTTTTTCTACAAAGTCTGTTGATATGTAAGGATAAATTCTATTTTAAAGGTTATGTGTATTTTTTCTAGACGTGAACTATTTATAATTGCTTTTGTACAGAAGCTTGTAAACTAGGCATAATAGAAATATTTTTAGGATCTGTATGGTTACTTTAGTACACACTTGTTTCTTTAAAGAGTATTGTATGATCAGTGTTATTGGGTAAATTTGTGCAATTTGTTATATTTGAATTTTGTTGTCTTAAAATGAAAATTATGTAGTGTCATTATCTTTCAGACTTTTAAAAAATTCTTTCTGAATAAAAGTTATATCACAATCTCACTGTCTAAAAGCTTAAAAGAACTTGTTCAAGAAGCCTTGGGCCCAGTTATTTGAATCTCACACGTGCCCTAAGGAATAAATAAACTGGCCCTCTTGCTCTAGTAATTTAGAGATAGTAATTTAGCCAAATGTCAGATTAGAGTCTGCAGACAAACGAGTAATGGTCAAAGCACTGCAGTCTCCCCGAGGGGTTAACTGGCTAGAAATTAAAGGCAGAGAGGAGCAAAGGGAGAGAGGGAGCCGGAGGGAGACACGGAATCATCTCAGATGCAGAGGAATTACAGGAAAGTCATTTAAACCCATTTCCAGACCTGCTCTGCCGGCAGGATGGGGAAATAAATGATCAGCGTGCGAAGGAGAAGAAGGTGAAGAGGGAGCAAAGCTTATGAAGCTATTTCCACAGAAATGGATCTCCCTAGGATTTCGGGGGACTAGTGAGAATGTGCGGAATTGGGGGCGGGGGCACCAAGGCGCTCCAGCGGGCAGGCTCCGGTACCACCTGCTGCAAGGTTCGGCGGCGAGGAAGGAAAACGTAACGAGCGTTGCATCGCAGTGTCCTCAGCAGTACTCAAGGTGGGTCGCTGAAACCCGAGAGGAGGAACTGGAGGAGCGAGAGGGCAGGGGCAGCCAGCGACCGAGTCCTGGGCTGGGAAGGCGCAGTACAGGAGCGGGCGCGGGAGCATATACTAATGACCTATGGCTTTGAGGAGAGCAAAATGAAACTGCCCGGCCTTTTGGAGGAAGGGGATAGGGAAGAGCAGATGCCTTCACCCCAATTTGCTGTCTGGTGGGAGCTCGCGGCTCTTGTCCCCGGGGCAGCCCTCTCCTAGGCTAAACTACTAGAGCAGTGTCACCGCACCCTCCAGCGGTGCGCACAGGCCATGAAAGGAGGGTTCCCGGAACCTAGCGAGCCAGTCCGTGCAGGGGCATCGTCACACCCTGCCCACCCTGGCGCAGCTGAAGCAAAGCCTGGTAATTACCGAGGGGCTTCTCGCAGGAAAAGAAGGCGTAGCTGCGCGGGACACCCTAGGGCGCCTGCAACTTTGCCGGATGCAGAGGAGCGCGCCCCCCTCGGGGCAGCCGCTCCTGTCCCGCCGCACGGCAGCCCCCGCTGGGTGGGCCGAACCCTGCCGCCGGGAACCTGTCAGCATCTGGGAACCAGCCAGGCCCGGAGGCGCTGAGGTTGTGGGGAATGCGCACCTGCGCGCAGAGGGTCCACCGGACTCGCAGTCTTCCTACCCCACAGAGGGTCCACCGGACTCGCAGTCTTCCTACCCCACCTCGCAGGTCCAGCAGTCAGCGCCCGGCCAGTCTCCGCGGCACCTGCTGCGCCCTCCTCACGCTCCCCCAATCTCCAGCCACCCCCCCACCCCCCGGAAACTACATTCTCCTTCTCCCCCCGGCGTCCCCGTCCTGGGGACGTGCGGGGGCAGGAGAGGAGGGCGATAGGAAGGGGTGGGGACGTGGAAAGACGGTCCCAGCCTTCCCCGCCCGCCACCCCCACCCCAACTCGGCAACCATCACGTGGTGCCTGGAGTGGGAGGTGGGAGAAGAGGCGAGACTTTTTGGGTGCGCCGAATCGCCAGTAGTTCCTTCAGTCTCAGCCGGCAACTCCGGAGACGACGCGCTCTGCCCAGGAGCTTGAGCGAGAGGAGCGGCGACCCGCAGCCGGGAGCCCCGGCGCGGGCGATGCGGGAGCCGAGAGCGGCACCTGCGGCTCCTCTTGGCGGCGGCGGTCGCCTCGGTGGCAGCAGCGCGAGCCCCAGAAGCCTAGGCAGCGACAGCCGCTGCGGCCCGGGCAGCCTCCGCCGCGGTCGCCGCCTCTGAGGCGCCTGGCTGCTCCTGGCCCAGCGGTTCCGGGAGGATGTGGGTCCTCGGCATCGCTGTAACTTTTTGCGGACTGTTCTTGCTTCAAGGTAAGGCAAAGAGGCCAGCAGCCCATCCAGACGCGCGCACCGCATCTACCTACCCGCCCCTTTGCCCCTGGGCTTCCAGAACTGCGTAGAGGTTGCCCAGCGGGAGTTTGGAGGCGGATGGTGCCCAGAGGCGCTATATGGGAAAGTCTCCGAGTCCCACGCTGCTAGTGGAGAGGCTGGAGTGGCGAATTTTAAAGACTCGAGCTGCAGAAGCTCGAGCTGAACTGTCAAAAGAAGCTGGGCTTGGGAGGCGGGAGTGGTGCTGGGGCCTCGGACACAGAGGCAGAGCTGGCCTCTAACCCGCCAAGTTGTCAGGCGTCTCTAGCAACCCGTAGGAGTGGCGCCGCCGACAGGTGAGCGGCGCGCTGGGCAGCCGGTGGCCAGGGCGGTCCGGGACTGGGTTGCTGCGCTCAGAGTGCGAAGGATCTGGGACTGGGAGATGAGGAGCTGAGAACCAGGCTTAGCTGCGCGGGAGCGGGGAGAGTTAGGTCTAGAAAGGAGCTCGTAGATTCCAGCGGAGCATCCAAGCTGGAGCGATGAGAGAGGTGCGTAAAACGTCTTTCTCTTTCTCTCCAGTGCGAGATCCGCTCACGACAAGAGCTGTGTGTTGCTGAGACCCAGAACGGGGACCATAGCCAAAAGGTTGCCCTGATAACCAGGAAGAAAAGGCCCAAGATACACGCACGAACGACCGCGCGCGCGCGCATACACACACACACACACACACACACACACGACCCTCCCCAGTCGCTTTGGCCATCCTTGCTCTGCTGCAGGAACCGTTCTGGAGAAAGGCCGGGGACTTAGGGCGCAGCAGCACTTGGTGTCGGACACTTCCTACCCGGTTGCCGAGAGATCACCTAGGGAGCCTCAGAGCCATAGAACAGGAATGCTGACTTCAAAAATTAAACTAAAAGACGTCTGGGAATGCAATCGCGAACGATGCCAAAAGAGTAATTAAGTAATTTGTAACCAATTAATAATTAGGCAAATCCTTTGGCGTAGAAAGGAACTGATGCTTGTCTCTGGAGCTACTTCGCTATCGGAGTTGCACACTCCTTTTAACTTTCGTGGAGAAAGGCCAGGTGTGATGTTGGATCCACTCTTTGTTTCTGGAGAGTGGCGCCAGGGGTCGTGGGCACAATTCCACTTTATCTTGCAGGACCCTGGGTGCTGGCGCTGCCCTCTGCTGGCTTCAGCCACATCCGCCTCACTCGGAGACCCAGGAGTGCGGAGCCAAAGGCACCCCTGCGACTGGCTGGAGTTGGGGAGGGTCTTGATTTCCCTGGTGGTCTCTGGGGGCTGAATCTGAACGCCCCTGCGTCTGTCCCGCAGGCTTTGCGCTGCAGATCCAGTGTTACCAGTGTGAAGAATTCCAGCTGAACAACGACTGCTCCTCCCCCGAGTTCATCGTGAACTGCACAGTGAACGTTCAAGACATGTGTCAGAAAGAAGTAATGGAGCAAAGTGCCGGTAAGAGCTCAGCAGCCCTCCTCCTCCCTTCTCTAGCTTGGGCGGATGGTAGGAGTGAGGGAGCCTTTAAATTACAGGAAAAGCGACTGACTTTGATTCAATGCGTACACACTGGTTATCGCAGATTTACTTTTATAGTGCTGGGAAAATGAAGAGTTCCAAGTTACTTTAATCTCATTAGAGTTAATTACCAGGGCTTCTCCCCAAAGGACTTCGGAGGGAAAATGCATTTAAATGAGTGTCTCTCCTCTTTTTATTTACTCGGCTCACCTCCTTTTGCTAAAAAGCTGATCGGAGGCTGGAAAATATATGGATAACCAGCTCTGCTTGGGCAACTAGACAGTAGCCTGTGAGCAATGTCAGCCTGAAATATGAAGCTAGTTAAAGTTCCCAGAGGTCATAGCTTGAAAAATGTGTTTTGTCATAGAGCCACGCCATATTTCTTTAAAGAATACTACAGAATCTTTATTTAATTTTAGAACTAATGCATCAAATTCCAGGCACAAATTGCCAAGATCTTTCAAAGGAATGTGTTTCCCAGCCCCACAAGCTTAGAGGTTGACTGGGTAGCTGGTGCGAGGGCCTGGCGCTACGCAAGGGAAGAAGGGGTTCTTGTGAGAGCAAACCCTGCTTATTCACTCTGACCAACTGACCAGAATCTTCTCACTGAGGTGGAGCTCTCCAACTGCTTCCAATAGTCTTATCAGAAATTGAAGTCCCCTAAAAGTGCAACTGGAACTTTGGGGAAATGGATGGAACTGCCACTGCAATTCCAGGATCAAACCCCTAAACAGAGACTTTATCATTTTAAGAATATTGACAAAATGAGAAATAGCATCATGTAGTGAATGCTACTGAATGAACCAAAGCCCTGCTTCTTTGTAGTTTGCTGAACTGCACTGCCCACAGAGATGGGTGAAGGGACCCAAACTGTTATTTGACCTCCTTAACCCGCTGGCAAGTTAAAGCAAGGATTATAGTTTCAAAGCCAGCTCCTTGGAAGAGGTTTCTTCTCAGAGAAGAGCCTGGAAATGCCTTGTGGCTAACCGTGGTGTTTTGGGGAGCATATCGTTCATGATTGCTATGATGTGGTGTGTGTGGTTTTAAAGGCTGTTCTGTGTAGGTCTTTATTGGCCTAAGTGTGGATTCTTTCCACTAAAATTGCTCTTCTGGGAAATCTGACATACAATTGTGCTGAAGAATAACCTGTCCCAAGAAGAGCATCATGTATTGTTTTGTCATATGGGATTTGACTACTGAAAAGGTAGAACAAAATAAAAAGTGATGATTCTTTAGTTAAAGTTGATATAGAAGATTTTGACAAGTTTTCTTTTCTACTGCATTTCATTCCTGAGCATTTTACCTGAGCCAAAGTATACTGTTCTTCTACCAGAGGAACTGCTATGATTTTAGTCAGACTCACTCTGAACACTTCATTGTTACTTTAGAACATTTGCAGCTTTCTTCCAGGCAGTAGATTACAGCCACATACACACACAAAAAATGGGACTTTATTGTGGATGCATTAGGAACTTCTTCAGAATCCTCTAAGCCAGTGGTCCCCAACCTTTTTGGCACCAGACATCTAATGCCTGATGATTTGAGGTGGAGCCGAGGCAGTGATGCTGGAGAGGCTGCAAATACAGATGAAGTTTTGATAGCTTGCCCCCATTTACCTGCTGTGCGGCCTGATTCCTAACAGTCCACTCACCTATCTTATTCACAGAAATTTTAGCACAGATGGTCATAAGTGCCTGGCCTGAAGTTGCTATTAGCTCAGTCAAGGTGGGCACTTTGTCTCCAAACCAGGTTCCTCTGGCCATATGTCATAGGTGAAGGTGTGGACAGAGACTGAAGTAATAAGGCAGTCTCAATTGTGAAGTTTGAGAAACAGAAACCAGTTCAAAGGAAAAACCAGTTATGGAGGGAGAAGGCTTTGAGTTCTGGGAACAAGGAAACAGTGCATTTTTGAGCCAAAATTCAATAGAAAGCAACCAAATGCATGTTCATGCATCAAAAGAATGATGTACAGAGGGACTGATACTTGAAAACACTTCCATTTCATCCCCTTGTAATTGTTAGAGACCAATCAATTTAAATGACTATTAACCTTCTTCTTGTTGGCAGCATGGAGAGCCAACCTAAACTGATTGTTAAGTGACTGCAGTGTAGAACAATCATCGCAATAGTAAGAGCTGACTTTTGGTGTGGGCCCTGTGCCTCAGGCTCTTTCCTCCTCTCTTTACTTGGAGTATCTCATGCAAACTGTTAGTTCTCTTTAAAGGCCCTTGTTTCTGAGGCCAAAACCCAGAATTTAATTGTACCACAGGGTCACATTTTTCACTCTGGAGAAAGTAATGCCTGTTAAACAATGCTAAGGAATCACAGTCTGATTTTTTTGTTTGTTTGATCAGTAACATATATTGTTCAGAAAAACTTTGTGTGTCAGAGCTGAAAGGGCCTAGTGACTCACAGTTAAGAGTGCACATGGGAATCTTCCTGGAAGTTCTGCCAATTCCATCCAGATGCCTGGGCCCTACCTACCCCCGACCCCATTCCATCACCTAGAAGCCGAATCCAAGTCTGTGGTATACCTGACCACAGGCCTTTTATAAGCTCCCCAAGAGACTCTGGAGTGCCTCTAAGTTGGGAACTGCTGATCCGGACCAACCTGTATGTGTAATAGAGTAAGAGAACAAGGGCCAGAAAAATTAGATGTCTGGTCCAAGTCCACCAACCAGCTGTTACTATGTGGTATCAGCTTCCTGGGCCACCACCTTATATAGTAAAATGTGCCTCGAGGATTGTCTGAAAAGATTATCCAGGCAAAGTGCTAAAGACTCAGACAATTTTCATGTCTGCCAAATTCACCTTAACAGGCTTAATGAACTGGTTGAATGGACAGGCCACCAAGTGGATATTGAAAGAATATGAGAACCAACCAGAGGATTTTTAAAGTTTGAGTGCTAGATTGACTGACATTTTTCATAAGTACTATATAAAAATCAGGGTTTTAAATAGACTAAGAGATTTCAATGAACCAAGCAAGTTTGACATTAAGCAGTAATGAAAGACATTCTCTTTCCAAAAACTACCAGCAATACAATATGCCTAGACCCTCATTTCTTTCTGGATTAAGTCTGCAAACTCAGCTCTTACGAATTTTGAGGCAGGTACATTTAATTTTCAGTTTGGGAGCACGTTTAAAATTAACCTTTACCTGTTCCCCAAAGTGGTGTTCCTATTAGGTGCTGAGATTACTTTCCGCTGCTCTTTATCCCCTTGGTGGTCATTTCTGGAATATTGAGTCACAGCTGTGGGGAAAGGAAGGTTTGGTTCACAGTTCCACTTCTTTCATTATCCCTACTAATTGATATTTAAATGTTTGCATAACGAATGACTTGTTCTCATAAGCTCTGCACTTAATGAGTTAGCAGCGACTTACCAGCACCCTTGATAATGACATTTCTTTTGCTCTTGCTTTTCCCTGTACTCCAAAAAAATATTTCAAATGATTTTCATTTCAGAATAGACAAACCCATCCCCTTCACCCTGCCGCCATTTGAATTTTTAAAACCGGGGTGTAAAGAATGTGAATTCACATTTGCTTGACAGTGCAATCTTGTAATTAGAGTTTTTCCTCTTGACTAGATACAATGAAAGGGGCATAATTTAATTTTTATAGACTAGCCAATTTCTGTCCTTAGTAAAATATAGCTTTGTCAGTGAGTAAAATGTTACAGGTTCTCCTAAACCTTATTTAAAAGTTAAATGCAGTATATTGAGAGAAAGTTCATGGTCTGAATCAGTAACCTAATCGATCTCTTCACCCATCCTTTGCAACAGGCATTAATCTATTTGTCTGTTTTGCAATATAAGAGTTACTGATTTATATGCCATGTTGCATCTACATTATGGCTATGTAAGCAATGGCATTTTCCTTTTGGATTAGTTAGTTGCTCATTAGGTTAGGCAGGGATGGCTCCATGCCTCAGATAGGTTAATTTTATGCCTTATTTTCTCAGGAGCTAAATAAGGGATAGCAAGTGAGGACCTGATATCCCTAAAAAAAAAAATTAGTCATCCACTCTTAATAGAAAGAAATGGAAAGGTAACCATGGCCTATGTTTTCTTAAGTTGATGCTCTCTGCTTAATTTCACCAAGATATAAAATATCAGGCCTGAGTTTGCCATGCAGGAGGGCTTGGCAGAAAGAAGGGTCATTTCTGCTAAGCAATATTATGTCACAGTTCCTTTATACCTGAGTTCTTTAAGGTGTGTACATGTGCATACCTATGTATGTGTGTATATTTTTACATTTTTTTCTATATAGATGCTCCTCAATTTACAATGGGGTTACACTCTTAATAAACACATTGCAAATTTTAAATATTGTTAAGTTGAAAATGCATTTAATACACCTAACCTACTGAACATCATAGCTTAACCTAGCTGGTTTCTACTGAACCCATCGCTTTCATATCAAAAGTCAAAAATCATAAGTCACCCCATCATAAGTTGGGGACCAACCATCTGTATATATTTGCATATTCTTGTAAGAAACATGACAATATTAAGTCTTTCTTCTTTGTTCAGAATATTACTTATCCCTGTTATACTGTAGGCACGAAGGCATTTTCTAACATTTTCTTTATCCAGAACAACTTTGCTAAGAGTACCTTAATATCTGTTAATCTTCCAGTCTCCCATCTGCCCCATATCTTTTCTGCTTCTATCAGTGTTCTGCTGTCATCTCTCTTTTGGACATCCCACCTTCAATCCTTACTTTCTCACCCTCAAATTCATTTTTATTAAATTTATCAGGGTGACATTGATTAGTAAAATTACATAGGTTTCAAGTGTACAATTTAATAACATGTCATAGGTATACTGCATTGTGTGTTTACCACCCAAAATTAAGTTTCCTTCCTTCACCTTATATTTGACCCCTTTCACCTTTATCTACTTCCCCGCTCCCTGCTTCCCCTCTGGTAACCACTAAATTGTCTATATCCATGAGTTTTTTTGTTTCTCTTGTTTGTTGCTTTCATCAAATTCATTTTGAATCAATTAGATAGGCTATGGACTATGCTCTAAGAATAAAGCAAAAAACTAATTTAAAAAATCACTATTTTAACTTTGCCAAGAAGACTTCAACAGGTTAAAAAAAGAAATTTTAAAGATCCAGATGTCAGGAAAGATATCCTCATATATTAGCACTGGTCCTGCTAAAAAGGTTTTTGTGTCAACTTCAATAAAGTTATGAATTACACAGGAATAGATTCTGTACTGTATATGTCAATATTACTACCTCCTTTCTGGTGGGACATTTAACAGCTTTCTCTTCAGGGCAAGACATTTTCCAATCAGTTCACTAGCTTAGTTATGGAGAAGCATCCATCTCTTTTATGGGGTGGGTATATCTGATTTCTGAGGAAGTATTTGGAAGGTGAACATCAAATGTCTGTCGTCCCTTGGAGTCTCCAGTAAGTGAAGCATTTGTTTGTGTTAACTTATCAGCTGAATAGGCAGCTAAAGCTGACCTTGCATCTCCATAGATGAAACATTTGAAGATTGATCTGGCTTTCCCATAACACTAATTCCTCCCACTATGATTTCATGAAAGCTTCCGTCATTGATGGTTTTCCTAATGAGTTTAAAGAGAGAGGCTTCAAAGCTGTTTTTTTTTCCCCCAAGTGAAAAATGAAACGAAGTATGAAAACAAAACACTGTTTCCTTTGAACTTTGAGAAGGAAATCTTTCCTTCTATATTCCTAAAACAAAAAGATAGTAATCTACAGGATGCTTCCTCTCTCCCTCCCTGCCTCTTTCTTTTTTTTCTTTCATACTTCTGAAATTGTTAACTGACTTAGGTTCTAATGCCCAGACCTGGCAAAGGTTTATTAGCACACTATGTGGAAGGATTCAGCATCCCATTTCTTGATTTCAGTTGTGAAATGGAAGGGGTATTCAGCTTCATTAAGGAAAAGAACACTCATGTTCCAGGCTCCCATGCTTGGTAACTTTGAAAAGGTTAAAGTCTCAGGGGCTTAGCTTTATCCCCTATAAAATGTAGAAGCAGGCCATCTGTTTTCTTGAGAGATTTAGAAAGACAAATGCTGTCAGTATAACCATCTTAAGGATTTCTAAGGATGGAAACCTGTGGGAATGCTCACCAGAAGTTGCTTCATCCAATATCCACACCTGCCTTTGAAGGCTGACCCAGATAGCTTAGCCTAAGTTATTTTGTACACTACTTCCTCATTTCTCAGACTGAGGGAATCCTCAAATTTAATCTTTAGTTCCTTATAATGGGATCCTCATAATTAGCCCAGAAGGTTCACAGTGAGCTCAACGTGATAGCTGGTGAATCTGAGACACAGAGTGGTTCAACAATTTGCTTAGGATCACACAATAGTGAGACTGAAATTCGAATCCTTTCCCTTACCTAAAAATGTTTCAATCATTATAATACTACATAAATAAATAAATAAATAATTTTTGCATTTTAATAAGTTTGAGATAATTTACATCATGTAAAGTTTACCCAGTAAGTGTACAGTTTAGTGGTTTTTAATATATTCAGAGTTGTGAATATAATCCAATTCCAGATATATTTCTAATTCCAGAACATTTTTGCCACCCCAAAAAGAAACCCTGTACCTGTTAACAGTCACTAATTTGGGGACCACTCATCTGCTTCACTATGGATTTGACTATTGTGGACATTTCATATAAATGGAATCATACAATATGTGGCCTTTTGTGACTTTTTTCGCTTGATACTGTTTCAAGGGTCATCAATTTCCCTTTCCATTTTGAGATGCATCTTTCCTTTTGCTTATGCAGGGATCTCAAGGGAAAGCTCAGGTTTGACAAATCACTGATTTATCAGGAGGGGCGGGATGGAGCATGCTGTGAACCTTGGAACTTCATTGGCTAATTAGCCGGTTTTTAGTTGCGTTGAACTAAAAACCTGTGTAAGAGCAAGTGATTCCGGTGAGGTGAATAGAATTCATGTTCATTAAGCATATGCTTTGTGCCAAGCACTGCACTTTCCATCCACTGCCATCTGTTGAAGAGTTAATGTGCTTTTTAATGATGGGAACTTGAATTCATTTATGTTAATCACAAGAATCCTCAGGTAGCTGGATGGGTTAGTTCTGATTCCTGAAGTCCTTATCAATGATGCCAGCTGCTCATCTCAACATCAGACCTCACTCATAGATCACAGCCCTCAAGAATCATGCACCTCTTAGGTGAAGAGAGGTATTAATTTATAACTTCACAGATGAGAAGACTGTGGTGCAGAGAGTTTTTTTTTCCTGAGGGCTTAACTTTATGATCAGTCCATTTCTTTCTTCCCTTGAGAAGGCTTGAGAATAGAGAGTGTTAAGAGGTATTCTGGGGGGAGATTTGGTTAGGGAGATATGATTCTGGCATGAATTGGTCATCTACAATGAGTATGCAGTGAATAAGCACAAGTCCAGCCTTTTTCTCTCAAATCAAATTGCTAATTATACCCTTATTGTAGGCAGAGCTCTTCACTCCTCTAAAAGTTAGAACTCTCCTTTCTTCTATTACTCTCTTGAAAAAATAAGCTGGATTCTTCCTTGCCTTATAGTTTTCATTGTGGTAGAAGGGATTGTATTTTGGGGGGAAGAAAATTACAGATAAAAGATAATGTGTTTTCTCCCCTGGACACTCCACAAAAGGCCATATCTATAATTTCAGAGCTTCAATCAAATCTATGATGAATCAGCCTGCAGCTAAACAGAAGACTTATGCTATATGCCATTAATGCTTCCTCTTCATGGTAAACTGTAGGTTATGGGTACGCTGTGGTTTAGAAACTGTTTTCACAGGCCAGAGCTATAAGGCATGTTCTCTTATTAATAAATTGTTTTCAATCTTCCAATTGCCTCCAATAGTATAAAGCAAAGCTGGAGATGAATTGAATTAAGTATTTTAGGTACGGTGAAACCATAGTTTGTAATAAATTGCTGTTTTTGAAATAACGCATTTAAATAAAATAAAGCAGTTATGGTTCAAGACATCGATTCGAGCTTTATGATTTTGAAACCATGAGAGAATTCCAGATGCAAAAGTGATGAAGTGTTGTATTATTTTAAGGAAGTTGTGAAACTTGGTCCAGTGCATTTCATTTCTCACTGGACATGGACAATAGCTTTTTATGTTTTTCTATTTTGTGGACTTGTTCGGGAGAGCGGGGCAATGACGAGACAGAGCCAGAGGCGGGTGGCGCCAGGCAAGGTGCTCAGCCTGCTGTGGTCTGTGTGTGCAGTGCTGGGCAGGAATACAAATGTGCAGAGCAGTTTGCTCGTCCTCTACCAAGGCTTCCTCAAAGAGCATCGGTGGAAGCAGTTGTGTGAAATGATACTAGGTAATGGCTTTTGTGCACTGTTATTATTGTTTTTTGCAAAATCTTGCAAACCACTTGGGTCTCCAGGTATCTTTCAGAGAATCTATTCATATATAACAAGAAGCTAGGCAGCTGACTAGTTTGCCACCCAGTGAAGACATCCCAATTAGGAGCATAAAGGGATCTCAGCTTCAAAGCGAGCCAAGATTCTTCCTAGAATTTCCTTGCCTTGAGAAGGAAAAGGCAGAGAGTGTGCAGAGCCATACCTGGAGAGTGAGAGTTAGCTCACTTTCTTTGAAAGGCAGAACTGCTTTCTAATCAGCCTGCAACAGGCTGTTGGAAGGGAAAGAAGAATAAAGTCAGTGAGAAGCAGATGTTTTACCTAAGAATAGGTTAAGATCTAAGTCAACCCCTCTGAAACCTGGGTCTGTGAGTAAAAGCCAACCAGAGGCCCTGCTCACCTGTGCCTGTTGAGAGGCATTGCTAGACTTGGCCTTCCTGGTGTAGGTGATGACAGATGACAGAGGGATGTTCTGCAATTTTATCTGAAGGGACACTGTCCATTCGTCTGTTTGTCTGTCTCTCTCTTCCCTCCCTCTCCCCTACTGCCCCTTTCTTCTTCCTCCCTGCCTCTTACACATACAGATACAACCACCCACTCACTGGTATGTAGACCCCTAGTACATATTTACTGAATGAGTCTACTTGAAATCAAATTTCAAGCTAAAACAGTCTTACTAGCAATTTAAAATATTATACCAGAAATCATAGAGCTTAAATCTCTAGTGTAAGAAGAAAAGTAAAATAAATATAAGATTAATATACATTTTGCTTTTTAATTAAACTAGAAATAGCAAACTAATTCCCCTGTCAGTAACAGTTGTTATCTAAAGAACAGCTCTGAAATATAATCCACCCGAGTTTTTCTAGTTTATCAGCTTGCTTTCAAGCTGATCTGGCTGTGCTTTTGCATAGGAGTGTTTTCTGGAAACACACAGGCACGCACGTGCACGTGCGCACACACACACACACACACACACACACACACACACACACACACACACTAAGCTAACTTGGTAGTCAAGCCAGCTGGGAAATGGGTCACCACCCAACCAATACTATCTGCTGAAGTCTTAAGTTATCTGGAACTACGTTTGATCTGCCTTGGTTATGAACTCCCTTAAGAGGAAAGCAAATGCCCCTACATAATCACACTCCCCCAGAAAACCTCTGCCCACCCCGCACCCAGGCCTCTCTCACACAGGAGATTCAAGTTAAAAATACAAATGAATATGTTCCACAAGAGAGAGGCAATTCAGACTTATAGCTGGAAAATGTACTTCTAGGTCATTTAGTCTGGGCGAATCAAACCACAGAGGGAAGTAGGAAAAAAATGTGTTTTGCTCTCCCACTCTACTGTCTCTTGCACTTAACACTGTTTCGCTGGGCTCTAAGACTCTAACTGATTGCTGTATTCTTGCTCTGCTTGCCGAATATCATTAACATCATTGTCATAAAACCTGAGTGCCTGTCTTCTGTTGTAGCCAAAAGAGCTCTGGCTGCAATGGCCCCTGGGCATCAAGGAGCTTTGCAGTCCACCCCCTTCCTCAGTCTATGGGGCATAGCTTGAATCAGCCACCACTGCTGCTCACTTCCTTCATGTTCTTGCCTCTACCCTAGACCTCACTTTCTGTGTCACTTAAGAATGTTTTGGGTTGCAAGTAACAGGGACTCAAATCATTCACCTAACAAGACAGTCCAGAAATAGGTGGTCTTGGTGTTGTTCCCATAGCTCAGTAATGTCATCAAAGACCCAGGTTCTCCATTTTCCTACTCACTTTTCTAAGCACATTGGCTTTTTGTGCACAGGCTTGTTTCTTCTTGGTCACAAGATAGCTACTTCTATTCAAGTTAAAGGGAGTGGATAGCATTAAGGAGCTTTTCGACTTTTCCTTTTAATAAGAAAATAGGAGCTCTCTCAAAGTCCCTCAGGAGAATTCTGGTTATCTTTCATTTGTCAGAACATTGTTTCATGGCCACTGTCAGTATTTGCCAAATCACCTTTTGAGAAATCCTTGCACAAAATTGGAAAAATTCCAACACAATGCTTTCCAGGGTCCTCTGGAGAAATAACAGGGATGATTTGCTATCCTGAGCATCATCCATCCTTTTGCCTAAAACAAACACGAAATGTATCATCAGAAGACCTTCATCATAAATTATTGTCACATTTTTGGAAAGAGAAAGAAACACGGATGCTAGCAAGTGATGTCCTGAAATTTAGTTCAAGATGTACATGACATTCCAGAATTTTGGTTCACTGCATACTGTGATAGAAGAGTATAGCTAAATTTTAGTATGAGGATATTTTTCTATAGACAAGAATGCCATGTTCATAGTGACAAATACAAGGGTACTTTGGGTTATATGCTTAGATGCTCTTGACTTATCTCATCTGGAGCCATTATGCCACCGAGAACTCTGCCTAGGTTAATATGTATGCAAGAAACTGATTATGAATCTTTGGGCCCCACTATGTTAATCCTACCATTTCAGAACAATAATCCAAAAGACTTTAAGGTTAAAAATGCAGTTTTATAAATCATTGAAGGGCACTGTTAACACTGAGGTAATACCATAAATATCTATTTCCTCAATGCCCTTTGGCAAAGAGGGGAACAAAGATATAAGCTGAGGAAAAGCAAGTGACTGTGCAGAAACCTTTCTGGCTCAGAAAGTTATAAACGAGCAGAGAAGTCAAGATGTAATGTGAAACTAAAGTAAAACTAACAATTGGCATCATACATTATGGCTTGGTTGTTTGCTTGCCATAATTAAGTTGACATCAGTAGTTAACAGCCTTGAAAATTAAACTCAACCAAAGAACTTTTGAAAAGGGTAATCAAACGCTTCTTGATAATGAAGGTAACACATCCCTATTGTGAGGGAAAAGAATGTTTTCGTGCGATGTTGTTTCATGTCTATTTTGTTGTTGTGGCTGTTGTTTTAACAGACATGTTTATTTTTCACTCTTAGGGGTCATTGCAACTTCTGAGCATTACTCTCAACTTCTGGTTCTATCAGTTGGGCCCCAGTGGACTGATGGCTCAGCATCAGCATGGATGTGCAGTGCAGAACTTGGCACTTACTGTTTTGGGGAGGTTTGGGGGTTTTGTTTTGATTTTTTTTTGGCCTTTTAAAAAATGAATTGTTAGCATTCTTGTTTGGTTCTTGTGGCCATCTGCAGTTCAAACAGAGAGGTCTTGTTTGACTTTTAAAGTGTTCACATCCATGGCTAAGGAAAAGTAGTTAAGAGCCAGAATGCAAAATTGTTTAGAAAAGAACTACCTTCCAGGTCTTCTCTCTTTATTCCTAACAAACAGTATTCATCGTGACCATCACGAGGTGCACATGTAGATAAGACTTTTCTCCTCAAGATATTCCCATGGGAATGCAGAGACTGTCTAAATTCCTTATATGATATTCTTTAAGATAAAAAAAAATTACTTGCAACTTCTTTCAAAGTTTAGTGAAAATGCATATAGTTCATTCCAATTACCCATTTCCAAGCATTTTTCTTTGAGGCGCAGTTTCTAGTCCTGCATAGAGTATTTATTGTGATATAATCATAACCCTGGTGCAGTAAGTGTTGGTTATTTTTTGAGCAGAGAAAGATTAGTCTCACTCCCAGATGAGCATTCACAAAAGTAACAGTTTGCCTTGGAAGTTTGACTTTAAAACTAAATTACATAACATGGGGTGAAAAGTAATAGACTATTAAAGGCTCTGTTTAGAAATTTCCATCTTTTTATCAACAAAGAGCAGAGACAAAGGAAACTATTGGAAAAGATAAATGCATGATGGTCTATAAAGAGGAGAACACACATGCTTTATCCCACTATTTTAATTGATCATTGGGGCAGAGACTTAAGTGAGAACACTAGGAAAATAACTTATTTTTAAAAGCATATTTATTGAAAGTAGGTTATAATAGAACTGTAGCCCCAGACTCTCTGTGATGGCCCAAAATTATATGTACATCCTGAGGGGTAAGGGGAGCACAATGCTCCGTATCCTCTTTCTGACCCAGTGCAGCTCAACTCAGCTAGCAGGAACAATGTTAAGTGGTGATGGTTTATGATGCTCAGAGTTCAGAGGCTATTCAGAATAGAAGATTAGTTGGAAAATACTTCCTAACACCACAGAGAATCACCATCATAGAATTAAGTTCTAGAAACACTGTGCAACCTGAAACAAAAGGAACCTAATGGGGTCTAGAGAATACCCGGTGGTTATCACTCTTTTTTTCTTACCTAGGATCTGAGAAACAAAACAAGGGAAAAGGCAGACAAAGGCAAAATATCACCGTTGTTACTAAGGACAACTAGGTTGGAGGGAATAGCATTGGGATGAAAATCAGATGGGCTTCCAAATTAGCATCGTCAAATTAGCTGGTTCACCCAGTCACACACAAGGCCAGATACGGAAAGCTTCTTGCTCTGAGGATCAGAGCAGAACACCTGTCTGCTCTGAGCTACTCCCAAGAAGGAAAAGGAAGGGGATGACCATCAGGGTCTAGTTTAGTCTTCCCAAATTTACCAGTCAAACATGTTGCTCCATCTCGCTTGGAGAAGAGGGAGTAGAGGTTGAGAGAGTCTAGGGTTACACTAATTGAGTTTCCTTTTATGGAATGGAAACATCCAGATCAGAGAAAACTATTCCTATTTAATCTTCCCTCAAGCCCATCACACTGAACAATAGTAATAGTCGTTTCAAGCCCCTAGTGCCTGTGAGGTGTGAACGAAGTAGTTAAATAGCACAAATGTTTGGGGCTATTGCTGTCATGTACATAGTCACACTCATGGTACAGGTTATCAGCATGAACAGTGGCCAACCTTGTTTCACTGAAACATTTGTTTATGTAGAACATAGAAAAAAAATGATATATACTTGTTCCTCACCCATACCAATGTCTTTTATTAAAACTTTTTATTTTGAAATAATTTGAGATTTATAAAGCAGTTGCAAAAATAGTACAGATTTTCCATATACCCTTTACCAGTTTCCACTAATGTTAACAATTTGTGTAACCATAATAGAATTATTAAAACTAAGAAATTAACATGGATATGATGCTATTAAATAATAGTTTGTATTTGGATTTCACCAGTTTTTTTCTTTTTCTGTTCTAGGATCCTATCCAGGATCCTGTATTACATTTTGTTGTCAGGTCTCCTTATTCTTCTTTAATCACTGCCAGCAATTTGCTCTTTCCTTGTCTTTTGTGATCTCAAAATTTTTGTAAAAGATAGGTCAGCTTTTTGTCTACTGTCCCTCAATTTGGGTTGGCCTGATGCTTTCCTGTTGTCAATGTAAGAACATCCAAACCTGTAGAGAATTTTTATAAAAATATTTTTTAGCTAAACAGAGGATACATCTGGAAATAAGATCTCAGTAGATTGAGAAATGCTTTCTAGAATAACAGTCTCTTTTTATGCATTTGAGATTAAGGAGGGAAGGTAGGAAAGATTATCTGAAGGTGGGAGGAAGCAACTCATGATTGAATTAGGAGGGTAGCTAAGATTATGTGCTCCCTGAGGGTAGCTAAGATTATGTGGGTCTGAAAGGGTGTCAGGTATTAGAAATAAGAGTCTAGAGGGAGGCATTTGGAAGGACTGTTCACCTAGATGCACAGAAATAATGGATAGGTCTTGCTTAAGGCAAACACAAGCCTTTTAGTAAAGTTGTTGCCTGGGGTGTGACTGCCCACTGGGACCTTCCCAGTTAGGAATTTATAATCAGATCACCCTGTGAGGTCATTTCCTGTAGAACCCCTACCCTTTTTTTCATCCATGTCATGATTAGATTGAGGTGATGTGTCATCACTTCTCAGTGCTCATATCAAGGGATGCATGATGTTAATGTCTTATTACTGGTGATGTTAACTTTGATCACTTAATGAAAATGGTGACTGCTGGGTGTCTCCACTACAAGGTGATTGTTTTTCCCTTGTGATTAATAAATAACTTAAAAGAGATCATTTGAAACTGTACAAATATCCTGTTCCTCCTCAGACTTTGCTCAATAATTTCAGCATCTGCCAGTGGGTCTTTCCCTCACCAATTATAACTGTAGTGTTCCAATCTTAATTTCTAATTTCTTCTGCATTTACTACTTGAAATTCTGTAAGGAAGCACTGTCCCTTCTCCTCCACACATTTATTTATTAAATTATTGATTTATGTCAATATGAACTCAGATATTCACTTTATTCTATGGGTTCTAACCCAGCACTATTATTTATTTTGTTATTCCACTTGCTCCAGCTATCCACTGGGAGGTTGACATCTGTGCTTTTTCAACATGGCTCATCCTTTTTTGAATACTTCCTTAGTTTTGGCCCCACGAGATAAGATATTCCAGGCTCATCATGAATTTGCCCTCCTCCAGCCCTGTCTACTATGGACTGGAGTACATTGTCATCTTAATTCTGATCCTTAATCCTTTTACTCTGTTAGATAGGTATGATTTTCTCCATTTTCAGAAGGACAGACTGAGGCTTAAAGAAGTTAAGTGCATTATTCCATTCTCTCCAGCAAGAATACTAGTCAGGGTCTCTTGGACTCTAGGGTTCATGTTCTTTCTGCTGGGTAAAGAATTATTTCAGAAGTAAAATGAAATGTAGGTATTATCCACTTCAGCTTCCTCCATGCCTTTTCAGAGATGAGGAAACTGAGGCCACTAAATGAGAAGATCAAGATTTCTTCAACACTCAGAAGTTGATGGAAGAAATAAATAGAAAAAAAACAATCTTCCAACACTCAGCCCAGGATTTCTTTATATTCCACAGTTAGTAATTCTTCTCAGGTGATTTTTATCGGTAAAATAACCAAAAATTTCAAGTCCTTATTAAAACTTCCTTTGCCTACCTTATGATCAAATATCATTTTCCATTGTGTTTTCCAGCACCCATGAATGGGATTTTGAGCCTGTATTATTTTTATCTGTCAAGAAATACTGCATTAAAGAAAGAATTAAACAACAGCCCTTCATACTGCCCTACTGAAAATAAGTGACATTACCACTTTAATTCCAAAATTATCTCTGGTGCAATATAAATTCATTTGAAAATGATATTTTCTGAAACAAAATTATTAATTTTTTTCTTTTCGTTTGTTTTTAAGAAGACTTAGAAAAGCATAAAATTCATAGAATTACAATTAAGCTCAGAAGGAGAACAAGTTACCACATCAATATTTATTCAATGACAGCGATACGTTTTGAGAAATGGGTTGTTAGGCGATTTTGTCATTGTACACACATCAGAGTACACTTACATGAACGTAGATGGTACAGCCTACTACACACATAGATAATACGGCATAGCCTATTATCACTACGCCACAAGCCGGTGCAACATGTTACTGTACAAAACATGAGATTAAATCAAGAACAAAAGAAAATGATGTAATCAAGAGATGCAGTAAACAAGGTGTATGAGGCTGCTGCTGATTAAACAGTATACTGTTTACAGCAAACTTTGTTTTTTAATAAATAGAAGGAGTATGCTCTAAAATAATGATTTAAAAAGTATAGTAAATGCATAAACCAGTAACAGTCACTTATTATCAATATCAAGCATTATGTACTGAACATAATTGTATGTACTATTCTTTTATACGGCTGGAAGCACAGTAGGTTCACTTCCACTATCATCCCCACAAACACGTAGTGTTGCACTGGGATGTTACCATGGTTACGATGTCACTAGGTAATAGGAATTTTTCAGTTTCGTTATAATCTTGTGGGACCACCATCATGTATGAGGTCCATCTTTGACTGAAACATTGTTATGAGGCACATGACTGTATACTATGCCTTAAAGAGGCTCCCTTGCTTCTTGAAAAGCAGAAAATAAGAGAAAACAAAGTCCAAGCAACACTCTGGATCCACCATGGTTAAAACAAGGATATATAGAAAACAAGACCTGCTGAAACTAAAGAGGCTTCTTACACAAATGAGGTGGCTTCTGGTTATACCTGAAACACTGGAGAAAGGACCTAGGAACTTACGACAGGGAAGTCAGAGAGAGATGACTCTTAGAGACAGCAGCACGGACACAGAACCTGGGGGTGGAAGTGGGGAGTTGGCTTCAGTTTTTCTGCAGGAATATGGCTTAAAATATAATAACCGTAAAACCCCTAAATGCAAGTCCCACTCAATAGACATCTATCTTGCTGCCCACTCTGGAAACAGTGTTCAGGTAGAGGCTTCCAACTTTGCCTCACTTTTCTCATTTTCCCCTTAAGCTGTGGCTGTGCCTCCTGTTGGAATGCAGCCACTGCTCTCCATGCCTGTGGATTCCAAGCTGACTGCAGTGTTAGTATGTGCTACGAAGAGCACACTTTCTAAAGAGACAGGTCAATTTTAAAATATGAAGGTAAGATTCTACAAATACTGTAAAACTAGCAAAAGCTACTAGCAAAGTAGCTCTGACACCCTGGAAGCCCAGAAAAATCTTTTTTGATATTCTTCAAAAAGCAAATGTTCAAAAAAAACAAATAAAAATACAAAGAAATTTTTAAAAAACACAAAAAAGTAAAACAAAACAAAACAAAACAAAGCAAAAATATACCAAGTTTGCTTCTTTCCTATAACTGGAGAAGACAGATTTGGTGGAAAGGATAAGATTTTATAGTGGAAAGGTGGTTGGATTTTGACAGAATAGGACAGAGGTCAACCAACTGTGGCCCCTAGGCCAAATCTGGCCCCATGTAATGAACTGAATTGTTTTTCTGCCCCAATTTATATGTTGAAGCTCTAAGCCCTAGGGTTTGGAGGTGGAGCCTTTAAGAGATAATTAGGGTTAGGTGAGGTCATAAAGGTGGGGCCTGATCCTGTTGGAATGGTAGTCTTATAAGAGAGGAAGAAACACTAGGCTCTCATCTTCTCTGTGCACACACTGAGGAAAGAGCCATATGAGGACACAGCTATCTACAAGCTGGAAAAAGCATTCTCACCAGGAACCTAATTCACTGGTACCTTGATCTTAGACTTCCAAGCTTCAGAACTGTGGAAAAATTTCTATTGTTTAACCTATGTAGTCTGGAGTACTCTGTCATGACAGCCTGAGCTGTCTAATATAGCCTGTTCCTATATACGAAGTTTTATAGGAACAGCCACATTCACATGTTCACATATTAGCTATGACAGCTCCAAATATGAGATTGAGTAGTTGTGACCGAGACTGCATAATCTGCAAAGGCCAAAATATTTACTATCTGCTCATCACAAAAAACGTGTGCCAGCATCTGCAATAGAAATCTACCATATCCGATGTAGGTTTAGAATAAGAAAAGCCATCCCAGTGGGATATTAAAGGGCCAGTGAGAGGAAACTGCCTTAGGTGGGCAGTGGCCAAACTAGCACTGGCCTGGTCACGTCTAGGAGTGTCCTGGACTCTAACCCAGTCATTTCACATGTGAGCTAAATGGTTGACAATAAACATTTGGAATGAGCAGGGTCCGATGAGTCTGATAGGACAGGTCAGTTATGACAGTGGATTAGAAGGGGTGACAGATGTGGTCAAGGAAGAGTGGGGAAGGCAATGAAGAAAAAACCAGGTCTCTTCTTTCTCTCTCCATAGCTGTGGATCATCAGGGGGCATTGGAGGTGTGTGTCCCTGATGCAAAGCAGAATGGGAGCCAGGCTGTAATGCATCAGACCCCATGTCAGGATCATCTGAGGTTGGTTTAGGAATCTGTATTTAAGAAATGCCCAGGGAATTCTCTGCACACCTATGTCTGAACCACTGCTCTAACAGCTCCCACCTGCTAGATGGTAGCACCCTTTCTAGCTGGGGAGTGGGTGCATCTATGACCAGCCCCTTAGCGAAGAGCCTTGATGGAGAGTTTTTGCCACAGGAATAGCACCACACATTTGAGACAATAAAGAGTTTTCATATCTGTCTACTGCCAGCCAGATCAGCCTTAAGGCTTCTGGGCCAGAATGCCAACCTCAGAACCATATTGTAAGTCTCAGTAAAGTGGAATTCCAAAACTGATACCATTGCTGGGCTGGACTGATTTCAAGCAGAGTTGTTTCAGGCACGCTCAATCTGTGGCGACCCAGCTGTGTCTGAAGTGAGCAAAAAGAACTGGACTCAAACAAAGAAAAAACACCATTTTTCTTCTTCCCCTCGTGTAATCAATAATTCAACCCCGTAAAGCAAGCCTGACACCTGATGGAGTGCTTGCTGCAAAGAAGAAGACAGGAGCCATCTAGCATCCACATCCACTTCTAACTCTTTCTCTCCCTCTTTCTGCCCCCTCTCCTGGCCCATCTTTGGTCTTCCTCCATCTGAACGCAATGCTCACATGTCTGCTAAAATGAGGCCCAAATATAGTCCAAGAGGAATGGGGATGGAGTGTGAATAGCTGTGGGGGAAAAAAGGAGTCAGTCGTTTTAAATATTAAAGCAAAGCAGTTATGAGTGAAGTCACTGTCCCCTCTCAGTGACAGCATGAATTGACTAAACTCACCAAGTAGCTACTTCTGTGAATAAAAAAGTGCCCCAAAGACAATAACAACAACAACAACAACAACAATAACAACAACAACAATAATAATAATAACAACAGCAGCGGCAACAGCAACAACACTTACATAGAAACTACTTTGTGCTAAGCTCTTTTCCGAATGCCTTATATATAGTCCACTTAACCTGGATCATTTCTAGTGTCTGTAAGACAGGGAGGACATGCAATGGCACAGAAATGTGCTTGTACATCTATTTGGTTGTATGTCAATCCTAGTGTGTAGGGTACAAATGGCCTAATTCCCTTTTTCTTATTTCCACATTTGATGTTTTCCACATAATTCTTAGAAGTATAATTTCCTTCAAAGTTGAATATGACAGGTCCCAGGGGATAGGTACATTTGTTACAGTGAAATGAACGCCCCTGGAAGTAACCTCACATTTTTTTTTACCCTTTCCTTTATTCCTCGCCATGCCCATCATTCACATCCTAAATAAGGCAGGTTAGTACTAACGACTTCCTCAGGGCGAACAATTTGTGGTATTTTTTTAAGTGATCATAGCCACCCATCTAAATCCAAGAGCCACCAGGAGTCCATCACCTCTCTAAAGACTTGAAAAGGATTAAAGTTTTAAACATTGGGTGTCTTAATTAATTTGGTGATAGTGGGTGTTATGTTCCACAAGCATACTTCTGGTCTTCAGAGTAAAGCCATGAGAAATGGCTTGGCACTAGCAGTACACATCTCTGTGTCCTTGCAGGGTGGAGGGGCTGTGAGGTGGCCCAAGCGAGGATTAGCCCAGCCATGTTGATGAACAGCCTTTCATCAACCTGCCGAGGTTGCTAGCTCTGGCTCTGAATCCTTCTTAGTGATTTTTTAGCCCTGTTTGTATAAACCAAAGCCTGGAAGTCTGTTTTAGTTTTATGTAAACTCTCTTATCCAGGCCCCACCAGCCTGGGAATAAAATTTCAGTTACATCTAGTCAGAAAAGCACCCACTGTCATGGGACCTCTGAACCCCCTTCAAACAATTCTTCTTTCTGTCTTCTCCCCTTCCTCCTTCATTCATTATTTATTGAGCCCTTATTATGTGCCAGGCACTATTCTAATTGCTAGAGCTACATTCTAGTAATAAAGATACAATAGTAAAATCAGTAGTGTATTAGAAGTGATTAAAAGTCATTCAGGGCCATGGCATCCCTCAGCTACTTGGAGAAGGCTCTCACTCTGGCTCTTGGGCACTGCCTTCTGCAGTGGCTGGCTGCTGAGAGCCCCAGGGGAGCCATAAGGCTACATGGAAACCTAAGCCATGGCCAGTTACAGCCCAGCCACCACTTCCTGCCCACAGAATGCATCTGAAGTCACTCAGAACCGTGGTGCCCTTGACCAAACCCATCTGAGGTAAAGCTCTAATGCTGTGAAGCTGGGCTATACTCTGGACCCCTCTCTGCCACCTTGATGCCACTTAATACTATGTGCTCCAAATCCTAGGTTTTAGTGAAGTGGCTCACTCAGTTTATACTTTTCGTTTTTATTCATTTGTCATTACAGATGCACTCCATGAATGCATTCCCATTGAAAAAATATTCAAATAAATCAAAAGCACTTCCTGACTATGGCCCAACCCAAAAGGGACTACCACTGCTCACATGTATAACTTTCTGGACCTCTCTGATTTTCTTTAGTAATCTCACACACATAACTATGTACACACAACCACACACCTACAGATATACTGCAAGAGCACATATTGCCTTGTGTTTTTTCATTACATAAATGGTATATTTATAGATCATTTGAAAATTTATTTTTCTACTCATCGAGAACCAGCTCAATAGAGAAGAAATTCAATAATCAGTTCATTGAGCCAGATCAATATAGGACTCTGTACTTTCAACTGCTGCTTAACATCCCACAATATAAATGTACCTTTTCCTATTAAGGACGTGCACACAAGAAAGTGCATTTTGTTTTGAAGGGTAAATGCTGAGAAGTAAAACTGTTGAATTTGGCCATTTCTAATTATAAGATCCTTCTAAATTGCTCTTAGGCCAATTGATACTCCAGCAGGAATCCATAAGAGCTCACGGGGGCTGGGTTAAAAGAAAAACAGAAAACAAACAGAGACACAACTGCCCCTGCCCTTTGACGCTGAGATTTAGGCTTTCTGGCAACTCTTCTTAGCTCCCTTCTTGAGGGTATGTGCACTCCCAGAAGCCCCCTGGTGGACACAGCTAGGAAGAGGCTTGAGCTCTACTGGGAAAGAAGAGGCATCTGATAAAATGATTCTTTGGGGCTATTATTTATTTCAGAAGAATAAAAAGTACTTAATCACATTATTCTGATTTCAAATGATAAAAAATGGTTATAGCATTCTTTCCCACCCCTATCTTGTGGCCACCCAATCTCCCTACCAAGAGAAACCAATATTGTATCTCTGTGTATTCTTCCAGAAATATTTTCATGCATATGTGTGCAAAATATATATGTGTATGTAATTTTCACCATTTTATCCCCATTGGAAGCATATTATACCATGGTAGGCAATAGAGCAGAGTGGTTAAGAGCAGAGATTCTAAAGCCAAGAATCCTGATTTCAAATCCTGGCTCTACCGTTTAATTACCTGTATCGCTCCTTAGCAAATTATTTAACCTCTCTCTGCCTGTTTCTCCACTTGAAAATGGTCATTATTGATAGTGTAATTACAATGATTAAATTAGTTAATATTTTTAAAGCTCTTAAAATTATATATGGAATATAGTAAGAAGCATGGACTCCTTTATTAAGTAGTTTTTTTTTAAAGGGAGAGAAAAAGGAACTTTTCATTTATATTTGTATATATTGCAAACGATCACTCCTAATCTAATTGATATTCATCACCATACATAGTGCCAAAATATTTTTTTCTCATGGTGAGGACTTTAAGATTTTAGCAACTTTCTAATATGCAATATAGTATTAGCGATAGTCCCCATGCTGTACTTTATAACTGAAAGTTTGGAGTTTTGGACCCCCTTTACCCATTTCTTACCAGTCTGTTTTCTGTATCTATGTGTTTGAGTGGTGTCGATGTTTTTAGATTCCACATATAAGTGTCTTCTTCTGACTTTTAGCATAATGCCCTATAGGTTCATTGATGTCACAAATGACAGGATTTCATTCTTTTCTTATGGCTGTATAGCATTCCATTTGTGTGCATGCGTGCATGTGTGTGTGTATGTGTGTGTGTGACTTCTTTATCCATTTGTTAGTCAGTGGACAATTTGGTTATTTCCATATATTGGCTATTACAAATAATGCTACAATAAACATGGGGGTGCATAGATCTTTTAGAGTAAGGGCTTTTATTTTCTTCAGATAAATACTCAGAAGTGGAATTGCTGGATCATATGGTAGTTTTAATTTTTAATTTTTTTAGTAACCACCTACTGTTTTCTATCATGGCTACACCAATTTACATTCCTACCAACAGTGCACAAGGGTTCTCTTTTCTCCACGTCCTCACCAACTCTTGTTATTTCTTGTTTTTTTTTTTTTTTATAATAACCATTCTAACAGGTATGAGGTGATAGCTCATTGTGGTTTTGATTTGCATTTTCCTGATGATTAGGGATGTTAAGCATCTTTCCTTGCACCTGTTGGCCATTGTATATCTTTTTTGGAAAAATGTCTATTTCGATCCCCTACCCATTTTTTAATTGAATTGTTTCCTGTTTTGGGGGAGGTTATTTGCTATTAAGGGTTATAAGTTCTTTATATATAAATGTTGGGTGCTAACCCTTTATCAAATATATAATTTGCAAATATTTTCTCAAATTCAATAGGTTGCTTTTTTATTTCGTTGATGGCTCCCTTTGCTGTGCAAAAGTTTTTAGTCTGATGCAGTCCCACATTAACCTAATAAGTTTATTTTTTGCTTTTGCTGCCTTTGCTTTTGGTGTCAGATTCAAAAAAAGTCATTGCCAAACTGAAGTCAAAGAGCTTATTGTTTTCTTTTAGGAGATGTATGGCTTTACATCTTATGTGCAAGTCTTTAATCCATGTTGAGTAAATTTTTGTGTAGGATATAGGATAGTGGTCTAGTTTCACTTTTTATTTATTTATTTTTTTGCATGTGGCTGTTCAGTTTTCCCAACACTATTTATTAAAGAGGCTGTCCTTACCCCCATTGTATATTATTGGCTCCTTTGTCATAAATTAATTTAAAATATATGTGTGTAGGTTTATTTTTGAGGTTCCATTCTGTTCTATTGATTAATGTATCAGTTTTTGTGTCAATACCACACTGTTTTGCTTACTATAGTTTGAAATATAGTTTAAAACCAAGGATAGTGATGCTTCCAGCTTTGTTCTTCCTTATTAAGATTGCTGTAGCTATTTTGCGTCTTTTGTAATTTCATACAAATTTTAGGATTGATTGTTCTATTTCTGTGAAAACTGCCATTGGAATTTTGATAGGGATTGCACTAAATGTGTACACTGATTTCGATAGTATGGATATTTTAACAGTGTTAGTTCTTCTAATCCATAAGCATGGACTATCTTTTCGTCTGCTTGTATCTTCAGTTTCTTTAATCAGTGGCTTAAAGTTGTCGGTATACAGATTTTTTACCTCCTTGGTTAAATTTGTTCCTAAGTATTTTATTCTTTTTAATGTAATTGTAAGTGGAATTAATTTAATTTCTCTTTCTGATAGTTCTTCATTAGTGCATAAAAACATAATTGATTTCTGTATATTAAATTTGTATCCTGTTACTTTACTGAATTCATTTATTAGTTCTAACAGTTTCAGGGAATCTTTAGGATTTTGATATATATGTCATCTGCAGATAGGGACAGTTTTATTTCTTCTTTACCAGTATAAATGCCTTTTATTTCTTTTCTTTGCTAATTGTTTTGGCTAGGACATACAACACTGTTGAATAAAAGTAGCATGAATGGCCATCCTAACCTTGTTTCTCCTCTTAGAGAATAGCTTTCAGCTTTTCACTGTTAAGTATGATGTTATCTGTGGACTTGTTATATTTGATATTTATTATGTTGAGGTATGTTCTCTCTGTACTCACTTTGTTGAAGGTTTTCTTTTTCTTTTTCTTTTTCTTTTTTTTTTTTACCATAAATGGATGTTGAATTTTGTCAATTGCTTTTCTGCTTCTATTGCTATATTTTTCTTTCATTTTATTAATGTGTATAATGTTGATTTGCAGATGTTGAAATATCCTTGCATCCCTGAATAAATCTCATTTGATCATTGTGTAAGATCCCTTTAACATGTTGTTGAACTCAACAACACATTAAAAGTATCATAGATTTTTACACTTATGTTCATCAGGGATATTGACCTGTAATTTTCCTTTCTTATGGTGTTCTTGTCTGATTTTGGTAACAGGGTAATGCTTGCCATTTAAAATGAGTTTAGAAGTATTCCATCTTCTATTCTTTGAAAGAATTTGAGAAGGATTGGAATTCTACTTTAAATGTTTGGGGAGGATCTCAGTCAGCACCTAGATTCAGGCTGATTAGAAGCCAGATCCCCAAGCAGCTTTTAAAGAAAGCAAATATATACAGTTTTATGTGACCACATAGGCCCCACTGGCCACAAGAGCCAGGTGATCTGGAGATATCTCTTGGGTGGCAGTTGCAAAATATAGGACGCCACTCATGCATTATATAACTAACCTACCTCATCATTGATACTTCCGCCCTACAAAGTTAGGCTTAAAAATAAATCCTCTGCCATGTCAGTAAGAAAAAATGCAAATTGCAGACCAGCATCTAGGATGTGATACCATTAACAAATGTGAGTGCACATACTTTATTTCTCCGTGGGCACATATGTAAATGTATAGAAACAGGCCTGGAATGAGGCATTCAAAAGAGTTAAGAGTGCTTAACTCTGAGGAGGACCTGGGATTCTAAGGGGTGATCAAGGAGCATTTTCATCTTACCTGAATGTCTAAACTTCTTGGTGAAAAACATATTCAGTAAATATTTTTTAATTAAAATTCACTTAAAGGAAAAAGTGTATTGAATTGCCAGATTATAGAGCTTTTAATATTTTAAAACAAAGAGTCAGTGAGTAAAACTAAATTTCTTAAAATGAGCAATGGATAGAAAATGCAGACTATGGGAAATTTACAAGTGGGCAAGGCCTACTTATAGTGTGTAGCATGTTTCTTAGAAATTGGAACATATCCTCTGTTCATGGGCTTAATCTTACTCAGAGCAGCTACATACATTTTCTACTGATGTCAGGAATCAGTCTTTACAAACATGTACTTATAGAAAAAAATATATAAAATTACATGTTTTAATGTAAATTTAACTTCTTTACCTCTCACTTAGAATTTTAGGCAGTTCGATTCTTTTTTTTTTTTTAAACAAGGCTTTACTTTCTATTTTATTGCTCATCTTTTTTTGTTTGTATTTTCTTAAAATTTATTTTAATTAGTTTCAAATATATAGTACATTGGTTAGATATTTATATAGTTTATAAAACAATCCCCTTAATTGCTCTTTCTCTCCACCTAGCCTTTATATTAATGCTAACTGCATTCTCTATGCCATATTCCCCATCCCTGTGATCATCTATCAACTACTAATTTGTACTTCTTTAACTCTTCTTCCCATTCTTCCAAACCTCCCTCCTTTCTGTCTATCACCAAATTGTCCTCTATATTTGTGAGTTTGTTTTTGTTTAGTTTATTCTTTTTTGTTCCTTAGATTCTGCATATAAGTGAACTCATATGGTATTTATCTTTCTCTGACTTATTTCAGCATAACAACCTCTGTCATTGGAAATGATAGGATTTTTTTTTAAATGGCTGAGTAAAATTCCACTGTATATATGAACCATAACTAGGCAGTTCAATTCTTTGCTGTTTTTCCAACACTCAAAGCAACCATTCTCAAAGGGGAAGAAGGGACCCAAAGCAACACTTGCAAACACACATACCTGCAGAAAGTCAAAGATGCCCTGCTGAAATGTATTGTATCCCTCAGCTGTGCAGGGTAGCAAAGAAGCTAGTCATTCACTTCTAGGTCTAACTTTAGTATTATATATTATTTGAGCAAAAATAATTGTGAATTATATTTCAAAAAATCATTGATAAAAAATGGCCACAACAGCTCAAAAGCTGTCTTTAGAATAAAGCCTCCCCCTGCCAAAGAAAGCAAAACACCATTTTTGTGGTTTACTGGCTACTTTGCTATACAGCAATATAGACTTGACCTCATGAAGCCAGAATACTAGGTTTAGATCCCAGTTGTTCCACTTTTTAGTAGTGTGACTGGGCAAGTCATGAAACCTCTTTTGCCTTTAAACACCCCATCTGTAAATTGTGCATGATCATGGAGCAGCTACCATACATAAGTTGTTGTAGGTAGTAAATGAGCTAGGACACCACAGCTCTCTGAAGAGTGCCCTTCCATACAGGACAGCACTTAAACAAGCTTAGCTATTATCATTTGAATTGAATAAACTTCCAGCTTTAAGAACTCATGATTACCCTAATGTGACGGTATGCTGCAATTTCACATGACACAGGTGCTCTTTAAGGTGGGTCCTTCAGTCTTATCAAGAAGCTCCTTTCTGTGCCCACACAGTGTGTGTTAAGTGCTGACTATGTGATTCAACTTGGCAAATGAACATATGTTCTAAGGGCAAAGCTCTTTCCCTGAGAATAAGGCTGTCCTGGGCACATGGTCAGCCAGGCCAGCCCTCACTAAACCCAGTGGACTTCTCAAACCTAGGAGAAATCAGGGTCCCTTCAGTAGAAATCTGATTTATTCCCACTGGGATTTGGTCTTTATTCAGAAAATTCTAGGATTTAATAAATAAATAGAGCCATCTCTCTGTGGTCACTTACAAAGTAATAATAGAAATAAAAGATCTAGATGTGTAGCTTGTGGTTCTCTCTGGCATGAGATAGTTTGAACAAACAAACAAAAAAAAAACAAAAAAGCTTTATCTAGTACACTTTTTAAAAAGTGAACTTTGGTTTCGACAACTCTTTATTCACTGGCATTGCATCTCATATAGCTTTTGGAACAATTCTGTCAAAAGTAGTGAAATGATGACTGCCTCTTTTACCATTTATCTCTTGTGTTTTGTGGAGCTCAGTGAAACAACCAGAAGCAGCTCTCTGGCCCACTGTGTCTCTGGGCTGTGAGAAGGGGAAGGACACACTGGGATCTGGGCTCAGAAGGACTTTGTCTGTTGGCCAGTGCAGGTTAACCCAGCTGCCGTGGGTCTGTGTTGCAGGGATCATGTACCGCAAGTCGTGTGCATCGTCAGCGGCATGCCTCATCGCCTCTGCTGGGTATCAGTCCTTCTGCTCCCCAGGGAAACTGAACTCGGTGTGCATCAGCTGCTGCAACACCCCTCTGTGCAATGGACCCCGGCCCAAGAAAAGGAGCAGCTCTGCCTCGGCCCTTCAGCCAGGGCTCCCCACCACCATCCTGCTCCTCAAGTTAGCCCTCTTCGCGGGACACTGCTGAAGCTGGAGATGCTAGCCCATCCTGCAATGTCCTTCTGACCTTCGCTTTCCCTGCTTCACAAGGTTGTTCTGGGTGTCCTTAGATTCTGGGTAGGGATTCTGCATTCTCTTTTAGTTCCTTTGCAGATAATGAAAGAGTTCCATGTGAAACATTTTTGTAAGCTCTAAATTCAGTCTGAATTTTCAGTGTGTACTTAAAGGAAAGGAGAGGGTGGCTTGAAAGCCCCACCCCTGTCTGTAACCAGAGTGAAAGCCCAGCTAGCAGAATCAGCCCTTCGGAGACAATTCAGTGGGCATCTGCCTTTTCCAGGGCCCCTAGATTTTACTCCTGTCCCTGACCAGGGCACAGGTTACTTTGCCACTGCTGTGTGAGGGGAATGTCGCTTTTGTTGGGGGAGGGCTTTCTTACTTGACTTTCACACTTCATGCTCCTGAAAACCATTCTCTGCAGCAGAATTGTCTGGTTTTGTCTCCTGCTTGGGCCCTGGTGACTCGGGACTCAGTTGCTGGGGCTTAGCCACGGCCTCGCTCTGAAAAGTGCTTAAGAAAACCTTGTTAGGTCTCCTTGCAGAGGAATTACGCCCAGAAGCAATGAAGATCAGTGGGCGGCGTGCGGAGCGGGTGCTGTCCGTGGTGGAAGAGACAAAGGTGCGCAGACGCTTCTCGTGGTTGGCGTGCTGCAGCGTCAGGTGGCAGCGCAGCACCTGGCCGAACACCCTGCGGAACTGCCGCGAAGACACGTTGTACAGGAGCGGGTTGATGACGGAGCTCAGGTAGAAGAATGTGTCCGAGAAGGGGAGGAGGATCATGTACGCCCGGAAGTAGGACCTCGTCCAGTCGTGCTTGGGTCTGGCTGCAGCCATGATCCTGCGAACCTGGTTAGGCATCCAGCAGACGGCCAGTGTCACAACAATCAGCCCTGAGCAGGCAAGAGGGGAGGGGGAGGGGTAGAAATACAGCATGAGAACAACAAAAAACCCGTAAAATATTTAGCCCCTCAGTTCTGTGCTTACTGGCCAGGAAATGGTACCAATTTTTCAATGTTGTCTTTGACAGCTTCTTTTGCCACTAGCAAAAAAGAATTTAACACTGTTTCAAAGCTGGGGGCGGTTGCTATGTTAAAGACCATTAAATGCTTTAGACAGTTTATTTATACCTGTTGATGCCTGTTAATTTAAATGTTTTCATTGTTGTTCGTGTATCCAGAAGGCATTTTATGTACTCCATTGATCTAGTTTTGTGTTTTTTAAAAAAATGTAAACAGTATAGCCATATCAGATGAAATGTTTGTATTTTAAAGAAGACCCAATGATATCTTCAAGACAAATGGAAGTGGTACCCCCTTTGGAACAAAAAAGCATATTTAGTGACACCAATGTTGCATTCACTTTCAAGGGAAGCCACTTCAGGACTAGCCCATCATTGAGGATGTTTTTTGGACATGTATTTACCAGGTGTACACACCTGTAATTATAATACTCATATCTGTAAAGCACTGCTATTTCTTTTCAAATGTTTTTTAAATAAGACAGTTATCTAAAAACAATGTAAAATAAAAAAACTTCCTTCAGTTTCAGCTGTAACATGCTCATTGCCCTTGTGGCACTGAGCTCCAGTCTCAACAACCCAGAAATGAGACATGACTCAGTGGCCCCTCAAGCAGATCAAAAGCTGACTACATGGACATGTTTGCATACCCATATATCTGCATTTCGATTTACACAATCATTATTTCTATGGCCTCTGACAAAGAAAAAGATTCTATTAGACCACAGACAGCACAAGTTCTGTGAGCGTTTATTCCACAGTGAGCATCCCCTCTCCCCGCCAAAAAAAATCCCCAACCAAGAAAAGTCAGATAAGATATCTGTAGTACATTTGCTCTCTTCTCTTGGGTTAGGGGGAGGGTAAGAGGACAAGTCCCCAGAATGTAAGATCCATGTGCAGAGCTGATATCTAAAAGCCATGTTTTAGATTTTCAGAAATGTTTCATTTCTCTCCTAAATTTGAATAATAAGGAAAATTTATTCCCATTTTCAATCCTTCTTATCTTTTAGGAAACCACAGGGAAGCAATTGTTGGCAACGACCCCTTCTTGCCTCTGATTGATGGTAAATGTTTCATTAATAAATGCTCCGGGAAAAACAGCCATGCTTACGCATCCAGGGTTTGCCCTCTCACATGCACTCACTTGAGCATCCCTCCTTGCCTGGTGGCAGAGTGCCCTATCTGTGTTCTCTGGCACTGAAATAACCCAGCTCCCCTAGCAATAAATCTTCCACAAATACCAGCTGTCAGCAAAGGGGGCCCTAGGAACTCTGCTCCCCTGTTAGTTTCCAAGGGTCACTCCTGTCAAACCTCAGCACAAGCTTGAAATACAAGCCAATCTGCTTATTTCTTTTGAGTTTGCTACCCTAAAGCACTCAGCAAATCTAAAAAGAAAATAAGCAAAGTTACATACTGATCTCATGAAAGGTAAAAAAGATCACCTTAAGTCAGAAGTATATTCTGAATCACCTAGTTACAGCTGCTGAATGGGAACAAAAATCAACTTTTTTTCTGACTTAAAAAAAAAATATTTGCAGAAGAAATTGGAGACTTTTCACTGCTTTGAAAAGCATGGGCATTTCTAGACAACTGTGTTATTACAAGTGTGTTATCTCGCTTTGTTTTTATCTCACACAACTCCAACTGAAAGCTTCATCTCATTAATTGTGAAGGAGCAAGGAAGCTCACCATACCCAGAGAAGCTATGTGTCTTCACAAAGTTTTAAATCTTTTTCTCTTCCCTGCCACTGAATTTCAGAGAATAGTACCGCCATCCTCATCTGAGGACTTATTTCCTAGAATGTGAAATTTGAGCACAGGGTTTAGGTGTGTACTATGCTACATTGTGAGAAGTTGTACTTCAGACAGCAAGAACCTAGAAAGACAATAAGAACCACCTTGTACTTACACAGCTTGAACATAGCACAGCTTTTAAAGCCAGCCGGTAGAAAGGCAATGAGAAAAGGAGGCATGGTTGTGTGCAAGCAGAAAAGTTATAAAATTGCTCTTCTTCTGTCCTGTCTTTGCTCCTATTCTATTGATTTCCTATTTGCATGACCCTTATTCCTCTGTTACCTTCACTCCCTTTGCCTGGCCTCAAATGTCCTCGATTGACCATCACGTCAAAAGAAGCCGAGTTTGAAAAAAAAGCAAGATGCCAGCATCTCAGGTATGCGGCAAGGGGTGGAGTCAGATGAAGAGTTATGGCCTAGTTTGTAGTTTTAGCCAGGATAGAATTCTTACTCTAGAATCAAAATGAGCTAACATAGGTAAGCGAGAGATATCTTAGTCTAAACAAGTAGCAGAACACAGGTGACTAGACCCAAGTCTCTCAGTGATGAGAAAAAAGAAGGGAAATATCAGCTCTCTAGGTATAGAAGTAGGTAGATTAGATACAAACTATAATCTTGGAGAATAAGAGAGACAAGGAACTGATTTAGAAATAGACCGGGATTAAAAACTAGGCATCAGACAGGTGTTGAGGTATAACCAAGAATAATGCTAAATATTTATTGAGCATAATTCCTCATTTCTAATAATAACTAGGTAAGATCAAAACTGTTACCTTTGTTTTACAAATGAGGAAGTTGAGTCTCAGAGAAGGTTAGTTGCCCATGTGCTGTAATTAGGACACATGCTGGCTGAACTCCAAAATCTGTTTTGCATATTTTCAATTTGAAAAGTACAAAAAATGCAAGATAGTAAACATGACCCATAATTCTATCATGTAAAATGGATATTTAGCAGCACTGTCCACTAGAAATATAATGTAAGCCATGTGTAATTTTAAAATTTCAAGTAGCCACATTCGAAAAGTCAAAAGAAATGGAAAACCTATTTGAATATGTTTTTTTAATCCAGTATACTCCCAATATTACCATTTCACATGCAGTTTCAACACATAATCAACCTAATATTTATGAGATGTATCACATTCTTTTTTTCATAGTAAGTCTTTGAAACCCGGTGTGGCTTTTACACTAACAGCACATTGCATTTGGGACCAGCCATAGGTGGCCACTGGCTACAGCACAGGTATAAGTAATACTTATAGTTCCCCCTCAAAATCACAAGGCTCCTTATTTCTTCTTATTCCCATTTCTCTGCCTCCTTACCAGCCACATACCCAGAAAAGTCCTGCCAAACCAAGGACCCCCACCAGCAACACACACACACACCGCCCACCTAGCCCCACCTAGCCCATATTTATCATCCTAAGATTCTGACAATGAAACCAAGGTTGATACCTGATCATATTTCTGAGTGTGCATTCTCTCAGCCATGGTGTAAAATGGGTTTATTGTTTTTTTTTCACATAAAGCCTTCTGTATCAGGGGACTACAAATTATCTAAAGTCTAAATAATTTTGAAAACACAAATTTCTACTTTGCATCTCTCATTCTATATCTTGCCTAGTCATTTTGGAATAACTGGCAGGGCTGTTGAAATATACTACCTCCAACTCAACTAGAGGTGGGGAAAATGGCTGGTGCCTTACCTCCTGTGCTTTGAAAGATAATTTTGTTCTAGGAAAATGGAGCATTGGTCCTATAGGTACAGCCAGTGACAAATGTGAGGTGTGTACCCGTGAGCAATGTAAGAGAGGTTAGCCTCTGATGGAAGAAAGCAGGGACCAAACCAGTAGCATCCTTGTAAAATTTGTCATTTTATAAGGACAAGTAATTGCTCACTTTTACATTTGGAAAAAAAAAAAGTTCATTAATTTAGATGACACATTGTTGAGAACAAATAGCATGTCCAAAGGTGTTTGTATTCCAGCTGTTTTCAATTGGTTTGGCTATAGTCTTGGTTACTCTGTAGCTGACAAAACTTGAAAGTCTTATTCACACCTTAATAGAGCATATTAAAGATCTGACTAAATTTACGTTTGGTCACAATCAATTTAGACTTGTATATTACATTGGGGAAAATCTATAATGCTTTGGTCTGTGTGGTGTAACGTGCAGCCTGCAGTCAAATGACTTTAGCGTAAACTCGAATGAAGATCAGTGAGCTGAACCCAGTCATGTAAAACAGGTAAACAGTTTTAACTGAATTATTGATAGATCTGTATTGTACTCCAGACAGCCTCACACTCTGGGTTAAGAAATGCCTTCATATTTTATCTGTATTTCTACATAAAGCACTTCCATTTTTCCTCCTTGATCACTACACTAAAATGACAAGAGCCAATAGATGATGACACAGATTTATACCTGGCAGAGTGAGATTGTTTAAAAAACAGAAGTGATGCAGATGTCCAACAACATCCCACACTGAAGCCTGACATTTCAACAGCATCCATATCAGGCTGCTTGGTTTAGTTTTCAGAAGTGCATTAAGCTATGTTGCCAGGGACACGTCGGCGTTCATGCAACTGACATGGTGCTCTGTTTTCTCTCTTCTAGAATTTAAAGTGAAGGGAGCTATTTGTGCCCCAGAACTCTTAGAATCTCAGAGACTGGGAGGCAGTAAAAGAGACCCACCACAGAAATCCCTTGTCCTACAAATGACAGAACTGAGGTGAAGTGACTCACTCAAGGTCTCACAGGTCTGGGTGGCAGGATGCCCGCTACCTTGCCATACTGCTCAAAACACTGGGTTCTACCCTAAACTGACAAATAAGCCTATTATATTTAAAGGTAGTTTTGTTTTTCAGGTTTAGGCTCAAGTGCTGACCATTCTCAGTGTGGGATGCAGTGATAGGCAGGACTATCTTAGACCTCTGGCTAAAGTCAGTGCAATACCTTTTCAATACACTGTCTGGGTTCAGTTTTAGAACCGGGTCCCTCAAGAACAGGCACATGACAAAGCTCTGGAGGATGCATCCCCCTGCCCTTGTGCAAAGAAAGGTAAAGTCCAGCCAGAGGGAGCTGAAGAATGTTTGGAAAGCAAAATATGATTTCAGGTCACGACCTGGTGACCAAGCCTGCAATGACTCCATCTATCCATCTGTCTGTCTCTCTCCACCCATTCATCTATCTAGCTAACCATTCATATTACATAAGCACTTGCTAGAAAAGAATACTTAGCTAGTACTAAGCAGAAAAGATGCAAAAAATTTATCTTTCCTCCAAGCAAAGATAATTTGTGTGATTTAAAGAAATCCTAAAGATTTGCTTTTCCACCAGGTGTTGGAGTCACATTTTACTGAATCACTGAAACCTTGAGAGTGCAGAGAGGGTTGTTGTGTATGATTTAGGATTTCTGTGATTATCTGTATAGCCTTCTCCATACTCTTCCCACCCAGTATTCTAACTTCTCTCTAAATCTGACCACAGTAAGCAGGAATTAGACAGCCCCTTCCCTTCCACCACCAATTTAAGTTCTCTGCACTTTGTTTATTCACTCAGCAAATATTTCTTGACTGGCCAGAGTCTTTTATAAACCCCATTCTAGGCACTGATAAAATGTTAAGGAGGATGAGGCAGCCACAGGTGGTGACCATTTGCAAAGGACCATCAGAGCAGTCTGGAAAGGGCATTATGACATCAATGAGAAGGGCTAGCTGACCACACAGTGGGGAACTAAAAACAGAAAAATTAAAAATTAAGCCTGGAAAACAGTAGCCAGGCAAAGATACAGCACGACAGGCAATGAAGGAATGCAATGGTCAGCTTACTTTGAGAGCTTCAAGGCTCAATGTGACCAGAACAAAGGAGTGGGTGGAGACAGGAGGTGGGAAAGGAAGATGGTTAGAGAATATTCCATCAGGTTTTGTGAACAATAAATTAATTTGATTATAGTAGGAAGAGGAACATCTGCTTGTCAACTGACATTTAAATAGCAAGTGCAGGTGGAAAGTAAGCATAAGGTTAGTTGAATGAAGAGCCATCCATCCATCTTACATATCCATACAATAAAAAGTTTTAGCAGTTTCTCAATTTATATCTTTTGTGTTTGCCAGTCTGCTTCTGCCAGCCAGAAGCACTCATTGGCTTTATCTAACATGAGGAGCCCAAATCAGCACCAACCTTGATTTAGTCTTTAACATCTAAGACAATGATCCTTAAAAGGGGGTTCCTGGAATAGCAGCATCAGCCACACCTGGGAACTTGTTCAAACTGCACATGTTAAGCTCCAACCCAGACCTATTGAATCAGACTCGGGTTGGAGCCTGGCAGTCTGAGATTAAGAAGCCCACTGTTGGTTCTGATGCTCACTCAGATCTAAGAACCACTAGTCTAAGAGAAGCACAAATTGAGGTAGAGCCCTAATTTGTGGGTATTGTGGGGCCCTATCACTGTCACATGCTTGCTTCTGAAGCATCACATTTTGAGTGTCTACAGTCTAAGTGGACAGTAACTAAGAACCCCTCCTTCTAGCTAATCTCCTTGACAACCAGCTTGCCAGGCCCTCTCAGTCCTGATACAGCCCTCCCCCTTGGTCCTGTCTCCCATCTTTTTTCTCTCTTTTGTTTCTCTGCTCCCTGTCTTCTCCCTTCTCCCTAACCCTTTTCCCGCTCCATTTCTCTTCTTTCTTTACATGTTTCTCCAGTAGATAAACCAACGGCATCTCTCTCTTCTTTTTCCCCCTTTCTCCCCTCCATCTTTTCCCAAGATCACCATAAACCAAGTCATATTCAGCCCTTGCCTACATTGCCAGTACATACCTTTTCTCCCTTTCCATTATTTTCTCAAAAGACTTTGAGAAGGTGACTGCATCAGCAGCAAGCAAGTTCTTTAATAGCTAATAGGTGGCTGCCTGTGACACGATCACCACTCATTGCCAAGTTTGCCAAAAGAAAGCAGAGAGGCTTTAGAAGTAACAGAGAATGTGAGGGACACAGGTGGTGACCATGTCCAATTGGACAGCCAGCTCCATGTCCAATGTCCTCTGGCCCTGCCAGGGCTTGCCTGGATACCTTGCACTCACTTTCCAGTGACCTACGAGCTTAGTGACCTTCATTTAAACCAATTTGACTTCTTGCCCTCTTTCCTACTGAGAAATGTTCTGTAAGACAAGGGAGAAGAACTGCTTGGGTTTGGTTTTCAGAGAAGGGTGCAGGCCACAACTTTAAAATGATGTAAAGGCCACAGATGGCTGCTTCTGTCCAAGAAAATAGATGGTTTGATGTCCCGTCCTTGTCCCATCCTTGATGGAGCCTAAAAAGACTTTCTCCCCAGTGTGGCTCCAACCACTATGTGGAAGGCAGAGACCCAGATTCCAAATGACCTGCAATTTGTTCAGCATTCCATCCATCTCACTCTGCTCTACAAACTTCAGTACAAGAAGAAAAACTATAAATCGCTACAATAACATATATTTCTAAAATAAGCCCTTCTCTCTGGGAGCTATAGGACAGCCATTTACACTCAAATTAACCAGCATTTAGGGCCGTCATCATGGTTTAGCACCTCTGCTTCTTGATGAATGCATGGAGAATGATGAACTGGAATCTATTAAATATTTTTATGGGTGGACCACAATTATATGCACCTGTGTGTTTTTCTCTGCAAACAATGTGTTCTACATCTACTACTAGTAAAGTCCCCATGTGCAGTTTAGCTACAAAGGCTCATAGCTGTTTCTCAGCAAGACAAGTCAAACCAAATGTGTCTTCCCTTGGAACACACAATCCGGGAGTGAGTGGTGGTCATGAGAGACACCCTGCACAGCTGCTGGGGAAGCTGTGGGCTGTGCGATGGCTAGGCCATCACCTCCTGTGGGTCAACTCTGACCACCCTAGCACTGGCCATGCTACTTATACACTGCCTAATGCTAAAAGGCTGTAATTTCTAATTGAATTTAATTCCCTGCAAATGGTAGCGAACTAAAACACCTAACAGAATGTTAGCACTGAAAAAAACCTCAGAGATGAGTCTACTGGGGAGCCAGCTGAATCCCCAGAAAAGTGGGACAAGGTGCCCAAATTCACACAGCCCAGGAGTCTAAACATAGGACCTTCCAGTCTGGTGGTGTTTGCACTGGCCCTGAGCCGCTTGCAGAGCCCAGTATAACCAGGTGACCTTCGGATGGAGAAGCACTCAGCCAAGTGCATGCAACAGAAGTAACATGGACATGTCAGGGGTGTGGAGGAGAGTGGACATGCCTGCATATCTCATGCCCTGCCTCTCTCTAAGGTCCGTGCTTGCAAGTCCTCTGTGCAGCGGGACTCTGGACCCTGGGAGAATGAGCACTGAGTGCCTGTGACTGAGGTAGGCCAGGCCCAGAAGGGGCAAGTGGCCCCCCAGTCTGTTCTATTTTTTTTGTTCTTCAAGCCTTTGAGTGTGCTGATCACTCTACCTAGACTACATCATCCTTATCCTCTGCACTTCCTCCTCCTCTGTCCCTTCCTCCTTCCTCTTATTACCCCAAGTGCCCATGCTTTATCCAACTCTTATTATATGAGTTTCTGCTTAGTGTTGCTGCCTCCAGGAAGCCTTCCTTATCTACACAAGGTTATATTAATTTCTTTACTATGAATTCACTAGCACCTTTTGCTCCTACCCCTGTAATCATAACACTATAGTATAAATGAGACCATAAATTCCGTGACTCTTCATCTTCACTGTTATATTCTCAGCACATAACAGAAAATCTTTACACAGCAGTTTCTCAATAAATGTTTGGGGAAGGAAGAGTGGTGTTGGAGGTCCTAGGGAGAGGCTGAGTAGGAGGGCTTTTCACATTCATGAACTTAATGTAAACAGAATCAATTGAAGCCAGCTTCCCTGTCCAGAGGGGTCAGTACTAACCCTCCTGACGCAGGACCTAGTACCTGGATCATTTCCATCCCCCACCCTGAGGGGAAGAGAAGGAGAGAGTGGGGAATGAAAGAAGGGATCATTTCATTCAAGAAAGACCAAAAAACTCCAAGCCCAGGAATCCAAAGAACACCCAAAACCAAGAGATCTAGACAGGGGTGAGTGAGTCCTGGGTTCTAAAACTGCCTTCAGAGGCCAGCACATTTAGTTTCTCACACCTCTGTGCTACACCAAGTCCTGAAACCTCTATGCTAAAAACCTGCTTCTTTTCCTGTTTCCCTTCAAGAAAACCTCATGGGATACAAACAGTACTTATAAGGATCAACAGGTGAAACAGGATGTAAAGAAACCACATTTACCAAAGAAACATGTTGGAGAACATTCACTTGTCCCAAAATAACTCATCTCTGGGCCCTGTAAATCACAGTTCCCATAAAGATGCTACAGGTCTTTCATCAGAAAAGCTATAGGCCAAGACCCAAAGCATAAGGGTTGGAGTCTGCAGCCCAAGGGGGAAACTTATAGAGAAAGCACCTAGAAGAGCATCTGCTAAAGACAGAGACTATGTCTACATTATATGCCACATGACCTCTTGAGAATGAAATCTTGCGATTATAACTCTAAATTTCCATCTGGGCACAACTTGGTTATAGAGAGTTTAGGGAGAGCAAAACGTGACTATAGCTGGATAGACACCCATCTCACTCTATGCCTATCACAAATATTCCCATAACATATTCTCTAGCACCTTCTGCGTTGCCTTTACCTGATCTAAGCAACTACACCCCCCAAGGGATGATAGGCTTTACTCTCTAAAGCTTGGCTCATCTGCAAAATGATGATAACAAGAGCTGCTGGATGATTAAAGGAGCTAATGGTTGTGAAGTGCTCAGTACAGTGCCTGCTGCCAGGTAAGGGCTCATAGTCATCGCCTTCACCACCTCCTTTTCACCACCACCATCATTACCATTTCTATCACCTCCTCCACCACCTTAACACCAACATCCTCACTGCCATCAAGATAGCTCCCCAGAGGTCAGAGATTTAGGGGAAGGGTGCCTAGAACCACAGGATGTCAGACACTTTCCAAGCCTAAACTCACCGATAAGGCCCAGAAAGATTCTGTAACTTTACCAGATTATCTCACTAATCAATAGCAGAGAGAGGACCAGAACTTGTCTCTCAATTTCCAGGCCACTGTTCTTACCCCACCTGGAAATGGGGCTCCCACTACTCTTCTTTATCTCTCTTCTAACACACACACACACACACACACACACACACACACACACACACACACACACACACACACGTATTTGGGGTTTAATGGAGCTAGAGAGGCAAGAAGTGAAGGCTGTAATAAAGGAACTGACAGAAGGCAGCATTGCAAGAAGAAGAAAAAATTCCCAATCACAGGAAGACTAGAGGCCTAAACCCCTTCCCAACTCCCGATTCCTACACAATTCCACTCCAGGAGGAATGATAAGGACATAACTGCCTGATCATCTGGTCAGTTAGGCTAAGAAGGCCTTCACTCCCAATGAGCCTAATTCTCGCTTCTTTCTTCCATCCTCATTTTGCCCCTGGGTACACATCTGCAGCCTCACCCAGTGCCCTATATCCACATAACCACAATGGTACAAAGGAGAGGATAAGAGCTGTGATTTGGAGTCAGACATACCTAGGTTTGAATCTCAGCCTTGCCATTTCCCAGCTGTGTGACCTTTGACTTACACCTCTGTGAAATGGATAAAATAAATAGTATGCATCTCATGAAGTTATTGTAAGAAAAGCTAAAGGAAATGCATGCACATCTCCTTTAAGCACAAAGCATAGGAACAGTAGATGCATGGCAGCTCATACTACTCATTTTACACAATCCAGTCAGCTGCCCTGCCTGGTGGTAATGCCAGCTAGAATTAATATAGTGAGTGTCTATTTTAGACACCCTTCTAAGCACTCAACTTACACTTGCTCATTTAAACCTTACAATAAGCCCCATGTAGATGGCCACTACTGTATAATTTTATTACTATTATACAAATAAGAAGTTTGAAATATGGATAGGTTAAATGACCTGGATAAACTCACAGCTGACAAGGGCAGGGCCAGACTTTAGACCCTGTAGCCTGATCAAATCCATGCATTTGGACACACTACCCCAGTTGCCTGCCATCAGCTGGGGATCCCTGAGAGGATCATAAATCAAATGTTTTCTGAGTCCCCAATTCAAATTAAGATATTTCAATTCAAATGATCACTTTCAGAAATACATTTCTTCCCATGAGTGTCATGGTGAAAAACAGAATCTCAGCTATTGAGAAATGAAGACCCTTTCCTAACAAATTTCTACGCCAAGCAAGGTTTCTATCCTTCCCAAAAGGGCCCTTTTACATTTTAAGTGAACACAATAAACTTCCCTGTTATTACAAGAAAAGCTTAATGGAATTCAAAGAAGCAAACTAGTTTTGAATAGGAGTCTGGCAGGCTAGACTCCTGCAGAATGTCTGCTTTTGATTGGATTTATTTTGTGGGAAGCAAGAACCCCTACCCCACCCCCACTCCTATGCACAGGCAGAGTTCTGGAGGATACTTTCCCATAAAAATGCATTTAAATTCACGGTTGAAGACTATTTTCATCACAGTGTGGCTCTTCCCCTCCCCATAAATACAATCTAGAATTTCATTTCAAAGTAAAATAAAAAATGAGTTCAGTTCCCCATTATCTAGTCATATTATGTAAGTTAGCGTAGAACAACCTATAGCCAAAGACCAGGACAGAGGCAAAAAATGAAATCAGCTGATAGGAGAGATATCAAAGAGGTTCATGCAGGAGCCGAGCTCATTCCATGTTTGATTTAGAACTGAGGGTCCCAGTTGAAATCAGTAAGCTCTCAGGAAAGTGGAAGAGATGGTATCAGGTTTCTAAGACAGGGTTTTATATGAGAATGATCAGATTAGGATGCCTTCTTTTTAATAATTTGAAAATGAAAACCCTGTTGCATGACAAGAATAATTTCCTCCTGGTGGAATTTTCTTTTAATAGGGGCAGAAAAGACTTTGGGAAAATAGTCTTGCAGATTTGGAAACATTAATTATAATTTCACCTATCCAAATACAGTATTAACTGTCAGAAATGTACATTATTATACATAGTAAATCCAGTCCAACCAGCAATAATGATATTTTGATTTAACTTTTAGTTCTATTCCTCATCTGTAATCTCACTTGCTGAGCTCCGAATGGCAAGCACCTCTAGGCACTGTCCTTAGCTCTCTGTATTCTTCTCACTCCATCTCCCTGGGTACCTCCTCCATGCTGCTTACTTGAAATTCTATGCTTAGGGATATAGAATTCCAAAATCATTGTTACCAGCCTCAACAGATATCCATAGCCAGACCCTATAGCCAACTGCCAATTCAACAGCATGGCTCAGAGCAGGCGTTCCCAACCCCCGGGTCTCAGTCTACTAGCAGTTCCTGGCCTGATAGGAACTGGGCTGCACAGCAGAAGGTGAGTGACAGGCATTAAATGAAGCCTCATCTGTATTTGTAGCCGCTCCCCAGAGCTAGCATCACCGCCTCAGCTCTACCTTATATCATCGGGCATTAGATTCTCATGGGAGCCCAGGTCTCTGGTTCCAGAAAGGTTGGGGACTGCTAGCTTAGAGAGCTCATCTGCACCGGTATTGGGACAGGTCTAAACTGAACTAATGACCAGCCACCTACCCAAACCTGCCGTCGCCACTGCTCCCAATCTTAATAAACTCTACTGTTGTTCACTGAGTTTTGTTCTAACTGGAAACCTAAAGTTGTCCTATCCTACTTCTTCCCCCTCACTCCCACATTCAATCAATCCCTAAGCCTGTCTTTTATACCTCCAAAATCTGTCCCCTTCTCACAATCTTCACTACCATTCACAATCTTCACTACTCCTGCTCCGCCCCACCTCAAACAGGGGCTGCCATTATCTCACACCTGGATTAGGCAGAAGCTTCCTAGCTGCTTTCGTTCAAAATTACTCTTGTCTGAGACATTTTCCACACAGACCAGGATCATCTCATTAAATTAAAATGTTCGTGTCACCCCTTTGCTTAAAGGTTTTAAGAATAAAGACACAATTTTTTAACAAGTACTATAAGATCTGACCTAGCTTATTCATTCAGGCCATCTTGGTAGCACCTTCCCTGACTGCCATATTTACTCCAAACACCCAACTCTTTCTTACTTCCTGGAAGCCATCAACTTCCTCTTGCCCTGGGGTACATTCCCAGCCAGGCTCCCTTCTCCTTACTTTGCTAGTTCTTACTCATTTTTTTTATTTCTCTGCTGAAATACCACTTCCCCTGGAAAGCTGAGACCTCATGTTTGAACCCCATGTCATAAGGCCCCATTGCCCTATATTTCTTGGCAGTGCTCTGTACATTTGTATGTATTTAACTTAGAATATGTGTCTTATATGTCATTCTTCTTAGACATGTGTGTGCCATGGGGTTAGGTATTAGGTCTGCCCCGTTTTATGTCTGCAGTGCCTGGAACAGTGTCTGGTACATGGTAGATGCACAATACATGTGGGAAGCCTGTTCAATTTGACATTCGTGACAAGGTAGTGAGGTAAATGGTGTGGGGGCTGCTAGCCCTATTTTTACTGATGAAAAGGGTGACATGCATTACATTGAACCTGATTTGGTTCAGGTTACAAAGAAAATGAGTAAAAGATAAAAAGCCTAAAATCTGGGATCTTCTAATCAAGGATGTTCATAAATTCAAGTATATCACCCAAGCATCACGTCTCCATGTGTATAACTCTCTTCCAGAAACCTAATTTCACTCCCACTCCCAGAGCTCAGCTGAGAGAGGGAGGCAAGCCTGGGACCGTTCCTAAGGTGGACTGAATATGTTCATCAAATCTTTGTCTGGAATGACCTGTACAGCTGTGAGCAGCTTGGGCCTTCGGATGTGGAACGACCTCAGAGATGACACATGAGTTGCCTCGCCTATAAAATGAGGGGTTTCTGAGGCCCTGTCTGGCTATTAAGTTCTGCTTGTTTAATTTCCCTGTACTCCAGGATCCTCACCTAAAAATTATAGGTGATATAAATTATATTCACAGGAATATTACACAAATTAGATAATATGCTTATGCTTTTTAGTGTTTTTAGGTACGCAAATCCAAGGAAATTCATTCAATTATTCATTCATTCAATAATCATTCCTTTATCTGAGTATCTGAGTAGCAAGAGTAAAGACAAGTATCACAGGATTTTGATCCATGGTATCTCCTGAAAGTTTCTTAAAAATGCAGACTCTCAAGCCCAACCTCAGAACCTGCTGATCAGAATCTGCATTTTAACGAGACACTCAGTTGACATGTGACCTATGCTTCAGTCCAAACTTCTTAGTACCACACCCAGGCCCTTTATTATCTATCTGCTGCCTTTTTTCTGAGTCTTGTCACCATTCCTCTGCTGAGCCTCATGCTCTGGCTTTTCCAACTAACTCATATTTCCAGGCCATGCCCGGTCTCTGCCCAAGAAGGACTCTAGGAAACTCCTACCTGCTCAAGTATCCTCTCCCCTGGGAAGAGTTCCCTGACTGTCCATAGAAACCTCCACAAACCTTGTCCTTGCTTCCATGCAGCACAACCACACTATTTCAATGATGAATTTCTACATCTGGCTCTCTGTGTGTACCCGGAGAGCGTCCTATGTCCCAGCCATTAGCCTATGTCTAGCACAGAAGGGATTCAGTACATGTTTATTGAAGCTTTTTTTACAATTTAATCTCGTCAAAATACGTGCCAAAGTCTCAACCCTTTCCTGCATTTCTGACTAAACTGGAATACACACACACACACACACACACACACACACACACACACACACACACATCCCTTTACTACTTAGAAAAATGGTACTTAGAAAAATGATTGTGGACTTACAGGAGAAAAATCAGATACCACCTTTCCCAACTCTACCCCAGAAGGATGTGCATAAAATATAGTGGCTTCAGGTTGTTCCAGAATCTAGATAGACCCAGGGAGGAAGGGCAGAGGGACAGCCCCATCTTTCCCCAAAAAAGCCACCTCCTTGCCTTGGATGGGTGAAGAACAGAATTCCTCTCTCCTGCCAGTGCCCTGCCTAGTGCCATGCTAGAATTTGCAGGTCTCTCAAGTTTGAAGTGACAACAAACTCTCTACAACCATGCTACTCTGAAAAAGCCCGATCCCGTCTGAAGTGACAACAAATCTGTGAGCCTCCTGAGCTGAATTTAGGAGAGGATGGAGAAAGATGAAGGAGATAAAACAGCCCCTTCAAGAAAATCGGTCCAACCCAGGAAAGGCAAACTGGAATGCAGAGCAAGGTGGAAGCCTCTGGGCATCAGCTCTGGAAATTCCAGAACACCTTTGGGAATAAGTGCTCCCAGGGCAAGGCTCTACTTAAAAATGGCACTGGCAGGAGCAAAGTCCAGGTTTGTGTGGGGGCCGGGGGGATGAAGTATAGGCTGTGAGATGCACCTAAAATGGCGGGGGGAGTGAAAAGAAGCAAAGCACCAAGGAGAAGAACATAGGTGAAGGGGACAAGCTTGGCTTGGTGCTTGTTGGAACGAGCATGGTCAGAAGCCTGAAGTATGATTTAAAGCCCCCTTAGCATGCGTCTTCCTAGGCCAGAGCTGGCACAGCCAGGCACCCTTCATCTGATCACTGGTTGGTCACACTTGGCTTCAGAGCACCAAACAGAGTTGTCTGCCCCTCCCCCCATACTATAGATGAGAAAAGGCTGTCAAGAGACTCACTCAAGTTAGTTGGCTGCCAGCTACTAGGAAAGCAGGACCCGAGCCAGACCTCTTTCTCCTTTCCTTGGCCAAGGCTCTTTATTTCGACTCTGATGTTTATGACTCACACTACTCTAGGCACTAAAGCCCTGGCTCAGATGGCAGCACTGTGAGTGAGAGCAACTTTAGGGTCAAGACCCCTGGCTGAGAACCTGCTCGTTTACTAACCTGTAGTGGGACTCTGAGGAGCAAGTTACTTAACCTTCTTGTCATCATTTTCTAGATTGGGAAATTGGGAAATTAATATCTTCCTTACAGGATGATTAGAATATAAAATGAGATTGTATGTCAGTACTTCGCATATTGACATGCAATAAATATTATTTCCCTTTCTCTGTTTCCTGGAATCCTGGGTTAGAAGGAAAGACAACGTATCATCTTCTCCACCATCCTGCCTTAAGCACGGTATTTTCTTCACACACTGCACTTGGGCTGCACTAATGTAGCAGCGTGCTTACAATTCAACTCAATTCTGGCACTACTTACCTAAAGATAGCCATCAGGGCCCATGAGTTAAGGGCTCAGTCCTGCAAGATTGCCCCACTACCCCCACTTCAGATGCCAGTCGCAAGCCCAGGTTGTCACCTGTGCTCCTGACTGACAGGGTATAGATTTGAGATTTCAATGATTCCCACTTTGGGTTCAATTAACTTCTTAGAAGGGCTCACAGAAATCAGAGGAACATTATACTTAGTAGATTACCAGTTTATCATAAAAAGATAGAACCCAGAAACAGTCAGATGGAAGAGATGCATAGGGCAAGGTATGGGGAAAGGATATAGAACATGCTCTTTCTGGGGAGCCACTCTGCCCACGTTTCCACATGTCTACCAACCTGGAAGTTCTCCAAATCCAGCCCTTTGGGGTTTTTATGGAGGCTTCATGACATAAGCATGACTGATTAGATTATTGGCCATTGGTGATGAAACTCAATTTCTAACAGCCTCTCTTTCCTTCCCAGACGTCAAAGGTGGGACGTAAACTTCCAACCCTCTAGTCACTTAGTTGGTTCTCTAGGCAACTAGTCCTCATCCAGAAGTGCTCTCCCAAAGTCACCTCATTAGTATAAGAAAAGCTTGATAGTTCTCATCACTTAGGAAATTCCAAAGTTTTTAGGAGCTCTGTGTCAGAAAAGGGGATGATGACCAAATATATGTTTCTTATTATAAATTATGGTATAACATATGGTAAAGTAAGTATTAGCTTTTGTCTGACCAGAATTAATCCTGCTTCTTCCAGTGAGAGTCCACCCTGATAGTCCTTCAGGGAGCCGGCTTCCTGACTCAAGCCCTAAAGTTCTGTTGGGGGTTGACTTCACTCTTCATCCACAAAGACAGTTAATGAAGAAATAAATAATCAGTCACAGAGGCTGGTTCAGCGATGAGTATGGGACCCAGTCGGGCCAACCTGGGATGTCTGCTGGAATGATGAAAAAGATATACACTGCTGGAATTGCTAAACTGAGAAAATATAAGCCTGTAAGCCTGTGGCCATGACTGACCCAATATGGGGGAGACAGCCTTTCTTGAAACTGATGCCAGGGATAGACAAGTGAGGAATATAGCAAGTGAGTGATGCGGGGGGCGGGTGGGGGGAGGGGCGGGTGGATTTAAACATTATTTGAGCCTGGATTCGGCCAGGCCTGAAATGAAACCTACTCATGGATTCTTCAATTATATGAACTAAAATATTTTTTCTTATATAAATTTCTTTTGCTTAAGCCAATTTTAATATGTTTTCTCTTACTTCCAACCATAATAATCCCAATTATATAAATGTCTTTAATTTAGTGACTTGTAGAGAAGATCCTTCAGTCTCCTAATGTAACATCGCTCAGTCTCTCAGGTATAACCTGAAGCCCTCCTCCTATGTAAATATTTTCTTTTGCCCATTTAAAATTAAAGAGTAAGAGTAATGGCTGCTCTCCACCACTCATACTGCTGGGACTTTGCCTTCTTGAAGCCTGATTTCTCTCCTTTCTCTTCATTGACTAAAGCAACTCAATCTTTTTCTTTTGTAGGAGATCTATACTTATTTACTTGTTTCCTGCTACCAAAAAAAAAAAAATAGCTACCCTTTCTCTTCCCTCATGCAAGGTATTTTTAGATGTAGAACTTAGAGTTAGAAGGGATATCAGAGGTCATTTCAGCGGCGTTTTATCTTTTGGCCAGTGAGAAAACAGGGTGAGGGCTGAGTCTCTGACTTCCAGGTCAGTGCCTTCCCTCCACACCCCAATATTTCAAAAGATATCAATGCTTTGAAATGACATAGCACAGAATCCAAGGCATTTATGTGTTGATTTAAATATTAAGTTCTTATCAGAATTCCTTTCAAGAAAGCACTGCAGCCTTAGATTCTAGTCCCAGCTCTGTACTAACCAGCTGTGTGACTTTGGGGATATCATTTAATTATTCAAGATTTGTTTCTTTGTGAATAAAAGTGGATGATGGACTGTGAGCATCACAAAATATCAGAAATTTAATGAACCTAAGGTAAATCACGACCAGTATAAAGCTGTATGCTGGATCAGCCCCAAATGGGAATAAAAATTCATCCCAATACTGAACTCTAAAGGTGAACATCTTCAGAAAGATGCAGGGAAAGAGGGGAGTAAGAGCTCTGCAAAGCTGTATACTACAAAGAGTACTCTTAAAAATTTTCTTACATGAGCCCTTAGTACCTTCATATTTGCCTTTTTAAATTTTTTTAAAACTGGAACACATTGTGGGTTGATCATTTGAATTTATCCAAATATCCTAGGATGATGTTAGTTTACACACTTGCCCCAGTTTATTTATTATTAGATCTCTTCTTTTACTTTCAAAATTGTTCAAGAATCAGCAAGGACTCACAGAGAGTATATAAAGCACTCTTACATAACAAGACAAAGACAGATGATCCAGTAGAAAAAATGGGGAAAAGACTTGAATGGGCACTTCGCAAAAGACTATGCAAATGCAAAAATGTTCCACATCATGAACCATCAGGGAAATGAAAATTAAAAGTACTATGTGATATTATCACACTCATCAGAATAGCTAAAATAAAAATACATGGGGAAAAAAACATGTATAGGCAAGGATGTAGAACAATTGGAACATGCATACTGTCACTGTTGGTGGCAGTGTAAATTGGTATAACTATTTTGGAAAAGGATTTGGCAGTCTCCACTAAAGCTGCTCATATACATACTCTATGACCCAGCAACTTCACTCCCACGAATATACCCACAGAATTGCATAAAATACGTTCACCTAAAGACATGTTACCAATGTTCATAGTAACCTGTAACCATAACGGTTTAAAACTGGAAGGTACACAAAAACTCATCAGCGGTAGAATATGTAGGTAAACTGTGGCATATGCACACAATTGGACACTAAACATTACATATAGCAGTGAGAAATGGCAGAATAAAGCTACACGCTATGATATAGGTGAATCTCACAAACATGATGTTGAGAGAAAAAGGCAGACACAAAAAATCACATGCTGTATGATTTTGTATATATAAAATACAAAACCAGGAAAAGCTAATGAATGCTGTTGGAAGTCAGGATGATGGTTACCTTTGGGGGGATAAGTGCAAGAGGACAAGGGGAGAATTAGGGGCACTGGTAATGCTCTACTTCTTAATCTGATTATGTGAATGTGTTCAAGCTGTAAAATTAAATACATGTACTTTCCGGTATGCATATTACACTTCAATTAAAAGTTCAAAAATATTTTTAAAAGTTTATTCCAGCATGGACAATAAGTGTCCTGGTCACTGTTATAGGCTGAATTGTCTCCCTCAAGATGTATATGTTGAAGCCCTAACCCCTAATACTCAGAATGTGACTGTACTTGGAAATAGAGTCTTTAAAGAGATAATTAGGTTAAATGGGATCATTAGAGTGGGCCTTAATCCAATATGACCAGGACACAGACAAGATAGAAGGACAATCATGTGAGGACAGCAAGACAATGGCTACCTGTAAGCCAAGGGGAGGCACCTCAGAAGAAACCAAACCTACTCACTTCTTGATCTTGAACTTCTGACCTCTGGAATTGTGAGTAAATAAATGTCTGTTTTTTAACGCCCCCCCCCTCCCAGTCTGTGGTATTTTGTTATGGAAGCCCTAGAGTACTGGTAGTGTCATGCTGGTTATTCTTGGCTCCTTTCATTCATGAAATTGAGATATAAATTAAGCACTTTCCTGGGAGGTAAAGTGGCTTGGGCTGCCATAGGTGAAATTGATGAAGGGTGACAGTGCAGGATGGAGAGTTGCTCCTCTCTCTCAGCATCAGCTGCCTGGCTGCTTCAGGCCTTCTAATTATTCTAGAGCCTTCCCAAGCTAAAGAAGAAAAGAGCAAGCTCCCTTCCTAAGGCAGTCGTGATGGCTTCCCATCTAAAATAGCAATCACAACAGTCAGAGCTCTGAGATATGTACTTGAATAATCAGAAAAGGTTTTAGAGCTAGAAGGGACAATAAAGATCATCTTGTCCAACCTTCTCATATTATAAATAAGGAAACCAAGGTCCAGAGAAGTTAGAGAAAGTTTGTTCAAATTCATGGCAGAACCAGGACTAAATCTGCCTCCAAATCTCAATCTCCAGACAAAGGCTTGTGCACTGAATCATTCTTGACATCTTTTCTTTAGAAGGTGGGATGAGGAGGAGGTGTGGAGGGAATAGTTTAGCTTCCTTTGAAGCTTTAACTTTGTCCCTTTTGAAGCAGCACCTATACAATTTTATTGCCCCCCTTCTTCCCCCCTTTCTCCCTCCTCTCATCACCCCTTGTTTACTTTTCCCTTGTTTCCCCTTCAGGATTTCCTGGAACTGTTTGGATCCTGGAGTCTGAGCTGCTGGGTTCTCTCATCTATGTGACTTCAGGCAAGTCACTGAAAGACTGTACTGAGGCTTTCTCATCTATCCATAGAATACCTGCTACCTTCTGGGTGGTTGGGCAAGCCTCCAGAGGACTCCTCCCAGCCAGGGGTCCTCCCTGCTCACTGACGACCAGAGATGGTCAGTGAGCATGAGCAGAGTTGGGTGGAAGAATGGCCTCTTAGTGCATATCCCTGCCATCTCCAGCCTGAGTCTCCAACACCAGCACCCCAGTAGTTCAGCGCCCCATGGAAGGGGCTAGAAATAGCAGGATGCCTTCTTAGTTAGGATCAGGGAACCAAAAGGCTAAAGTGGGTCCAGTGTGGGTCCTTATGAATTCAATTCATTTCTCACAATAACCTTAGAAGCTGAGCGTAATACAAATCACTTAGTAGACAGAAAACATAGGCTTGTCCAAAAACATCATCTAGAGAAGCTAAAGCCAGGGTTTAATCCTGGGTCATTTTGCCTCCACCATACTTCACCACATCTGCTGTACCCCAACTGCCCCCTCTTTGCATCTCAAAATGGCACTTGGCAAATATTAAAGTAGATGGGCCATGTGCCCAGGACTGGAAATAACAGAAACCTCTCAGGCACTGCCTGTCCCATAAAGAGCTGGCAGTAGTGATGGCAAAACAGCCTCTTTTGAATGAATCAATTAGACAGCAAAACGAAACAGTACTTCTCACAAGTCGAAATGTGCCACTGGCCCTCTCTACCCAGTCTGCTCAGGCCTTGGGCACTGGCTACTCTAGAAGCAAGCACAGGGAACTATAAGCTCCCAGCCACAGACATCTGCAGCAACACCAATGTCACTCTTCTTTCCTGTTAACCTGCTCTCTGAGAGACACCTCAGCAATAGGTGTCTCTAAGGAATTCGCCTGAGCTCAGGGACCAGCTTTCAGCCAGCCAACTCTGCAAGTGAGTGGGGAACTTGAAAATCTTCCAGGGGCAGCTCAGACAGGGACTCCGGGGCAGAGGGCAAGAGTAAAAACACTAAGCAGCAGAGATGCACTATAGAACTCTCCAGATTTTTTTGGAGAGTGGACATATCAAAAATGTAAAGGCTGTCGTTTGATGAGTTAAATAAGATTCACTGCTGATGGAGAGAAAAAGAAAATAAGAGGGGTGGCAGAAGTATATGGATATGGACAAAGTAAAAGAAATTCAGCCCCAGTAGGCACTGAGGGGTGAGAAGGAAAGACTTCCTAAAGAAACAAGAATCCTTGTTTCACACCATCCCTGTCTGATTTAGAATAACTGATCCCATCCGGAAAGAAAAGAGGGGCTCTGACCCACATGGCTCCCTCATGGGGTGAGGTGTGGACACTATAGGGCAGTGTTTGCAGTGAGTCTAGGGACAGCATGGCCTCTTAGCTTCATAGTCCCAGGAAATTGAAATGGAGAGAAGGTGGAAGTGGGGAAGATTGGAGGAGATGCTTGAGTGGGTAGTGGAACTTCCTCTCCTCCTCAGAATGTCCTTTGCATGACTGTACCATATACCAAAAGGTGTTGAGAAACCCTGGGGTGGAGCATAAGGAGCTTACTCATCTGAGGCCCTGCTGCTGACATCTTGGGGCTGTGTAAGAAGCTAGAATCTCCTGTCTCGGAAGGGAGCTGTGTTGTCAGGGGAGGGGTACTGCACAAAACAGGAGACCACTTAGTCCCAGGTGTCTCAGAAACTCTGTTGAGACATGTCCAATTGGGTAACTGATTCCTGGGCACCAAGTGCTCAAGGGTTTCTAAGGCTCCAGGACATCAGTGGTGGCTGGCACAGAGGCCAAAGAGCAGGGCCCAGGCACGGGTCCCCAGTGTCCTCTTTAGACAGTTGTTCTGCTATGGTACAGTCTAGAGTGAGAGGAACTTGTTCCTGTCCTAAAAGAACAAGTGAACTCAAGTAATTAGCAGCACAAAATTCTCTGATGACAGGGGCAAAGCTCCATCAAACCTGATCAAGGGCTGCAATGATAAGGCATGATCTTATCATTCATTCATTCGAAACCCATCGGCACCAGGCTTGGCTTGCCCCCTTCCCTTCCCTATCCAGATTGGTGGGACACTGGCTCATGTAGAAGGTGGGAGGGGGAGCAAGGATCATTTTGTGACCAGCAAATGGAAGGATCAGAGGGCAAGAATGCCAAGGTTGCTATATGATGGCAAGGTAGTCATGATCACATACATAGCGGGGAAAGGAGGTTGCCCCACTCCCCACCAGAGGAGGCATTGGCCACACGATGGGTTCTTAGGAACTCCTGCTCTTGCTTGGGCAAGGGATGGGGACTGAAGGCTGCTGGAGTCTGCAGCAGTACAGGCTCAGCACTAAGGTGATAGAACAGCTAGGACACTGAAAATGACAGAGCCCTAGGGCCCACACCAAGCTCTTCTCCCTCTAGCCTATGTACCATCTGCCCAGATTTCTTGAACTCTTTATGTCTCATCTATAAAATGGGGCTAATGTTGCCTGCCTCAAGTGTTCAGCCCTTGAAGGCTGGAAGTTAGTTACCCCTTCATGCTGGGACCATGTCGGGGTGCCAGTGGCCTGGAGACTAGCTCTATCTCACACCAACCAAGCACATAAGAAACATGCTATAGGGACACTACTCACACTTGCTATATCTTTCACTGGATTTCTCAGCCGTCCAGTGCAGTGACTAAAATTGTTGCCACACAGTTGGTTGCTGAGCACACATATCCCAATCCTACTTTGCAGAGGCCCTGAGCCCTGTATGTGCGAAGATTCACATGTGCCCTCCAGTGACCTTGCACTGGGTTGAGTTGGCCTCAAGTCCAGAAGAAATCTTACTGGGCTGCAGAAGCTGCATCAGGAACCCAGCACCCTGAAAAAGCACTTGGTTGGCTGCAGCTGCCAGCATTTTGGAGCAGAGGTGGATGACATAAACGCTGCCAGCAGGTCTGCAGGCCTAGATCCTATTTTCTAGGCTGGACTGCTGAAGCTGAGGCCACAGCCTACAGTGGACACCCCAGCTGGGGTGTACCCCCTTGGCTATAACACTTGCAGACTGCTTGGGGAGCCCCACAGACACTCTTGGAGGATTTCTGCCCCAAATCAAAGAGATGCGCAAGGAACAGGGCCCTCTTGGATCCTACATACTGTTTCCAGGGGCTGTTGGTGCCCTTGGTCTCCCTCCAACCTTCTAAATGCCTATGGTTCCATGGGGATCTCAGTGGCCATAGATGGACAGCCTGGCATTAAGTGAAGCTAGCCATTAAAAGCACTGTGAGGTGGGGCTAGGACAATGCTGAAGGTAGAGATAAAGATAAAGAGAGAGGAGGATTGGAATAGGGTGAGCGATGATCAGAAAACCCAGTCAGGCCTACAGAGTATGTAACCCCACCCTGCACAACCAAACTCATATACCACTCAGGTAAGGAGGGGGTTCTGTGTGCCCCTCGCTCCAGAATGGCCAGGCCCCCATTCTTCAGCAGGACCTTAATTTCCCCGAGTTCCTTGATGCCCACACAAGAAGTGGCTGTGTACTTAACACTTTTTTATTCTTTGTCCTCATTTAGTCATAATAGAAGCTGTGTTCTCAATCTATTGTCACATTTATGATACAGAAAGCCCTAATTTCCTGCAATATTCTTAAGTGACAATTCAAGGCTAAATGTACTTAAATGTTTTGTAATGCATCTAAAGCAACATCTTGAAATTATAATACAGCCCCTGAAATTACTAGTCTGAGTGAAAGAGCAGATGAACAATCGAAAACTAAATAAAAATCTAGCAAATTGATTTAAGGCTTAAATGATGAGGTTCAGCAAATTTCAGCGACATAAATGGAAAAATCTGGGGTCACCTTTGTCAGGTAGCAGATGGCCTGGCCAGTGGAACAGACATTCTCACCTGGCTTTTTTCAGAATGAGAAAAGGAGGGGCATGTTTGTGGGGAACCAACTTCTCCCCAGATTAAGGGGGTGGGGGGAGTTTTAGAGATGCAGAGGGAGGGTGAGGCAGCATTAGACCAGAAAGCCTACTTCTGAAGTCCAAAGGCGGTTCTCTGTAATTCTATCCATTTTTGTCAATGCTTACACTGTGCAGTTGTCCTAGCATTACTCATATGTAGCAGATGAGAAACCTGAGGCTCAGATAGGTTACGGATTTATGAAAGTTCACAGAGTAAGCTGGTGGCCTATTTGAACTCAGATCTAAGTTCCAAGTTTATGCTCTTATTTTACAGTAAAGAAAATCTAAATTTTTAAAACCATTTACTTATAAAAAAGATCTTATTGAGAATAGTAATAGTAACCCATAGACAAAATAAAAAGATAAACTGGCAAAAATATTTCCTATATATTTGACAAATGCCTAATTTATCCAAAAACAACAAAAAGAGAGGCTCTTAGATATCAATAGAAAAAGATTAATAGCCCAAAAGAAAAAATAGACAAAGGACATAAACAGGCAATGCTAATGGCAATAAACACCAAAAAATAATTCCCTCTACCAATATATGAAAGAAATAGAAATCAAAACAGCAATTAAATCTCACTTTTACCTTTCACAATGGCAAATTTTTAAAGATTGGTCATATACAATATTAGTGAGGTTTGGGTATGGAAATGGGAGAGCAGCATTTCCACTCACAGTTTAAAGAGAAAACCTGCTCAGCCCCCTTCGAAGTCAACTTTGTAATATCCTCCCAATCCAAAGACACATATTATTTCCCCAGGAACTCCATCTTTAGGATTCCAAGCCATAAAAATACCTACTCAAATGTGCCAATGTTTTAGTACAAGAAAGTTTATGCCAGAAAAAAATTATTATAACCCAAATATCCATTAACAGAAGATATTTAATAATTACAGTACATCTACACGTAACTACTAAACAAATGAGACAATGTTATGTACACCTAAATAGATCCAAAACCACATTGTATCGTTAAGTATAAAAAAAAGCCCATGAAACATATATGTAGTTTGACTGTGCTACTGAGGAAAAAATCAAAGCAATGTATCTATGGAGGAACATGTGTCTGTGCATTTGTCTTTGGGTACAGAAACCTCTGGACAAAGGGGTATCAGACTCAACAGTAGACAACATAGAGCAGTGAAATTGGGAGAGGAGAAGGGAGTTTCAATTTCTACCCTATATACTTCTATGTGCTTTGATTCTTTAAAAACAACTTTATTGGAAAAAACCATTCTCTAGAAAGGGGATAAAAGAAATTCTAGATTTAAGTGAGGCATCACTGGAACAGTGCAGAGAAGCATTGAAGCAAGCCCTCAGGAGCTCATACTGGATGAGAAACTGACCTGCCTTCAGAGACAAACCACCCTCCACAGGAGACCTTATAAAACCAGCAGAATGAAAACCCATGGCAAGAAAGAACCATGTCATTCTACAGAAGGTAAGCGGGGAGTGAAAGGCTAAAAAATTTTTGAGAGAAATAATTCTTGCAATGAACCTTGAAGAAGTAAAATTTTGCTGGTTAAAAAGGAGAAAAAAGGTGTCCAGGAAAGTACAGGAGCTAGGCACTGGGAGAACGTAGAGTGACATTTCACTGAACAAAGCCAAGGGGATCATTCCTTCTCTGGTCCAGACCCAGCTACGAATATCAAGCTTACCCAGCCCCCACTGCTGCCAGGTGGGGAGATGGTGCAGACAGGTGTGATGAGCAGAGAGAAGGCTACTCCCTGCCAAAGAAATCCTTGGAGGTTCAGCTTGACCCAGAAGCATCCTCTCTGGCCCATGCTTAGAGCCAGAGTCACACTTAAAGCCAGCTATGAACAGGTCGAATTGGAGAGTGGGGCTTCTCTGATCTTCCCTTTGCATTGCCTCCAGAATCTCCTCTCTATACTTTTTTCTTGGGCCCCTGGATGCTCTTTCCTTTTGCCTTTCTCTACACTTAAATCCCTGCCACTGAGAAACTTAATAGCTTTACCCTGCCTGGCATATCCCCTCTTGGGTATAGGAGCAGCTCAATGAGTGCAGAATGCTGGAGTATCAGACAGATATGAGCCAAGTTTTGGCTCTGCTTCTTTCTGGTTAGGCAAAGAACAACCTCTCATAGCCTGTTTTCTCATCTGCAAAACTGGGATAACATTACCAACATCACAGTGTTGTTGAGAGAATGAAAAATAATAATGAAGAGTAGATCTAGCTCAGAACCTATCATATATCAAACTTTCAGCAAATAGTAGCTCTTATTGTGGGGGAGGGCATGCAGATATAGACTGACAAACATTTTAGGGTTCTACAGTAGAAAAATCACAGGGAAGATTGTGAAGGGGAGGAGGATCTCTGCATTTCTATGATTCTCACCATAATCGCTTAATGTTGAAGGACCAGCTGCTTAAAACATTTGGATCAAAACCAGGTCTGAGATTGGGGCAGATAAGTGAGGTGCCTAGGGCACAAAATTTAAGGAAGCACTCCCTCTTGGGGCTGTGGAAATGCAGGATCAATGCCTGAGACTGAGTCTCTCTTTAAGTTTTCCTTCCTAGGTGCCTATCTTACATTATCATAGTCCTGGTCCAGGTCAAAACAGTGATTTAGAAGTCAACACCTAAGAAACAAGATTTTAATCAAATAAAAATATTGTTTCAGGAAGAAGCAAGCAACTTATCCCCCTGGCTGGATGGATGTGTTTACCCAAGTGTGAGAGGACAGGGAGGTGAGTACAGTTATAGTTAGTGACCTACCAGACCTGCAGCCCATTTCAGTGGGGTGGAACTGAGTTTTCAGATGGGAAGGCTATGTGCAATGATGCCTTCTAGGAAGGCATGTCAAGTTGAAGGTAGAACCAAAGAAGAGGCAGGCCTTCAGGTGAGACCAAAGGAAGAAGATGCTGGGGCTGAGGGATTCTAAGGAAGCATCCTGCAGAACCTCATTCTGCTTTCATTTGTGTCCAGTGCAGGTCTCTGGGTTGAGCACATGACTGAGTCATCAAGATCCTGATGACAGATAATGAAAAACAGATTTTTACCAAACTCTTTCTGGGTCCCTGCAGATGGATTCAAGCCATGATGTCTTTAAAGAATGCACCTCTTGAGTTCTAAAACAGCAAAGCTGCAAAACTAGGATAGGGAAAGGGGCAAATTAAAATAATTGTTCTTGATTCTTGATTCTAGCCTGAGTTTTCTGGACCTCCTGGAGTTTAAGATGATGATTTAAGAAAACCATCCAGACACTACAATTTTGGAAGGGTGAAGAGAGATGAGAGAATTAACAGCAAGAGGGAAAATTGGGCAAAGGGAAATTCACACTGAACTAAGGCATTAGTTTTGGCCTTAGGCTCATAATTCTGCAGTAAGAATGCCATAAGTTGCTGCACAATTTATTCTGTATGCACCACAGTTTTATATTGCAAGGACTACTCATTAATGAATTCATTCATTTATTCATATCTTTGTTAGGTGTATTTTTAGAGGCAGACACTGTGAAAGACTAAAAAAGCAAAAAAAAGATAAGATTTTTACCCTTGAGGACATCATGGTCTTAGCAGAAAAGACAGACGATAGCTTCAATAGACCCTCATACTGATGAGGGCCATGCTTCAATATTTAGATGAGGAAGAGGAGAAAGAAAAAGATTAGGATAAGGATGATGATAAGCTAACATCTATGCAGTGCTTATGATATGCCAGGCACTGTGGTAAGTAATGGCAATATAGCAATGAACACTGTAGTCTCTGCCCTTGAAGGGCTTATAGTTCAGCAGGGGAGACACATTCAGAAAGGAGGAATTTCTGCCTTATACCCTCAGGGCTATACTTAATCACCTCATATGGTAAGCAGTCCTCCTTCCCTACATCCAGTCTCAAAGAGATCAATGAAATCTTCCTAAAGAAGTTAAAGCTGAGACCTGAAGGGTGTATGAGTTTTATCCAAGCAAAATGAAGGTAGAGAGGGTTGTCTTGTTAGATTCAGTAGCATACAAAAAATCTTACACAATGGGAGAATTTTAAAAATGTTTTACAGACATGTTCATTATCCTTGTATAAGAGTCTGCCTATTTGGAGTGTGACAAATTAGAGGTACCAGTACAACAAGAATAAAATAAAAAGCAAAATGACTTAAGAGGAAAAAATAAAACTCTCATTATTCACAGACTACATGACTGTATACAAAAAAAAAAAAATCCAGAAGCATCTACAGAGAAACTGTTAAAACTAATAAGTAAATTTCACAAAGTCTCTGGATATAAAGTTAATTTTTAAATGATACAATCACATTTTTAAAAAAATTATATCTAAGAATAAATTTTTAAAAATATCAGTAAGACTTGTACACTAAAAACAATAAAACATTAATAAGAGAAATTAAAGAAAGTCCAAATAAAAAGGTCTATACCATGTTCATGGATTGGGAAACTCAGTTATAAAGATATAAATTCCATCCAAATCAATTTTAGATCAAATTCCAGCAGTTATTTTGTAACAATGGATTCTAAAATTTATACAGAAATACAAAGGGCTAAGAATAGCCAAGGTAGTCTTGAACTGAGGAACAAAGGTAAAGGACTTATACTACCAGATATCACAATCCATTATAAATTTATAATACTTAAGACTATGTGATATTAGCACAAGAATAGATAAACTGACCAATGAAACAGAGCAGAGGAAATATAATTCACATATATGGTCACCTTATTTATAACAAAGTGATATTTCAGTGCAGTGGGTAAAGAATGAACTTTTTGAAACATGGTGCTTAATCTATTGGATCTCCAAATGGCAAAAATAAACCTGTGCCTAACTTGAAACCATACATAAAAATCAATTCCATAGGATTGAAATGTAAAAGATAGGTTTTGGAAGGAAATATAAAAGAATATCCCATGCAAAGTAAGCAAAGATTTCTTAGTAGGCACTGATTAAAACAAGATCTGATTAACACCATAGAGTCAGAAAATTAAATATGTACCTCTCCTGCCAGCAAGGAACAAATCACCCAAGACTAGAGGAAGGTAAAAGGAGCAGAAACCAGAGAGGAAAGAAATACATGAGTCCAGGGGAGGTTCCTGAGATTGAGAGCAAACTTTAATTCAAGGAAAGAAGGAAAGCTGAGGAAAGTGAATAGGATATTTCAGTCTTGTTTCTTGGAGCAAAAAAAATTATCTGGTCTTGAGATCCTAGAGCTTAACATGGTGATTTAGGAAAGCCAACATGGAAAACTTCTAAAACTGGATGGATGGAGAGACACTAGAGCAACCCTGAGCAGGGAAATGCACACTGAAATCATGTGTGTGCTTGCCCTTAGACTGATAATTTGGAAATACAAGTATATGTATAGATGAAAGCTCAGTTTTAGTTATGAGGGCATTCAATTGATTCAACACAATAAAGGCTAATGCCTCAAATTAAGTACTTCACTAATTGCCCTTGAGGAAGAGAAATACAAGATGTTTACTACATCAGTTTCAATAACTGATAGTGTATAATTCGGGTCCCACATGTTGAGGGCACAAGGAGCCTGAGTGTTCTGAAGACAGAGTGATATTTATCAGATAAAGTTTCTTGGAGGGATTCCTTGGACCACGTCTTGGAAGAAGCTCCTGTTTTGCAAATCAGTACAGTAGGTATTCAAGCAGCCTTCAGAGCAATTTCTAGAAGAAAATTGGTCGTAACAACTTCAAGAAATGGATGGAGAAACTTAATCGAGCCAAGCTGAGATATGCAAATGACTTAGTTTCTCCCCAGTGTTCTTAGGATGATTTCTCAAGGAAACTTGTACTTTCCCTGTCACTTGAAATAAAAACTAAATCAAATGACAGACTGTTTCTAGAGGAGAATAATGGGAGAATGCTTTACCTGAGATATTCTCATCTTGCCAACTTGGCCATTAATCTTCACCCCCTGGCATGTTTGGGAATTTTTGACAGCCAAGTAAAAGAGGTTTAATAAATTCAGAAGCCAGTCCTTCCTCGGCTTTTTGGGTTACAACTAATGAAAAATCATGAGACACAACCACTGGTGGAGTAAGCTGGAAGTGATGGAATTTCCTGCACCATGTTCTCCCATAAAAAATTAAGAATGTGCACTTGGCCCTAACTCAGAACATAGAAGTTGGGTGCTTCCAAACCCCCCAGACTGCTATGATAAACAGTGTTGCAGAGACTGGGGAACTGGCCCACACGGAGTTTCAGCTCTCAGCCTCCCTGGAGATCAGGCATGTCTGTATGATCTAGCCAATTGGAATGAAGGCAGAAATCATGGCACTGCCCTCCCTCCCGCTCCCCCTTCCCCCTGCCACACACACACACACCATTTCCCACCCCAACCTGGCCCTCAAGTCCTGGCCCTGGAAGTTTCCCACACCTGTTATCCTATGCTCTTTCCTCTTTTGCCATCCTGAGTCAGACAAGCTCAGTGACCTTGGGAACCATGCATTGACTATGGCAGAGCCAGCCCCAAGCTGAAGGAATCCCAGGTTTCTGAATCATCCATCACTTGAGGATGCCTCCAGACAATCAGGGACATCCACCCTGCACTTTACATGAGGGAGAGAAAAACTTCTATCAAGTCATCATATATGATACATTTTGGAATCGTTTGTTGAAGCAGTTAAGGTTATCTTAACTGACAGAGAATGTTCTTGCATGATGACTACGTCTAGAACACTTGGGTGACTTGACAGGTTTAGTGCTGATGTCAAGGCCATTCCAGACTGGTTAGTGCTTAACAAAAGAACAAACCACAAGGAGCAGATAAATATTTTGAGTATCTGTGTGGTCCTGACAGAAATTCTCTGACCAAAAGAGTATGGTATTCCCATTCATTCAGTAGTCCAGTGATTGAAAGAGGCAGGTAACTGGATCATTACAATGAATGCAATATAAGAATTATAATAGAATCACTGAGAGTCTCGCAAAATCAAGATTTTCCAGGAAAAAGATGTATAAACTGAGTCTTAAAGAATGAACAAGCAGGTACCAGGTAGAGATGAGGGGAGAGTGGAGGAAGGGGAGGGCATTGCAGAAGAAGCACAAAGCTGGAAAGTTAGTCTGGCTAGAGTGTAACCAGAGGTGACTCTGGAGAGGTACTCTAGAAATAGGACAAAATAGAAGTGCCACTGAGACCTGGTTGAAAGCAGTGGCCCTTCTCCTGTCAGAGTGGTAGGCAGGGAGGACTGGGACCCAATGAACTCGAATGTATCAGTGGTAGAGCAAGAATAGAGGGTACATTGGCAGAACATAGTGACAGAGCCCCAGCTAGGAGGGGGTTGCAGTGATTCTGACCAGGGATACCGAGGGTCAGTTAAACTCACTATGAAAAAGAAGCTCAGACCCAGCTGGGATGTGATAAACCAGAAGCGCCCCCTGCTGGAGGGAGGCTGCCAGAGACAAGCTGCATTTCCACCTAGGCCATTTACAATAGTGATTACGAACACTGATTTAGAAGTTCAATGAATCCAATTGCACCTCTTGGTTCCTAATTATATGACTGTATAGTGAGTTTGCCTCTCTGAGCTCAGTTTTCCCATCTATAACAACTGGGTCGATACCATAGTTTTTAAAATTTTCCATGAGTTAATACACATGAAGCACGTAACACAGGGCTTGGCATAGAGTAAGTCCTCATTAGAGAGCAGCTCTCTGTATTCTGACCAGGGAACAAGGTAGGCCTGACAGGAGTTATGAGGAAAAATGAACTCTCCCTTCCCCTTGCAATCCCACTCTTGTCATCTGGGCCAACTACAGCACATCCGGCCTCTCAGGGCCCCGTGGCCTGCATACCTCAAGTCCATTATCTGCTGTCATATACTCTCCCACAGTTGGATTTTAAACAAAACATCCCAGGTGCCTTTGTACAATGTCACACCCTGGAAAACATCCTCTTTCGCTGCTCTCTAAATAGCACACCTTACCCCTATTTGTTTTTTCATCTATTTACCCATCTATCTAGCCATGCATTTAGCTATTTATCCATCCATCCATCCATTCGTCCATCTATCCATCCATTCATCCATAGATCAATTTCTTTATTTTAAAGGCCTATTTGGCCCCCATGGTACTGGCAGGCCTCCTGAAACACTACTGAGAGATCAATCGTGAAAACCCATCCTTGTACTGAGGCCCTCAGTAATGAGCTACCTCATGCCAGGAAAATGCCATCTCAAGTGTTCATTGATTCCACCTGCTCTGCTCCGGCATTGGGCCCAGCTTAGCAGCAAGGGAGCTAATGGTTGTTTAAAGGTAAGCTGACCCCAGATGCCCTCGGTGGCCCAGCAGGGCCCCGAGGAAGCCAAAATGGGTGAGAAATGAATAGATGCGCTCTCTGTGGTTGCTGCCTACATGCGGGGTGGGTTTTGTTTTGAAAGGGTCGAGGGGGGCGAGCAGCAGCCTCTGTACTTGCTTAGCGGTGGCCAGCATGCTCGAATGCCAGCCTGCAACAGGACTACTCAGCAGGCTGGCATTTGAACTATAAACAGCCATTTGACAGATGACAGGGTTTTCTAAAGCTGAGGCCAAAAGAAAACAGTGGGATTCAGACCTACAGAGGAGAGATTCTGACAGCAAGGAGCTGACAAAATTGGGCCTGGAAATCACAGAAGCCACAGGATATGTGTTCAGAAGACATGTATGGGGCTCTCTTTATGACAGCTGGGACTTGTGCAGCTCATGCCATGAATTTGTCCAACAATTTAACTGTCCTAACTGGCGCCTCCAACACACCTCAGCGCTTTCCTAGAAATCGATTTTAAGGAACAGGTGTGTCATTGTTGTCATTGTTATTGTTTTATTTTAGCTGTAATTACCACTCAAATGCTAAAAATCAAATTGAACAAATGTTGCATTGTTAGCAAATGACTTTCATTTTTTAAGTGATGGTCTTTTTTTCCTCCTCAAATCACTGATCTTCCAGTGAAGGTAAAGTGGCAGATTTAATTGCATGGAACTGTAGATCGTATTTCTCCTCCCTAGAGGTTTCATTATAGGCCTGAAACCAGAGAATTGCCACCTCTTGCCTTCTTTTGCAGCTATGTCTGGGTTTTAATAATTATTCATTAATTGCACACTATGATAAGATCCTCACTGTTTTGAAATATCCTCCCTCTGGCCTCCATACTATTAAAGACTCTGATTGCCTGCCAAGAGCGTAAAATTAAAAATCAAACCACTACCTCTGAAAGGTTTAATACGTGCCATATTGAATGGGTTTTTGCAGCTTACAACCATTTTATTGCATCAGCAGCTCGAGGGAAAGTGCAACTTTATGTTGAAATTGTTCTCCTTTGAAACATAAGTCAACAAGATCATCATTGGGGGAATTTTTCTCACAGCTGTTATCTCCTTTGGATGAACGGCTTGTTTCCCCAGATAAAATTTGCCTCTTGCTGATGTCAGATCTCAAGGATAACTTAGACTGCAGGAGAGAACCTCCCTCAAGGTTCTCTAAATTATAGACAAGCATCAATTTAAAAGGGCGAATCCCATTCATATGGGCCCCTGAGGCCATTGGAAATAGAATCGCAGACCATTTTCTGCATCAGCTAGAGCTACCCACCCCTACTCCTGACTCTCATTCTGGGTTTCCTACTCCTTTAAGGCAGTGTGAGAGACTGACTTCAAAGTCAACACAATAAATTTTACACAGGGGTTCATTTAATACAGGATGAAAAATAAATGAATGAATGAAAGAATAAATACAGAAACTTATCAAAGAACAGGAAAAGGACAAGCTAGAATTTCTAAACAAAACAAATAACATCTTGTAAATTTTGTAATTACTGTCACCCACAGGAGTCTAGAGTCCAGTGCAAGCTAATACTTGAGATACAAAATAAGTCCCAAATCACTTTTTCATAAGTATATTCTCTGCTCCCTTTTCATTCTCACCATGAAAGTTCTCATCCACCTCACTCCCACCCAGTCTTTCAGACAGGAAGTTAGTGAGGAAAACAAACATCAAGACCAGAACAAGGTCCCGTCCAACTGTCTTTCCCTGATGGTGGCAAACCATTGCTTTGGAAAGAGAGCAGAAGCCTCCTCTGCTCATGAGGTCCACCCCTGCATTCATCCCTCAAGGATTTCATAAGGAAAGTTGAGGATCCAGGATTCTAGGAATGACTTGATTGATTAAACATGGTTTTGGCTGACCAGAGAAAAAAGACAAAATAGAATGATCTCAATCATAAGAATAGAAATGTAAAGCAAGGAAATTGGGCATCCACTGGACATTTTTTATTAAACTTGAATTATTAAAACAATCCATTGTTCTTCCTACAAAAAAAATTAAAAACTCCTGGCACCCAAGACCTATATGATAAGTCCCTAAGTCTCCTTGAAAACTCTTTACTGGCCAACATAAATCCTCTACTCCAAAGAGAGTTCACTAAACTCTGAACAAGTTTGGCCTTGGTCTGCGAATTTGCTCATAGCTCTCCTACTAGAATACCCCCTCTATTCTATTACTCAGGGTTCTCAGAAAAAACAGAACCAACAGAATGTGTATGTATATAGAGAGAAAGGAATCTATTTTAGGAAATTGGTTTATATGATTGTGGAAGCTTGATGAGTCTAAAATCTGATAGGGGAGGCCAACAGGCAAGAGGTTCAGGAAGATGTTGAAGTTCAAGCCCAAAGGCAGTCTGCTGTAGGATCAGGAAGAGTGGATATTATAAATGAATTCTGAAGGTCATCTGTGGAGAATTCACTCTTGCTTGGTATAAAGTCAGCCTTTTCTTCTATTCGGGCCTTCAACTGATTAGATGAGGCCCACCTATATTGGGGAGGGCAATATGTTTTACTTAAAGTCCAGTATTTTAAATGTAAATCTCATCCAAAAAACACCCTCGCAGAAACATCCAGAATAATGTTTAACTAAATACCTGGGCACTGTAGCCTATCCAAGTTGGTGTATAATATTAACCATCACTACCTTGGTCTGTTAATTTGCTCATAGATCTTTTCTATGGACACCTTCTCCACTTTCCTCGACTACTCCAAATTTTGCCATTGCTTCAAAAAGTCAGGTTCAAGTTTTATATCTTCCAAAGGCCTTTCTTGGTAAATGTCAGGGTCACACTTTCTGCCTGGACTTTCTGTTTTGTGCTTATCTCACATGGCTGTAAATAGTCTTTTTCTCCAACCAAACTCCAAGTGTCCATATCTATAAAGTTCCAAGTGCTCCTCATGTCGAGCAGCATAACAGCAGCATGGCTCGAGGAGCACCTCCCTACCAATAGTTTCTGGTGAACCTCATTTTCCTGTCTTCGTTTGGGATGTCCTGAGTGTCTGTCAACTCCTCCAGCCACAATATGAAGGATGATAATCCCTGTTATGGCAGGATTTCAAATGGGTATAGACACTCAGGGACTCAGTATAGCTCTACACAGTAAAACTAAAAAGGTTCTATTTTAATTGCCTACTGCTGTCCAAAAAGCCATTCCAAAACATAGTCGCTTTCAGTGAAAACCGTTTTAATAGAACTCACAATACTGTGAATGGACTGGGCTTGGCTGGGCAGTTCTTCTGTTTCATATGATGGCAGTTGAGGCTGCAATTATCTGGGGATTGGAATAGACTGGAACATTACAGGTAGCTGCCTCCTGTGTCCTCCCTCTTGGTTGGGATGGTTGGAAGGCTGAGCTCAGCCCAACCTCTGGGATGGTACGATGCACTCTCTGTGTGGACCCTGGACCTCCCCTCTCCACAAAGCCTACCCATGTGACCTCTCCATGTGGTCTCTCCAACAGTGTGACCAGATGTTTTACATGATTTCTCAAGGCCCTCCAAAAACATAAAAATGGAGGCTGTCAAGTGTTCTTAAGGCTAAGACCAAGACTGACATGGTGGCATTCCTGCTACATTTTGTTGGTTATAGTGTGTCAGCATCCCATCCCAGATTGTGGGAGAGGGACAATACAAGAAAATTGGGAGTCAGCACTATAATATAAAAATACCTATGATTTCTATTAGTGAAAGACTGGCAGGTATTGCTAATACCATTATGGCTTGTTACCTAGATTCATAAGAGAGGGAAACACTACATTTCAATGAGAAGTTTATAAGAATAAAGATAGGATTTTTTTCTCTCCCAGCCAAGTTCATGAACTCCCTAATTCTGTCCCATGAATCCTTGTGGCTCAGAGGACCGCAAATTAAGAACCTTAAGAGTTGAAGGAATGTGTAGTAATGCATTAGAATATTAGTACAACAGAGCACAAAGGGACCTTGGGGATGATCTTCTTAGTCTGTTTCAGGGTCACAAAACTAAGTGCCTTCTGAGGCAAGATGCCTGGGGAGAGGTGAAGAGTAAGGCAACAGGAAAGGTGTCAGCCTGAGGTTGCACCCCTCCTATCTGGAGGTATACAGATGCCTTCTGCCATCCTTGGTCCTCAGGGAGAGGCCCCTGGTTTTCATTTGGCTCCTGCATTACATAGGAGCAAAGGCCCAGGGATAGAAATCACTTGTCCAAGATAACAAGCACATGTCTAGAAAGCCCAGCTGTTGATGGGATTTTACCAGGCCTTGGCCCTTCATATGTGGGACTAGAATGCATATTCTTCTGCATCATGTTATAATGTTGATTTTGAGGGAGAAGCCCGCGGAGGAAGCAGCAGATTCCAGACAAGACCCTCCTCTGACTTGTCTCTCCTCATGTTCTCCCACTCAACCAAGGCTCCCAGCTCTTCAGGGTGAGGTTTTGCATTCTCAGGCCAGGGAGGCCATGGCTTGACCTGCCTGCCACAGCTCAGATGACAAGCCCAGTAAATGAAAGTGACAGCTGAGCCCATGAATATGTTTGGAAAAAGACAACTCAGCATCTCAATTTAACGCCAACAAAATTCAATTTCACTTGCTGAACAATCTCCCTTTGGCCTCTGCTACCCTACCCTGATGTCACTCTTATTTAAATGTATGCAGCTGGACCCTTCTGCTGCTCAGTGGCTGAACACCCCTCAGGGATTTATAATGAGGAACAAGGCTCTACCAGTTTCATTAAATCCCACTGCCAAATAACAATAGTCCATACCCAGGAACACTTGGTAGATGACACATTTTAAAAACCACACGTTAACAGGGAGGAAGATTGGCCCATGGGTTTCCTGTAGGCATCTGTCCCCCTTTGTGTGCCCCACTACATCCTCCTAGTGGGAAGAACTAAAGGGCCCAGAGAGAAACTGAGCAGACCTGAGTTTCCTTGACCTTTCTAGAAAACAGAGATGCTTTGGGGACTTCCAATGAGATGTTCCTCTGGGCTGTGCCAATAAGAACTGAGCCACTGACCAGACCAGAGGCCAGGCCAATGTCCCTAGAACAACTCATTCCTGCATTATGTCCTCAATCACAGCATCCTTCCTTGATGGGGATGTCCTCCTACCCCCTTTTATCCCACTCCACCTAACTCCTCCTCATTTATCTCTGTCTTATGCCTTCTCCTAACCCTGCTCATCGAACCCTCGGGACTTGTACAATATTCACAATTTAACTGCATAGTTAGTAGAGGGCACAAGATCTGGTGCCAAGCTGCCTGGGATCATGTCCCAGCTCTACTACTTATTAACTGTGTGGCCTCAGCAAAGTCTCTTTTCTAAGTACTTATTTACTGTACTTCAATTTCCCCAAAAGTAAAATGAGGCCAATAGAAACTTCACCATATGTATGTTTTAAAGATTAAATAAATAGCATGTAAATTGCTTAAATAAATAATTTGTAAGTAATCAGTGTTTATTATTATTATGTAATTCTATTTCTTACCCTTTGCATTACACCCAACCATATATCCTCATCTTGAACCACATTAAGCTGCTCCCCACTTTCCAAACATGATGCATTTTCCATAGGTCTTATCTTCTTTTCGTTCTCTCTGCCTCAAACATCTTCCATTGCATCTCTGCCTAGAAGACTCCTAGTCATTGTGCAAAGTCCTATTTAAAAGGCCTTTCCTGAGAGGCCTTCCCTAAGCAGGCCATATAGACTTGGCCCCTTCTCTGGGCATTCGTAAAACTTTATACATAACCTTGTACACATAAAAGGCACTTACCCTTCTGATTTATGATTTGTTGTTTGAAACTCTAACTCTGCCATCAAACTGCAGACCTCTCAAGAAATGAGTTATTTTCATCTTTATGTCTGCAGCTCCAAGCTTAGAGTGTATGCTGGGTTTAATTGGATCCTTCTGTGTATGGGTTGTGTTCTCTCCCCAGGACTGTTGGCTCAGCTTCTTGTGATGCCAAGCCAGTGTCTTTTATGTCTTTATAGCACAGAATGCAAAGGTTTTGTTGGCGATAATGGATGCCCTCAACAACCATAGCTTCTGATAGGCGGTTCTGAGAATTATAGTAGTTCAAACAAAGAACTTGCCTTATTTTTATTTTTACTTTTTAGATAATTCTGGCAAGGACTGATGAAATACCTATCATGTGCCCAGGTGTGGACAGCCTACCACAGAAAGACAGAAGGATGCAGTGCCACATATGATGAGACCATTTGCCTGGTCAACCAAACTGACAGCTACAGGATGGTGTGCCTTGACCTGATTTTCTCAAGTGTAATGTTATTTCACACATACACAAAAAAGGCTGAGACTCAGAGTAAAGGTAAAGTTACACATGCTCTGAAGTTTACACAGTAAGGAGAGGGTAGATGCCTCAGGATAGTTTGGTTAGAAAAGAGGTTCTGGAAGGTGACAAGTCCTAGGTGGGGTTTTTGAAATAGAGTAATTCAAACCTACACACTCACCACAATCACATGCACTTAAATACATTCACACACCCATGAGTGCATGTGCCTCTTTCTCTGCCTCTCCCCATTCCCGAGCCCAACACTCTGCTGTCACTATAATGCATTGTTTAAAAATAGGGCCTAAATACCAGTGCCATGTCTGTCCTTAGCACGAATCAGTGGCCTTGACTACTTGGAAGGCTGTAGGTATAAAAAGAGTTTGTTTTAAAGAATGTCAACATTTGCAGGCTTTGATGAATAGCTCCTGACTTCAGTGGATTTCAATAACTCACACACATACACACTCGCTCACGCACACGTGCTCTTCTCTCTCCTCCCCCCACAAAGGCACACCCTCTGTTATTTCCTGTTGATAGGGCTTCTGCTTAGCCAAGAGAGACACCCTTTAAAGTGTAGCCAGGTGTGGATGGCCTCCATTTGTGAAAACTCGACCGTGAAACACAGAGCCAATGTGAATGGACGGCATTCACAAAGAGACACAGTGGTTATCTAAGAGGGATCGTTTTGCCCATACTTTGTCCACAAAAAGACTTATGGTATGATTAAGAGTGGCCTCACATGTCATCTCCTTATGGAGATAGCCACAAGGGTATGACTGGGCCCAACCTGCACAGATACATGATGGTCCTGCAGTCTGGTACCCACTAAACATGTAGACATGCAGAGGGGGTGGGCATTTCACAGTGCTCCTACTCCTATACCTCCCTCATATTTAATCCCACAATAGGGCATAGTTTCCAGATTTTACTCCCTACAAATAATTAGCTCATTTATAGCTGAGTGAGGACATAATCAAAGCTAGAAAGGACCCTAGGGACCACCTAATATGTCAAGACCTCCAAGGAGGGAAGTGACTTGCCCCTAATCCCACAGTTTAGTTTGTGATGCCAAGACTAGAATCCAAGCAATCTAGAAAAGGAGCTTTCATCCCATGCAGAAAATAATCTTTTTTTCTATTCAAGATACCAACTCTAGTCTTTGTCAGTTGCCTTACACTCAGTCAGCAGAATTGTCTTAACATATGAAGGAAAAACAGATATTTTTCTCTACTCATTAAGAAGTTTTACTTCTAAGGACTCATGCAGAGGAAACCCTATAAGCTCCTTTGGAAGCCTGTTAAAAATATAGTCCTCTCAAGACTAACATATCCATTCCAGCAAGAGCCTCTTTCTCTACTCCCATTATGATTTAGACCCTTAAGGGCTGTCAGCAGACATAGAGAACTCATCATTCTCCACATAAACCATCTTGCCTAGTCATGATAATGGTATGGAGATTTCCCCTCAGCCTTCCTGTCTCCTTATGACCTTGACATGTTTTTTATTTCACAGCCACATCATTTTCTAGTTGCCCATCCCTTGCTCTCTCTGTACCCAGATATTCTCCATGTGCCTCACCTTGCTAGATGTCTGGGTCTCCCACATAAGCAAGATGCTGCTTATGTAAAATCACTTAGCTCTACACTTTCTAGCTCAGGGACCTCTGAGATTGCCTGCCCAATGGTTCTCACATAGTGGCATAGATCAATATCATGCCAATGTCTATCTACCCCTCCCAGCCCCTACTAAGGGTGACTTTATTCCCGGTAGAGTTGGATCCCAAGCTTCTGAATAATTTCTGGTAAATTCTAATAAATTCTGATGCTTGCTGAAGAGTTCTATCTAGCCTATCCTTTGCTTTACAAAGAAACAGCCTGATTTTTCCATAGTTGTGCATCTAGAATTCAAGAATGCAAACCTAAACTCTAGAATATCAGAACTCAGTTGTCCTAGGCCCTCTCCATGTGCTTTCTACCATATCAGTGTCATCTCTGATTCACATTAGAATTAGGGACCTTTAAAAGCAACAACAACCAATTGCTTAAAAAAAAAAAAAAAAACCACCCCAGATCAACTGAATATTAAACTTCGGGGGTAGAGTCTAGAGATCACTGTCTTTAAAAAGAAAAATACAACACACAACAAAAAAATAGCTTGATAATTCTAAAGTCTAGCCAGAGTTAAGAACCACTAGGCTTCACCAGGGCATCCTCACGCAAAAGTAATTGAGTGAATACATGTGAATAAATGCCTTAAGTAATATAGGCCTTAAAGTGATCTGAACGCATCAGCCAGCGCCTAGAAACTAGCAAGGTAAGGTCAAATTCTGCAAGGAGAGTGAATTTTCAGCCTCTTACTCACCAGCTGCCTTTGATCTTGAGGCTGGGGGCAGCACAGCCGGCTGCCAAGCCCTTGGGAAGTCAGCCCTATGCTGTCTGCTGCCCCAGTTTGCTGCTGGTCAGTGTCAGGAACTGTTACTGGTGGATTAGCTGAGCTTGTTTACCTCCCCAGCACAGAACAATGAAGTCAAAAGAACAAAAGTTGTTCCCCGTGTATGGGTACTGGGCTTTAGGCAGAGGATGGGACAGGCAGTCTCTGTCCTACACGTTGAATTTGAGGACATTTCTGCCTAGTGGAATTCCTACCCCATATAACCTGGTAGGGGAAGTTCCATGATCATTTTCATATTATCTTTTTGACTTGAGTTCCCCTATAGCTACCAGACACTTATTAAATGATTTATAAATGGTCAATGAATACCCATCCAGTAAGTAAATTGACACACAAAATGCCTACCCTTTGGAGTATTTAGCAAGGTCCACACATTCAGCTGGGTAAAACTCCCAGAATATTAGCTTACCTGGAACAATTTCCAAGACTTTTTCTGGATCCATTGCTTCCTTCTCTATCTGACAAAGTGCTAGGGATTTTGGAGTCCAGTACCTTTTCTTCATTTCTGACCTGGGTTCTTTACAACCTCAAGAGAAGGGCAAAGACTACAGGATCCATGGAGTAAACTAATATAAGAGGAAATGCATTTCACCAAATGCAAGACTGAAGCACATTGAGTAAACCACCTCGAGACACTCTTCATAAGCCACAGCAATACAAAGCTGGCTTCACACAACACACATTTCAGTCAGAAGCAACGCAATGCTTCTCTGCCTGGGCTATGCATGGGAACCGATGGGGAGCTTTAAAAATATACTGATGCCTGTGTTTTGTTCCCATAAACCCTGACTTAATTGGTCTAGGATTCAGCCTGGTCATTAGGATTTTTTAAAATGTTTCTCTAGAGATTATAATGTTCAAAGCCAAGGTTAAGAAGTATTGAGTCAAAGGAAGACTGAAAATACAAAGGTGGAGATCACAGGAGAGGCAAAAGAAGAAAAATAGAGAGGTGGGGGAAGGAGAATTGGGATTAAAATAAAAAAGGAGAACAGAGAAAGAGAGACAGAGATATTTCTGTCAGGAAGGAGAAGGGCTGCAGGGAGGAGGAGCCAAATTGATGGAGATAATTCAGATAGTGGTGGCGGAAGCAGGGAGGTAGATAAAAGAACAAAAAGAAAACAATTTAAGATCCAGATAGCAGGGAAGGAAAACTATTTATTGAGAGCTTACTATGTGTTCTACGCTTTCTTTACAAAACTGAGAGATCAGAAGGAAAGAGAAATCTTAAGAATAAAGCCCCAAGACACAGCCAACAGAAAAAGAAGAAAAGAAAGTGAATTTTCATAGCAAAAACTAAGAAAATTGACCAAACACATGCACTCTGTCCCCAAATGCTGTCAACTGCTCTTTGCAACTATATTTAAATAAAATCTCAATGGAGGCAATGAGCCCAGATATGTCATTAAGCCCCATTTGGTCTTTTTCCTTCATGCATGCCATTAGTCTCTAGCACCCTGAAGATGTTCTTGCACTGTGTTGGGAGCAAGCCCTCTGGCAGAGGGACCAGAGTACCCAGGACCCTGAGGAATTGCTTCTTCATGGGGGATAGGACTATTTGGCTGTTTTGAAAAACCCCAAGTTCACTGAGTCTCCCTAAAATAAACTCTTAATAGCAGCTCCATTTTTTTCCTTTTCTGAAAACAATCAAAAGGAAAATGCTGCCAAGGGAACTCAAGAACACAATTATTATTAAGGTTTCCTTAGCATTTTCATTAGAAACCTCTTTTAGTGGTTTACACCTCGTCAGTGAAACCAGAATAGGCTGTGATCTGTCTAGTAGCTCAAGGTCTTAGCAGGAACAGAAATTTGCTTTGATCACAACAAAAAATTGCAGTGATAACAGGGCCATAATGAGGGGTAAATGCTTCTGGATACTAAACTGGTTCCCTACTCCCCCACCCAACATAAAAAATTACTTCATAAAAATGGAATCAGCCACCCTTTGTGCCTAATAACTTAAACCCATAACTAGCAGGAGATACACTTGGGATAATTATTATTTTGGGGGGTGGGATGGGGTGGATGTGCTCTGATCCTCCAGGCCTTCTACACCTATGATCACCTGAAAGTCAAGGGCATGGACCCACACACTGCAGCTCTGGAGAAACAGAAAGGAAACTCACCTTCTACTTGAAAGAACCAAATTTAGGCCCTTAGGAACCTTAGCTTGGTATGACAACTGCACAACGTCTATGCTACAGGTGGTACTACTCCCTGGCCAGTCCTGACTTTATTCAGACCTAAATGATAGTCAGTTCACCTCTGAACAATCACAACCATCACCACTCACGTAGCCTTCACTGTGGGCCATGCGTGGTTCCCAGTGTGCCTAGTGCTTTACAAATAGTGACTTGTCTTAGGCACTAGTCAAGCCTATGAGGTAAGGACTATTATTAGATTTGTTTTATAGATGAAAAATCCAAAGCAGACTGGTGACAGTAATACCACTAAGAGAGTTAAATTTAGTGGGTGATGGATTGGGGATAAAACTCTGTGAGATACTGACTCCAGAATCTACCTTTCTGCCCTAACTTTAAAAGTTTCTCTCTCTCAATAAAAACAGACTCATAGGAACTGATGGTTGCCAGAGGGGAGGGGTGAGAAGATGAGTGAAAAAAGTGAAGGGGAACATAGTCAATAATATTGTGATGAGTTTGCACCATGACAGATGATTACTAGACTTAGTGTGAGGAACACTGTAAGATATGCAAATGTCAAATCATTATATTATATATCTGAAACATAATATTATATACCAACTATACTTCAATAAAAAATGTTTTAAAGTTTAAAAAAGTTTCCCTGTCTCTCTCTCCCATATATACATATAAATTTATTCTATATATTCTCTTATATGTGTATACACACACACACACACACACACACAGAGGATGAGAATAAAGGTAAAAATTGATGCTATTCTACAGATAACTAAAAAACTGAAATACTTTGAACCTAGAGCCCAAGCTGTTTGGTTTGAATGGGAGGCAGGGGAGGAATTTAAATTGTTTTAATGCACTACCATTAAATGTTAAGTGAGCATTTACTATGTGCCAATTTTCATGACTAGAGAGATATGGAAAGGAAATAAATACTAGACAACCAAGCAAAGTCAGGTCTGTTCTGCTCTGGGATTCCCTAACATCCCTGACATACTAATGTTACTATCTATTTGGGAGGTAAGACACATAGTTGCAGGCACACACATATACACAAACACACAACCAACAACAACAGAAGGCTCTAGTTAGACTTAGAGATCATTTTAGCCAAAAAGGACCTGAGATTATTAAATCCAACATTCCCATTTTATAAAATGTGTCTAACAGCTCTAGAGGACTGAAACTACTTGCCAGGGTCACCTGATCCCTCTGCCGCTGCTTTTTTTGCAGTTCAAAGGCAGCACATGGTATGAAGTATTACCCAATGATATGGCAGTAAATGACAGAGGGCCATCTGCTGCTAAACCAGTAAGACTCACCCATGCCAGCTATGATTCACTATTCCTGTGAGAATCAACCCAGAGAGATTGCCTATAAAGATGCAACTGGGAACACCCAGACCTCCAATCAAGGTAACCTGGATGGAACATTGGGGAGGCAAGATGCGAGGGATAACTTTCTAGGCAAAAGTATAGTTGAACTAGAGGACTGAAACAGGCCTCCAAAAGTGGGGAGAGTGTCCATTCTCAAATGCGACCAGGTCCAAGGATTCAAGGTCTCTATTGTTGATCCCATCTACTTCCTGATTCTCATTTTCCAATCACCTTAATGGCAACCCCATCATTCCACTTGTTCAGTGGAAACCTTATGTGTTATCCATCCTGTGGGTAATGAGAAGTTCCTAACTCCTGGGAATTAACCTATTAAACCTGGGAATTTCTGAAGTGACAGGAATTTCTTTGTGAGTAAATCAGGATGCGGCTGGTCACACCAGAAAGACCAGCTGTGAGATTAGAGGGTTAGGACTTTGAGCCTTATATCAGCCTGACTTCCAGGGAGAGGGGAAAAGAGCTAGAGATGAGTCGTGTGGGCAGCGAGTGATTCAATCAATCATGCCTCCACGTGAAACCCGGATAAACACTCTGGACACTGAGCTCAGGTGAGCCACCCTGGTTGGTGATACTCTGTGTATTGTCAACCCTATGTGTTGAGAGGGCAATGTGTTCCTAAGGATGAAGCTTTGCAGTTGGAGTCTATGCAGTCTTCACCCAGTGGCACTCTAATTTGTGTCCTTTTGCTATTATAAAACTGTAATCGTAAGTGTAGAGCTTTCCGTGAGTTTCGAGTCTTTTTAATGAATTATCAAGCCTGAGAGTGGTTGTGGGATCCCTCAAAGTGTAGCCAGCAAGTCAAAAGTGAGGGTATCCCTGGAGAGCCCTGACTTTTCAGCTGGTGTCTGAGGTGGGGACAGTTTGGTAGAGGACTGTGCCCTCTGTGAAATTTGGCCCAACTCCAGGTACCTTGATACTGCTGTTTCCCTTACATCTACCATCCAGTCTGCTAAAAAATTCTGTTGGTTCCAACTTCGAAATATCTCTGGAATCTGATAACCTGTCATAGTGTCTGCTGCATCTACCCTGGCCTCAGCCATAGGTCTCTCACTGGAATTACTGCATTAGCTTTCTAAACATCCTGCCTGCTTCTAGTCTTGCCACTTAGTGTCAGCTAGTCTCAATAGAGCATCCATAGTGATCCTTTTAAAACCGTAATCAGATCATGTTTCCCCTCAGCTCATTCCTCCAATGTCTCCCCATCCGACTCCAAGAAAAATGCCAAGTCTTTACCATGGCTCTCCAGAACCTGGTCCTTTGACCTCTCCTTTTCTCTCTAACCCCATTTCCCACTGCCCATCCTTCCTGACTCTGCTCAACCACGAGCCTCATTGAACAAACACCCTAGGCATGATCCCACCCCAGGGCTTTTGTACGTCCTGTACCTCTACCTGGAACACACTTTCCCTAGATACCCACATGGCTCACTCCCTCGCCTGGTTCCAATGTCTGCTCAAATGTTACTTTCTCCGTGAACCTTTTGTTAACGGTCCCATTTAAAATCGCACTTCCATGTTTTAATTTTCTCTTTAGCATTAGTCACCATTTGGCACACTATATGTAATATTTGTAGTATTTTTTTATCTCCCCTAATTAGACAATGCACTCCGTGATGACAGGAATTTTTGTCTATTTTGCTTTCAATCTCTCAAATACCCCTTGGCATTTAGTGATCTCTCAATCTATATTTATTGCATAAACAAATGAGTTGCTGTTCAGCAAGTAAACTTATGAGTATAATTTAGGTTCCCATCCATTGCTGGTGGGAATGCAAAATGGTGCAGCTACATTAGAAGATAGTTTGGCTATAAATCAATCACGCATTAGAGTACACCTTCCATATGACCCAGTAATTCTATCCCTAGCTATTTACCCAAGTGAACTGAAAATCTATATTCACTCAAAAGCTTGTATATGAATGTTTATAGCAGTTTTATTAATAATTAATTGCCTCAAACTAGAAACACACAAGATGTCCTTCAAAAGGTGAATGGATGAGTATAATTTAGTTTTTCCTGCAGCATGCTTATCTATCATAAATGTGTTGATCTATAGATACAAACACTGGGGTCTACATAAGAGATGTGTTTTTCATTCTATACTTCCATTTTAAATGATCAAACTGGCCCTTGAGTTTTTATATACCTGTCTTTCTATTGGTTGGTGTGAGTCCATCACTGAGATATGGACCTACTCTCATTGTGCTGACAGCAAGGGTGAGGAACAGTGCTTAGACCTGGGTGACATCATGAAAGTAAGTTTTACTTTCTACAATCTCTTGATCTCTGCCAAGTACCTAACTCAGTGTCTACCCTTACAGCCCCAATGAAACAGCCACTCACATGGCTCTGAATCAAAGATGGGAAGAAATCAATGGGCCACAGGTCCTGGTTCACTCCTCATTCTTCCCATGTAGGAACAGCAGCTGAGTGCTTGTCTAAGGTCACACAGCTAACCAGTGGCAGTGTGGACGAGAACCCAGAACTGGTCCTCCAGGAGTCTAACCATTGTGTGTGTACACACATGTGTGTGCATGTGTGTTTGTGTATCTTGAATCTCACTAATTTTGTTTTCTCCTTCTGCCTACATCTCCCTTTTTAGTCTTATTCCTTTGATTTCTCCTCTTGCTCTGATAATAGATAAAATTGCTAGCTAGAAAATGCTAGCAATGAAAACAAAAGATTGGCCAATGTGTGCTTTGTTTAAGCATTCTCTATAAGCATTTTTGCATTTAAAGTTCCTCAATAACTTTAAAATTTTGTTTGGTTTTCGCCAAACTGAGTACCATGTCAAAGGATAAATTATAAACTCAGTTTGTAATTTAGTTCTTTCATATGAAAAAAAATAGGAGCAGCTTAATTTTTACAAGGGCATATTTGCCATTTAAATGAATTTTAACAAGAGCTGGCAAATACATAAGGGATTACCAATAAATGACTTTAGTTCTTTCCCCTTACATACTAAATTACCATGTGTCCCCACCTTCCCACTTCCTTTAATGAAACAAAGATCCAAATATATCTCTGAGAAAGAGCTGCCCCATATCCTGCAGAAGCAAAGGAGAAAAGGAGGAACTCCTTTAAATTAAGTGTAATTTTAACCTTTTTGGGACACCTAAAGCAATAGGGCACCTTTTGTTTGGAAAACACTGATACCTTGATCTAATCGATAATAAAACCAAATAGGTTTTGGTAAAGCCCTTCAAGTAAAAAACAAACAAAAGGAAAGGTCTCACAAAGTAGCACCATCCAGGAATGGGGGCCCACTTGTATGTGCTTAGCCCAGATGGTCTTTGATGTGATGAAGTGTGCAGGAGATCTTTGCTCTAGATAAACCATCCAGGCTGGAACTCAGAGAGGAGCATGGTGCCTATTAATTTAAATAAAATTAGCTTAAAGGATATGAAAATTTTATCAGGTAAGCAAATTTAATTGAAATTACATCTCTGCCTAGAAGATATGCACACAGAAAGAAAAAAAAAAAGATCAGATACTATGTGACAATTAAAATCTCATTATGCATCCAGTCCCTGGTGATCCATGAAAGACAAGAACTGGGGGAGGGAAGGCTGAGCCTCCTGGCTCCAAAGCTGATATGGAGGAAATCTGGTTGCCAGGTAACTGGTTATTAACCAAAGAGGCAGAGGGGCAGAAGGGAAACACTTGCCAGAAAGGTCCTTATAGACTTGCTTCAGACACTGGCCATCCGGTCCCCACATGGACTTACCTAACACCACCCAGTTAGAGTCAAGGTGACAAAATTTTGGTCAATGTGACTTTGGCTTCAACAATTCCAAATGACTTATCTGATGGATTTTTAAAAATTTTAAGCAACTTTAACAGTTGCTTCAGCATTGTGCTAACAGAGTCTAAATCAGAGATGTTCTAAGGTGAGGCCGGATCAAAAATCTGACAGGTTTGCCCTTGGGTCTTTTTTATTTTGTTTCTCTATCTTCCTACCTGTGGCTGATTATTTCCCAAAGGTTATTGGAACAGTCTCTTCTACCCCCATGTGCTCTTCTGCAATGTGACTTTGTCACGTCCCATCAAAAGGTAAAATCCAATCTCCTCTCCTTCTGTATGGGTGGGCTTGGGACTATTTCTACCAATAGTATACAGCAGTAGAGACAATTTATAATCTCCACAGCCACACAAACATTATGGAGCCACTGGGACATTCAGGCTTGGAGCAGTGAGCTTCAATGAGAAAGATTTAAGACTGACTTTTTGAAGGCCACCAGCTACGAAGAAGCCAAGTGACAAGTAGTCTTGTCACTTATCCAAGTAGCCCAGGTCCCAGACAAGTAAGTGTAGCAGCCTCCAGATAATTTCAGCCCCCAGCCTTGTTTTTCTAGTTAAGGTCCCAGACATCATGGATCAGAGAGACAAGTCATTTCCACTGTTCCCTGTCCTAATCCACAGAAACCATGAGCATAATACACTGGTAGTTGACTTAGGCCAGTAAAATTTGTCTTGAAGCAATAACTAAAATAAGACCATTGGCCACTTTGGTATTGTGATATAACAAGAAATATATATTTAGTCTTCCTCCAGGTTTCTGGCACAGAGCTTCTAAAGTCCTTGTAATTTCCTGGGTGATGATAAGTGATAAGCCCCTTTCAACCACACCTGAGTGAATGCTAAGAAGGTAACTCTTTTGAGGTTGAGAGCTGGTTGACAGAAGAAACAAAGGATTAGAGGACTGGAACTTTCACCCTCCCCCCTCCCCTGACCCACCTCTGACCCACCTCTGGGAAGGTTAGAAGGGCTTAATCACCAGGGCCAATAATTTAGTCAGTCATGCCCAATGGCCAATGGCCAATGATTTAATCAATCGTGCCTATGTAATGGGACCTCTATAAAAACCCTAAGCAAGAAGTTTGGAGAACTTCTGGGTTGGTGGACACATCCAAGTGCTGGGAGGGTAGTGCACCCCAATTCCACAAGGAACAAGGCTCCTTTGCTTAGGATCTTTGTATATCCCATACTATGTATCTCTTTATCTGGCTGTTCATTTGAATATTTTTAATATCCCTTATAATAAACTAGTAAACATAAGTGTTTCCCTAAGTTCTGTGAACTATTATAACAAATAATTGAATCTGAGGAAGGGGTCATGGGAACCCCAGATTTGTAGCCAAGTCAGATAGGAATGTGGGTCACCTGGGAATCCATTGTTTACTGCTCACGTCTAAAGAAGCAGTCTTGTAGAACTGAGCTTTTAACCTGTAGGGTTTGTGCTGATTCTGGGTAGTTAGTGTCAGAATTAAATTAAATTGTAGGACACCCAGTTAATGTCCACAGAGAACTGGAGGACCTCTTGGTGTAGAAAACTCACACATTTGGAGTAAAAGAGTTGACGGTGGAGAAACAGTCTTTTTTTAGCCACCCTTCCCACCCATCAGAGAACAAAGAGCCCTCACTGCTTGCTGAAGGCATGTATGGGAGAAGAACTCCCTACAAAAGCGGTTCTGACAAGAGTTGGGCCAATCCCCAAAGGTTCTGATCCAAAGATTGCTAGCCATTCTGTGCCTTAATGAACTCTACCATCTTTCTCACCACACACAGTACCAGCACTCCTTTCCTCTCACATTTGTCTTCTCTAGCCACCAGATATACTTTCTTAGGCTAAACTTTGAAGCCTACAATAGGATATGGAGATTTCTTGAGTGAGAGACCTTGGCACCACTAGCGTGAAACTCATGAATCTTACAAAAGTTGGTTTTCATTCATTACATTTTTAACAACTCTTTAAGCTCATAGTAGCCTGCTTTCTATTTCCATTACTAAGAATTCATAGCCAGAAAAAAAAGTTTGTTTTAACATCTGCTAAAGACAAACCTCAACAAGAAACCAAAGATGTCCTCATTTTTTTCAAGTATTTCACAATAATAGTTCAAGACCAAATAACACAAAACATTTCTACTTTTATAAAAGATATTTATCCTAACACTGGCCCCAGCTATGAAGGGCAGCTATTTTATAATATTCTGGTTCTTGTCTTATTACAACAGGTAAAAATAACTGAAAAAATGGCCCAAGGTAAAAATAACTGAAAAAATGGTCCAAGAGCCACAGGTCCCATAATATAGGTTCTATAGTACCTTGGTTGCCATGCTTTTGACTATTTGGAGAAAGTTTTCTTTTTCTTTTTTCTTTTTTTTCCTTTTAAGATAGCACAACTTCATTGGAATACTTGACAGCTTCCACTTTTAGCAGGTATAGTGCTGGAGAATGGCACAGTGTTCAACCTGGATTAGAACTGCCTTGGAACATTCTAATCCCTCCTGAACCAAAGCTGTTAAATGAAGTCTTCACTGGAGGACTTTAACATTTTTTAACTGTGGGACATAACTTCGATCTTTTAATGCTACCCCTAGAAAACCCGATTCAATGTACAAACTTTCTCTTAATTTGAAAAACGCCCAAATTTTTAATTCCACTTTCCAATGCAAATTGTTAATTATGTCAAAGTTATTTCTTGTCCTCCTGATAGGCAGTAACTTGAAAGATAGTCTAAAGACCCAAACTAAGCACCATTTCCTGAAGAAGCTGGAAGTATTGTTGAAAGTCATTTTAGGCCAGGTAGAGGAGTAATAAATCAAGAATCCCATACAATGGTCACAAACCTGCAATTTCACCCGGCACCATACTTATTTCAAGATCCTGCATTTTCTGTACCATGCAATAAATATCTGAATTAATTCCCTTAAAATATCTCTAATTATAAGCCTGAAGGCTATATGTGTGGTTTAAACATGGACTGTGATGCTCGTCAAGCCAATTTCAGCAGCTTTGCTGTGGAAACAATCTGACCAATACCTAGAAGACAGGAGCAGAAGTTGCTAAATTGTTCGATGCTACATAGGAATTCTAGGGAACCCCTTAAGGTACCTCAGCTGGCTGAATCCTCAAGGGGACACCAAACACTGTGGACAGCAGATGGTCCATCAAGTTCCTCCTAAGGAGGAGATGACAGGCAGAAGCAGCCTTTTTTGTAAACCAGCATGCTCTCCTACACTCAGATGCTCGAATTTGCCTCCACACCAGATGGTTCTGCAGTGGGGCTCACTGAATAATGCAGGGCGCGGGGTCTCCGTGCGGGCGTGGAGGGGTTGGAATCACTGACAGACTGCTCTGTCTATAAATACTGACTATAAATGTTGCAAATGGGCAGCTTTATTTTTTTTTGTTATTGCTCACTCCCCTCCTTTTCTTTCTTTTTTTTTAAGGGTTGGCAGAGACAGCACAGACCTTTTACGGTCTTTCTCTGAGGAACACCAAATGCCACATTAGTGTTATGAACATACGCATTAGCTCGAACCGATTTGCTCTCTCAGCGGCTCCAGCTTCCCACCAGCCGCAGCAGCCGTGAATCAGGGAGCACTAATGGGCGTGTTAATGAAGTTTCGCAGCAGAATTGGTCGCTCCTAGAGAGGCATTAAAAAAACACCATCCAAGAGTGAGATAGCTGTGGGTTGATTTCTCCCTCTTCCATTCCCTCTCCTACCCCCAAATAAAACCAACCATATCCTGACCCAGGAGCCCCCATTTTCGTGGCACAGGAGTGGTGGCGGGAAACTGCATTTCCTAGTCCAGAGCAAGCAGCGCTCCTGCCCCGTGTGTCTTGTTTGTTCTGCTCCAGCCACTTTTGCGTGCTCCTGGCTGAGCTCCACAGCCCAGCCTTGTCCCATAGAGCTGAGGTGGTGAGGGGATGGAGGGGACCAGCCCTCCTAAGTAGATCAGACAAGGGCACCACCTCAGTCCCTGGTATAACGGGATGCAGCCGGCAGGCCTGGCTGGGTCCTTAGATGTTGACCCTCACAGAGAAAATGTGTGCGTGTGCGTGTGCAACTCACATCAACATGAGTTGCCTCAGCATGATAGGGGCTGCCAGCAGAGGAAATGGATCCCTGCGAGAAGAGGGTGATTTGGAGGGCCCCAGGAATTCCCAAAAGTTCCAGGAGGAGAAGGCAGATTAGGGGAAAGGCCCAAAGACAGAGACCTCCCAGTAAGCCTGGCTGAGGATAGGAAAATGTGACTTCTCTCCAAGGGCCTAAGGAGAGCCCAAAAGTAGCTCGGAAAAAGCAGTGGGCATGGGGATCTAAAACGGTGCAAAAAGTCTGGAAGGTTGAGAGAGCATCCGGGTTTATTTTTTATTTACACATGAGTTTCTGTTATCTTTCAGAGTGCCGAGATACGAAAGCAGTGCAAAAACAGTGGTGTGTGTGTGCGTGTGTTGAGTCCTCTCAGAAGGTCTATGAATGGCCTTCCTGGCCCACCACCCAAGTGGGTGGTAAGGGATTCGACAGCCTGGGCCACCTCAATGGCCATCTCTCCCCTCAAACTCAGGAGGTTTTTGAGATCTGTGGAAATTGAAGTCTCCTGGAATTCTCTTTTCTGTTATTCAAAGTCCATAAACAATTTCACAGATTATCCAAATGAATGCAACTAGATTAAGAGGATTATTCTAGTGTGGGAGAGCGAACACTAGTTGGTAATAGTGTAATAGGCATCCCATTTCCAACTAAGTTGCTTTTGAAAGCCTCATTTACCTCAGAGCCAGTCTACTTTTCAAAACAGGTGTTTTTTCTTTGAAGCCTGTAGAAGTGATTAAGTCCCCTAACCCTTTTATCTTCCCTTCTGAAATGGAACTATGAACTGAGCCTTGGCCAGGCCCTGCCTTCCAGGGACAGAACCTCCCTGAGAATGCAGCAGAGAATCCCAGGCCCAACCTTGCTCCCCTCTGGGTCTATCTCCCGGCTTTTCTGGGAAGGGAATTAAAGCCCTAGGTATCAGGTACCATCTACACCACCTCTTGCTCACTGTGGGTGGTCTTCATTGGTTTGTCTAGTAATTAGCGAAGTGCTTTCTCACAGTATACTTACCTTAGAGAGTAGGACTCAGGCCTTTGAGGGGATGCCTCCCTCCTAACATTTGAAGAATAAGTTATTCTCTGACAGCCACTCTTCTGCCCCAGTGCCTCCATTATAGCCATCACTCCACTTTCCTTCTGCACAGAGGCCATGTGCCTTCTTGGGCACTGCACCTCCACATTCAAGTACAGTCTTTTCTACAAAGGACACTAAAATAAATCCCCCTCCCCACAAATAATCTATTGCTTTACCCGTGGCATTTAAAAAAACTTTTTCACAAATTCTTGGTCACTCCCTCCCTGGAAAGGTAGAAGCTATGTCTTGTTCCTCAATGACTCCTATGTATAATACAACAGAAGTGACCTCTGAAGCTAGGTCAGAAAGCGCCATGTAGTTTTCATCTTCATGGAGTAGCAACTATAGTGCTCTACCAGCCTCAGCTGGGTTTCGCTGACAGAAAACATTAACTGCTAGTGAAGATACCTTCAGATGAGTCCAGCCCCCAGAGGTCAGGTCAACGCTAGCCGTCAAGTCTTCCTGTCTGAGGCTTCAGATGTTAAGAAACAGACATACACCTTCCCTGCTGTGCCTTGTCCCAATTCTTAACCCATATCATTCATCAGCGTAATAAAATGGGCCGTGCTTAATTAGCCACTAAGTTTTGGGGTTGTATATTATGCAGTGATAACAACTGAAATGTCCTCAAACCCTCTGTGTCCTTCACCATTCTCTTTCTCAGAAGCATTCAGCCGTTCTAAATTTAAAGGCCACTCTAAAGGGCATTATTGATAGGTTGACTAGTGTTCTTACAACAATCTCTTTTAAGACACATTAAATATGTCCCACTTTGGAGAACCAGCAACACTTTCTTTAGAGGTGTATGTGCATGCTGGGGCAGTCTCATGTAGAAAGTAGTGATTGCTAGCAAAAAAAATAAAAAAATAAAAAAGTCCAGTAGCTTTAAAACCTTTTGATGTAAAGGAATACATTTTATATTATTACCCCAAATATCTGGCATACCTGAAATACATTTCAGGAAACAGTATGTACTATTTGTGAAGAATTCTAACCCTCTATTCAATTTCACTTTTTTCCAATGCTTGTTGTGAACACCATTAAATTAATATCACAAGCTGCAGCTGGAAAAGTACTACTTTAGGTAGTGAGGTCAGAGAGAGTTGTGGGAACCTGTCACAGAGTCCCAGAGGCACTATGGGCCAGCCATATTACTTCCCCTGCTGGGAGTCTCAGCCAACTGTACTCCCAGGCCTCAGATATGCTCTGCCACTTTGACCTTCATGACCACTATACTCCCCTGGGCTCTTTGAGGCTCTAAGGGTGGGCTGGCCAAGTTCTGCCACTTGGTCTGCATTGTTCTTCCCCAGCTCTAGCCTATGCTGGAGAACAGAGCCAGAACACACACATTGGCTCCATGAGAAGTTCTAATACAAGGCAGAACTGAAATAAAGCCTACTTGAAAAGGAAGTTCCAAATCACTTAAGAATTATATCATGCAATTTCTTCCTTATAGAAACATGAATCAAAACATTATAGCTCACCAGGATCTTTAACAGTGAAATCTGTTACTCAAGCAGGAATATACACGTTTCTTCCGCCAAGCAGCATGTTTCTCACAGGTAAGTATAGGGAGCCAAACCTCCCCCCTCCTTCTGGCTCCTCCTCTTCCTCACTCATCACCCATTGCTTTGATTCACACCCAGTCAGGCCACCTGCAGTTGGTGTATAACAGACCCCCAAATAGATATCTAACTGGCCTGTTCCCAGCACACCTGTCACTTAACTGCCTGCTCAAAAGTCTGCCAGGTGACTCCAGCCCAGCTGACAAAGCCAATCATCAAGTTTGCCTCCTAACCACTGGGCCATCTGCCTTAGCTTGTTTGAATCCTTTTGTTTCTGAAACACCTGCAGTAAATAACACCACAGTCATTAAGGACTCAGGAAAACTGGAGTTCATGCCACATATATTCTAGTTGAAAAAATGAATCACTTTCAAAGGAAGATGGGCCCCGGGAACACCATACTTCATTAGCCACTTAAATTCTCAACAGTGATAATTTCCCTGGAGGGGGCAGCTGTGAAAAACAGTTTGATTTCTTTAAATATTTTTGCCTTCCCCCAATTAGTTTGAGAATCAATCTATCTTGCCCATGGGCCTCTGGGCCTCACTCCCGAGTGATCCAAACTGATTTCCTACGAATATTGGGAGTTGATCTCTGGGGGCTGTGGTGTGTGTCTGCCCAAGACATTTGATTCTAGTTTCTTGATCTTTGATGTGAAGAGCAATAGAGAGATGTAGAGAAAGGGACAAGAGAAATGATAAGGTCATCAGCCAAAGAGAGTATTTTTATCTCCAAGTAATATTTAAAAATATCTGTAAGGCCTTATTACAAAGCCATTTCATGCCTCTGGAAGCCCTAGACCTTTGGGATATTTTGCTAAATTTAATCAAGATGGTTCTCACCAACTGATGATTGTGTCAAATGGAAACAAATACCTAATAGAGGATTTAAAGTTTTCTCGCCAATTGTACTTCCTTGCTTCAGTCTCCTATTAAATCTAAATGATTTAACAAAATGGAAGCCACAGAGAAAGTCACTGCAAACTAAGCTACTTGGTGAGTCATCATAAAAACTGCTCTGCCTCAGAGGTTTTCCTGAGGTTTTCACTGCCATCCTTTTTGCCCCTTCTAAAACAATGACACAGTAATGTTGTTGGATTTTTTAAAAAAAATTTTTAAAGAAGTCAGTCTTGTTGTTAATTTTCAACATGCCTGATCAGAAGAAATAATTAGAAAGCTGGATTTAGATATCCCACACTGCATTTGGTTCTAAAACCTGGCTTAAGACATGATTGAGCCTCTGTATGACCAAGGTATACCTAATGAAATGTGCAGATTCTCTGCACCATAGCCAATTAGTGTGATGAAGTATACAAGTTAATATGCTTTCACTTTCTAAAGACGATGTTTCTGACCCACAATCCGAAACGTGAATTGGCAAAATCAGCTATTTCCCAGCCACCTACACTTTTCCTGTTAAACATTCCTATGACAAACAAAATGCGTTTCTGTCAACTAAAAGGAAACAGTTTCTATTGTGGGAAAACTTTCCAGGACTAGAAGTAAGCCAATTCCAAACTCCTTAGTGCTCCGTTTTTCTATCTGAGGCAATGAAAACAAACATTTAGTGAGTATTAGGTACTAGGCTACCCACTTGATCCTTAAAACAATTCCAAAAGGTTTCACTTCGATTTCATAGATAAGGAAACCATTAGACTTTATGCAACTGTCCTCAATGTACACAGGTAATAAGTGTTACCAAGTACAGGACTCAAAGCCCAAACTTTGCCTTTAAAGCCCATATTTTTAAACGTATTGCTAACACTGTCTTTTGTAAAATACAATTTTTAAAAGTTCGGAATTAACAGAAGCTTTGGAGTTTTTTTCTCCCCTAAAATTAATGAAGCCAGCTTTTGAATAGCAGACTAAAACTTTAGGCATTTTACAACCACTTATCCTAATATCACATTATCCTGAGGTCTCTTCACAGAGAACTCACCTACTTTATTCTCCTCTTGGAACTTTAAATATTAACAAAAAATAAAATGTGCTTCATGCTGTAAAAAGCTATTTAGGGATAAATCAAAGGTGAAAAATTACATAATTTCTCAACAGATTCCAAAAAAACCTTTGCTGAGAAATACAACAATGAAAACTCAAATTCTAGTCAACTAAATGTAGTAGACCATCTCTTAATGTAATTAAAATGTCTACCAAAGACCAGGAGCTAACAATGAAGCAAAAACTGATAGAGACATATACAGATTCGGAATTATAATTGAAATCGTCAATACTCCTCTCTCAACTCAAGAAAATTATCATAAATATAGAACTCAATACTATCAATCAACAGGATCTAATTAAAATGTATAGAACATTCTACCCAATGACAGCAGGATACGCTTTCTTTTCATGTTCTCACAGAACATATACCAAAAACAACCCACATCCTAGGCCAAAAAATAAGCTTCAACGAATTTAAAAGAATTTAAATTATGCAGTTTCTCTAATCATACTGAAATTACACTAGAAATCAGTAATAAAAAGATAACAGAAAACTCTCTATAGACTTAGAAACTAAACAGCACTCTTCTAAATAATCCATGGACCAAATAGAAAGTCTCAAGAGAAATAAAAAAATACATCAATCGAACTGAAGGAAAATGAGAGAAAAACACATCAAAATCTGTAGGACACAGCTAATGCAGTGCTGGGAGGAAAATTTACAGCACTAAAAGCATATATAAGAAAAAAGGGGGAAAAAACAAGAGCAACTTATTAAAAGCAAACAAAACAAAAAAATAAAATAAATTAAAAAAAGAAAACAGGAAAAGTCTCTAATGATCTAAGCTTCCACCTCAAGAACCTAAAAAAAAAAAAAAAAAATTGCAAAATAAACCCAAGGCAAGCAGGAGGAAGAAATAAATAAGAGCAAAAATAAGTAAAATTGAAAGCAGAAACACAGATTTATTCCAGGAATGCAAGATTGATTTAATATTTGAAAATCAATTTATTCCACCATATTAAAAAGCTGAAGAAAATACACATGATCATATCTTTTGATTCAGGAAAAAGCATTTGACAAAATCCAAAATCCATTCATAAAAAGAAAACAAAATTCTTGGAAAAATAGATATAGAAGGGAATTTCTCACTCGATACAGAGAATCTTAAAAAAAACTACAGCTAACTTTATATTTAATGGTGAAGAAGTAAATGCTTTTTTCTAAAATGGGAAATAAGGCAAGAATGTCTGTTCTCACCACTCTTACTCAACATAGTGCCGAAAACAAAAGGCAGACAGATTGGAAATACAGAAGAAAAACTGTCGGGGTTTGTGGATGACATGATTGCTTATGTAGAAAATATCAAGAAATCTTAAAAAAAAAATGTGAGTCCAACAAGGTCACAAGGTTTAAGAGCAATAGTCACAGATGTACAAGGAACACACAAAATTCAATTATACTTATATACACTGATAATAAAAAAAATTAAGATAATACCACTTAAAATCAAATACTTAGAGGTAAATCTAACAAAACATGTATAAGACTTGCATGCTGAAAACTCCACAATGCATTGATGAAAGAAATTAAAGAAAATCTAAATAAATGGAGAGATATGGTATTCATAGATTGAAAAACTCAACATATTACAGATATCAATGCTGCTCAAACTGATACAGATTTAATGCAGTTTTTTTCAAAATAGGCACAAAAGTTTTTGTTGATATAAGCAAAATTATTTTAACACTTATAAAAAAGACAAAGGAATTAGAATATCTAAAAACAATTTTGAAAAAAAAAATACAGTGGAAAGAGTTTGTCTACCTAATTTCAGGACTTACATAGCTATGAAAACCAAAACCGTAATATTGAGAGAGGTATAATCACAGATAGTCAATAGAACAGAGAGAATGAAAATAGCCCCACACAAATATACCAAACAAATTTTTGTACACTGAAAGGTGCAAAAACAATTCAATGGGAAAAGATGGTCTTTTGACAAATGGTGCCAGAGGAATTGGAGATCATAGGCAAAAATAAACAAACAAAATACACTAAAATACTGTCCTAAATCTCACACTTTATATAAAATTAACTCAAAATGGATCACAGACTTCAATCTAAAGTGTTAAACATTAAAAAAAAATAGAAGAAAATCTTCAATATTAGGGCTAGGCTTAGTCTTGACATCAAAAACTCAATCCATAAGAGAAAAAAATAATAAATTGTACTTCAATCAAACTTTTAAAAAATTTTCTCTGTGAAAGACCCTGTTAGGATGAAAAGACAAGTTTTAGACAGGGAGAAATATTTTCAAGTCAACAAAGGACAAGCATGTAGTATACATAAAATCTCTTACATTTCAACAGCTAAAAAAATAATAATAATAACAATCCAATTAGAAAAGGAATAAAAGATATGAATAGGATGTGCAGAGGGCAAAAAAAAGCACATGAAAGGGGTTCAATATTATTAGCCCTTAGGGAAATGCAAACTAAACCATAAGATATCATTGCATAGCTATTGGTATGTCTAAAAAAAAGTAGTGACAACAACACACACTGCTGAGGATGCAGAAAACTAGTGCATTATATATTGATGGTTGAAATGTAAAATGGTGGAATCACTCTGGAAAACAGGTTAACAGTTTAAGACATACCATGCACTACAGCAATTGTACTCTTGGAATTTATCTGAAAGAAATGAAAACCTATGTTCACACAAAAACCTGTCCATGAATGTTAATAGCAGCTTTACTCAAAATAGCCAAAAACTGGAAACAACTCAGATGTCTTTCAGTGGGTGAACTGAACTGTTAACCAAACTGTGGTATATTCATACAATGGAATACTGTTCAGGAATAAAAGGAACATCTATTGATATGCACAACTATTGATGAATATCCAGAGAATTATACTGAGTGAAAAAAGCCAGTACTCTGCATACTGCACTATTCCATTTGTATAAGACTCTTGAAATGACAACACTACAGAAATGGAGATTAGGTTAGTGGTTGCCAGAGATTGAGGACAATGAGAGTAGGATGGAAGTGGGTGTGGCTATAGAAGAGCCACAGGAAGGATACTTGAGGTGACAGAAAAGCTCTGTCTTCACTGTATCCATGTCAATATCTCAGTTGTGATGTTTTATTAGTTTTTCAAGATGTTACCGTTGAGATAAACTGGATAAAGGCTATTAGGGATCTCTCTGTATTCTCTTACAACTGCTTATGAATCTACATTTCTCTTAAGTAGCCTAAAATCAATAGGTAGGAAACACAGATGAGTATTCAAATAATTTCAGGGTGGAACAGAAATTATAAACATAAAATTAATGGATATAATTATAAATGAAAGATTGAGAGATTTGACTATAAAACCATTCAAAATTTTTGTAGGTCAAAAAACTATCATAAATCATTCAATGAAATACTATGTTGCCATATAAAGAATAAGAAAGCTCTTCACATACAGATGAACACTAAGAGAAAAAAAAGGTATAGAAGAGTATGAATATTACTTTTATAACATTTGTGTAAAAAGGAAACAGGAATAGAGAATTTATTTACAAATTTTTAACATGTAGAAGAAAGTCAACATATTGGTAACAAAGAGTGATTTCAGGAGGGGAACTAAGTAACAGGAGAGCAAGACTGTAGAGGTGACACTTCACTGAATACTCTTTAGCACTATCAAATCTCAAACCATACAAATGCAATATGCTTCAAAATATAAATTATTTATTAAATAACAAAGTTATATCTTTTACAAAAAAGTTTTAAATGCAAAGAACAAAATAAAATATTAGCACTAAAACTAATAAAAGAAATAATATCCTTCACACAAACATATTTTAAATATATAAATATCCCATTCACCATTAAAAAAATGTGCAAAATGCATAAAGATGATTTTCAGAAGTTGAAATACCAAATGACTAACAAACATGCAAAACAATATTTATCTTGATTAGTAATCAAAGATATGTATATTAAAAGAGATTATTTTGCCTATCAAATTGACAACATATTTTTAAAATAATATTTGATGCTGGCAAGAATGAATAAACACAGCTCTGTACTGCTGCAGAAATGTAAGCTGGAACAACTATAATAAGATATTGTAAACAACCAAACTGACCTAAGAGAGAGAAATGTTGAAATACAGTATGGTATATTCTTATCCTAGCATATTATATAGTCATTTATGATGACTCTGATAAATGGCAGTTGTCTACAATGTTCATAATATAATAAAAATATCAGCATGTAAAACTGAATATACAAAATTATGCCAGTTAAAATTCATAGCTCTCCAGCTTTAAATTTCTAGATTGCAGAAAAGCAATTAATACTTTGAAAATTAATTAAAACATGGTGTTTAATTGACTTTTACTGAGTCTCCAAAGATTTAAGCTTAATATACTTTTCTTACTATTTGGTTTTTCTCTCAGCTCCTGAAAGTGTCCTGACTAAAGGTAATTCTTTTCTTCCCCCAAACTTCCCTCTATTAGTGGCAGCTGACATTCGCATTCAATTAGCTTCAGAGAATCCCCTAATGCAGCTCAAATTCTTGGATATGGAATCCTCTCCTTGCCCACTGAACTTGTCAATCAATCTATCAGATGAGAGTGACCAGGGAAATGGATCTTGAAGTTAACAGGAAGAGCAAAAAACAATTTGTCATCCAGGCATTGCTTCCATTTGGGCTCCTATGTCTGCCTCAATGGAAAGTGGCAAGTGGTTTTGATTAACTTTTTGTCACTCTGCCTGATGGAGGCCCTGTCTGCCAACCTTGCTAGGAGGTTGGCACTCTGTCCTTGTGTGAATGTTCTGCTTGAAAATGCCTGGCCCTCTCGCTGCATCACTCTGAAAACTTCCTGATTGCTTTTCTTATTTGGGAATCCAAGGTGTCACTCAATAAAATGAGAAACGGCCAGTGAATTGGGTGGTCACAAAAGTTTCTTTGGTCAGTCACTGCCACAGAGGAGGGAGAACCAGAGGAAAGGGGAGGAAATGGAGACCTGTGAGGGTTTTCTATAATTTTTTAAAATAATCTTTTTTTCCAATTGTCCCAAAATAATCTATGTCTGTGTCTTAGCTAGAACGCACTTCCTATCTGAAAACCTCAGGCCTAGCTTTGAGTATTTCTCAAGAGTGAATGAGTGTAAGAGTTGAAGCAACAGCCTTACATGTTGGCATGGGGGAGCAACGACTGGACATAACAGCTGGTGGCCACTGAGAGGAAGGACCATCATTTTACTTCTTTATGGGACCAAAGAGAGAGAAAGTTAAAATGCAGTTTGGGCCTGATCAGCATTCTTTCTTTTGGTAACAGACCCACATCTTTAATTTAGGGAAATACTTCGTCCTGAATCCACCTCCACTGTGCACATGACCCATACCTAGTCAACGATGGTATATCATTTCCTTAGTCAAAATGATTCAGGTTGGCTAACTTGCAGAGCTGAAGCCTATTGCTGCTGGTGGCCATTCTTGCTACCACTTGGGGAAAAGACCCCAGAGGCTTGTGTCTAATGGAGCACAGCAGCCTCCTATGGACACTTGAGATCACCTGGTTTCAGCCATATGTGAACTCCCTCTTAAAATCTATCTTAGAATGATTTTCTCTTTCTTCCAACACCAAAGAATTTTGACTAATAAAAGCTCTCAGGAACTACAACTAGTGGATAGGGTGATAGTGGTGCCCAAGCTTCATTTGGATAATTAGGCCAGATCAGAAGAGAAGAGCGAATCAAGCACCCGTGGTGAGTCTCCTTGAACTTTCAGCCCCTTAGAGACTTGTCCTACAGTCCTATGGAGAGGAACTTAAAATCACCAGGGGGTGAACAGAAAGAAGTGCTGAAAAGTGTGGCCAGCTTGGTTTGGGGGAAGCTGGAAGAAGGAGCCAAAAGGTTGGTATGAGTTTTCCTGGGTTGTAAGATCTGAGGAGGACCTCAGAACAGTTCATCTCACAGGATGCCCAGGGAGGCTGAACAGGTGAGCATCCCACAGGGATTTATGGAACAGGTTCTGGCTGGGAGAGGCTAGAAAGGTACTGTTCTCCAGCCATTTCCCTGGGAGGGCCCCACACCACAGACTTACTGTTTACTACCCTAAGATACCTGCCTACCGCCCCTCATGTTTTTTTTTTTTTGTTTATTTGTTTGTTTGTTCGTTTGTTCGTTTTTGGCTTGGCTTGGCTTGTCCAGTCTGGGTCACAGGAGCTTAGTTCATTCCTCAAGACAGCTTAAATCCTTCATCTTCTCTAGGTTCTGCAGGCTATTCTAGAACTCACAGATCTTCTCATCTGGGCTCTTCTAGCACTTAGCACCTGTGGCACAATTTAACACTTAATTAGATAGTCTTGCATCAAATACTCTGCTTTTTAATGAGGTTTGTCTAATCTTCTCAAAGAGACTGAAAGCTGTTTGAAAATCAGTCTCTGCTCCCATTTCGGAGGTAAGGTTCTCACTCTCCAACCCCCAGGCCATTCACTTAGTAGGCCTTCAGAAACCCCCTACCACCCACTAATGAAGATGCTGCTCCTCACTTCCCAGTGGTTTACAGTCACTTACTTCCAAGGACAAGGGCAATGAAACTTCAATTAAGACGTCCAACAGTTTGATTTTAATTGTCCATTCAGTCTACCTGCTTATTTTTACTGAGCAGTTTTCCTTCCTGTGCAAAGATCTTCATTCTAGGACCTTTGATGGATTTTTTAAACCCTTGATTTTCTAATTTCACAAATTGCAGAGGAGTGCCTGGGTTATAGAATTTTTAAAAAAAAAATTTTTTTTTTACCTGATCACAACCAGAATGATCAAATTTTCACTACAGAGTAATATTAATTTAACTATCCTGAATTAAAATACTAAATCAAGATGTGAACTCTTCTATGAACAGACACTTCAAAGGTACTTATGCTGCTCAGTCATAGTGTTAGGTAGTGAGGCAGGCATGAGCAACAGGAGCAAAGGCCCAGCTCTGTCACCATAGAAACTTTCTTTGAAGACCCTCCTTAAGTACCTCCCAGAAACACTACCAGCTTTAGGGTTATAAATTAACCCAAATCCTAAGGCACAAAAACCATAAAAGCTGCTGGCTTAACCAGCCACAAACGAGTAAGCAGAAAGTACCACCCCAACTTGCTCATAATCTCAGCTTCATTATGCCATCATTATAATATTATCCCTATGCCTGGAAGTTCATGAATCTAATTATAACAGATTGAATTCTGGGTAAGCACAGGCATAGTAGGCAAAGTGTTATATAGCATCCAACTGTCAGTCAAAGTGACCTCCCATGTGGATCATCTAGGATCTGCCATCACAGCCTAAATATCAATAGACCTTTCCAATTCTGCGTTGTTACAGCTCTCTTTGCTGAAAACCCACTCCTCCCTGGGAGCATACTCTGTCTTTTATCCTTTATACTGTCACCTCCCAAATTTCACAGGGCTGCAGTCTTCCTTAGCGTGGCCCATCTCCTTCTAAAAATGTTCTTTCAATAAGTCCTCTGAATCTTACTGACTGTAATTCTTTATTGCATCGGTGAGGAAGAACCCATGACTCCCCCCACCACTATGCTGCTGGGGAAACGCCAGATTTCACATCACCTCAGTGGTAACAATTGGATAGATTCAAAAAGCCCACGCAAGATAGGGTGAAAGGGGTCAAATATGTGGTGACTTAAAGAAATCTATGGGCAGAAACAAACAATGCAATATATATATGACTTACTGTTGAATTGTACACTTGAAACTTGGTGGATTTCATTAACCAATGTCACCATAATAAAAAAATTTAAAAAATTTAAAAAGATAAATCAAATTTGAACACTAAGAAGATAGCTTATGTTTAATCATTTCTTAATTGGAAAATAAACCAGAGATCTAATGAACAGAATGAGGGGGAATGTGGAAGTGAGAATTTAAAGTGCTGAATTAAGACAATTTGGGCAAAATTTACTAAATCAGCTAACATTTTGAGCTTCCACTCATAAAGCATACAGTACCCAGAGCACCTAGCAGAAGGCCTGCCTGTTGTACTTGCCCTGATTGTTTGCAACAATTATTATTAGGCCCTGAGAATACATTAGGCTCTGCCCTACAGAAACAATTAAGTAATTTAGCCAAGGCCAAATCTCTCCTAAATGTAGGGCTCTGGATTCTAACCCAGGCAGATAATCTAGAGCCACACCCATTCTCTTTCACCCACCCTGCTCCCATCCCCCTCGCCCCCGATTTTACAGCCAAAGGAAATTACTGGATTTAGCCATAACACAGTCAACAGAGTATTTGGGGAGGTCAGTTTCAGAAGTGGTGGGAGAAGCCACACTGCCATGGGCTGAGAAAGAGTAAGAGATGTGGAAAGGGAGACAGTCTGGACAACTTCATGAGAAAAAGGAGAGACCCAGATAAAAGGGGCACATCAGTGGAGGGAAGGTGTCTTTTTTTTTTTTCCTTGAGATATGTGAGACTTCAGTGTATTTAAAAATGGATGAAAAAAATAGTGAGAAAGAGACAGAAAGTTTTGTCAGAAAAACATGGTTGATAATGTGATACAGCAAGACCTCCAGAAAGGCAGAACGGGAAGATATTGAAACAATATGAGCTTGAAATGGAGACTTTATAGGGAAAATGAGAATAAAATAAGAAGGAAAGCAAACAAATTTGTGAAATGGTACTACTGATTGAGGACGTAGAGGTGGAGGAACTACAGAGGAGCAGAGATGAAGCCTAAGTGAACAGGATTAAGTTTAAGTGATGGAGAAGGGCAGCAGGGCACCTTCCAGAGTGATGAGAAGTGCTCATGGAAGTGCCAGCAACAGATTTCCTAGAGAGGACACAATCTTAATAGGTGCAGAAGTGATAGAAGGGCAGTGAGCAGGGCAGTTAGAACATGGATGATGGTTGAAAAGAGATAATATCGCTGAACCAAACCCTGAAGCTCAGAGAAGGGAGGAGAACATGTAGATTGACCACAGACCCAGAGGAAGGAAGAAAAGGCTGGGTGAAAAGGGAACAAGGGTAATGAGGCTTCTGGGGAGCCCCAATTAAGCCCCTTAGAAAAGACTGGAGGCTATGGTCTGATATTCACACCCGCAGTCCCGGCTCCAGGCAGGAAATGGCATTGGCAGTCATATATAAGGGAGGTGGGACACCTCAGTGTGGTCAGAACTCTAAATCTAGGTGACATTGGATTCCAGAGCTCAGCCCTCAAAGCTGGAGGACCCCATCCTGGACAGGTTACCCAGCCCCCTCTCCTCACCACAGCTCCTTTCCCAAGTTGGGTACAGCCTCAGGAAAGGAGTGACCCCCAGCTTGGCCCCTGCCTTTGCATAACTAGCAGCAGGAAGTTGTGGGGTCCAAGCATCAATCAAGCCTGTCAGCTGGCTGAGCTGGAATAGAGCTTGGTTACGGGGACCTGGCATCTGTGCTGGCTTGGCAAATCATGCTCAAATTATTTTGATAGATTCCAGGCAGAGGGAACACTTGTTCAATCTTTCTAAACTGTTAAAGCAGTAGTCCGTCCTATGAGAATCAACCATCTCTCTTCTCATTCTTTTCTATTATTTCAAATTTTGCTCCTTGCAGCATAGAGTGAATATATCAAAAATAGTAAAAACTCGCATTTACTAATAGTAAAAACTTACAACATGCCAGGGTACTGTGCTAAATCCAATAAATGAACTATAGCAACAACACTTTCAGGTAGATGTTTATCCCATTGTATAGATGATAAAACCAAGGCACACAGATCTTGACCCACTCGGTTCACACAATCAGTAACCAGGATTCAAGTCCCAATATGTCTGACCCTAGCAAGATTTCTATCATCTTCCTTTGCTGCACAGAGTTCTCACGGGTTCCTGGCAGCTCCTCTGTGGTGGGTGAGGGCCTTCGCCAGATGCAGGGAGCTTCACACTTCGTAGAGGTCTGTGCATGTCTAGCAGAGCATATTTAGTAGGTTACCTCTGGAAACGTTTAGCCTGGGATCATGATCTGTCTCCGGCCTGGGCCTGCTGCATTCTGAGCAGAACAGGCATCTTTACAAAGCAAGAAGCCTGGAAGGCGGAGCTTGACTGACTGAGGTTGATTGACTTAGCAGCTCAACAACATTGTTGAAACCAAGATTCTTTTTAAGATGCATTCTGCAATTCTTGTCTTAGAAATTTTTGCCCTGTAGCATATATACTCATAGTCAAAAGACAGTTGCACTGGCTCCAAGCATCTCATCCTTACACACACCTGCAAAGGCCATGATGGTGAAAGAAGGAATATCCCTTCTTAAACCAGAGAAAACCTTTTTCTAAATCCCCCCACCGCCACTCCTGTGTTTTCACATTTCATTGTCCAAAATGGCATCATCTATCCAATCTGAATCACCCTCTAGCAAGAGGAACTAAAATACCATGATTGTTTAGACAAATGATGCTAATCCTCACTGCACATTTTAATCACCTGGGAGCTTTTTATACTCACTCCAGAGCAATCAAAACAGAATTTCTCAGAATAGGGCCCAAGTATCAGCATTTTATAGGAACACCTCAGACGTGTTTAATGTACAGCCAAGGTAGAAAATGAGTTTGGAATAATCAAGTTTCACCACACGGTACTAGGCCAGATACCTGAGGAAATCCTATTCTACTGGCAGGAAAGAAGGCAAATGGAGATGGGGCTGTGTAGGTCACTGATTGTGGCTGTCACAGCCAGTCCTGTCAGCAGGACTTAAAAGATATGGAACATAGGACAAGAAAATGTTCATGGAAAGAAAAGGGAATTGGAGGGAAAGCTGAGGGAGGTAAAAAACATAAACTATGACCAGGGAGTGTCTACTTGGGAGGGTATCACAGTGTGGGGGATCCCAGTGTTTATCTTAAAGTCCAGAATCTCACACATCACACAACATCTTGTGAATTACCCACTCCTCCCAGGCCCATCCTTTCCATAGTACTGAGTTTTTCTCCTGCATCCACGGCACCCAAACAACATTGTAAAAAGACTGATGGATCATGGGGGACATAGGGGATAGCGAGAGCAATGGGACAGAAGCCCTGGGAGGATACTAAAGAAATGAAGGGACACTGGAAAGAAACACTCCTGGTTTTCAGATTTTTCTGTGGCCTGATTTTGTTACCAGTCTCCTAGGAAACTTATCCAACTGTATGTGCTCATAAAAACTCTAAATGGGACAATGTCTATGTTGGTTCATAGATAGAGTCCTTGAGAAGATTGAAACTTGAGAGATGTTTCTCTGTGGGTGTCTTTCCACCTCTCTTGTCTCAGTTTCTCTTATTGACAAATATCAGTGGTATCAACCTTGGCTGAACACTGGAATCACCTGAGAAATTTCTAAAACATCATGTTGTCCCAGGAGTCAATCCCCACACCATTAAATCATAATCTCTGGGGTATTGTCCTAGGCATTAACAATTTTTAATGCTCCTCAGGTGACTTGAATGTGTAGCCCAATTTGAGAATCATTATACTATGTTCAAGATCCAAGTAAACCAATGAGTCTCTTCATTTAAAAAAACAAAAACTTCATATGGGAATCCTCATAAATGAATCATGTAGTTGTTGGAGAGGATACTCCCAACACATTAAATCTGTAAGAATGGATGGAGAGTGATACCACCTGAACCTTTTTTGGACCAAATGGCATGCCTTTTCTCAAGATGATACTGGTAGTTACCAACCTGACATAAGCCACAAAGAGGAAATGAGGTGGAGATGGGGAGTCTGTAGCTTACTTACCCAGGACAGGGCACTAACTCAGGTTTGACATCTATTAATAGAAAAGTATAAGGAGAATATTATTTTGAACATGGGATAAAAGGAGAAGGGAGGGACATGCCATTAGCAATGACCCAGAAATTTGCAATAATTGAGTCCATCAGTCCTGTTTATTATTTGTAATGCTACTCTGTATATTTCTAGAGACCGGTAATCACCTGTAGAGGCAATTAGGGTCATCCAGGCAGCTGGGGAACTTGAGGATGCTCAGCTGGTGGTACAGGCAGCTGGGCCCTTAGTGTCAATGAGTTTAATCTGTAAACTAACTAATGTTGCTACTTTCTCTGCAGCACAGACAACAGTTTTTCAGGGAGGAAACTCCTGCCTCAGCCACTTCAGATCAGCCTGGAGGATAAATATGTTCCTGACAGGTTGGATTTCTCATCTTCATGTGACAATAATTTTTTTTTCTTCAAGATAAAATGGGCTCTGTTAGGATCTGTAGGAGGATGAGGTGCAGCCATGGTTCTGACACTTTGCTGTTCATTAGAATCACGAAACTTTACAAGTCCTAGTATGGATGTCAGGCTGCATCCCACACCGACTACACCAGTATCTCTGGAAGTGGGACCTGGGTATCAGAGATTTGTTGAAGCTTCTCAGGTGATTCTCAGGTGAAGCCAAATTTGTGAACTGGTAAGCTAGGAGCATGATGGTCACCCTCCCCTTTCTCTCCCCAGGCTACCATTAGGATCTGGGAACTTCTCAAATTACTAATGTGAGTGTCCCATGGTCACAGATACTCATCTAATTGTCCTGGGGTAAGATGTGCACATTGGAATTTATGAAAGTCTCCCAGGATGTTTGCTATAATGAAGCCTGGGTTGATAAGTACTGAGCTAGAGGGTGGTGGCCAATTATAGCCAGACAACGTTCACTTCACTGTAACCTTATTGGGGACCAGAATCTTCCAGGGAACTGGGAAGAAGAGCCAGGCCCTATTGGGCTTTGATGAGTCTGAGCCTGCTTGACCAGCGTTGCAAGTGACTCTCATACCCATCCTCACAAGGCACGGTCCAGCAGGATCACTTTTGTGAGCTATGTGCACCTGAGCACGTTTTCATGGCCTGAACATTGGTAAACTGGGTGCTAACTTTAAGTGCTCAGGGGAAGCATCTGTTTGGAAGTGTTCTGTGGCAGATAGATCTTTGGTAAAATTAAGAACAATTTGTAACTATAATTATCCCATCTCAACATTTGATTTGCTTTCAAACTCCCTGATCTGACCCAGTGACGCTTCATCCTGTTTGTGTTGCATTCCTAGAGTCAAAACTCTCCTTTTTAAAATGAGTGCCATCTTAATCTCATCTCTGGAATCAGCAAACACTGGCACTTAATGTAATGGGCCCATTTTATAACAGCAGGGTCAGAGGACAGGCCCACCTTCCATGCGGCAGCAAACACTGATCTGCCAGGCCTTTGGAATAATGCCCTTTCTTTAAGGGGGAGCATTTTCACTACTTATGTTCACATTTGTGTAATGATGAGAAATGTCCAAACACTATTCACTTGAGATTTAAGTCTTTTGCTCAGACAACTCAATGAACTTCAACTCTGTTTTTCTGCTTAGCTGTGTGAGCTTGTTATGAGTTTAGAGGTATAGAAAGAGATGAATGAATGAACTCATTGTACATATACTGAGTGCCTACTGTGTGCTGGGTTTTGGTGCTGTGTTAATAGAAGTTGGCTCTATTAGGTGGCTCACTCTAATGATGGAGACAGGAGAAAAGGGCAACAGGGGAAGAAGCATTAGGCTCAGAGAAGGAATAGTTAACTTAGTCTGAGGGCCTCCCAGAGATTTTTTGTAAGTGATGACACCTGACTAGGACCTTGAAGCACAGAGAGAGGAGTTGGCCAGGCAGGAATGTGGGGAATGGCTTGCATTCTGGATAGAGGACTGAGTTTGTGCACATGTGGAGAGCCTTGAAAGAGCCTCAGGATGTGGGTCAAAAAGGCCTGAGGAAGGTGCTTGGGATTGACCCACATACCCACAAGAGGCGGGGCTGAAGAATTAGTAGGGCCAATCATGAAAGGTCTCGTATTACACGCCCAAATTTTTTTCCCAAAGGCAATGGGAAGTCACTGAAAGAATTTTGAACAGGTGATCAAACATTATCTACTTTGAGTTTAAAGACAAAGAGCTCCATGGCAGTGCAAAGGATGGATTTGGGGGAGGAGACTAAAGTCTGGCTCTTAACCTTGGCGGCACTTTGAAATCATCTGGATCCCAACTCTTGAAATTCTAATGTAATTGGTTTGGGGTATGTGCCATCCAGCAAGGTTGTTAAATTCTTTAAGTGATTCTAGTGTGCTGCCAAGGTGGAAAGCTACAGGTATTTGCAGAGAGGTCAGGTGGAGGCAAAGGCAGTAATCTGGAAATGAAATGAGGGCATTTCACGTTCTCAGGTAGTAGTAGATGGCGGCAGAGGGCAGTGCTGATGGCAGTTAAGGCAAGGAGAGAGTCAAGCCCAACTCCCAAGTGTGATGTTTGTGATAAGGGAAGAATAGGCATAAGATTCACCTACAGTGGGAATCAGAAGGAAAAGGAGGTTTAGGAGAGGAGAAGAAGAACTGTTTGAAAAATGTGAGACATCAATATAAATATGTCCAATCAAGGATGGAGTGCTGGCTGATTCCTGTCAACAACATAGAAAGAGTGGTTCAAGTCCCAGTTGTGGGTGATATGCCTGGGGTGGGGCGGGGGACGTTTAGGATTAGAAGAAGAGAATAAAGCTGAGACCAGAACCCTGGGAAATGTTAACTAGCAAAGATGGGACACAGGAAGGTGAGTCAGGAAATGAGGCTGAGAAGGGCCAGAAAGAACCTGGGAGACATGGCTTCAATGTACCAGTAATCAACACTGTAAAGTGCTGTGAAAGACAAACAGGACCAGGACTGAAATTTTTGGATGGGAAAATTGAAAGGCCACAGTTAACTTCAGACAAGCCATGTCAGTGGAGTGTAGAAAGCAGAAGTCAAATGGTGGCAGTTTGCAGAGAACAGATGAAAAAAAGTAGAAAAATAGCAAGTGTGAACTTGCTCTGAAGAAATCAAGCTGTGAGAGGAGAGTGAGAGGTCAGACAATAGCTAGAGGGAGATTCAAGATCAATGTCATTTTCTCAATGAGGGCTGGGTGTAAGAAAGGAGAGCCCTGAGCACATTTATAGTAGTAGAAAGAGAGTTGGGAAGGGAGAGGTGGGAGGTTTGTGAAAGAGGAGAGAGATGGATGAATAGAAGGTACACAGGAGGCCAAAGGGAAGAGAAGATCCATTCCAAAGCACAGCAGAGGGTTCAGCATTGGGAAGAGGAGGGAAGGGGAGGAGGAAAAGCAGGGAAGAGGCAGGTGGGCTCTGGGGGAGAGAAGGGCATACTTTAAGAAAATCCTAGCCAATAACCTCTCTTTATGAATTAGAAGGTAAGGCTCCTTGCCAAGGTCATGATGGCAGGTGTGGGTAAGAGATTTGAGGAAAGTAGTGAAAATTTCGTATCACTGCTGTTGGGACTGGAAGAAGGAGTGCCTGAGGATTGCAGGCAGCAGTGTCCAGCAGAGGCTAATAGTGGCATGGCCACTATAACCAGTATGAAAGTGAGGATATTGGAAATGTACCAGGATGCAGAAATCAGCCAAGGTGACAGGCCTTTGCCCTCATCATTCACCCCTTCCTGCTGCATTCCATCCCCATTTTTACTTCTATACTCCATGTTCTACCACCTCCATACACAAAAGGGTGGGCTCAAGTCAGCAGCCAGAGCATCAGCCAGCAACTTGTTAGAAATGTATTATCTTAGATCTCACACCAGACCTCCTATAACGAGATCACGCAGTGACTAAAATACACATTACAATTTGAGAACCACTGTTCTAGCCTTTTCCAAACCATAGTTCTCATTGTCTTCAGAATATGCCATGAAATGTGTGTGCTATTCACTCTGCCTGAAATATTGGTCTTTCATTCTTTCTTGCCAATTCTACTCCTTTAAGACTGTGTCAATCCTGCCTTTTGACTCCTCCCAAGATCTTGCTGAGAAGAATCCACTGCTACTTTGCATGTGTTTCCATGGACTTCTGCTGGGGGCTGCCATGTTGCTTATATTTACCCTCAGTACTCAACACTGTGCCTGATATAAAGCTAGTACTCTGTACAAAGTGCCCGTGTGCTCACTGAAAAAAAAAAAAAAAGCTCAGTATTCTAACTCATGTTTTGTGTTTATTTTCTTCTGCATAGGCAAAGTCACGCTTATTTAAAAAATAGTGTTATAATTTAGCCCCAAACTCTTCACCTTGCATTTGCCTGATATTACCCCAAAACTTAGGAAAGCATTGGGTTTGTTGTTTTCTATAAAAATTCAAAGAGCCATATCTTACTCTTTCAAATTACCTTACATGCCACATAAAGCTCAGGTCTTAGGTCCCAACCTTAAGAATGCTCTTTTCCCAAGAGGCTATAAAGAAATGCAGTATTTTAAACCATTAGAAATTCACCCACCACGTAAGTTTCCAAGTGTGGAAACTCCCTCTAATTTCTGAGTTGGAAATCTGTTTTCTAATATAGCAAGGAAGGTCAACTAAGTTATAAGCATGTATGATCTTTTAATCTACTCTGTAAGTTTCTGGGTATGAAAATCAGGTCTCTGGCCTTCTTGGGTTTGACATATAGTTGGTACTTTATAAATGTGTGTCTGATCAATTGAAGAGAAACTATTTTGCTACTTTACCTTTCACAGCTAAATTGAATCAAGAAAAATATTAATTGTGGGTAACCTGCTAAGTACCCTGCTAACTGTTTACTTCCTCCTTCCAGGTCTGTTTCTATCTTTCAAAGCTGTCCTTTCCAAACCTGAGATTGGCGGCTGATCACTACTGCTTAACACATGCTATACTATTAAAATACCCTGGGAACCCAAGAGCCTGAGGAAGCAGAGAAAGCACAGAAATCCACCCCCCACCCTTTGATCACAAACCCATCAGCTTACAATCAGTTAGGCCCTGAAGAAATAACTTCTTTTTTTCCTCTAAACATTTCCAGAAATGCTAACACTCGAGACGCTCTCCTCCTCACCCCCACTCGCAGCTCATTAGGACCTGCCAGTCACACTGTGTGGAAAAGGATCTTCATCTCTATGTCACTAATGTTGCCTTAGAAATTGCAAAATTTAGGAATTCACAGTGGGGGGAAAATCATGTGCCATCAAAAAATGAGAATATGTGAAGAGGTTCAGAGTCATGGGGCCTTTAGTGCATCTGGAATAGGTGCGTGAATTTCCTTCAAATAAGGAAGTGGGAGGATTAAATATGTTCACTTCTTGCGAGGCTCCATTCAAGTACTTTTCACAGATTATCTCATTTCATTTTCACAAAAGACTTGAAAAATGGTTATTATTAGTCTCATTTTTATAGATAGGTAACTGAAGCTCAAAGAGACTAAGAAAATTACCCACAACATGACAGCTACTAAGGCTATTAAAAATGGCACTCCCATAGAGGTCATTTTCTGCCCACCTTGACAGCTAATTTTTTTTAATTGCACTAAATTGGCATGAGCCCTATTTTTCTAAGAACATGTCCTTTACATAACAAAAAAAAAGAAGCATTATAGGATACCCCAAGAGGACTTCCTACCAAAAAATTATTCCACTTATTTTACTAATCTTTCATGGTAGTAGAAATTCTCAAAATACTCTTTGGTATGAAGGCAACTGAAGCTCTCTGTTAAAGTGACTATGTTTTCTGCAATGGTAAGAATTCCAAATTAGAATTCATTAAATGTTTATTAAGTGTTTATCTTACTCCATGCCCTGTGACCTCAAGAAGCTTACAAGTTAAACAGCAATTTCAAATCTAACAGTTCATGTGGTAAATAGATGTCACCAGACACTATAAGGTAGATTGTCAAATGAATTTTATGTGCAATTTCTACAGGTCCTCAGGCATTATACCCTAGATGGGCATCCTGGCAGCTCAAAATATGAATTTCACTAAGGTAGCTCCTGTCACCCACATTGAGGAAATGAACCTTGGGAGAGGGACATTTTCAAACAGAGGAAAAGCCAGAGAGGGCTTTGATGAGGATGATTCACTATGAAGTTGAGTTTGATTAGCAGGGACAGCCTTGGAATAGTCATTAGACTTTACTATACAAAGTGGCAGTGTTATGTGTTGAGGGGGAGAATTTGGAAAGAAAATTCCCATTTTGCATTTCCCTAATTATTTGCACAATTATATTCTCATTATTTTAGCTACCTCAGAAAGTCTTACTCTAGGTGGGAAGACAATCAGGCCTGGCTTTTGACAGGCTTAGCATTCAAAGGACTAGCTGTTAGAATCACCTGGCCATCCCCAGAACCCACATGAGCCACAAGTTTCTCAGAATCATGACAAGGAAAGAATGGGCTTAGAGACAGCGGCGTGCTGGAGCTGGTGTGTACCAAATAAGACTGTCAGCTATGACACACTTGGGAATCTGGTGATCGTTGACTGTGGGTGGATTATGAACACTATGGAAACTGGCACAAGTTACATATAAAAGCTTCACCCCCACACACCCGTTTTTTTGGAGAGCCAGTTTGCCAGCACATCACCGCTTAAAGCTATCCATACACTTCCCTTTCTCTGATTTGTACACTCAGATTAATTCTGTATCATTCAGTTAACTTCAAGTTTAAGATGATATGCTTTTGGAGTTCAGCTATTTGGTATTCTAAGAAACAACAGATGTATTTGCACAGAAGCAGATTTTCTTAAAGAGCCACTAGCATCTCTATAAATTTAGAAGAGTGCTTCTCAAAGTGTGACCTTGGATCAGGAGCATCATAATCACCTGTGAACCTGTTAGAATGCAAATTCTCCCAGCTCACCCCAGATCTACTGAATAGGAAACTTTAGGGATGAGGCCCAGGAACTTGTGTTTTAATAAGTGCTACAGATGATTCTAATGCACACCCAAGTGTGAGACACTGAACGAAAAGTACCTTCTCCCCTGAAAGAAATAAACATTTGGCTTTTACTATTAATATATTGTATGTGCATTGTACATGCTTATAGCATGTACTTACTAAGTAGCTTTGTGTGCCGTATATAACAGGTGTGCTATAGTCAGCCTTCAAGAGACCTCCAGGGTACCTCCTGGTATCGTGCCCTTATTTAGTCTCCTCTCATATCAAATCACCAGTGATCTGTGTGACCAAGAGAGTGCTCAGAAATACAAATGTCTGACTTTTGAAGCTAGGTCATAAAAGTCATTGCAGCTTCCATCTTTAAGGTCTTTTATTCGGTGGAAACCCAGCCACTAAGCCAAGAGTACCCCATGAGAATAGAGCTCAGACACCAATAGGCAGCGCCAACTTGCCAGCCATGTGAGTGGGTCCTCCAGCCCCAATGAGGTCTTCAGATGGTTGTGGCACCAGCCTACATAGGACTGCAATCTCATGGGAGACCCCAGACCAGAGTCACTCAACCAAATTACTGACTCACAGAGAAAGTGAGAGTTAAAGCAATACGTTTTGGATAATTGGTTACACAGCAATAGATATCCAATACATACAGCTCTAAAAGTTATTAAAGGTAGTCATTTTTGAGGGGTTCGAATGGTACAAATTTGTATGAAACAAAGTCTTTTTCAAAAACAAGCAACTGCTTATGGGGGAGATAGATATATATTCACTAAAAGTGAATTTTTAAAAAAGAAGTGTTACTTATTAAGAGATCACAAATCTAAGGGTGAAACGCTAGTGCAGATCCTTTGAAAAATGAGTTAGGCTGCAAATTCAAGTTTTCCAGGCCCCTCTAAACCCCAGGACAGAATTTTAACCTGTCCTCTTTGAAAATATACTATATCCTTCCTCAGCTCTTTAAGCTGAGTGAAGAGGAAGTAACTGTTGTTGATGAGGTAAGGTGGTGGTTGTGAAAACTAGATATACACGGCATAGATGTCACCCTAGCTGTTGGTGCAGACAGTAGGGATACAGGGCTGCATGTCAGTGACTGCCTTCAGCCTACCTAAAGAGCCAAAAGACAATGTTAATTCTAGTTTCAAGAGTCTTTAAATCCGTTCATTCATTCCTCAGCACACACTCTTGGTTGTCCCATTTTGTGGGTGAGAAAATTACAGCTTGGGGAAAAGTGAGATCACCCAGCTAGTAGTGGCAGAACAGTGAACTGCCTGACTCAGAGCCCAAACCTAGCATGTGGCCTGGAAGGAATTATCACTGTCTTCAGAAAAGTCTTCGGTGTCAGCATGTGTAATATAATATTTTAAGGTCATCCATGTTCATTGTACAAATCCCAAAGGTATAAAGATCAGAGTGCCCAGCTAGTCTCCAGTTCTCTTTCCTGCAGGCTCCACTGCTACTAGTTTCTCACATGTTCACCTGGAGATGTTCTATTTAGCTTGCATTTTGATCATGTCTTTCTTCCAAGAGCTGAGTAAAGGATGAATGTTTCCTAACCCTGGGCCATGAGGAAAAAGCCATTCTCCAGCAGCATGAAAGAGAAAAGCAGAAGCTGAAGCAGCCTTATCTCCAGAGTCTCTGACCTTTCAGAATATTTTGCTATTTGCTGTGGCAACAAGCACCTTCTGAGTACCAGCATCCTCTGTGACCAATGTACTGCACCCACAAGGACCCTAGGCTCCTAATGTCACCTACATTTTACACTCCTCTATGGCTGTTGTTTTTCCTCATATGGTGGAAAGGACTCACCATCCTCCCCCGGGTCAAGAGTCTGCTTAGAGTTTTCAGAAAGGGCTTATGCCAAAGCCTTTCAGGTCTTCCTTAACAGACTATGATGCAGCAAGAAAGCCAGGTGGCTTGCATTCACATTCCATGTCTGTGAATTTGAGCTAAATCAGTCCAGCTCTCTGAACCTCCTGGATGAGCCTACCCTACAGAGATAGTGGAGTCAGTGAGGACAACTGTGGCTGCCCCTGCATCCCCATGTGCCCTGTGCTCTTCAGAGACCCAACACTCAGCACTATGAGGTCTTCTCACTTATTCATTTATCTCACCCAGTGATAAACATTCTTTGAGGGAAGGAACTATGTTTCTCCCCGTTTCTCCTCCTGTGCAGAGCACTTGACATATAGTAAATGCTTGTTCAAAACTGATTGAGTCTTTCTGCATACACCTAAGAATTCTTCCTGAGGCCACAACACCTTTATTTTAAATTGCAACTTACCTTGCTCTATTTTTTATAGCACTTACTATCTTCTAAGCTATTACAAACTTTACTAGTTCTTTATGCTCATTGTCTGGTTCCTAGTGATGTTTAAATTTACATGTCAACTTGGATAGACCAAGGTATCAAGATATTTGTTAAAACACCAGCCTGCATGTTGCTATGAAGGTATTTTAAAAATAAAATTAACATTTAGATCAGAAGACTTTGAGTAAGACAGATTCCCTTGTATAATCTGGGGTTGGCCTCATGCGAACAGTTGAAGGCGTTAAGAGAAAACAGATTGAGATCCCTCAGTTTGAGAGGAAATTCTGCCTCCAGACAGATTCAGACTTGAGCTGTAACATCAACTCTAACTTGGGTTTCTAGCCTGTCAGCCTACCCTTCAAACTTCAGACAGGCCATATCCCACAATCGTGTGTGCTAATTCCTTAAAGTCAATCTCTCTCTCTCCCTCTCTCTCTCTCTCTCTCTCCCCATACACAAACACAATTAATTCTGTTTCTCTAGAAAACCCTGACTCTCATATTCCCTAAGACCTGCACTCCCGAATGTAAACTCTATAAGGACAGAATAGTTTTTCTTTTTTAAATTTTATTTTATTGTGGTAAGAATACTTAACATGAGATTCACCTTCTTAACAAATGTTTAAGTGACAATATGCTAACTGCTGACTATAGATGCAACGCTGTACAGTAGATCTGTAACACATATTCATCTTGCTTTGCTAAAAATATATGCCTGTTGGTTAGTATCTCCACATTTCCCTCTCCTCCCAGCCCATGGCAACACCATTCTACTCTCGGATTCTGTAAATTTGACTATTTTAGATACCTCATATAAGTGGAATCATGTAGTATTTGTCTTTCTGAGTCTGGTTTATTTCATTTAGCACAATGTCCTCCAGGTTCATCCATGTCATGAATGTTGAAGAATTTCTCTCTTTTTCATTTTAAGGCTAAAAAGTATTCCATTACATATATCTCCAATTTGTTAAATCTACTCTTCTGTACAGATTTTGTTTTTGTTTATTGATGTATCCCAAGTACCTACAAGAGAACCCGACACATAATTATGCTAAAATATCTGTTGAATAAGTTCTGAAAACTGTAGTATCACTGATTGAATTAACAGAATTATAGGCAAAAGCAACATTAAAAAAAATTGTCTTTTAAAAAATAATGTTTTAAAAATTAAAAAAATTTTAAATTGTTTAAAATTGTATTTTTTGTATGAGATTTAGAGACCTGCCTAGTATTTACTTTTAACAAACTTTTCTTAAATTTTCTCCTTTAACCTAGGTTCAGAAATTGAACTATAGTGCAGGTAAAAAGTGTTCCAGACATTGTTTCCACACGCTGAGCTTTATAAATATCTAGTGACGGAATTGCTTTGTTATCCTCAGATAAGCCTTTGATACTAAAATATCTTTTGCTAAAGGTATAAAAAGATCACAGAATCAGACACTAAAAAAAAAAATCTCATTCCCTACCCTGGCTTCAAGCTTGTACTCTGAAAGTGTCATATACATGGAAGGGACCTTGACAGTTTTCGGGTGATACGGGATATTCATAGCCATTGCCCTTTTCTGCGTCAGCATTAGAAAACTGTGGTTATGCTTCCAGCCCTAGGAAATGTATCATGATTGCTCTAATCCAGTCTGGGCCATCCTCTTCTCCACTCTTCCAGTTTCTCTACATCATGGCTCAGTTCTGGCCACTGAGATCCAACAGAACACTTCTTGGGCATTTATGGGAAAGTATTTTCTCCCCTAGTAAAGGAAGATACAATTGGCTCCAACCCTTCCTCTCTTTTCCTGCATTAAACGTGGACATAATGGCTGGAACTGCAGCAGTCATTTTGTGTTCATGAAGGAAGGTCAAGAGACTCTGACATTAGTCCTGACATCATTGAGTGGCTGAACCAAAGCCAAAGCCTCCTATATACAGACTTCTTGTTATGTTGGAAAAATGAACGCATGTTCATTCAAGCAATTGTGGTCAAGTTTTGTTTTTTGCATTCCAAAGCATTACTAAATAATACCAATGACAACATATTACAACCACAGCTTACCACAATAACATGGCATCAGTGCTCTTATTCCGCTTAAACAAAAGGAGACTGCTACCATAGGTATTTCAATCATTTAACAAAGACAACTTTCCAAAATTACCCTTGGCAAAATCTAGAATAAATGTTGGCAAAATTCTCCAAAACAAACCAGCTTAATCAGCATTATAAAAATGTTCTGGATAGAAATGTAGTTTGGTATAATGCAATGGTCAATGATACATGAATAAGCAACCATAAATTCAAGTTCTAATTGCTACCAGCATTATCTTTGGCAAGTCATTATTCTTCTATGGGCCTCATTTCTCATCTACACAATAAAGGAGTTAGAATGGGTAGCCCTGGGGTACCTTTCAGAGTTGACATTCTGTGTAAACTGTGAACTGAAATAAATTATCTTAAAAACTCATAAAATTCTTCTGTAGCCTCCTAACTGGCTGTCTGCTTTGCAGCCACTATCATTGACATTCTATTGCCTTGTATAGGTTTGAAAGGACAAACCCACCTGCATTTGCTCATAAACGTCCTGTTTTTTCAAAGTGCATTGGAACAAAGATAGTGGCAGCTTCATACCATGCAAACCAGAGATGCAACAGAGTCCACACGTGTTTCTAGGAGAAAGTTCCCATAGTCTAGTGCTGTTGCTCAGTTTCCGAAGCCTCATTCAAGCTTGCCATCCTCCAGAACTGCTGAACCACGAACGAACTGATAGAACATTTCCCTATGTTTATCCTTTTCATATTAGCTGGTTATCTATTTTCTCTCTTTAAAATTTTTGTGCTTTTGTCCTTGATCTTTCATAAAGGAAGATTATCTACAATAAATGGCTCTCTTAGTACTTCACTTTGTCATGCTGCTTGCACATTTATTATTGTCTAGGCTGCAATGCTTTATTATTCTATGATTTAGCTTGTTTTGTTCTGTGTGGTGAATTCTGAACTAGACAGCTGGAATGAATAATTTGGTGGGCTTTCAGGAGGGTATGCTGATGTCTTCTCTTTCTCTTTCTCACCAACTCACACAGACCCATACACAGGCACAAAGCCTGTCAAAGCCACTGTGTAGAGATGTGGTCATCGTACCAGGCATAGTTTATGTGCTGGGTCATCCGAGATTAAAGAGTGGTGACTCTTGATTATAGGAGCTTATGGTCAAGTGGAAGACACAAGTAAGTGAACACTGTACTGCAGGGTAATTAAGGTGGCATAGACGTATAGACGGTCACTAACTTAAGATGGTTCGATTTACAATTTTTCAACTTTACAGTGGTATGAAAGTGATAAGCATTCAGTAGAAACCAGCTAGGTTTAACTATGATGTTTAGTAGGTTAGGTGTATTAAACACACTTTCAATTTATAACATTTTCAACTTAGGACGGGTTTATTGAGATGTAACCCCTTCGTTAAGTCAAGGAGCATCTGTATATATATGGCATCGTCAGTCCAGAGGAGGGCCACTTAACTGAATGGAGGAGACAGAGGGAGGATGTGAATTAGGGCAGCCTCCTCCTCCTAATGAAAGACCATTATTTGCAGGGTTTGGATAGTCCAGGCTGGCAAATTCTGGCATGCTCGCGGAGGGATGGCTTATTGTTTTAAGTCCACTTCCCACCTCCCCACCTCCCCACCTCCCTTCCTCCCATTCCCTTCTTCTCTCTATACTTTCCCACCTGCTCCCACTTCCTCAATAGTCTCATCTCATGTGGGGAAATTCGATGTTCTGCAGACATCACCACCCAACCAGGCTGCCTGCTCAATACAGGTCATCTGACCCCACATCTGACACAGGTGTGGCAGGTACTCTCTGAAGGAGCCTAGAATCCACCTTCTCAGGGCCACAAGAGTTTGTATTTATATACTTTGTTACATTCTGTATTGTTTTACAACACTATGGGTTCTGGAAGTATAGGATCCAAAAAACTAGACCTTGCAGGCATTGGCACTTTCCCAATGAGCAGAGTGGAAGATGAGTTTTTGGGACTTCCTGGGAGGGCTGGAGGAAAAGTAAAGTCCAAAAGTAAAGAAAAGTAAAGCCTAAAAGCAGTGGTCAGAAGGGGTGGGGCTGGTGGGAGCCCATCAGGGAACCCACAGCTTGTCCTCAATGCTGGCAGTCCCCTTAAAGGGTCAAGTGAAGTAGAGAAGAACCTCCCTAATGAATAAAGAGAAGGGAAGAGGTGACATCGAGGGCCAGGTAGTTAATGCCAGTCGTTTGGGGACATAAAGCGTTCTTGGAGAGATGGGCTTCCTCCTCTTTATGGCTGACAGGATAATACAGAGGCTATTTTCTCAGAGCAGTTGGTTTCTCAAGACTTCCCTGACAGTGGAAGCTGTTATTCTGGGGGTTACTGGGGACATCATGGATTTTCCTTTCTGGGGGACTTAAAAGGAAGACCCACTCTCATCACTGCTGGGTGTCTATAGTGGTCCAGCTCAGAGGAAAGAGTGGATGAATGAATACTCAAGTTCCTTCAAGTCTTCAGATACTCTACTTCTGTTTGCAAGAAGTTGTATGGTCTCCACATTCCATCATAAAACCAAAGCCATGTAAAATAAACACATTTATTGTAAAACTTTAACCACTCAACTAATAGTAATAATTTCCACCTCTTTTCCCTTTTAAACTTAAAAAACAGACTAATTTATTAAAACAGAGAGCTATAAATCAGGCAGGATAACTCATTTGTGATGTTTTACATTAGACACTCCTCAAGAAGTAAATTGACTAGCTTGCTTTATCTTTTAATCTAAAAAAGGTATTTTTATCATAAATATTTTATATTTATATACATAAATATAATATTAATATAAAAATACATAAACATACTGAAAAATAGAGAAGATAATATAACAAACCACCATACACTCACCACCCCAATTCAAAATTAACCCAACAAAATTAGCAATAATTGCAAATGACCCCACTTGTCTCGTTCACAATCGGCTTGCTCAAATCAGGATCCAGACAAGGACCCACACTATATTTGGTTTGGTCTCTGACCATTGCAGTGACCTATATAGAATAACTTATATTCTGAATTTGTTAGCTTGCTTTCTTATGGTGTCATTTTATTTGTTCCTCTATTGCCTGAATGTCTAGTAAACGGACATAGTTTTACAGCTTGATTACATCAAAGTTCAACTCATTTTGCCAAGAACATTTCTTAGGTGGTACTAAATGCTTTGTACTTCAAGTAGCGCGCGGTAACTATCTTCTCCTCTCAGTGTTGCTGTTGTTAACGAGTGTATTCAGGAGGTGGCAGCCTGACTCCTTCCCCTGTGAAGTTCCCCATCAACACTTGACTAATGGTTTCATCCCCTGATATAATCATTGCCTGAATCAATTATTTTACCAGGGATTGCAAAATGGAGATTTTCTAATGCTATCATTCCTGCTACATACATATATTTCCACCTTGCCTCTAATATAGTTTAGCTTAACTGAAGAAATAATACAAAAATATACATCCCTGGAAATGGTTTCTGATACAGAAATTGAGGTGCGTCTCTCCTCTGAAACTAAAGATCCTGATTTAGAAAGAGAATGATTGGTACAGAGGCGGAAACAAAAAGAATCCGAGTTTGGGAAACAAGAGGAGCATTCTTAGATTGGAGGCCATGAGTCTTGCAACACGCAAGTTTGCTCATTCCGGGCAACCCCCGTTCTCCTGGCTATAAGCAAGCCCAGAGAAACATCTAGCCTTATGGGAATTAAAAATAGAATGCAAAGAACCAAGAACAGAAAAAAGGGAGGAAGAAAGAAGAACAGCTAATATGTGAGAAAGTATCTGAGGGAAGTTTGGTGACACCAGGGCATGACCGTATGAATGGAGTTCAAATCCACATGCTTCTGATGGTGAGCGCTATTAATCTGCAGGAGAGGCATGAGTGAGACTCTGGTGAATGGAGAACTGAGTGACCTCTATGACACCACTTGCTGGGGGCAGTGATTGGCTACTGCTGGCATCTGCAAGCTGCCCTCATGAAGGTTGGCAGGGAGGCTCAGTACCAACCCTGCCTGCCATCTATGCCCATGGAGAAGGATCAAGGGCCACTAATGCTTGGAAAGTGATCCTGGCATGGCACTAGCTGTAGCTATGCCTCTTCTGCCTAACTGATCCTCAACACTTTCTTTATTTCTTCTTCCAGTGAAACATGATCATCCTTGTTTGTTCTCCTGTTCCTCACATAAGCCCCCCTGAAGAGAAAATTAATACTATGTTTGCTTACATGATCATCACCCTCTTAGCAGATGCTTTTGGAGGACATGGAGAACTGTGTAGAACAGTTACTCCAGCTGCCACTGCATTATAATTAGAATTTCCTGCTTATAAAATGTAATTCTGACCACAATACCACTCTTAAGTCAGGAAGAAAGAAAAAGCAGGAGAGGGAAAATCTTTAAAGTAAGCAACAAAGGTATGTAGGAACCTCTCTGTTGAGCTCAGATGTTTAAAATGCAATGGCAAAGGATGGAAAGAGAGATATGCAAGTCAGGATGAATACTAAAATATATGTCCAGGTATTATAAGAAATCATGTCCTGAATTTTAAATAAAAGCTCAAATGCACTGGGCCTTATGAAAAATAAAGAAGACAACAAAAGAAAGTTCTAATGTTATCTGGAGAAAATAGAACAAATAGAAAATAGACAGGCCCACTGATTGGTGGAAGTTTGAAAAAATGAATAGTTAACACAAGACAATTGTTGAAATTCCAACTGGGCTTTTATCTTCCCTAGCGATGAGAAGAGTCTGTGAAGTGGACGGTGTAGAGCAAGTGTCCTATAAGGCAACTGTAGTCTTAAGCCAGGATATAGCAGGAAACCATCAAGCTATGGCAATGTGATCAGAAGTCAGATCAGCAAAATTGCATTTGGAGTATGTGGAGAAATATTCGAGGAAAATTTCAGAGAATCTGTTAGTTACTCCCATGGGCTCCTGGAGAAGCCAGGAGACAGTAGTTGAGCAAATGCCTCAGTTCCAGAGAAGAAGAAAAGCTGATTTCACAACATGTAGGCAGTTATCCTGACCTAAGTTCTTCTTAGAAATGTAAAACGGATTATTGAACAGGTTTTTTGTGAGCTTCACAAAAGGACCACTGATCTCTTGGCATCAACATAAGTTAAGTAAAAGGAAGACCATTTGATGCATAAGATTTTTAGGACAAGTAACTTAAAAAGTCATTCTAAAGCTCTTGAGGAAATCATCCATAAAGGGAGAAGAGAAAGTAACCAGGAGGGGATTTGGTCCTGCTGCTTTTCAGTCAAGTTAAATAGTAAAACAGACACTAGGACTCTTAAGGAAACCTACTTCTACATATGGAGGTGCAAAGCTTGGTAAACATACAATCTTAATCAACAGAGTAACCTCCCCTTATGCCCCAGCTGAATGCCCACCATGTACAGGCTCCAGGTACCACATGCTCTGGGCACCAAAGATAAATAAGGCCTTTCCCTGAACCAAAGATTTCAACCTCTGATAGTCCCACAGGTAGACACTGCAGCTTGTTGAGTGTCCACTTACTTCTGCATGTGGGTGTCTACACTTCACTGATAGGAAAGACCCCGATTCCTGACTGCAAGTTCCTAGTCTAGCTTGAGACATGAAGGTACAATTGTCATTTAGAGGAAACTAGGAGAAACTAGGAGACTACCTGCTCTGAGACATGAAGAATGGATAGAATTTTAAAGAAAAGAGCACTTTTTAAGGGAGATAATAGTAGATCTTGGTTTTCCTATTTTTCAATTGAGGAAACTGAGATTCAGCAAGGTTGAGTAATACATGCAAGGTCACAGAGCTGGTAAATTGAGGAGCTGACATGTAGCCAGATAGTTTAAGAAATAAGAAAAATTACATTTGCTGGCTTAGCAGCATTAAATTCCTTTCACTTGACTGTTTTCTAAATGATGCACTAACAAATACATATTTATTCACTAAGTCTGTCCATTAAACCTCTAATACAGGGCAATTCTCTGAGCTCAGAGAAGATAGTCTAACTCCCAAGGCAGATGGACCTTTAACAAAATTTATAGCCAATTAGTGCTGGGAGCCAATAGCATTTCCTCCTATGGAAAGAATAGTTAGTTCTCCATCAAAATATTATTAAATGGCAAGACCTAAGCAGAATGTTTCAGAAGACCTTTAGCAATTGTGCACTGCACGTCGTTTAAACTAAAAACAATGCTGTGAAAAATTGCACTTCAGCACAAGCTGCAGAGAGCACACCAAATGGAACTGGCCGGCCAAAAAGGAGACGTGATGATTGAAATATTTTCCAGACTATTACATCCTTGAAGGGTTTAAATGGTGAGGAGAAAGACAGGGAAAGGGAGGAGGAGGATTTAGGGTGTTTCATTTAAGAATAACAGGATTAAATTAACCTTGGGGAGGAGGGTAATGGCAGAAGGTGGTGGGAGAAATATTATGCAAGATGTGAGACGCTTCCCAGAGGAGACCTGTGCTAGGCTGCAGAATTTTCCAGCCCAGCTAGGTAGGCAAAGCCATCTATCATTAAAGTCATTTATAAGAAAACGTGACAAATTGCGGAGAAAATATATTATGGGCCACATTTCTAGTCTTAAGTATGGACAGACTAATAGGTCTTTTTTACCCAGTTGGGAAAAACTGACTATTCTTTGAGATTTGCCTTCTTGCATTTTGTCAGTCTCATTTCCTCAACTTTAAAATGGATACCAACAAGTATGTTAGCCAACTGTGTGTAAGGGTGTCATTTAAATTATAGCTCTAATAAAACTTCAACCCAGGGAAGGAGATGAATTGCATTACAATTTTTAAATATCTATTAACTGAATTACTGTATTTATAAAGCTGACTTCTTAATCCTACTTTACTTATAATTTGCAGTCACACTGTAGAAATTCTAAATTACACAACGCAGCCAAAAGATTAAAAGAAAATTTCCAGAATTAAAACCCAGCAGACCTAAACATTTATTGACATCTCAGCAAACTGAGAAAAATCATAGGTTTACTTGTGGGGGAATGGATGGGTGTGACAGACTCAGCTTTGCCAGCTCTAGAAATCAGATCCATAAGCCGCCTCAGCTATCCCCACTGCTTTGCTATTTCAAACAACCCCAAGCTCCCAATTCACATGACTAAAATTAATGTTTGTGCGTTGCTGACCCCTGCTGGATGTAGAGAACCCATTTGGCCAGGGCCCAAGGAAATGCCATTTGCAAATTTCAATTACTTTTCAATTCCCTGTCCTCCCATCCCCCACCTGAAATAACACTCTCCCCAAAGGACTCTCTTAGGAGACAATTCCATCTGAGCTAATGGGCAAACATCTTTTATAATGCAATTAGTGGCATTCCTCATTCTGCAACTGCAGTGACCCTCCATTAATGTGGCTTGCCAAAGGCAGTGGAAAATATGAAACACATCGCCTTGTTGCTCAAAGTTCCACTTTATGAAAATATTTCATAGAATTAACATTAATTCAAGCACTAGTGATTGTTCTTCTTAGAAGATTCAGGCACAAACAAAATGTCATCCAGTCCTTCCTTCCCTCCCCTTATATATTTGTATATGATGCCTTTTTCTTGCTGATGAAGCCTCTGTATCCCGCAAATCAGCCCATCTCAAAGCCTCTAATGATGAAGGCTCTGCCCAAGCTCCAGAGCCCCCTGAGCTGTCAATGAACCCCAAAGGTACCAGTGTCCACCGAGGCTTGGTGGGACTGGACAGGGTTGTCATTTTTACAGCCAGGCTCCTGGTAGGTGGCACGCTTTGGAAAGAGCGGAGGGAAGGAAGAAAAGTAATTTCTACTGGGATGACTATGTCTCTACTGTGAAGATGGTACAAATACAAGGTCAACACATAGTGTGCACCACTCTGAGACAGCTGAGAACTCAGCAGTAAATTCTCAACGTCTTGTCCATACCAGCTGTGCTGGGCCAAGACTCAGGCCCAGAACTAACAAAACCCCTCTCAGCATAGTCTCTGCCCACTCCTGATATGCCCAGTAATCACCCCCACCACAGAAAGCTCTCCTACTGGCCTGTGTGCCCTGGGGACCTCTTGCTATAAAACAATGGTTCTCAAAATTCACTGGGAACTTGTCTCCAATGCCAATTCCTGGGTCCCTGCCCAATCCCACTGAATTAGGAACTGGAGGTTAGGGCCCAGCAATCTGGTTTCACAAGCCCTCCACATTTATCATGCACAGTTATGCTTGAGAACTGTCAAACTCTTATTTTCCCCACAGGCCAACTTTCAACCAAAAACGTCTTTTTAATGCTGGCCTTATGGGAAAGTCTGAGAAACTATTCTTCATGCCTATTTTTGATTCTGATGGCCTATTCATTCTCCCAAGCATCTCTGAATGTGAAACTTCTCAAAACCTAATCCTCTAGCCTCTGGCCAGGTAAACTGAGTCACTCCCTCTCTCTATGTGAACCCTAAGCCCTAGGTGACAGCAGTCATCATAGAGTCTCACTGTTCCTTGTTTTGCAGAGTGTGGTCCAACCCAGCCTCATCATCCCCCCTTGGATCCTGTTTGAAATGTCCTGCTCTGGACCAGCTGATCAGAATAACAGGTTCAGTGAGGCTGGAGGACTGTCAGAGTTGATGCTTTCTGCACACACACACCTCACATATGGATTATGAGGTGGTTTTAGGACAGCCTGAGCCTTATTCAACTCTGGGTCTTTAGTATCTAGAGCAGCACCAGATATATTCAGTTTCAGCAATACATGTTTGGGTGAGTGAATGATAAGCATGAACAACGGACATATTTAACAAGAGGCTTAGGAAGACTAGAATGACTAAATCCAGGAACAAACTTTCACAGTGTATTTTCAAGCCCCCTGGTGTGTAGTGGAGTCTGAGTGTGTTTATGAGTGGGGACCCTTCAATCACATCACATTCCCCATCACCAACAACCAGCTATTTAGAGTTTGTAAAGCAGCTGCCTCTCACGGACTGCCTGGCTGATTTCTCAGCCTTGTTGGGAAAGGGAATGAAGAGCTGACAACTGTAAAGTGACCGGGTGGAATTTAGAGTCATCCAAAGTTAGAGAGTCAGCAAATGACAGTCCGGGAGGTCAGCCCCTGTCCTTGTCACAAATGAGGGGGCAAAATACGAGAAGTGAAATGATCACTTCCCCTACCCCCAATTAGGCTTCTTGGTCTGGCAGATCAGGGACTATAACGCAGACTTTGGACCAAGCTATATTTTAAATATTAGCATTGTCTCAGACCCATCACAAATTCCCCTTCCCTACTTGCTACTCACCCCACCCCTACATTATTCCTATATTAATGATAATCAGGCTGCTAAAACCTAACCTAAAGCCAAATAACAGAAACTTAAAACAAAAGGCTTATATTTCCCTCATGAAAAAGTCCAAGCAGGCAGGTGACCCAGAGCTTAGAGTGGCTCTGCTGCTCATTGTCACCCAGGTTCACCGTCCTTATGATGCCATGCACGAGGTGGCAACTGGACCTCCACCACCCTTCTGGGGGTCCTGCTGTGGAAAGGTAGAATGATTTGAAAGAAGGCAAGCAGCTTCCTTTTAAGTATGGGGACCTCTGTTGCACAGTTCTCTTCTGCCCACTTCCACCTGGCTGGGACTCGGTCACTTGCCTTATCAAACTGTGAGGGATGCTGGGAAAGGCAGACTCCAAGTGGGTGGCCTCTGCCCAGCTCAAACACAGAGGCTCCAATTACTAAGGAAAAAGGGGAGATGGATTTTGAAGCAATAGTCTCTACCTCAGCCAATGTCACTCTAGCAGATGAGGCTACCTGGCAGCCTGGTGTCCCTGTTTATTTTATTTTTAAATGCTTCAGTGGAGAGTAAGGTCTGGACAGGGGATAGGGAGAGCAGGACAGGAACATGGAAGAGAGGACACCGGACCACCCTGCATAAACAACTCATCATTCCTTCTATTAACAAATGCAGAAAAACTGTTGTTTCAGTGCCCACAAGCCTTGGCGCATGGACACACACACAAACACAGTCTCAGAACATGCAGTTTGATACATCTTTTCCATACTTGGGGTTCAGTTTTTTTATCTGGATGATAAGACAATTGGGCTGGGGAAGCTGCAGGTCACCTGCAGCTGTGAAGCCCCCTCAGCTTTGCCGCATAGGCCGTCTCTAGACTAAGTGGGGCACCAGTGACCTCTGACCAAAAAATTCCCATTTGGGCCTCCTCCTCTCTGGACTCCCATGACTTAGCATCTCCATCACCTTTTGCCTGAGGGGCTATCACTCAGTCTAGCCCTGGGGTCTAAGTGCAGCATGCTTGAGGAATAACTGCACCAGCTCATTCCCTGGGGTGCTGAAGGAAGGACCTGGGCACACAGAGCACTCAGTGCTCAGTGAGGAGAAATGACCTGACCTGATGAATCAAGGTCATTTCAAGAGCATCTTGAAACAACTACAGTCTGTAGTGACAGCTTGTACTTGAGGACACTTCCCCAGCAGCCACCCTTGTCCCCCTGCCCACATACACACCCTGTTAAAACCACAGCCAGCTCTGTTCACTCTCATGCAGGGCTACCTCACCCCAGACCACTCAAGCAAGATTCCAGAGATGATTCAGATGCTTCTGGAATCCCCGGCCCAGCCCTGGCTTTTACAACTCTCCACCCATTCCCAACCACATCTCTTCCTTTCCTTCCAGGTCTGTGACAGAAGCCCTATTTGATCTTTCATCTTTCATAGAAGGTTCACAACATTTCTAGCAGGAAGGGCTTAGAAACCAGCTACTCCAATCTTGCGGTTTTGCAGGAGGGAAAACCGAGGCTCAGAGAGGTTAAAGCATTTGCTGAGGGTACATGACAGCTACTGGTAGATTTGGGATTGGGACCCAAGGCTGCCCATGTCCCTCTAGCATAGATGACTTTCTTTTCTTTCATGCTCCCTTTTTGATTCATTTCACTGTGCCTTCATTTATTCTTCCGTCAAATACTAAATGTAGCACTGACAGTGAACAGTTATTACTTCCTTTGTTCCAGGCACTGTGCTTGGTGCTTTGCACATATTGTCTTGTTAAATCTTCCGATCTACCCCATAAAGAAGATATCCCTATTATCTCCATTTTGCTGATGAGGACACGAAAGCCCTGAGTGGCCGGGGTGAGAACTTTTTCAACTGTGCCTGCCTCCTTCTCAGATGGCCATGGCAATCAATGAGGTGGAATTTCAAGCCCTCTGCCCACCCCTACCTGGTTTCCTTATGGGGTCACCCATACTGCTGCTCCTTGCCTGGCTCCCTGGGTTGTCTGCCCATAGAACCAGCCCACACACATTATTTTTCTTAGCTTGTCAATGATGTTGAATGCTGCCAATGATGAAGGAGAGTCAGTAGTGCGGATGATAGAAAACTACGGAATATCCAAAATGTGTTTCTTTTGCTCTAGGAGGTTAGAATATGATTTTAATTTTTCAGAAGGCCTATTATCCCGACTCAGGCTCAGGCTTGTTATAGAAGAAGTCTATGTCTCCTTAGCTGACCCCAGTTCACAGAGAGGAGAGGAGGGGCAGGGAGACTGGTGGGCAGGGCAGCCAGGTCAAGATAGTCACCCCAGAGATGCCACCCTACAGACCCTCCAGAGGGAGGCCTGGGAATTGGCCACCTGCATGGGAGTGTCACTGTCAGGTTGATACCTCGGTTTTAAAGGGATTCTTTTCCTTTCAAAGGCAGCTCATTTAGAGGAAAGAATCCAGTCCCAAGTCAATTTCAATTTCACACCACACTCCGGAGTGAAGGGATGCAGGAGCCCCAGGCACCGGTCAACCACAAAACTGGCAGCTCTCAGCTGGCATTTCACAGCGGTGGTAGCAAGATTGCCTTTAATAGCACACTTGCAGTGATAGGCAGCAGCTGAGATAAAATTACAAACCTACAAGCCCAGGTGTCCAGATGAGTGCTGTTTTAACATGCTGAAATAAAAATGCTCCCTGGTGGCTCTCTCCCCCGCCCATCAATCTAGCCAAGTCTCTAGAAGATGATGCTCTAGACTTCAGCTCATAAACATCTGCCACCCTGAGGCCCATGAGCAGGGTCTTCTGTAGAAGGTGAGGACAGTGCAGCAGAAAGAAGGAAGCTGAGAAGCCAGCAGACGCCAGGCCCAGCAGTGCCCCTTCTGTGCCCCTGGTACGTCAGGACAGCTCGGTCTTCTTGCTGACCGCCTCCCTCCCCTAGGAGTGCCTCTCCCCTACTCTTATTCTCCAAGGCCTTGGGGCGCATGCTGCCTTCCTGTTCTAACTACTAACTCACTCTCTGGGAACCCTGGCTATCAACTTTAGCAGGCCTTAATACTATATTCTAAATTTCATATTTCACAGTAGAAGGAAAAGTTTTCTGCATGTGTGCGAGGAATGTCCAGAACCCTGAGGATGGGGGTAGAAGAAGCATGGGTGATGGAAGTAGAGAAGCATGGGGGATGGGAGTGGGCAGGCTGTAGGTGAGAGGTAGGTGCATTGATTTTCTTGGTCCTCCTAACACCAACTTCTTTTTTCTGCATATGCATATGTTTTTGAAAAAGTCTTGTTCTAGCTTCTCTGCATCGCAAGTTTCCTCCATCATAATTCTTTGCATTGGGATTACAGATTTTTCCACATGGGCATCTGCTCTGCCTGCACCCCATCAGAAAGTGAGGTCTATTTTCCTCCCCGCCTTGAATCTGGGCAGACTCGGTGACCACTTTGACTAACAGAATAGAGCCACCCAACTAAGTTCACGTGGGTCAGAGAAGAACCACTCAGCCAAACACTCCCAAAATTCCTAAGCAGAATAAAATATCAGCTTTACACCCCTGCTTAGGTTTGGGGGTAGTTTATTAAGCAGCATTAAGTACTCAGAACAACTCCTCTGCCCCCAAATATTTTTCCTAATTGTCTAGCATGTTATTTGAAAACTCTCTATTATTCAACCCTCTGGGTTACAGCAAAAAGTACACTTGCTAAGGTGTCGACAGCATCCAGATATAAAACCCAGAGCCTAAACCACCCATTAATACCTCAGCACCATTAATTTAGGACCTCAGAACCCAGTAGGACCCCAAGAAAATGTGATTTTCCCCCTACACATCATGATATGGGGAGGCAGGAGAGAAAGCCCAGAGTGTGCAGGTGTTCAGTGGGGTGAGCAGCATGGGGTATTAACCCCTGAGGGTGGTACAGCTAATGTAGGGAAGAGGAATGAGAACTAAATATTAAATCAAACTATATTTAGAGCTTGTAATGTGCAGATCAGCCCTATAGCCAGACCACAGGAAAGCTATAGAACAAAGGAAGATTCTTGCTAAAATTACTGACAAATCATTTACCCATGCTGTGAAGAGAAAACAGAGCCTTGAGTCATGTTCTACACAAAATAAACATTCCCTACAGGGAAACCTGTGGAAGAAAGGCTGGGGATCACCAACAGGCTTTCTCCCTACATACCCTTATCTTTCACTCTGTATACGCATACCATCAAAGGAGAATAGGCAAAGTCATTAAAGTGTAATTCATAGAAACTAAGAATGATATGTAAACTAAATTCCCCAAATATTTGGGGTCTTGGTCTTGTCTTTGTCTACCTTTCTTTCTGTGACCATCTTTTGGTCTTTTTTTCTCCTAGTTTTTTCTCTCTGTCTCTCTATCCCTGTCAGTTCTCTCACTCTATGTCTCTGAGAGGTGGCTACCTTCTGTTATGGAGCGTTATTCCTTCTCTAAAAAATTTTCCTTTGTCTCTAACTCTGGCATGCACTTGAATTCTTTCCTACACTTAGTCAAGAACCCTCTTTCTCTAGGTGTAGGATTTGAATCTCCATTCAGGGGGATTTGCCCTGTCTTGCATCACAGCCATCCAATACCACCAGAGGATCCTGCAGGCAGTGCTGAGGCCACTTTCTGGTTAGTTTACACTGTTTCTAACACTAGAAAAAAAAAGTTTTGAATGAGGAAAAGATTGCTTTGGGCTTCAGCTACAGGTTAGGCTGGACCTTGCATGCATTTCAAAGATACCAGGACTAGCCTACCTTGGGTGGAAGAAAATCTTTTGCCTGGGAGCCTATAAGGGGCTGGGTGAACAGGGGGAGTGTCTTTCTCTGATGAGGTCTGTATAGATCCTCAATCCTTGGCTAAAACCCTGGGGCCAGCCAAATTTGTTTAGGAATTCTGAATTTCCCAGGGGTTAGAAATATGAAACTATATGCTACAAAACATCCCCTTTAGGTTCTAGGAAAGTATCCTGTAATCACACACACACACACACACACACATACACACACACACTTTTGCAGCAAAAGGTGTGAATTTTCATATTCAACTTGATAAATGCCAAAAACAGTCTCCTATCCTAGGTTTTACTGCCAAATAAGTTATAATAAATTTCCAATTTTCAGAAGCTTTGGGTCTGGAATCATGGTCCTGTTTTGCACATATTTGGTCAATTTTCCCACTAAGAACATTTGTCCAGATGTCATTAAAAAGGCTCTTTCTAAACCAGATGCTGTGAGATGTTCGGCATCTGCTTTCTTGCAGTGTTTATTTCAGAGGCTCCCAGGGGATGCACCCTTTCCCCCTTTAAGCACCATCAGCCCTCCCCATCTGGGCGCTCATGAATGAACAACATGAAGGAACATGAGTGCTTTATCACACCAATGCTCTGGGTCTCCAAAAGGCTTTGGTCTCATGTCTGAAACCTCTTGTGCCTCTACTACCAGCTGGTACTGTGCCTGGAACAGAGTAAGCACTGGTTACATGTCTGACATCCAAGGAGAAGTTTAACTTCTCCATCTTGTAATGAGATAGGGCAGAAACAATCTCAATATTTATAACCCCACTCCTTCCTTGGTCCTTACTGTGTGCAAAACATCAAGACCCATGGACCATCAAAGATGAGTCAAGTAGTAACCATTCTGCCCTCAGGCAGCTCAGATATGTGCAGGCTGCACCACTGATGATGACAAAAGCCAGGAAGCAGTAAACAAACATAAATGATCCCTTAACGGTGATTATATATAAGCTCCCTTGCCTTATAGTCTTTTACTGCTGTCATACCCCCTCTCTCTCAACAAGCCTGTCAGAAGACATTATCCCCATTTGCAGATGGGGACATTGAGTCTGTCAAAGATGCCACCCTCCATTGATGACTGAGCTTTTATCCCTGTGCTCTAAATTAATCCTGTGCTTAGAACATGGGGATTTAGAAGTTATCCCCAGCTTAGTGTGAGAGTGGGGATTGTGAAAGACATGAAGAGAGAAGACCTAGTGATTTTATGGGAGGTGTGGCATTTGCACAGGGACTTGAAGAGCAAAGAGGGTTTGAGCAAACACAGATGGGCAGGTGATGGGAGGGGAGGGCATTCCAGTCAGGGGTCCCAGTCAGGCAAAGGCAGGGAGGCATGGGAGCACCAACTTCCACAGTGAAATCCCAAGGATCCAGCCAGCTCACCTGTAGATTATATGAAAGTGACTCATAGAATAAAATGCCCTAAAGATGTTTTCAAGGAATGAGGGGAAAGGAGATGTTATCTGTAATGGTTTTTTTCACACACAAAAAGTAAGATTTAAAAATATGATAGCATGTTAACATGTGTCAGTTTTGTGTATATGTTATACTATTCTCTGTGCTTTCTACATCTTTAAATTTTATTTTAAAAGAAATTACACTGGTGGCACTAGATTTTGGAAGCCTCATGTTCTAAGCTAAAGACTTCAAATTTATTCTGTGGGTGCCCTGTGAGGGGACCATTTTGATTGGGAGCATGACCCAGTCAAAGCTACACCTTGGGACAAGGATTTTAATAGCATCCTGTATCACCAGACTAGATCAGAGAGAAAATATAGACAGGTACACCAGACACATAACCTACCTACAAGCTTTATCCAGAAGAGGAAATGAGTGACACCAAAAGAGCTAGTCAGCAACAAAATGCAGGGTGTAGCTTGTCCCATCTCCTGGCATAAAGAAGCCAGATACAGCCAGATTGGGGCAGGGTGGAGGACTTCCTGCAGAGCAATGCTCCACTGCTGGCTGGAAGGTGGGCACTGGTGTCCCATTCATACCCATGAGAAATCTATCAGGGACAGGCAGGCAAGAGAGCCATGATTAATACATCCAGGTAAAGCCTCGTTCAGGGAGGGAAGGATTAGTGAAGAACATGCAGCTTGAGCTAAATAATTACCAGGTAAACTCAAAGCCCTCTAGGTTCCCCTCTGCGTATGTACCTCTGCGAGCTCTGTCAGAGACACACTGCCACCACAGTGACTGTCATTGTTACAAAGATGGCAGCGTTCTCTATAGCAGTTGAACTCCAACTTGAACATGCAACAGAATCACCCAGAGTGCTGTTAAAAATACAAATTGCTGGACTCTACCTCGTTTATGATGCAACAAGTCTGGGGTAGGGCCCAACAAGCAACATTTCTCCAAAGTCCCTGGGTGGTGCTAATATTGCCTTCAGGGAATCACTCTTTGAAAATCACTGCACTAAAAACTGACCTCCATCTCTGGGTAATGGATACTCAACACATACCTCCTTTAAGCTTCACAAAGCCCCTTAAAAGTAGCCCAATTTATACAGGATAAAATTAGAGATCAAAGGTGCCAAATAAATCGCTCAAGGTCACACAAGTAGTGGACAGCAGGGCTAGAGTTGGGTGCTTCTTTTTTCTGCACTTACTTGTTCCCCAAAGCTGGCCTTCAGTGATGGCTGATAGAACTTTCTCAGGTCAGGCTGAACTGAACAAAACAAAAGCAATGTGAGTTTTTCAACTTGTTAACCATCTGAACTCAATTTAATGGATGGTTCCCCTTTCTCTAAGATAATTCCATTTATATTTTAGGGAGTTAAAATGTTTTTTATCAAATGATAGTAGCAAGAGATAGTCTTTTTCTTTTATCCTTTTTTTAATGTTCTCACTTGGCAAAATAAATAGGTGAAAACTTAATTTCACTCCCTTCTCTTTAAAACAAAATCTGTTCCATGAAATTCCTGGCAAGAGCACTCTACCATGCTGCCTCCCAGCACCTGAAGAGCACCTGCATTTTCAGAGTAATGATGTCTCAGAGTGACTTGTCACATGGGTAAGCGGTGGCAGAGCCAACACGCAGGTTCTTCAGAGGGCCCTGTGCCACATGGGCGGTAGATCCTTCTTTCCCCAGGGCTGCTGGTAGCCATAAACATAAGACTCAGGGAAGCATGAGGAGGCTTGCTCCTGGGCATCCTGACCTGGCATCTACCAGGCAGTCCTTGGGCATTAAGGAAGACTCGTATCAATTCAGCTGCTATTTGAAGTTATTATATTCTCAGATGGTTGTTGGAGTCAAGGAGAGTGAGATGGTATCCCCCACTTGGTGGCCCCTGAATCAGATGGAGAAAAGCTCTGCTTCCTGGCTCTAATGCCATATAAATAAATGGTGGCCTCCACTCACCCCAGAAGGTGGTATAGTGCAGTGTAGGCAGGTGAGCTCTGGTGTCATATTCCTAGGGCCAGATCTTGCTGTGCCCCATATTGGCCAGGTAACCTTAGGCAGGCTACTCAATGTCTTCTCTAGTTTAGCTCCCACACCTGTGAAATCAGGGTAATAGTACCTGTTTCATGGAGTAGTGTGAAAATTAAATGTGTTAATATAGTTAAGGCAACTAAAACAGTGCCTGTCATATAGAGTACATATACACGTTGGCTTTTATGATAACTCTGTTTTTCATTATAATTTATTGAAGTCTGCCACCCTCTCAGTGGCCTCGAGGGATACAGCAGTGGATAGGATAAAGTTTTTCCCTTCCAGAACCTCTGTTAGACAAGTAAATGAGAGATCTCAGCACAGACGAAGAACTCTGTGTTCAGAAGCACAGGTTAACATGGGAGCCAGGAGGATGGGCACAGTGAGGGGCTTCTGAGAGGTGGGAATACATGTGTTGACCATTTATGTCCCTGTACAGGGCTGACCAAGAGGCTAAGGACAACCTCCAACAGGACTCTAAATCCCTCGGCATGCAGGCAACAGGGAAGGTCTGGAAGTAACACTCCACATTTTGAGCCACATTTACACCAGCACAAAGGAAAGAAAATGTCATGAATATTCTCAGCTTGAATTATAAAATAACAATGAGTAGCTGCTTACTATCCATAATCATTTGAGGGTGAGAAGAACCCTTAGTCCCATTACAGACAAATACAGAAGAGGAAATCCCATCACATAAAGACACAGTATATTAAAAATGTAAATTAAGAATTAAAGAGCAAAACCATGGGATTCTGCCAATTTTTTAAAAATTTGCTATACAAATTGCTAATCAGTATCCAATGTCATGTTGGCTAATTTGTTCAATAAGAGTAAAAAAAGATAAAAGTCCCACAGATGGAGATAGATAACCAGCCTGTTAAAATCAACTGTGTGCAAGATGTCAGAAAGACCTTGACCCTTTGGGAGATGCTCTCAATATCCCACTGGGAAATCGAGTCAAGGATTTTTATTCTAGGTCTGGAGGCACACAGGTACAAGAGGCTCACATCGATGGTATGAGTCAGAGGCAAACTGGGTATGATGGAGCAAGAGTGACAAGTCCCTCTTCAGCATAGCATACATTTTAGTGGTGGATACAGCCAATGAGTAGGTAAATAATATAGCAAGTCAGCTCCAGAGAGTGTTTAATGCTATGAGGAAATAAAAAATGAACCTCAAAGGAAGATGCTGGAAAGTCTGGCTGTTAAGGCTTGTTGCTATACATCATCATTGAGCTTTGCACAAAGGACTCAAAAACGAGTGAGGCAAGGTCTTAATCAGATGGCAGCCGGTGCACAGACAGGCGTTAGGATGGATACTAGGATGGATACATGTACAATTTGCTGAGAGTATTAGAGCACTGGAGAGCACAGGCATTTCACCTGCCTGCATGGAGTAGAAGAGGCTTGGACATGCTTTCTTGGAGATGTAAAGTCTCATTAGAGTCTTATAAAGAAAGTGAGCTAAAATTTTTGGTGAGGAAGAGGCCTGAGGAAGGGAATGGGAGGAAATATTTGGTTAGAGGAACACGGAGTTGCAGAGATTCTAGGACATTAATTAAAAATCAGAGGGAGGCAAGCAGGGAGGGAAAGAGGGGAAAGAAAGCTAGCAGGAGCCAGATCATAGGATGGCCTGAATGCCACTGTCAAGAAACACATGGTCTCTAACCCATGGGCAGTGGGGGGCCACTGAAGTATTTTTAGCAGCGAATAATGGATTCCCACCTACACTTTCGACGGAGCTCTCTGAAGGTTGTGGGGTGGATGAATTTGAGGAGGACATGGCTGGAAATGGAGAAACCAGTCAGGAATCTGGCCCTCTGAGAGGATAGAAGGTAGAAATAACAGTTTTGAGACTGCCAGGTGGAAGCCTGTCAGAGTGGCATCAGAGGGCCTCCTGCACTGGTGAGCAGCCTAATTCATGGCTATAAATATACATTGGAGCCGCCATCACAGTAGCTTTTCTCCCTCCTCCCATGCCATTGGAGTGGTGAAAATGCCAGACTTCCAGGCTCACATCACACATCTCATAGTCTGTGGTAATCAAGTTCAGTGACAAGTGGTGTTCTTGTATTAAGCCTCAGAATTCCTATTAAACTTTTATAATATTAAACAATTAAAATATCTTCCTAGGTTCTTCAGAAACATTGTCAGTGAGATAAAATACTCAGTGGCTCCTTATTCCCCAAACATATATTTGACAATAGGCTTCGTGTTCTGTTTGATATCAAAGCAATAGTACTAGAGTTAGGCTTCAAATAATGTGCATTTTTCATGGCAACAAATAATAATAATATAAGAAAACCTTATTTTTTTATGAGGCCATAATTGGTGAAGCCAAGCTCTTATAATGAGGAAACAGGATATTCATGAGGTTCTATTCTGCCTTTATTAGTGTGGAAGGTGGATGGTGACAGGAGTTATAAGCCAATTCATAGTGACTGTAAATTTGCCAATGACTTGAAAGACTAACGGTAAAAATGAAAATGTAGTATGTCTTGTATGTCTGCGTGTTCTTTATTGCTAGTAGCACCCGATCCTCAACCTGCATACCCTAAAGAGAAAAGAAAAACCTTTTTACAACTGAAAAAATTTAGTCCAGACCTGTCCTGTCCAATACAGCAGCCATCAGCCACTCATGGCTATTGCTCATTTGAGCTGAAGCTGGGCTGAATTGAGGAATGCTGCAAATGAAAATGAACATCAGATGTTGAAGGCTTAGTACAAAAAAAAATGTAAACTAGTTCATTAATATTTTTTACACATTGAAATAATATTTTGGATATACTGAGTTAAATAAAACATGTCAAAATTAATTACACTTGTTTTTCTTAACCTTTTTAAATGTGGCTACTGGAAAATTTTAAGTTACAGATGTGACTCGAATTATAATTATATCAGACAGCAGTCTAGACTACAGAACTCACTCAAAAGGCAGCCATCAAGGTTGAGTTGGCAGAGGAAGTTCATCTCTGTGGACCTCTAACAACCCATCAGATGTTTATCCACCAGGATTCAGAGCTATCATGACCCGCACACAACCCCAAGGTCCCTCACCCCCCAAACCTCAAGCTGGTATTATCTCCCTGTGCACCGAGGTGCATCAAGTTGAAGAAAATAAAATTCAATAACAATTTTTACAGCAAGCTGATTTTGCTGTTGCTCATTAGTAGCTGTGAGCTAAATTAATTTGATCTTGATTGTCCCTTAATTGGAAAGAGACATAAATCTAGATGAATGTGCTATTATGGATGACACCTTGATCCCGAACGGTCTTATGCTTTTGCATTCACAAGGCTCTTCATGAGAGGGGAAGCCAGCTTTCAATAATTACAGTAAAAATGATGATTATTGACCAAGAATATTATAATAAATGGCAATGTGCTAAGTTGTAACATATTTTCTCAGTAAAGACATTGATCAAGTCACCGAGTTAATATGTTAAAGCTTGATTATAATGACTCGGGAAATTACCAACTGTTATTAAATTTAAGAATATAAGCCACTTATGCCAATACATTTATAGTGCAATGATAATTGATCATTCCTCCCCAAAGAGCAAATATATTTTTTTAAAGTTCCTATGGCTTATGGTTTTCATATACACACATATATAGTTGACTTTTTTTTATCTAATGTTTCACCCATAAAATATGTTGAACAGATACTTGTTCAAAGAAAGAGACGTAGAGGAGAGAGACAGAGAAGGCATTAAAACTGAGGTTGGTTTTTGACTTGCCATCTTTGCAGAAAATGTGGCAAGTGGCATTCATACCTGAATTTTACCAATCCTTTTAAATCTTTAAAAACATTCAGCTGTAAAACTAAATGTTTTTAAGGTAAAAAAAATGCCTGAAACTTTGGAGATGAATAACATAATTCACCACAATGGAGAAGGAAAATAATATATCAGTATCTAAGCATCGCCTTCAAGCCAAGCCACTTCCTCTTTCCTCTGGAAGACAATGATTTAGATGAGAAAGATTTGGCTAGAATGTGAAGGATCAGATTCTAATATAAAATCACTTTTGTCATGATCAAGAGAGAGCTCTAGTCACATGCTATACTGGGCTCTAGATAAAGGAAACTCAAACAGAATGCTCCCCTGACTTGAGGAACTTAAAGACATTTTTTGGAACAGTAATACATTTTCCAGGCACAAAATATGTGTATATGATATATGTATATATCATATGATAAAATGTTTCCTTTAGTGTCTCCTTTCTTCCCCACACCCCAAAAAGGTAACTAATTTTTATTTAGAGTCTTTTATATTCTTTCAGTTTATTTTGCTTATGCAACACCAATCCCCAGTGGACCAACAACTAATGAATTGTTAGAGGTCCACAGAGATGGGCTCTCTCTGCAAACTCATTCTTGATGGCTACCTTTTGAGTGAATTCTATGGTCTAGACTTCAGTCTGATATAAATAAAATAAAAGCCACATCTGTAACTTAAAATGTAAATACACCATCGTATTTTTTCTCCCTAAGTAGTCTAGTATACACACCAGAATGACTGCTTTTAACATTTAGTATCCCAGAATTGTTTTTTTACCAGTACATAGAAAGTGTCAGCATTTTTTAAATTGCTTCATTGATCTCATTATGTAGTTAATTAATCCAGCCCCTACAGATGGGCATTTGGGTTCTCTTAAATCTTTTGCTATTACAAAAATTGGGGGACTTCTAAAATAGCACTAAAATCATCCATATAAAATAATTTCCTTCCTTCTTTCCTCCTTCCCTCCCTCCCTTCATTTTCTTTTACTCATTCATTCCACAAATATTCATTGTGTGTCCACCTGTGCCAGGTGCTACTCTCAGGTGTCCCAGCAGACTGTGAAGGACAAATCACATTGGCCCATCACAGGTGGCGAAAGGAGGGTAGAGTTTCATATGGAGACGGAGAGAAAATCACCCACAACCCACACTTTCTTTTCTAGGATGTAATTATAGATACTAATGAGAGAATGCCCAACCTGGAGGTTATCAGAGTGTGACCTGCTAAAAAATTCCTATTACTTCAGACCCAGATGGTCTTAGCTGAGCCCCTAGCACTGACATTCTACATTCTATGCATGTGGTGAAGAAATATTCAAAATAAAAAATGGCAATCATCTGTACCCTCTATTCTCTAAAACACCCGCTATCATTTTTAGGTAGTTTCCTTCCCCGAATTGGTTACCTAAGGCCTTCTGAGGCTCACCAGCAGCCTGAGGTAGTATCTATATTCTGGACCATTTCAGGCATCCTCCTGCTACCAAAGTCTTCACAGAGCCCATTCCTCCTTCCCAAAATAAGGGCCATCTGCTGAGAAGTTCTGAGTTACCCAGAAAATATGCCACCCTCCTCGTAAGGACTACCTCAATGCCTACAGAGTGCACATCCCACTAAGGAGGCCTGTAAAGAGTAGCCAATGACAATAATGCTGAGAATTCACTCTTGCTGAATGTCTAGTGAGCAAGAGGTAGGTACAGGAGTTGAGCCTCTGTGGGCTGGTCTGGCCCCAAGAAGTGGAAACAATGATGATGACACAGGTGTCTGGGAGGGACCAGTGGAAGAGAATCAACAGTCACTCAATATTCAACCAACATTTAGAGTGTACACTATGTGCCAGGCATTGTTTGACCTACTGGGGATACAGCAGTGACAGTCTTAGCTCTTGGGAGGTTACCTTCCAGTTGGAGAAATCAACAGTCAATAAACAAGAGCTCTGCTACGTGGCAGCTGGTCATCAGCTCCCACTTGCTCACTTACTGCCCACTTAGTCACTGTGGCCAGGTGACAGTCATAGAATGAGAAACAGCAGGCTGAAAGGGGCCTCAGGGACCTATGTAGTAGATACCTCAGTGGTGGCTTGCCAAAGTTACATGAGGGGTTAATATCAGAGTAACCAGAGCTGGTCTCTGCCACCAAGATGTGAATGAATAATCTCGATAGGTGATAATGACCATGACTATCATAGCTATTACTCACGGGATACATTTTGAGGGTACTGGACTTTTCATTTTGCATTTTCTTGAAAAAATTTTCAAGCAGTCAGAGGTAGCTATTCTGCCATGAAGGTTTTGGGATGCAAGGGTCCACAGAGCTGGAATCATAAAATTATAGTAAGAACTCAAAAAGAAAAAGTTGAGTTTTTCTTCACCAAAGTAGGATTTTTGTTTTTTTTTTTCAGTTGAGTCATTAATCTTGGCTGCCAGATATTATCAAAAAAACAAAGACTTTTCTAAATTTCTCTGGCATTTATTTAATGTTTCTAGGGCTCAGCCCAGAAAATGAGTTTATAGGCTCTTCCCAGTGCAGAGAAGATTCCCCTTTTACTCATGCCTGCCAGACTGCTGGGGCTAGATGTGAATGCTGTGGGAAGCCTGCAAAGCCTGAGATCTGTCCATTTGGGCTGGAAGATTGTGAGAGGCAGAGGAAGGCAGGGTTAGAGGAAAGAAATCAGGTGAGTATCAAAGACCTGGACCCTGCATCTCAAGGAAGAGTCAGATAGAAGGGATGTAGATAAATTTAGCTCAATGCCAGGGAGTCTGCACCCATCCAAAAGTTGTCCCTTTCTCCAGACATGCAATTAGAAGACCTCAACCAAAGAGAGAGGTAGAATGCATGTCCCTTTGCTTCCAGGGTCTTTAGTGACTTGCTGGACCAATGTAGTCAGAACTACCTAACTTGTAAGGCTGAGTAACAGAAAGTCTTGCAGCTTCCACCTGAGACTTTGGGAATGCTTACTCCTGAGATGCTTCTTCTTGTAACCTGGCCACATGGGGGACATATGTGATTGAGCCATCTCAGACAGAATAAGATCCAATGAGTCTCCTAGTGAATGCAGCCCCAGCTGACTTCATGTGGAGCAGAAAAACTGCCCAGCTGAGCCTGGTCAACACACAGCATCACGAGAGAGAACAAAATGGTGGGTTTTTTTAGGCTATTATAATTTCAGGTGGTTTGTTATGTAGCAATAAATAGCAAAAATATCAATTGGCACATATAAGTTTTCTAGGCTCTTAAATAGAAAAAAAAGAAAAATACATGCATGATACATACACATATGATATGTGTGTATGTATGCATGTGTGTGCTGTAGTTTACGTATATATTAGAGACACAGCAAGGAACTAAGTGCATGTACATAAGTATATGATGGGTGCTCTTTGTAATGACTATGGGCTAGGCATAGTAGGTACTTTATAATCATAACTTCACTCAGTCTTCAGAAAACCCCATAAAGTGAAAACTGTTGTTAACCCCAGAGTTCAGATGAGGTCACAAAGGCTCAAAGAGGTCAGGTTACTTCACCAAGTTTCCACAACTGATAAAGAGGAGAGCAGAGATTTGAACCTGATTTCTAAGCTGGAGTCTCCACTTCTGCTCTGCCCGAGGTAGTTCCAAAAGACAAAAGGGAACCACCAAGGACAACCAGAACACAACCATAAGAAGAGGACTAGGGGTGGTAAGAAGCCAATAGAGAATGCCAAGAAGGAGAGTGCTGTGCCCCACCCTCATCCTTTTGGGTGCCCTTGTCTCTGCATGAGTATCTCTTCCAGAATCCTGTCTACCTTCCCCACTACTGGACCCAGGTAATCTGCTGTGTCAGCATCCCTATTCTTCCAGCAAATGGTTCAACACTTATTTAATATCTATATGCTTTAAATTTACTTACAGCTCAGCTGCTTCTGCAAAGTTTATACGTGCAGAACCATAGAGGAGAGAATAAAAAAATATGATAAGCCATGCACCATGAGAAGTCAACCACAAATATGTGTGCTTTGTGATAAGCACATGACACAGTGGTTCAATCTATGAAGTCATCACTTTATTTGGAATACTATATCTCAGTTTCCTCATCTGTAAAATAGAGATGACATAGAGTAGTTGGGAGGGTTAAACAACTAATACTAAAAAATGTTTGATTAATGATGCCTGGTAAGCACTTTGCTTTGTGCTTGCTGTTAATAGCCAAGATAGCAGTTGGTCTCCACCCCAGCATGGCTACTTTAAAAAAATTAATCACCACAATCTCCCCAAATATAAGACTGCTCTGGTCTGCCAGTCCACAAGCTTGCCAGAAGAGATCCCGAGCCCTTCTTCAGAACTTCATGTTCTGACTAGTGAACGCTGCTTGCAGTAATACATAATCTTACCAACTGCTTCCAGAGTTTTAAAAACTATTTTGTCATTTTTGTTTAGAATATCATACAAAACCGATTTTAAGTTTAAAATATTTCAATCAGATCAGTACAGTATTAAAGAATGCATTATAAATTGTATTTTAATTATATTTAATAACATTTATAATATATAGTTAAATTTGTACTTATTTGCATTTACCAAGCAGTGTACACAGTTTAACTTACTCTAGGTTAACTTTGTAAAAAGAATTTGATTTGTTTACAGTAAATACTATAATGTTATAATATATCGGGTTTGGTTTGGGGACTGAATATATACTAAAATGTTTTTCCACATCAGAAACAGACAAACTCTGCTTTCACAACCTGATGTTGGAAATTCTTACACCATGTACTGTAAAGGTAAACTCATTAATTTTTATAATTTTTTTTTGTTTTCATTTTAGATAATGAGATATAATAGGCTTTTTTTTCGAGTTTTTTTTTTTAAACATATCTGCAGATAACACATTTTAGGTAAAAAAAAAAAAAAAAAAAAAAAAAAAAAAAAAAAAAAAAAAAAAAAAAAAAAAAAAAAAAAAAAAAAAAAAAAAAAAAAAAAAAAAAAAAAAAAAAAAAAACCTTTACTCTGAGTAAATGAAAAGCCAAATTGAACATAATCATTCTATTTGCTCTTAACAATGGCTTTTGGGAAGCTACCCTGATGTACTATGTGTATGCATGGCAATCAAATGAATGCAATATACAATCAGATAAAGATCATCTCGAGACACATTTGAAAAATTATTATCATGATTATGCTCTTCATTCATTTCATATATTTCAACATCAATGTTCCTTATCCAGTTTATCACATCTATTGCGGTAATAAAGTAAACACAGTAAAACCAAGAACAAAACGAATTTAATACTTAAGAGCAGCCTAAGCCACAATAGTGGCTAAGTTATAAGGAGTCGAAATAACCAACTTGTATAAACGTCATGACCAACCAACCTGACGATGAGCCCATTAATTTGATCTACACCAATGGCCCCACAGGACCTCTGAGTCATACATGAGAGACATATGGATTGTTAAAAATTAACATTACTTTTTGGGAAAGCCTCTCTCCTATCCATCCTAGGTGCCCTTCCTCACACCCATGACCTCCTGAGAGCCTTTCCCACAAGTCATACGCAGGCCTCTCTCCTCTGGGTTTTGCCCAGCATTTTCCATTGAGATGCTTCAGGATCTGGGCAGGTGTCTGCAATCAGGTAAGCCAAGGCAGGGCTGGGCTAAACTGTCAGAGCCAATGATGACCGAGTGAAAGAGAGGGAACTTAATGGTAACAGCACTCCTCCCATGCCAATTCCTCAACTGTCATCCCATTAAGAATTCCATCAGCCAGTTTTGTGAGGGAGGAATCATTATGCCTATTTACAGATGAAAAACCTGAGAATTTTGCTCAAGAAATTTGCTCAAGATCACAACTATTCAGAATTTTGTTTTCAAAGAATTATAAGGAATGAATACATAGTTATAATATAAATATAAATAAAATTCTTCAAATACTACTCACAAGTATATTGCTATATCTCAATCTATTTGGTTACCAAGTTCAATAATAATAAACAATCATACAGGGAGACATGTGTGAATATGTGACTGTATGACACACACGAGTGTGAACATACATGGAGGTATGAGTATACATGTACAAGTATATGTGCTTAAATGAATATGTATGAGCATATTCATGTGTGAGTGTACGTTAGCATGTGCATGGTGTTTGGGATGAGGTTGCCATTGGTTTTAGATGAAAAATACAAAATTTATAAAGTGGTTATCTTGAGTTATAAAATAGACAGTGGTTACGAATTGTTTTCTGTTCTGTACTTCACTTCACTTTTTCTCCAGTGCTCATATATTATTTTAACAATCAGAAAATTTTCAGGGTTTTTTGTTTGTTTGTTTTTTGTTTTTTGTTTTTTTTGTAAATCAGGCAACACATATTAAGCTGCTCATTACCCACTCCCCATCACAGCGGGTGAGATTTGACCTGCCTCCCAGGCTATTAAGTGGAGGCCTGTAGGTGAAAGGGAATAAATCATGCTGAGGAGTAGATGGAGTAATCAAGAAGGATTCGGGAAACAGATGCGCTCTGGTTTCACATCTCTCTGACCCTATCTAGAAGCTTCCTCTCTGCACAGCCCACAGAGCAGGGCCTCAGGCAAGGCCTGGAGCAGAAGCCTGTTTATCCAGGAGGCATACTGTAGAGGCTTGATGGAGGGCCCAGAAAGAAAGAAGCTGAAAGTCCTCTGTAGAGTGTGATAAGCCTCTAAAGTTTGACTGTGTTGTATAATACAGAACTCTACTGGTCTTTGTTCCTGACTCTGAGAAGAGTAACAGGAGTATCTTTCTTATTCAAGGTGGGTCTCTCACACCACACTTGAGTTTATGCTGAGGTGGCTCGGGATGGGCCCCAATAGTTGGATAGTTGATAGTTTCAGGATAGGTGCTGGCCAAGCTGAAAAGACCAACTGTGTGACTGAGGGTTGGGGCTTAGTGCCAGTAATATCAGTCTTACCTTAAAGTTGTGTGTGTTGCTCATGCGTGCATGCGTGAGTGCATGCAGGAGCCAAGACTGAATTCATTCATATGGCCAGTGATTCAACCAATCATGTCTGCATAATGAAACCCCAATAAAAACTCAGGACCCAAAGTTCAGTGCAGAGTCCTGGTTAACTGTGCTGGGAGTGTGACACATTCTGAGGACATGGAAGTGTTGTGCATGATATCCTCCCAGACCTAGCCCTATGCATTTCTTCTGTCTGGTCTTGATTTGTATTCTTTATAATAAAACTGTAATCATAGTATAGAGCTCTCTTGAATTCTATAAGTTATTCTAGCAAATTATCGAACCTGGGTGGTAGGGGTCACAAGAATACCAGAATCTGTAGCCAATTGGTCAAAAATGTGGGTGGCCTGGGACCCTCCAAGCACGTGTGTGAAGTAAGAATAGACTTGTAGGGGACTGTGCCTTTCACCTGTGAAATCTGTTCTAAGTCTAGATAGTGTCAGAAATACATTGCAGACTGCTGAGGTTCACCTGGACCCTGGGACTTCCTACTTGTGCTATCTATTCAGGCAAATTCTTATCTTTTCCAGTCCTCAGTACCTACATCTAAATCAATCAAGAGAAAAAACACATGTAAAACTCTCAGAGCAGTGCTGATATCAGTAAGCACTCATAAATGCTACCTGTCACTATTGAGACCTATGCCCTGCCAGCAGTGTGACAGGAGTTTCTGTCCTTTTCTGTCTTCATTTTTAGACACCTAGTTGCTCTCCAGCCCTTTTTAAGGTGTTACCCAAGAGATCACTTTGGTCAGCCCTATACTTTTTCACATTTTACTGAGTTCTACGTAATGTTATTCCTTAGTTATTCATTTGTATCTCATGTCTACATATAAATAAAATTATTTTCTATTTATATACCTAATAAGTAGCATATCACATGAAGAAAGCTGGACAGTATTGCACCAAATTTGGAGAAGCATGTTGAGGTGACCTCACTACAAATAGAAGCAGGCGGTATACAAAAACTGTCATTGGGGGATTCTTGGAGCATTTCAATTGTTTTCCTTTTATACCAAAGAAACATTATCCTAAACATTTCAACAAATGAATTTAAGAACCACATATACAGTTTTTAGTTGTGCTAGAATTCTATGGGGGTGACAGGGAGTCACCAAATGTTCATTACTTCTTTTAAGTCATTGCTTTAATTCTATTTTATGTGAAAACACTAAGAAAATGTGCCACACGAGATGCCATTATCCTAGCTAACATTGAGAAGGATAAGACCGTTCTAAAATCAGTGTAGGGAATCTGTGGGGAGGGACAGTTAGGAGAGACAGAATCTTCTCAGGGAGAAAAGCCAGAAATGCACTTCAAAAAGATAGATGGCCTCTTGAGGCCTTCAAGCCCAAGGAGTGTTTGAGAGCCCAGAAGACAAACAGTTACAATCTAGAGATTCTGGAACCAGGGCCCAAGCTGAATTGACTGACAGCAGAGCGGTTGGGCATGGCTTGCTCTTTCTCTCACAGGTAATAGAAATCAAAGTTCCACTGAGAGACATTTTGCTGCCAGTCAAGAGACACACAAAGTACATGTTTAGGTGCATGACAAGACTAAATGAATGATGGGTCTAGGCTTCAGTTGCTGAAGACTATTACATTAGTTTAATGTTAAAAATTGGACACAATTGTCACCGGTGATTGAAGAGTGAGCTGAAGCGATTCTGCTGTAACAATAAAGTCAGGCTGGAGTCTATTTAAGGGACGTAGAATATAGGGTATTTTCCAGGTAAGAGCTATGCATTTCAAAAGGGCATAGAGGAATCTTTATTACTATGTTCCTGGATGCTGCTGAGCCCTTCAAACCTCCCCCCTTCTCTTTCAGACATTGGCAGAGAGTATCTATTTCTCAATAACCATTAGTAAGTCATTAGGCAGCAGTCCACATGATAGGGTGAAGATGGGGTCTGAGCTGCTTCAGGGTGGAGTGGCAACGGGAATTTATTCATACTCATAGCAGACTGTGGCAGACTAAGCAAAGTGTTAGAGCTTTGTTCCAAAGCGGGAAATAATTATAACTCTTAATGGGTTATGACAATTACATAAAAGTCTTAAGTCCAACATTCATCTTTTTACCATTTGCATAATGATGTACGGGCAAGAAAATTCAGATTCCAGACTCCAGTGAAGGATCCTCTGCTCTCATTTGGGGCTGGTTTAAGAATTGTGTTCAAAGGTGGCGGTAGTCACAAGAGTTCATAAAATCCTCTTCTAGTCACCCACATCTTTTTCTTTTGGTCTCTCCCACCTAACTAGAACTCATTCTTTCTCTCTCATTAAAATAACTGTCTTTAGAGGACAGGAGAGGAAGAGGACTGATGACAATCTCAAAAAGGTCAGGAGAAATTTCCAATTGCTTGAGGATGTCCATTTTGGGAGTCACATATTGTGTACTTGGAATTCATATGCAAATGAGATGTTAATCTGTGGCGACACTCTTAATGAGCATTTATACAAGGATCTCTCTACATCTAACCACTCTTATATCAGAATGTATTCCTCTGGAAAAATCTTAGCAGTGATCACTGGCTTGTATGATCAGCTTTGAAAGAGATGCATGAATGAAGACTTCGAATAATTGTTTCTGTCAGGATAGCAAATTTCTACCATGGCTGCATAAAAATAAAAGTGAAACTCATGAACCAACCAGATATTTTAAAAACCAGTGGAAGTCAACTCTCTTCCTCTTGCCTTTGACGTTACCTTGTGTTATTCCAAGCCCCGGAAGCCCCAGACTTACTGACGGACACCATAGAGTTGTCAGAGCTCCCTGATCAGATTCATCAAAGACGCTAATGGCTCCTGGCACTGGGCATGCAGGCCACATTGCTGCGATGCCAGGAAGTCGGCAGCCCAACCCTGCAGTGGCAGCCCAGCCATGCCAGGCAAAGTGGAGTTGATGAGAACTCACATAGAATTTGCATATATTTTCACAGCATGTCAGAAATACTTCTAATCTCAAATAGTCATGGAGTGGGGAACAAGCAGAGAAAAAGCAAAAAGAGTTGGTAGAGGGGATGACTGAGCTTGGCAAAGGCCTAAAATCTCCTCCTTGATAACATTTACACTTCCATTTTAATTGCCTTGTTGGTGACTCCTAATAAAATTAGCACTGGGTTGTTTTCCAGGCTGCTGCCTTTGTTTTAAGGTAACTGATATTTTTTGGACTGTGTGTTTCCTGCAGCAGCAAAGGGAGTGGTGATTAACACATTTTCCTGCTGGAGGCTAACATGTGTCTTTATATACATGGATAAATAAAAAGTAATTGTGGGTTCATATAGGAAATTTACAGTGCTGTACTCTGATATTGACCCATCCAGCAGAAGAGACTGGGAGACATGCCGAGCCAGGCCTCACCCTTATTTTTTGAAATGAAAGGGTATAAACCAAAATATTTCAGTGATGGGGAGAATGGCAAGCAAGATGGCATCAGGACTCTGCACACCATCTGCACTTCCATGGAGCACTAATGGGGAATAATTATATTGCTCCTGCAGCCCAATGGCTGTACGTCTCTGGAAGCGAGACTGGTTTCCCAGGCCTTCCCAGAGGCGATTGTCTGGCAGGGCTGAAAATTGAAAGTCCGATGCTGAAATGGTTCATTAAAAGAACCTTGGAAAAGAGAGCTGTTTTTTGAATCTTAAAGACAGTAATGAGTAACTCAGCAAGCTGTGCAGAGAAAACCTTGTCCCTAAATTAATTTTCAGTGGCTAGGGACCAAAGAGGAGAAAAAAAATTTAAGGTAAAACAACAAACAAGGGGAGGGGAGGGGAGAAGTAGAGCAAGAAAAGGAGGGGAGAGAAGGGGAGATGTAAGGAGGGGAGATGTAGGGAAAGGAGGAGTGAGAAAACATGTTCTCTAGCCAGATACTGATAAAACTTCTCTAAGACGGCTTCTCCAGAGGAACATTCACCAGCTGCTCCCTGGCAGGCAATTTAAAACTGTCAAGAAGTTTCATTTATTGCTGGCTGATGAGTCTGCAAGGAAGGTGCACTGTGTGCACATTAAGTAGAATTTTAATACAACCTGCCCCCTTTACTCACTGAGGTCAGCAAAGAAAGCAGATCAGAATAGGCAGAAGTGAGCATGCTTATCCAGAACATGACCAGAAAAGGCAGGTCAAGCAGTAAAGCTAGAGAAAACAAGTCCTATCCTATTCTGACCTTGGCAGAGAGTCCCACCCCAGGGCTTCCAAATGGAGGTCCACAAACTGACCTCTACAGGCCACAGCAGTTCTAACTCCAGCTGTGCCTCTTTCTCAGCATGGTTTGATCCAGATGTCCGGCCACCTGGATCAGGGGCTACTGCCACTTTCAACTCTTTCTCGACAAATATAAGGTTTATTTGTACTATTTAGATTCTATTCCTTCTTCAAGGGGAAATTTATACTAAGTCTTCCATGAAGCCTTCAAGAACATGCCAACCACGTATGATGATCTCTCCTTTTGATATCTCTATACCTCCTCACCATACCCCCATATGACCTAGTTAAATTATTGTTCTCTTTCTAGTGTCTCTGATTTATCTCCAACAAGACTGAAACCTCCTGGAAACCCAGCAGAGCTGTGGATCACATCCCTTCTCACTACCTGTAATCTCAGCCTTGTTCTCATTTTACGTAAGTCTCAAAAAGTAATTCCATACAGCTTCTTCTAGTTACCATTTCATCTTCCCCATTATTGATGTATAAACTCATTTTGTTTCAAAAAGTATTTGAAGAAACTTGAAAAAATGCATCATTTGGGATTAGAAAATATTTACAGGAAAGGAGGAAATCAGGGAAATGAAAAACAAAGTGAGGAAAAATAAGTTGAAGCTAGAGAAGTGTTGAATAAATTCATATAAAAAGATGTGCTTGAAGATACTACCATCTGCTAAAATAGGATGTGAATTTGACTCAATTTTCTGGTGACTAAACAGAGAAGCATAACAGAGAAACATGAAATAAGGAATAGCATCTACGTGATGAAAACGACTACATGGCTCAGGGAAAATCATGCCTGAAATTAAGTCCTGAGGGAAATTTCTCCTCTGGGCTCCATAATGTGAGCCCTATGTGACAGAATAACAACATGAATAACAGGAAATTAATGCCAACATAACTCAAGGCACTACTTAGTGAAGGGGAAACAGAAAGGGACAAGAAAGATGCCTGCCTTCATGGACATTGGATTTTACTAGGGAAGAAAGCAACAATGAACATGTTCGTGTCACCTTGGTTCAATAGAGAGCCTGGGAGATGGGTGCCTGAGATATGATGTTCACGGGAATGTCTCCCTCAGAAGGATGTGGAGGCATCGGTGTGGTAAAGACCATTATATGCTGCTGGTGGGAATGAAAATTGGTAGAGCCACTGTGGAAAACAGTATGGAGGTTCCTCAAAAAATTAAGAATAGCATTACCATATGACCCAGTAATCCCTCTTCTGGATACCTACCCCCCAAATTTGAACACATTTATTTGTAAAATGTATGTATCCCTATGTTCATTGCAGTATTATTCACAATGGCTAAGATATGAAAACAACCAGAGTGTCCTTCAGTAGATGATTTGGTAAATATATGCTACATATGGAGTACTAATCAGACATAAGAAAAGATGAAATACTGCTACAACAGATGAAATCTGCAACTACGTGAATGGATCTTGAAAATATCATGCTAAGCGAAATAAGTCAGATGGAAAAAGTCAAGAGCCATATGATTTCACTCACACGTGAGATATAAAACTGAAAGCAACAAACAAACAAAGTAAACAAAAACTCATAGACACAGATAACAGTATGACGGTTCCCAGAGGGAAAAGGCTGAAGTGGGGACAAGGAGGGGAAGGAGAGGTAGAAAAGCGTAAAGGGGGTCAAATACATAGTGATGAAAGGAGATTTGACTTTGAGTGGTTAATATACAATGCAATACACAGATGATGTATTATTGAATTGTATACTTGCAACCTATATAATTTTATTAACCAATGCCACCCCAATAAACTTAATAAAAATTTTTTTAAAAAAAGAAAACTTGGACCATTTCTGTAACATCTGCTGGTCTGGCTAGAGAGTCGAAAACCTGATTCAGCGAAAGCAACTCTGTGAAGGCCTGTATCTTGTCCCACCTCTTCATGGCCAATATTCTTGAAAGAGTTGCCTACCCAGGCTCTCCACTCTCTCACTTTCTAGCTGCTCCTCTGGCCCCTGTAACCTCCCTCCCCACTGCACCCCTCTCTAGAGAAACCACACTAGCCATGGAGCCAATGAAGCCATTTGGCTACTTAGAAACATTTTCAGTCTTTTTTTTTTTTTTTTTGACTGGAATTGTTGGTGTATTTGTTACTATTGATCATTTCCTACTTGGAATTCCCTCCTTTGGCTTATGTGACCCCTGTTGTTCCTGGTTTTCCTCCTACCTTTTCAGCCACCCTCTCTCCATCAGTTTTATAGCCTCATGGCCTTTGATTTGCTTCTTAAATATTGACCTGACTGAATGCTGTCTTCTCATTTTATATCCTCTCTCTGGTGAATTCAACACACTCAAGTTCTCTGGAAACAACTCTCCTGTCTGTATCTAGTTACACCCTATACTACTCTGCTAATCCTCAGACCTATGAGGTCAAGGCATCTCTCACTCAACAAGTTCAAATTTAGCCTTTCCAATATGGTTCCTCTCCCAAGTTCCCTGCACACATGTGGCTACCATCTATCTAACTGCCCAAATTATCCACCTCAGTCTCATCCTTAAGTCCTCCTTCTCACTCTTTCTCATATCCAACCCTGTTGATTTTACTCTCTATCTACATATATCACCTATTTGTTAATTTCTCTCCCTGCTCACTAATGACAATTAATTGAGACTTACTATTGTCAGACACTGTTCTAAGTGCTCTATACTTTACATATAATGTGTCATATAAACTTTACAAGCACATAAGAGAGCAAGCATTATTAGCCTGCACACTCCACCAGGGAAAGAAATGAGGCACAGAAGTTGTGTGGCTTGCCCCAGGTCACATAGCAAGGAAATGTGAAGCCAGGTTTTGAATCCAGACATTTTCTGACTTCGAGGCTCAAATACCACAACTGCTTTTTGTCACTTCTCACCCAGATAACTGCAATCACTAACTAGTCTCCCTGCCTCCATTCCCACCCACTTCTCTGCACTGCTGCCCTGCAGTGTGATCTAACTAAAACTTGAATCTAAGCTCAATACCCCCAACTTAAAATCCTTTCATGGTCTCCTCTGGCTTTCAAAATAATTTCCAGCTTAGTAGTTTAATACCACTAACCCACCTCTTCCCCCACCAAACAACATATACCTATCATGTGCCAGGAATTGTGCTAATATCTCTAAGCAATACAAAATGCAGCTCCTATTGTCAAGAAAAGGTTGAATAAGTAGGCAAACATTATGTACAAATGAAAAGTTAAACATAAAAATTAAGGCCAAGACTTTAATTGAAAAAAGAGGTCACAAGGCAGAATAATTTAGTGGTGCAGAGGGCACACTCTCAAGCCAGACATCTAATACACACAGAATTGTCTCTCCTAAATGATATTTTTTTCCATCTCAAGCCAGGCACTTGTGAATAATCAGTTAAATTCTGGTTTAGTTTGAAAAATACTTGAATATTCGTATATTGTTCCAGTTCAATACTTTTAGAAAATGGAGAGGCTTGGTTCTCATTCAAACTGGCTACTAGATGTTGCTTTTTTGAAAAATCCTTGGTTTAGTGCTCAGTTCAGAGTAAAAAAAGAAATTAATTTGGTGCTCAGTTTGGTTCAAGGTCTGCAAATCAAAGCAGTTCCTTCCAGTTGTGGTTCACACTTGAGCTTGTGCCCAGTTATCAACTCTCTCAGGCCTGGTTTCCATGGTCATGGCCCTCCACAAAGCGTTTCCATCCACCAGCCCCCACACTTATCTCTCCACTTCCTCCACCCTGGGGTGATATGCAGGAACTCCCCAGCACAGCAGTACTTAGACCTTGGGGCCTACCATCAGGGCAGCTTCTCCTTAGCTGAAGGGGTAGGGAACATGTGGGCTTCTGTCCAGTATAGAGCAAACCCACTCACTACTTTGAGACTAGCACTCTTGCACCTCTTGCAGGCCTCGGCTCATGTCACTTTGCCTCTGGGGTCTCCCCTGAAATCTTTAAAATAGTCACCCATCTTCTTAACCTTTTTTTTTTTTTTTACCCCTGCTCTATTTTTCTCTGTAGTGTTTACCAGAAACTGGCCAACTCTATATTCTATTGGCTTTCAGTCTGCCCTCCACTCCCCCACTAGACCATAAGATTGGGATTTTTGTCTATTTTTCTCACTATTATATTTCCCACTGTCTGGAATAGTGCCTGGAATATAATGGAGTTCATAAAATATATGTTAAATATTGAATGAACTCCCTCAGTCTAAATCCAAAGTTTATGATTAGAGATTTCCAAAAAGAAGTAGGATTTGGCTTGAACTGTATTTCTTTACATTATGAAAGATATCCCATTCTTTGTGGGTTTTTCCTTGTAATAACCTCTTCCTCAATTTCCTTTCCATCTCCCCACTGTCTCCATTGCTAGGGTGAAGCAAAAAAAAAAAAAAATACAAATGCATTAATAGGTTGCCTCCTTCTCCTCAAATGTTCCATTTTCCATTTCTCTCTCTTCCCCCCACCTCTGAGTTCCTTTGCCTCCTTCACGCTGAGCAGCACTCCTGATGAGCTAGGCTTTAGCAGACAGTGTGACCTGCTGATTGAGTGGGACAGAAAGCAGAGTAGAGGCAAACGGGCAGCTATAAGCAAGGTGCTTTGAGGACCACCTGCTCAGAAATACAGCTCACCACAGAATCTCATCAGAACTACTCCTAACATGGCAAAATTTCTTGTATTGTAGTAGACATATACTATATATATACATATATATATGTATATATATATATGTATATATATATGTATATATACATATATTTTGTATATATACATATATACAAAATATATGTATATATATGTATATATACATATATTTTGTTCCAATTTCCAAGAAATTGGAACAAAATTTGTTTCACTCAGTAACAGTATTCTTATTTAATGATTATTGATCAAATAAAGGTTTTCCTCCTTCCTGTACACCCTTCTCCCACAGTCACACCAAACTGTGTTCCTCACTCAGTACCTGTAAGTTACAGTGATCAGCCAAGGGAAGTCCACACACTCTAAAATGTTCATTTAAAAAATCCTTAAGGAAAATTAAGACTATAACCATACAACTAAGATAGTCCAGACAAAGGGAGCCATTATTTCTTTCACTATTGCCTCTTCCACAATATTCTCTTTTCTCCTGAAATTCTCACGCTATCCTCTATGGCTCATAACTCATTTTTCCATCTCTTTGCCTCTCTGAACAGCATCATGAATAATTTCTTTAAAATTGTTCCAGCTCACTAAACTTCTTTTTAACTATGTCTAATTGGCTGTTAAATCTGCTAAATATAATAGTTAAATTTTGACTATTATAATTTTCACCTAGAAAATTTTTATTGTTTTTTTGGTCAAATCTGCCCAATCACTTACAATTTCATGTTCCTTTCTCATTTTCTAAGTCACTTTACTCTTTTAAACTTATTATTTTACAATCCATGTCTTATAATGCCAATGCTTGAAATCACTGAGGATATGCTTCAGCTATCTGTTGTTTTTCAGGCTCTCACTCTTAGTTCTTTGTTTCCCATATAAGGTTTTATAATTTTTTTTTTCAAAGCATAAGTTTATTTGTTTCCTCATGACATTATCTGTGAGAATTCCCTGAGAACTGGGTCATAGGTGAGTTTCTCCAGAGAAGATTTGTTTCCTTCTGCCAGGTACCTGAGAAACGACCAGCCTAGACTTCAACTTATAACTCAGTTTTCCACCTGAGATTTTTCAAACCACCCATACAGTGTGAGTTCAGGCTACAAACCTACATGAGGGCATTCAGGTATATAAACTCTTACGTGAGAATATTTTCCTTCCATTAAGAATCAAAGATTGAGACAGTTAATGTTCTTTGCTATCCTCTGGAGTTTATTTCTATTCCATCCTTATTCTGAAGGTATAGTTCTTTGGGGTCCTAACTTAATATAGGTTGGAATTGTCAAAGTCTCCAATTAGACTTCCCATTTTAGGCAGGACTTCTCATTTGGGGCCTTTTTGTCTCTCTCCCATGGCTGTAAAAACTAATGGTCAGGTTCACAGAATCTGGCAAAAAAGGGGTCACAGCAACTCTCTGATACCCACTTTTATTTAGTCTGTGGCCTGCAAGGTTTTAATTTTTGCTAGCTCATCAAAGCCTTTTGAAATATTTTTAAATGGTTTAGCCAGTACTTTTTACTTCTTAAAAGCAGAAAAATTGTTATCGGGGTTTCTAGTTTGCTAAGCAGCTGGATAAGGGAGATACCAAATTCTCTTTACCATGCAGCCTTGGGGATCTGTTAGCATCCTGCAATTGGCCTAAGTATGTTCACTGGCGTACTGGCCTCCGGAGCTGGCCATTTGCCTGCAGCTAGGCAACACACCAGCGACCACGAGTGAAGGTGAAACTGAACTAAAAAGTACACTTTTAGCTTTAGAGAATTGCCTAAGAGACTGAAGGTGGGTCATTAATCTAGGCAGGATCCAAGATTTGCATTATATATTCAATTCCTTGGGGTTAAGTATGTGTGGCTGAGTGGAGATATTCCTATCAAGGTCAGGAAAACTCTTTCACTCTGATCCACCAACTAACAGAGGGCAACTGAATTCTCAGGATAGCACATTTCCAGCCACCTCCAATCTGAGGATTTTATATTATGCAGAAGGTTGTCTTTCCTACTTCAGAAGCAGCCCTCTAGACACCCTGAGGCTTGTGCCATATATCCTGGGAGAGTATGCGAGGTGAGAATTCTCAGTGGTGGACTTGGATACAGTTTGGAGCCTCTGGTGATATTCAGTGGGGAAAAGATTGAAGAGCAGCTGTGTCTTGGAGGAAAATAATGTCAGTGATGGCTGAGGGTTAGATATCTCTTAAAGAGACAAGTACCGCCTATTAATGGGCTCTGGGGTAACACTAACATGAGCCACATAACCATGAGACAAGAATGGTCCATTGCAGCCTGACCAATACAAATAGACTTCTCCTATGACAACATGGAGGAGGCACAGCAGCATTCCATCATTCCATGGAAGTGAAACCAACAAAGGAGGCTGCCTAGACTCCTGACATTTGTGCCATGCAGCCACTAATGAGCAGGATGAAGCAATAGGATGGGTCACAGGTACAGGCCAGAACTCACTGGATTTCACTGATAGATGAGAGCCGACCTTGTACCTTGGCTGCTCCACTGTCCCACACATCCTGCCCTAAATGTCCTGTGCTGATCAACCTGTGTTATGACAACAATGGTTGACACATTCTGTATACTACTTAAATGTCTACCACTGCTTTGATTATATTTAATCTTTATAATAACTCTATGTGGTTATATTATTTTCTTTACTTTGTAGATAAAGAAATGGAATCACAAATAGCTTAAAAACTTGTTCAAGGTTACACACAGCTCATCTGTGACAGAGTTCATATTCAAGTGCAGGCAAGCTGGATCCTTTGCTATACTGCATGGCCATGCACCATGCAGGTGCATTCTTATGGAACTAAATGTTGTATGTATGAAAACTCTGTAGGTTACTTTAATAGTCACTAAACACTCACTCTGTATTTCTTTTTATAGGACATGTGGACGAGTTTCAATTCAGTAAAGGCAAGAGAAGGAGAAATTGCCATTATTATAAATTAGTTTGGCTCTATCTAATTAGGAAACTATCACTAATAAGGAATCTAGGGTAATAAAATCAGGAGCTTTGAAAACATACATTCACTGATTGCAAAAGGTGATAACAATTCGGTATCAAAGTATTGTTGTTTCCAAAGATTTTGAGCAGGAGTGTAAATCAACATATTGCATTGTAGTTTGTAAAGATGGCAACCATAATCCCAACCTCAGGGCTTCTCCCCTCTAGACTTGGAGTCTATTTACCTTCCCTTTGAATCTGGCCTGGACTTTCACTTACTTTGATGAATATAATGCAGTAGAAGAGATGCTGTGTCAGTTCCAGGAGTAAGTCTTAAGAAGGACTGGCAACTTCTATTTCTTGGAAGCTGGCCATCCTCTAAGAAACTCAGCTACACTGAGACCACAATGCTGTGAAGAAGGCTAAGCTAGTCACAAGAAGAAGACATATGGAGGAGCCCTGAGGCACCAGACACGTGACTGAAACCTTCTTGGGCCTCTAGCCTAGCTCAGCTGCTAGCAAAGTAGAACCATGATGGGGCAGAAAAATTGCTAGCCAAGGCTGCAATTTGTTATTTCATGAGAAATAACAAATCATGGCTGTTTTAAGGCTCTAAGTTTTAGGGTGGTCTGTTACACAGCGATAGAAAGCCAAAATACATAGATTAATGGGATAATATATAGCAGAGCTTGTCAAATCTGTTATAAATATGTTGTATATGAATAATAGGAGAAAGTTGGCAGCTCAAATAAAGGTAGAAGAATAAAAATTAACATGCTCTTGGTTTAGAACTAGATTATTAACTTAGTAAAATGATCATTATATCAAACACATAGAAATGAATGAAAGCCATGCAAGAAAGATTCTGCCTCATTTTAGAACTAAGCCCTGATGTCACTGAACTATCCTCTTGCCTTCAACAGGCAGAGTACCTTGCAACTCCAGAACTGAGCTCTAGTCTTTCCCTCATCTAAGAAAATCTAATGACTTCTAAAAATAAAAAAGATTGATCTGTGATTCTGGATCTCGAGGAGAGAAAGGCATGCCAGAGACATCTTGTTAATGAGGAATTTAGGGGCACCAAACAGAGACACTGTGAGTGTAAAAACCTGTGAATACTGGGACAAGATAAGCAGATAAAAAGTCTTTGAGTCCATAACGCTGAGAAGGACAAAAGGACATGGATCAAATATTAAGGTTTGAACCTAATCAGTTAATGGCCAGACTGTAAACAGATACAGACTAGGCAGGAAAAAGAGCTAAACACTGACCCCTACTTGGGACACTGGTGGAAGTCAATGCAGATCCACCTTTTAGGGGAAATTAACAACACTGAAAGAAGGATCTCAAAGTTATTGTCCAATCAGGAGAGATGTCCAGCTTCCCTTCACAGTGGCCTTATTGTTCTGTGTATCAATATTGTGTGTTTAAATAAGGCAGTCTCCCTTGGCCCAGATCCTGTAATTACAGCTTTAATCTACAGGGAAGCACTTCCTGTTAAGGTTATTAAGAAGGCGTGAGTATGCCTGTGGGTATCACATTCTTATCCAAGGTTGGGAAGTGAGTAAAGGCTGTTGGATAGAACTGCATCCAAAGATAATCTAACTTTTATTTTAGCATTTCCTTCAACTTTGCCCCATTTGGGGTTCCATTTCAACCATTTTCTGTACTCAGTGGCTCCTTTTTAACATAATATTTAACTTGATAATGTCTATAAATGGAGGATAATTTTTCATGGGAGATATTCCATCAAAATGCAATGAAATAAGTCAATGTTTTATTATTCTTTGTATAAATCCATCCTGTTACTTGATTGATGTTCTGCTTCAAAATCTTCAGCCTGTTAAGTGTGAATCTAATAAATGCTTGCTTGCAATTTTCAAAGGCATATCTGAAAAAATTTTGATGACATCTGTTCTGTCTGCTCTACCATTATTTTCTAATATTCTGATTAGAAGGGAGACTCTTAAAAGAGCAAAGAGTCTTGATTTGTCCTCTAACTGGTGAAAAACTGAACTTTTCAATAAAGGGAGCCAAACAACTCAGGACTTTCTCTCTTCATGGTGTCTCTTGGTTAGACTATTAAAGAATTAACAACAACAAAAAGAGTCAACAAGAAAGTTGTTATATGCTAGCAATCTGTAACAAAATTCAGGTTGCTCTTAATAAGAAATGGGTTTCCCATTTCCTTAGGGATAACTATGGACAACAACTTTCCATCATGGGCAGTTCAGACTGTGGTTTCCTTTTGTCAGCACCTCTACTTCTCCATCCTTATGCCTAATGGGGGGGGGGGGGGGGGAGTGGGATGAGCGGGGATGAAGAAAAGGAAATCCAGAATACAGGGGAAATCAGAGAACCAGGAGAGGAAGTACGGTCAAATGGAAGGAAATTGAGAAATTAAGTGTTGGAGGTGGACACAACCTGGGTTCGAATTTCAGTTGTGCAGCTTACTAGCTATTATATACTTATTCGACATCTCTGAGCCCCAATTCTCTCTTCAGTGAAATGATATTTATTTGAAGAGTTGTTTTGACAAGTAAATACTTTATTGAAAGTGTTTGGCCCTCAGTAAATGGAGCTGTCATTATTATGGTAATGTGACTGTCATCAAGGCTGTGATACAGTTTACCACCAATTAGCTGTAGACTTTTAACCTATTCTCCACATACCTCCAGTGATTTCCACACTTTCTCCCTTCTTCCCTCCTCTCCTAACACCTCTTGCTAAAGATAAAAATGACTTTGAACAAAGTCAACAGAAAGTACATATTAAGAAATATACATATATATTTAGTGAGCAAATTAGTACTGGCCAGAGTTATAAGTTATTATAATATTTCCAAAGGGCAATTGTTGATATGTATCAAATGCCTTTAAACATTTTACATAAACATTCTACTTTTAAAGGGTTTATGCTAAAGAATTGTCAATGTACATGTACAAAAATTAAGTTATAACACTGTTTTCACAGTTTTTCTTAATAATTAGGGTGGCCATATTCTTTGTTGCCCAAACCAGGACACCTCTGAGATAAAAAGGAAATGCTGTTAATCATTAAGCTTGGTGTAAACTAATAGTGCAAAATGGAGGCCATCTAAATGTCTAGCAGGGAGGATTTATAAAATAAAAACTATCCAACCTTTAAAAAAAGATATATAATAGAGAAAATTCAGTCACATGGAAAGATGTACCTGATATATTAATAGAAAAAAAACAGATTGCAAATTGATATGCATGCTATGGTCACACTAATAATGCACACACACTTGCATGCACAGATATGACTTCCATAATTCTAGGACAGATGACACAATGGTCACGGTGGCTATTCCTGGGTGTTGAAAATTTGGACTATTTTTATTCATCAATATTTTCTAAAATTTTTATAATTAACATGTATTCTATTTGCTATTTTAAAAAAAAAGTTATTTCCTATTCTATATTTACAATCAAATATTGTTTTAAAAACTCTGGTCTTAGAATGTAACCTGTTCTCCAAAGCCTGAAGTTTCTAAGAATCTAAGCCTCTCAGGACTGAAATATTTACATAATGTGTTAAACAAAACTCAACCCCACTTCAGCATTTGAAAACATTTGCCCACAGATATCAGTAATAAAATTCTTTCTGACCTAGGTGACACAATAAAGCCTATAAAATTGCTTGCCATTACAATCCCAGATTCTGGCCTTTGAAAATATTCCCAAATGTTTTACTCTCTCCTGGTAGGGCAAGGATTAAAAAGGCACTTTGCAGTGCTCACTTAGGCAGCACATGTACTAAAAAGTCACTTTTCAGTGCCCAAATAGGTGATTATCTTTGTAGACCAATTCATGGGGGGCGGGTGAGATCTGCTATTTCAAGCCTCTCCTTTTCTATCCTCAACAGAATTCTCCTGGGTGTAAAAAACACAGATTTCAAATTACAAATCTGCTACTGCCACCATTCCGGGAATCTGGAGGTGGTGACCTTATAAAGCACTGACATGAATACATTTGTAAATCTCTGGACCTGTGAAATGCCTAAAGTAAAGAAATAAGCTCACACCTCTGAGGCTGCTTCCAATTTAGATGACTGAGGTGCCATAGGAAAAAAAATACAAGAGCATTCTCATTATGATTTAAATTTGCATTTCTCTGATAATTAGTGACACTGACCATCTTTTCATAGGTCTATTGGCCATCTGCATGTCTTCTTTGGATAAATGCCCATTCGGGTTCTTTGTGCATTTTTTAATTAGACTGTTAGGTTTTTTGGTGTTAAGTTGTATGAGTTCCTTATTTATTTTAGATATTAACTTCTTATCGAATATATTATTGGCAAATACCTTCTCCCATTCAGTAGGTTGCCTTTTTGTTTTGTTGGTGGTTTCCTTTGCTATGCAAAAACTCTTTAGTTTGATGTAGTCCCATTTGTTTATTTTTTCTTCCCTTTCCCTTACCTAAGAAGATATATCAGAAAAAAATATTACCAAGAGCAATACCAAAGAGTTTACCGCCAAGGTTTTCTTCTAGGAGTTTTATGGTTTGAAGTCTTACATTTAAGTCTTTAATCCATTTTGAGTTTATTCTTGTATATGGTGTAAGAAGGTAGTTACGTTCCATTTATTTTTTTGCATGTATCTGTCCAGTTTTCCCAACACTCTTTATTGAATAGATTGTTTTTAGCCCATTGTATTTTTTTACCTCTTTTGTCATAGATTAAATGACTATATAGATGTGGGTTTATTTCTGGGTTTTCTCTTCTGTTCCATTGATCCGTGTCTGTTTTTATGCCAATACCAGGCTGTCTTGATTACTATATCCTTGTAATATAGTTGATATCAGATAGTGTGATATCTCCAACTGTGTTCTTTCTCAAGATTGTTGTGGCTATTTGGGGTTCCATATGTGGTTCCACAAAAATTTAAGAATTTTTTGTTTTAGTTGTGTGAAAAATTCCATTGGTATTCTGATAGAGATTGCATTGAAGATATCACCTCACCCTGTCAGAATGGCTATCATCAATAAATCAAAAAAAACAAGTAAGTGTTGGTGAGGCTGTGAAAAAAAAAAAAAAGGAACCCTCATGCATGGGTGGTAGAACTGCAAATTGGTGCAGCTTCTATGGAAAACAATATGGCAGTTCCTTAAAAAATTAAAAATAGAACTACCTTATAACCCAGCAATTTCACTTCTGGGTATTTATCTGAAGAAATCTATAACACTAATTCTAAAAGATATCTGCATCCCTATGTTCACTGCAGCGCTATACAATAACCAAGATACAGAAGTGGGCTAAGAACTGATAGATGATTAGATAAAGAAGATGTAGTACATATACACAATGGAATATTACTCAGCCATAAAAAATGAAATCTTACCATTTGAGATAACAAAAATGGACCTAGAGGGTATAATACTATATTTCACCTAGAGGATGAAATAAGTTAGACAAAGAAAGACAAATACCATGATCTTACTTATATGTGGAATCTAAAGAACAAAATAAACAATAAAAAACAAAACAGAAACAGGCTCATAGATACAGAGAACAAACTGATGGTTGCTAGATTGGAGGGGGTTGGAGGACTAGGTGAAAAAGGTGAAGGGATTAAGAAGTGCAAATTGGTAGTTACTAATTAGTCATGGGGATGTAAAGTACAGCATAGAGATTATAGTCAATAATATTGTAATAACTATGTATGGTGCCAGGTGAGTACTAGACTTACCAGGGGGATCACTTTGTAAGTTATATAAGTGTCTAACCACTGTGCTGTATACCTGAAACTAATATAAAATGGTATTGAATGTCAACTGTGATTGAAAAATAAAAATAAAAAAAAATAAATAATAAATAAAAGTCTGAATTGAACACAAGGGCACTGTGTTTATTTGACCAGCTTAAAAATAAAGTTCTAATGAAAGGGATGGGAAAGAAATTTTAAGAGAAAAAAGGCATTTTTCAGCAAAGGAAACCTCACATCTCCTGATTTTTCACAACTCCTGCAGCATATTCAACCTCACAGTGAGGGATTCAGTGAAAGATTTCATCTGAGATCCACATTCCATAACACGCCTAAATTTGAAGAGTTAAGAATAAACCACTGAGCAAGGCCAGCTAAAAAGTAGAAGATCAAACATCTGGAAAAAAATGAGAGAAAATGTAAAACAAACAAAAAGAGCTTCCAACATCTCTTGAAACACAGTTTACACAATCCACCATAAGGCTGCAGTCAGAATTAATCCAATAACAAATTCCTTGCCTCCCCACATAAGTCACTAATTCTGGGAATGGATCCATCATTTTCTTATTAGCACAGGTTGGGGACCTTCAAGGCATCTCTGGCTCCTGCTCCCTCAATTCAATATCCAACAAGTGCCAAATCTTGCTAATTCTGCCTTGTAAACTCGTCATCATATCCCTTGTCCCTGTCAAGTTACCTTTAACTAGGCCTAAAGCAACAACTTCTAAACTAATTTCCCATTTCATTTTCATTCCAACCACAATCCATCTCACACCATACTGCTACATCTGTATTCTTTTTCTGTGGTGATACAAAATAGAAAATAGAAAATTTACCATCTTAACTATTTTTAAATGTACAGACCAGTAGTGTTAAGTATATTTACATTGTTCTGAGCAGATCTCCAGAAAATTTTCACCTAGCAAATCTGAAAGTCTATACCCATTAAACAACTCCCTTTTTCCTCCCCTCCATTCCTAACAAAAACCATCCTTTCTGTTTTTATGAATTTGACTACTTTAGATATCTTATACAGTATTTGTCTTTTTATGACTAGTTTATTTAGCATGATAGCCTCAAGTTTCTTCCATATTGTAGCATGTGACAGGACTTCCTTCCTTTTTAAGGACAAATAATATTTCATTACATCTATGTAAATATATAGATTTGGAATTACAAATCTACTACTGCCACCACTCCGGGAATACACACACACACACACACACACACACACACACACACACACACACACACACATTTTGTTTATCCATCGATGGATCTCTGGGTTACTTCTACCTCTTGGCTATTGTGAATAATGCTGCTATAAACATGAATGTGCAAATATCTCTTGAAGATCCTGTTTGCAATTCTTTTGATTATATACCCAGAAGTAGGTTTGCTGGACCAAATGCTATTTCTATTTTTAATCTTTTTGTGGAAGCTTCACAATATTTTTCCATAGTGGTTGCATTATTTTACATTTTCTTCAACAGCACAGAAGAGTTCCAATTTTTCCACATCTTTGCCATCATTATTTTTACACCTCAGGTATGAGGTGTTATCTCATTGTGGTTTTGAGTTATATTTCTCTGATGATTAGTGATGTTGAGCATTACATCTATATTTTTAGTCCCTATCTCTGGTCAAACTCTTTCCTTTCTTAGAAGCTGCTTAATGAATAGAGTACAAATCCATTCAAGGCCTTCCATAATTGTACCACATACATTTTTTTCATACTTATTCTGCAAATCTTTTATATCAGCTCCATTAAATGCCTCGTCATCCTCCAAACAGGTCCCATGCTTTCTTTTCCTTCTGCAAATATTTGTCCTTCAAATACCACCTCCCCTAAAAGGAGTCCTTGTTTTCACAGTCATAACTCAACACCCCTTCAGTACTCAATGCTTGTTCTTATGGTAGGTATCATATTTACCTTTCCTATACTGATTTATTCTCTGCTTTCATCTCACTTACTGAAAAGAAGTTTCCTTGAGGCCATAGACTGAGTCCTGTTCAATCATTGTCTTCCACAGTGCCAGGTATACTGTGGGCCTTCAATAAGTACTGAAAAAAAAGACTCATCATTTTAATGAATAATTAGTTGGTTGAGCCAATCAAAATGTCTACAATTTCAAATCAATAGTGCTGCTTTCTTTTTTGGGGTGTTGAGAGAAGAGAGGATGGGAGTGGAAAAAGATTTTTAGTTTTTATTTTTCCATCATCAGACTAAACCTAATTTTTTTGATCATATTAGTTAACTCCCAACTTAAAAATTTTTTTTGAATGCCAAGTAGAGCCTATGTCCAGTAACTGAACAGCCGGCTGTTGCATTTACCCTCCAAGTGGCTACCAGCTGACATTTAAATACTCCATCTTTCTTTCCAAATATTAACCACATACAGCTGGTCATTTGAGTTCTAAAACAACATCTGATGAAACACATTTCAAATACAGTCCTGGAAAAATATTATTCAATTACTTTATTTTCATTTTACTCACTAAATGGTTGCTTCTCTCTCAAGTTCAATTAAACTCACTTGAAATTAAAACTCACAAGAATGCATTTCATTTAGATTTACTGGAAGATGTCAGGCACCAGTTAATTGGCCTTAGAGCAGCATAGCCATGAGGTCCTTTCCAACTGAGCTCTCCATCTTTGCCATGTTGCTGTTCTTGCTAGATAGCATTGACTGGGTAGCTCATCCAATATTTGGGGCCAACCAATGGTTATACAACACTCTTACAAATAAATTATATGTAGATTTTAAATTATTTGTGTGTATCCTCAGAAAGCTTCAGCCTGGGTCTAGCAATGATCTGCTCTCTGTAGCCTAAAAATTCTTTCATTTGGATATTTGCTGGGTAATTTATCAAACATTTACCAAGAACATCCTCCATGCCAGGCACTACTCTAGACACTTCATTTATTCAGCAAGCCTTTATTAATTTTCTTCTATTTGCCTGGCAATCTGCCAGGAAGTGGGGTTTCCAAGTCATATAAGTTATGATTCCTCCCCTGAAGGAACCTAGGAAATGTTTCAGACTTGCGCTTTGTGCCTACAGAAACACAGTCTTTGTGTTCCAGTTTGTGGCTGTATAAGAGTCACTGTAAAGCTGAGTTGCAATTAATCTAGATTTCCTAGAACACTCGGATTTCAAATAGTTGATCTATACCTAATTATGTATGCAACAGTGTCAGTTATTAATATGGTTAGTGCAAAAGGGGCAGAATAAACTGCCTCATTCTTTGTAGGTCACGGTCATAATTTTAAAGTTGTAAAAATGTTGGGATTAACTTTCTATTTGGTAAATCTTGGTATCAAGTACCTTTCTAAAGAGTGAAACCTTTAGTCAGTATTTATTAAGTGGCCATTATGCCATCAATTCTTTGTGAAACAAAGAAGGAAAATGAAAGGAGAAAAGCAGTTTGCATAAATTAATTACCTACACTATATTATACTCAGTATTTCCTTTTACATCAGGGTTTTGTAAAGGGTTAGATAGTAAATATTTTAGGCTTACAGGCCATATGGTCTCTGTTGCAACTACTCAGTTCTGCCATTGTAATATAAAAACAGCATAAATGAATGGGTGTGGCTATGTTCCAATAAAACTTAATCGCAGAAAGAAGTGGAAAGCCAGATTTGGCCCTTGGCTCTGCTTTCCAACCCTGCTTTATATCATCTGCCATCTTTGTCCTTGGCTCCTGCTGAATGCTCTACATGAGAAGCCCTTCGCCAGGCTCTTACCTACCTACCTTCTACCTATGCTGCAAAAGCTAGTTCAAATCTTTTCTCTCCCTCTTCTGATTCAAGGGTAAGAAATCTTCAAATAAATAATAACTAGTTTCCTATAGCACTTATGCTTTTTCTAATTTTTTCTCTTTTACAGCAATTTTTCAAAATAGGTAATGCCAGTATTATTATTCCTTCTAGTCCATGAGAAGCCGAAGTGGTATATCTTGAGAATCAGAGGCAGGAGACCAAGGGGAGAAGGGACCACCAGGACTGTGGTTCTTTGCATCACACCCAGAATCAGATGTGGGGCACTGAGCCTTGCTTTCCCAGAGGCTGCCCAAGAAGCTGGCAGAAACATGGGTCAGAAAGTGAATGCCTCTGTGGAAAGGAACTGGCAGATTCAACCTCTGCCTTTCTCCTACCAATGACTATTCTAAAGCATAACAATCTGTTCTGCGCAACTAAAAAACTGACTACTTTACATTTGTTTGTTATACTGTGGTCAGCTTGGTAAAGTATCATACGCTTTCCCTCCATCCCTACCTCACTTCCTTTCCCAGCACATTCTCAGTGCCCTGGGATGATATTCCTCAGTAAAACATTATGGCAATAAAACTTTGCCTCATGCTTTGTTTTCTAGGGACCGTGAGCTAAAAAAATAATTGGAACCAGGAGACCTCAGTATAAGACTTTAGAGTTGGAATGCCTGCTGTTGGGAGACAATTCTCCACAAGTTTCTTACAGAGGACATGATTCTACTGTGTCAAAGAAAAAGGACTATCTCTTCTGCCAGCATCCATGAAATTCTGTCAGGCTAAGTTGTTGGCCTTCAACTAGAATATAATCATAGTTCTTGACATCTACCTGTCTTAAAAAATAGCTCATTGCTTGTGGTAGCTGGGATGTAATTAGCAAAGCTTATTAGTAAAGCTTCAAAACTGGCAAAGCTTTCACTTGCAGTTGGTTAAGATGAGGTGCAAGACACTGGAAGGTCAAATGGCTACATCCTTGGATTGATAGGAGATAACGATAACTAAAATGTAGTAATGTGAAATGGTTATTTGAGAAGGCATTTGAGACCTGAAAAAAAGAAAATTAAATCAGGGCATTTAATTGTCAGCTTAAGGCATGTTTTAAAAGTGTTAAGACTCTATATCATTTTAAAAGAGACTCTCATCTGCAGGGCTGACTATACTGAAAATCAGGCCCAGGATATGATTTTTATATGTGACAGATTTGCAAAGGAGATAAAATATGTAGTCCTAATCTGTCTACTACACCAAAGTCAACCTTAATAGGTAAGAATAGGACTATGAAACTTGAATTTTTTGTGTGTTTAAGCCTCAGAATCTTGACCCTCTGGGCCAGCAGAAGAAACCTCTCCCCATTGCCAGAGGAAAATAGTTCCCTCCCTCCTCTCCGTATCAGCTTGCCTAGGAACCACGAACTGATCTCACCTAAAACAGATGTGTGGAAAAATAGCATTTATTCTCCTCAGGATCTGCCCCCCACTACTCTTCAGAGCCTCCAGGCCAATAACCAGAGCCAGGACTTACTGCAGTGTGAGCAAACTTACACAGGCCCTAGTCTAGGAAGTAATAGACTACACACCAAAGGAATCATAGGACTTTACATACATGCAGACATGAATCGAGGGTGACAGACCACAGGGCAAGGTAGAAGAAGAAGTAAGGAATAATTATTAGCATGAGGGCACCCATCCCAGACTCAGGATTCCTTGAGCTGATAAAGGCACCTGGAGCCTATCCTAACGTAGTGCTGAGATGACTCCTAGATACACAGGCATGCTGATGGCCTAGAGTAAATGGGGTGAAGACACTGGAAATTCCTTGGCATAGTTTTGAAGATGGGGTCAGAAGGCCCAGAGAGGTGGAACTGTAGAATGAATTTAATGTGTAAAACCTGGGACTCCATCATATGATTAATTCTCTGGAGAGCTAAACGGACACTTCCTTCAGTAAGGCAATAGAAAATGCACTGATGAGAGGGGCACAATAGTCATGGAGATGTTTTATGATGGCTGACCTCTATAGGAAGGAGTTGCCATGAGTATGCTGCTGTGGAACCAAGATCTCTGAAGAGGATGTTGGGATTCCAGAGAAGGCAAAGGCCAGAGAGCAGCACTTGACAATGAAAGGCAATTTGAATGTAATTACCATAAAGTGCAGCAAGGCTAGTGAGAGTAGAATTTGGGGTGCCTGGAGTGATGTATTGTGATAGGTAATAGGTCATTGTTCCAATGGGCATGCTGGGAAGCTTAACTAGGTGTTACTTGATTTATATAATCAAAAATAAATACACACGCACACACAGAGCAATATACACAAGAGTTGACACACAGAAGTTTGACATCAACCACAATGGAAAATCACAGTCTTCTCATCTATTTTTCAGATTTAAGTCAGTTCATAGACCCAAAGCTCTATCCCTGAAATGTATATCATCCAAGTCCTATAAGTCAATTGATGTATAGTCTATTACTTCCTGGAAGAGGGAGCCATTTATCCCCGCTCATACTGTGAGAAGTCCTGGCTCTGATTACTAGTCTTGCGGCAGTGAGGGGTAGTGGGAGCTGGGTTGAAGAAGCTAGATTTCTTTGAGGAAAAACTGCAACACCAGTGTAAGTATATAGAGAAAACATACCTTCAGTTCTTCCCCCCAAAAAAAATTATGGCCATTTTCCAGGGTAACTTAGCCTTTGAGAAAGGGGAAAATTCAAATATTTCAAGAACTATTAAACATAGGATCTGATCCGACACTAATACCAAAGGACCAAACACATGCCACCATTCTCCTCTGGTCAGAGTAAAGGTTATGGAAGCCCTATGATAAGCACAGTTTTAGCCTAAGTCACCATGGGCCTAGTGGCCCACATTATAGTTACTTCCCCAGTCACCTAATGTGTAATTGGATAGACATACATAGTAGCTAGCAGGACCCTTGCATCTGCTCCCTAACTTAAGGAGTAAGAGCAATTATGGTAATAAGGGCCAAATATGGTCCCCTAAAACTGCCCCATTTCTGCCAATTAATAAATTAAAAGCTATACCGCAGTCTTAAAGGAAATGAAGAGATTAATGCCACAACCAAGGACTTTAAAAAGGCAGAAACAGTGGTCCACATCAGATTTCCCAATTCACCTAACTGGCCTCTGCAGAATCCAGGAGGATCATGGTAGATGGACCATAGCCTACTATAAAAATTAACCAAGCACTAATCCTAATAAAAGGGATACATGTAATATCTTTACTAAAATAGATCAGCATGAACTCTACTACTTGGCATGTAGCTACTGAGTTAATGAATGTTTTTTTTCCTTTTGATATCCATTGGAGACAGAATCAAAAGTAATTTTGAGTAGAGTACACCTCACTATGATAGCTTTAGGGCTCTTTTAATTCTCTTGCCATAATCTAGTCCTCAGGGAACTTGACATACTGCAGAATAACATATCAGTCCATTATTTTAATGACATCATACTAATTGCACTGGGGAGTAGAAAGTGGCAAGAACCTTAGAGAATTTAATAAGAGGACACACACATGTTGGAATATGGAAGATAAACTGTACAAAACTTGGGCCCTGCCAAATCATTGGCATTTTTAGAGCTTTCAGTAGCTCCTGGACATCCGGAACATCCCTCTAAAGTGAAGGAGAAATTGGTGGACCTTGTACACCTATAACGATGAAAACAGCACAGTACTTGATAGAACTCTTTGGATTTTAATGTGGCATTTAGCGTGCTTGATAAAACTCCTCAAAATTATTTATGTGGTGACTCAAATGGCTGCCAGAGGGAGAGATGACTACGCAGTGGGTTCAGGCTATGGCACAAACTGTCCCACCAATTGAATTTATGTTATATCAAATTGGATGATACTGGAGGAATCTATGGTGGATAAGGATGCTGGGCCAATTCTAATACGAGATTTGCAGGGTTCTTAAGTAAGGCCATGTCCTCTGCAACAATGAACTATTCTTTCTGAAAAATAGTTCCTCATGTTCACTGAGTCTTAGAGGAAATTAACATCTGACCTTAAAACACCTAGTGACTATATGACCTGAGCTGTCCATTATGAGCTGAGCTCTCCTATATAAGGCCAAGCTGGTGTAACAATCCACTATATGGTTAAAATGATTCATTTGGTACCAGTCTCAAGCAGATCTAGCAAGCAAAAATAAATTGCATAAAAAGGTAAATTCTGTGGTCAGTTAACTACTTCTGTGGTACTAACAGGTTTTTCCAATCTGTATCTATATACTCACAGGGGATTCTCTAGGACCAAATGATAAAGGAGGAATGGACTCAGCCTGGTTCACAAGTGCATTGCAGAAAATTTTGACAATGGAAATAAACTGCTGCTGCATTATAACCAACATGAGAGTGGCCTCCCAGGAGGCGGAGGTACAAGCATACACTCAGCAATTTACTTAGTGTGAGGGGGAAAGTAAGGCAGATGTAAACTTCTAGAAGTAGTTTATAGCCTGACTGATAGATCAGGGACTAGGAGGCATAAACCTGAAAATAAAAAAGGAGTTCTGGATGGGTAGACAGAAGTGCTCAAAAAGCTTGAAAACCTTTGTATGTCACACTAAAGCCCATAAAGAAGAATTCAATCCAGAGAAAGCTTTTTTGAATTAAGTTAGACAAGATGATGTTAGTGGATATGAGCTAGCTTCTCTTCTCAGTCCCCTAGTGCCAGAGATGGTGGCCATGCATGGGCCCGCCATCATGGGACCCTTCCCACCAAGGTTTCCACAATGGCTGAATGCACAGTTTGTCAGCACTGTATGTGTATTATCAATACAGCACAATTCCTGAAGAAGACCAGCCTGGTAGCCAGTTTATGGCACTGAACCCCTTTCACATCCAAAGGAGCATGCCCACTCTGCTTGCAATGCTTCTGTCAGAAATCCCAAGCAAGAGCTTACAAAATGTCTTCCTATTGATGATTATCCAAGTAACACTGTCTCAGACCAAGACACCCATTGCATAACAAAGGAAGTACAACAATGATCAGGTGTTAACTAATCTTTAGCATCCCCTAAGAGACAGTCTGCTTGACAGAATGGCATTGCAGCCTGATGAAAGCTCACTTAAGGTACAAACTCATGGGAAAAAAATCCCGACAGGGCTTCATGCTACCTTTCAAGAGGTGGTATAGGTATTGAACCAATGGCTGATATATGACACTGTATTCCCAATAGCTAGAAAAAACTGATTCAGGTACCAAGTGATAAACGTAGAAGAGGTTACCTCACCAACACCCTCTGACCCATTTGTGGACTTGTGTCTCCTATCCCCACATGCTGGGCTCTACTAAGTTCTAAGGGTGGTCACACTGACCAGAGGACATAGTAAGTGTTCCACTGAACTTGAAGCTATGACTATCGCCAGGTCGCTTTGGGATCCTCATGCCAGTAAATCAGTTTGAAAAAAAAAATCCTCATGGGTTAAACTTTACCAATAAACAATAAAAGAAAGGAAGATGCCAAGCAATAAATTCTCCCTTCATCTCCTGCCCTGATGAACTAACGTGAGGCATAGTGGTTTTATACGAACTGTCCAGAGATGTCTCATGTGACCAAGAAAGCATATTTTCTTGTGATGCTGTGGCCAGTTTAGTAACAGACATCCTTATTTTCTTTCTACCCTTCCTTACTTCCTTTCTCCTCCATACTTTCACTGCCATGGGATTCAACCTTGTAAAGCATGTAAAGCAATCAGGTTGCATGATACATCCACACAGGTACTGATTTGCCAAGAGGCAATGGGAAGGAATTGGATTCCAAGTCAGGGTTAATGCCCTAACGATAAGGCATGGATTGAGTCCTGTAAAAGACCCCAGACAAATCACAGGCAAGCACAAAAATCCAGAAGAGAGAAACGTACCTCTTGCAACCTTGGTAAAAAGTACACAAAGGAGGAGGCTGTGGGTCAGTTCATCATTTAATACCCAGACCAAAGGCTCACTCTTTCTCCAAGAAGCCTTCCCTTACCCTCTCTGTCTCCTCTTCCTGGCCTGGAAGAGATGTCCCTTCTCAATACTCCCTCACATATGTTTCTTTCACATAGCTGGATCTGTACATTGGCCTCATTATATTGGATTGTCTATTTTCAAATCTGCATCATATCAGCCCACTACCCAACAACCACAATGGTTCCCAATTTTCTGAGAGTAGAAGCCAAAGTCCTTACAGAGACCAACAGACAACATTGTAATCTGTTCCCAACCCCACCATTCTGACCCCTCCTCCGTGTCCACTCTGTTCCAGTCACACTGTCTATTCCTCTATCACCCAGGCACATTCCTATTTTAGGAAATGCCGGTACCCTTGCCTGAAATAGTCTTCCCCCAGACATCTTCTTCACTATCTCCCTTGCCTCCTCAAGATTTCATATCAATGTCACCTTCTCAAGGAGGCTACCCTAACTACACAACTTAATATTAACACAAGCCTACCTTCATCCTCTTGCTCTCCAGGATTCTCAATTCTCCACTGCTAATAAGACAACAGCCCCACGCCTCTCTGCCACAAAAATGCTCATGGACTATGAGGATATTATGGAGCAGAAAGATATTAACACCCAGTCCCTCAACCTCAGGAACAAATGCATCCTAGACCAGAGGTGGCCATATCCAGTCATGACTACAGCCCTTGCCCATATGAAGGTGAGTATTCTAAGTGTTCTAAAAAGCCACACCATCTTACGTGGCCACTGTTTGCCTTCAGCTCATACCTACCCCATCACTTCCCAGTACTTAACAACTGCGCATCCCCTGAAGTTTATAGACTTTTGTTATCTGCTCTAACAGGAGCTACTTTTCCTAAAAGTGTTTGCCTATTGGCATTTTCCTCATGCATAAGAACTTTGGGAGTTGCAGCTGCCTCGTGAGAGAGAGATTGGAAAGGTAGCATCGACTGCCTTTCTCTAGTCTGTGTGTAAGTTGGACTTGTTTCTAGCTGATGCTCAGAAAAGGAGCCATTATCAGTAATGGGCCCTCTGCATGTTTCAAAGGCAGAACAAGCTCCTGGATCCAGACACTCCCTGGGGGAGTGAAGGCTACTGAACTCACTGTCTCGGGTGGAGAAATCGCTTCCTAGTTATTTAGCTCTGTCTCCTTCATTTTGCCTGCATAGCCAGAGGGTCGTTTACATATATACATATATGCTCACTGTCTTATTAAAGCTGAAGGAAGCATAGGCCTCAGTGTCTCTGCCTGTTTCTAAAATGTGTTATTTGCGATTCAATTTCACATGGCCTGCAGAGGCAATAAAGGGCAAAAGAAATTACCCTGTAATGTATTCCAAAAGTGCTCCCTGCATACCCACACTCCCGAGGATAACAATTTGTCAATATAACCTTTAATTAAATGAACAGAAATCATGTAGACCCCATGGTGTAGAAAGCCACTAAATAGAGGGAAATTATGTATGAGTTGCCCCTAGCCACTCATGTTAGCTTGAACAGGATTTGTCAGTAGGGGCTGTGAAGTGCTCTAAGATAAAAATGGGAGACTACCCTCTCTCTTGCATCTGCAAGGGGAATGAAATGAGGCGAGAGGAAGGCGTCATCTAGAGGAGGTGCGTAGGGAGAAATGGTAGCCAAGACACCACAGTCCCAGAAAAGCTCTTCGAGGTCTTTTACTCGAATGAACAACTTCCCAGCAAGAAAGACTCTTGCCCTTGTTGTAAAATCTCAAGACTAGCATTCTCTCTGTGGATAAAAGTATTAAATTCCTGCAATCCTGAAATGACTGCCTAAGTGACAGTATTATCTTACCTGGGGAAAAGGAAAGATAAGCAAAAGGTTCCCATCCCCTCTCTCACCTATCTCTCCTTTCCAGGCCCATTGCCACTGCCCTATTTTCAGTGTTCATTACTTCCTGCCCAGATTACTGCCACTGGGAAGAAGCCCTGACCTGTTCTTCTTGTGCCAATCACCTCCTACTCTCAGTTCACAAGCCTCCCTTCTTCTACAATGCACATATGCCTAACACATGCCAAAACAATGAGCCGAAAGTTCATGTCCCCTTTCTGATTAAAATTCTGCCAGCATCTCCCCTGCCTCAAGAATAGGGCCCAACCTCTCAGACTCATGTTCTAAACTCCATTCATAATTCCAGTCTCAACTGCCATGATACCTATTCCCATTCCTAGCCTCAGCCAAACCTGAATTGTACCCTACTCCCATTACCTCTGTGTCTCTGTTTACAAAGTGGCCTCCAGACAGAATGTCCAACCCCACTTGTGCCCTCATCTTGCATTTCTATATTTGTAAATTTCACATGCTCCCCATGAACTCACTCCTTTCCTACTACCTCCATGAAGCCTTTGCCCATTGGGTTAACTTTGGGTTTTTTTGTTACAGCTTCTCTCACATTCTATCTTTCAATCTAGCTATTTTCTCTATTAGTCTAGAATGTAATCTCTTTTGAGGGCAGGAAACTATTTACTGTTGCATTTGGGTTATATACTCATAGAGAAACCATAGGTACTGGACAAATGATGGCTAAGTAAAATTTAATTTTGAAGATTGTTCATTTTTGTGGGGCTTACATAAAAATAATGGCTTGATTTAGTGGAGAAAAGAATCTCCTGTCATGCCAAGCTTCAGTCTGAATGTTAGGGGACAGGACTTCTAAGGAGAATATAGAAGGAGTTGAGGCTTTGGGAAATGGGAAACATACTACCAGCTACTTGGGACTGGTCAAGAAAGGAGTGGAATTTAACAGCTAGATTTTATTAGCTCAGGGCTACTTGGTAAATTATCTATGTTCTCCTGAAAAATTCTCTGAGCCTTAAGAGAAATAGAAGCAGATTCACTCCCAAGGGGCATGAAGAGTTAATCAGTGTAGATTCTGCCTGACCCTTGAATCCCAGTTTTAGTCTAGTGTCCTGTAGAAACCTTTCCTAACTATCTGGGCCACTGTGTTCCCTGCCTTCAATGACTTCAGCACTTACAGCTTAGTGGTAAATTATACGTAGCCTTTATTATCCATTAGAGTTCCATGGGCAGAACATATATCTCATAAACTTGACTATGAAGAGATTGTATCTAAAGCTTCTGAATGTCCTACAGTAGCCAATGCCCTGCCAGGTATGAGTTGTGCTCAATACTTTCCTATGGACTAAGTCACTCCTTTTGGGCTTCCATAAAAACTGAGATGGCTAAAGGCTCTACTTGGCTCCAAAAAGGGTTAGAGGAAGTTTCTTGTCACGTTTTCTATTGCTTAACATTTCTCCAACACCTATAACTCCTACCAGGGCATTGTTGTCAATTAGTAAACATATACAAACACCATTTTTAACAGGTATTTTTAAAGACATTAAAAAATACTAAACATGAAGATATTGGGAAGACTTGCCATGCAGGCAGAGTTAATTTATAGTCTCATGTGGAAGAGAGAACTCAGATATACCTAATATAGTAACAGAGCAAGTCAAGGGTGCTGGCTCAAGGAAGTTGTTGAGAGGGCAATGCTTCTGAGTGCAGATGCCATTCTCTGCTCTCCAAAAGTTTTCAGAGACAAAAAAAAAAAAAAAAAAAAAAAGCCCTGAAATCCTCTACCAGTTCTTCTCCATCTAAAGTTTTGTAGACTCGAAGACAACACCAGAGGATACTCAGCAACTGATTCGCACTCTGTGGGAATTTTCTCACTCAGCTCACTCTGCTTATTGTTACATTTCCTGAAAAGAGCCCAGGCCTCCCATCCTGGGAGTTCTGCTGCCCTCTTTATACTCATCCTGCAGGCGAGGAGCAGCCCAGAAGCCCAGCGCCCCAGAGACTTCCTCAGCAAATTCCACAGAATTCAGTTGACCCCAGCTCTGTAAATGGTCCTCAGAGCTACAGTACTTGGTGAAGCCCCACCACTTACCTTTCCACAAAGTGCATTTTATTACTAGCTGGAAGAAAAACAAAAACTAAATCACAAGGAAAACAAAGTTGGAAAAAAGGACAATCCTACAGAAAGAAAAAGATAGGCTCCCCCTACCTCCTGTGCTTTTTAGACATCCTAGCAGTGACCCCGCTAAGAGAAAATGATTCTGGTTGAAAATAAATTCAATTCAATTCAATTCAATTCAAATTATAATTACTGAAAAATTAAGAAAATATTTGAAGTACTGTACCTATGTCAGTGACAAACAGTTCTTGAGTCACTCAGTTCTAAAAATGGTCCCTTCCAAACCCCTATTGATGTTAATGGACAATGACAAAGTGAGACTCAAGGTCAATAGCATACTAAGCATGAGTGGCCCAGGAAAAGCTCATCTAAAGAGACAGCATGGCAGGAAATGAGTTTTAAACTTCAACTTTTTACAAAAACCATCTTATAATAAAGAAAATACTTGTTCAATACAGAAAATTTGGCCGATATTATACATATTAAGCAAAAAGAAAACATATCACTTATATCATCACCTGAAAAGGAATCAAATTTACCTCGTGCTAGGCACCAATCTAGCTGCATTATATATATTATTTCATTCTACTTGCACAACTGCTCTGAGTTTATGATATTAAGAATCAGAGGGGTTCGTCAATTAAGGGGCAGAAGAAAAGAAACCCACCTCTTTTAAATCCTAAGTCCTATATTCTCCTTTTTATACAACTGTCTTTTCATTCTCAAATATTTAGTAGTGTTCTTTCTATCATAGTATATTGGACAAACTCTACCTTAAACCTGTTCACAGAGATTCATATGCCTCCTCCTTGGCCACCAGATTCCTTGCTACCCAGAGACTTCCCAGGAAACAGCAATGGTTGCAACAAAAGACTGGAAAACCTGCTAGGACCTCCTGGCTCAAGGGAAATGTGACATCATTTCCTGTCCAGGCAACCCCCAAGATGATTTTCTGCTGCCCCATGACTCCTGGGACTTGGCCCCCATCTCCCCAGAAGACAAAAATCTATAAGAAATAAGGGTCCCCAAGACCACTCGTACATTGGGAGATTTACTAGAAAGACTCGTGGACTCAGGATATAATTGTACTCATGACTATGGCTATGCTTTATAGGAGATGCAGCAAGGCACACATCCCCATCAGAAGGGGAAAAGACATAGATAGAGTCTGGAAGATCCATAGACAGGCTTCCTTCTGCTCTACCTCCCACAAGGGGTCACACAGAGCCCACTCTTCATCCAGTAACAAAATGCAGCAGTATACATGTCATGTTTCTGCCCAGTGAAGCTAATTAGAAACTCAGCACCCAAGGTCTCTATTGGGGCTAGTCATAGGGGCACCCTCTGCCTAACATACCAAAATTCCAGACCCCCACAAGAAAATAAGTTATTTAGCATAAACCATCATGATTAAACAAGTAGTCTAGAAAGAGTAAGTCATCCTCATCAGTTAGGGAAAAGAGGGAAACCTCCTGAAATTAATGTTCCCAGATGCCAGCTAAGGACCAAATTGCAAGCAGGCCTTTCTAAGGATAGCTAGCAATGTCAGGCCTGCAATGTTAAACTTTTTCTGCAAAGCTAAGCACCAGAAGCCTATCTCTACATACATGGTGTCAACTAAGGAGAGGAAAAATAAATATAATTGATGATTTACTACTGGATATGTCTCTCCTCATAGGTATGTTCACTTCTTCAGCATTTTTATTACAACTTCCGAAACAAGAACTATGTTAATTTTTATTTAACATCTATATCACTAGCTATAATCTGGACTGGCCTTGTGAGTTCCTTTGAGCAATAGAATGTGGCAGAAGTGACACTGTGTGGGTTCTAGAACCTAGAACTAAAGAGGCCTTGTAATACCTTCCTTTACCATATGCTCTGAGATCACCATATAAGAAGCTGATCCGGCTTCTAGCAGGAGAAGAACAAAGGTGTCTTAGACTGCAGTCAGCATCAATTTCCAGGAACATAAGCCCATTAGGGTTCTTCCATCATTGCTCGTCTGGTAGATGAATGAGAGAGCCTTGGCAAAACCAACAGAGCAATTAACTAGCAAGCCATAGGATCATGAGAAATAATAAATCATTGTTGTTTCAAGTTGTAAATTTGGGAGTGGCTCATTATGCAGCAATAAATAGCTGATAAATAACAGGACGACTTTTTTAAAATCTTTCTATGCATTCCTGCAAAGCTTCCTATTTTATGAACCAAGTTTAACTTCCTAAAGTAGGTCCTCCTCCTCGTCTTACCTCTCTGCCCCTGCCTTTCTCTGTCCATTTGCCAGATACCAGACCAAACCTGATGCATAAACTTAGTTAACAAGACAAGACCCTCTTTGGCAGGGTGGGAGAGAAATGAGGAAGAAGGAATATTGGGGAAGGAAAAGAAAACATGCATTCTTTGAAAGACAATAACAATAAATTTTATCATATCACCAAACAACAGATGAAATGGAGCATCTATGGCCTTTTGGGGACCTCACCTTCTTTTAGCTGCCTTGTATAAGGGAAATAAGTTGTCTCTCAGATAGTTTCCCTTTCATTTCCTTTTCTTTCTTCAGATAGCTTATTGCGGGCCATAATTGTCTGTTTATTTACTTGACTGTTTTCCGCCCCCAGCCCCTCCCACAATAGATTGTAAGCCTCAAATCCTGAGATGTTTTGACTCTCCTGTTCCCCCGAAGATTCTATCACCTGGAAGAGGGCTTGGTACACAGCCAAGGCTCCTAAGTAATTATTAGCTTAACAGATGAACAAATGAATGAATTTAGAAATGAATAAATGAACAGAGTACATTTCCTGGAAATGAGCCTATGCTAACTTTAGCCTTGGAGAAAAAGAATAGAGAAAAGCTGAAAAGAGCAGAATAACATTATCAATATAAACTTAATCCAACTAAACTTATGAACTGAACCCAAGTGAAGATAGTAGTACTTACAAAGCACATACCAAGCACTGTTCTAAAAGTTTTATTTATATATATGTATATATATATATATAAACTTTTACTCCTCACAATATTCCTATGAGGTAGGTAGCTTTATTACAATCATCTCCATTTCATAAATGAGGAAACCAAGACACAGAGAGGTGAAGTGATTTGTCTGACAACATTCAGCTAATATATGGCCAAGCTTAGACTTGAACTCAGGCCGTCTGTCTTAGAGTACACACTATAAACCATGTATTTATTACATAGCCTCCTAAAGATAAGCCAGCCAAGACTAGAGTATTAAAAAACAAACAAACAAACGTAGGAGAGAAGAGTTGGAGAAAATGGAGGGCCTGGGAGGGAGGGAAGCCGTTTTTATCATTGTGATGTAGGAACTAAAATTAAGGCTCAGTATTAGGTGCTTTCTCTCACCAAACAGTCCTCTTTATTGAATGGACCTGGTGCAGTTCCTGATTATCCCTGAGTCTTGGGGTCTCAGTTCTGTGCCAGCTGCAAAATTATTCAAACAAGCAAATTACATTCTCCCGCAGGAACCAGGGGGCACCCCATGTTCTTGATACAGTAGTTTCCTCTTATCTGCTGTTTTGTTTTCCATGGTTTCAGTTACCCAGAGTCAACTGAAAAAATATTAAGTGGAAAATTCCAGAAATTAACAATTCATAAGTTTTAAATTGCCTGTCATTCTGAGTAATGTGATGAAATCTCTCACCATTCCACTCCATCCTGCCCAAGAAGTGACTCATCCCTTTGTCCAGTGTCTTATGCTACCCCACCCATGCTCCCCACCCATTAATCACTTAGTAGCCCTCTTGGTTATCAGATTGACTGTCATGGTATCGCAGTGCATGCATTTGAGTCACTCTTATTTTACTTAATAATGGCCTCAAAGTGCAAGCGTAGGGATGCTGGCAATTTCAGTATGCCAAGGAGAAGCTGTAAAAGCTTCCTGTAAGTGAAAAGTTTGCATGCATAGGAAAAACATAGTATATACAGAGTTTCATACTATCTGTAGTTTTGGGCATCCACTGTGGATTTTGGAATGTATGCCCTGCAGATAAAGAGAGATGACTGTACTATAAAGTCTGCCTCCCATAACCCTTAGCTTTCCTTTTGTTCCTGAGTACAGTCCTGTGTGACCCTGAGTTGCATGAAGTGTCCTGCTCCCCCAGGCTGTGAGTACTTGTTGCTCTCATCTGTCTAGTGTCAGGAATTGTGTATTTGTTAATTCTCACAACTCTAGGACAGGAATCCCTCCCTCATCAAGAAGGTGATTAAAACAGTCATGAAGATAAATTCAAGAAGGAAAAAAGAAGGACCTATGATGATCTAACTGCCTTGCACCTTTGTTCCAGCAGGTCTGAGCATGGTCTATGCTATCAGATGGCCCACTAATGTAAGAAGGGCCAGAAAAGAAGCCTGGAGCTCCCATTAACTCGTGTGGGGCTCCGAACATTCCAAATTCCTTGACTATCACCAGGGTGCCAGGAAAGCCTGAGCACAAGTTGATTAACAGACACTTATTGCATTAATACAGTAAAATTGCTTTAAAACTAAGGTTAGTAAATGCTTTGTGATTAAGCTCTTTGGAAATATCCTATTGCCATGAAAGTGGTTATGGGAGAAATTACTTAAAAAGCCATGTAAAAACAGTGAGAAATAAAATCATGTGTACAATATAATTTTCACTAGATTTTTTTAAAAAGCTAAATGTATGAGGAAAATGACTAGAAGGCCATAGACTAGAATAATTATAGCAGTTGTGTTAGTAGGCTGAGATTATTTTTAAAAGTTTCTCATTCTTGCTATTTTCCAAATTTTCTGAAATGTGGTACATCACTTTCAAAATCAAAAATGTACAGACTAATATTTTTAAGTTATCTCCTCTTAGGCTGGAATTGATACCATAACAACTTTTTACATGATGCCAGGCATTTGGTAAGTACTTAACAAAATATCTACTAGCAGAGAAAGAGAGAACACTGGGATATACCATAGAAAGGATTGTGAGGTGAGCCCAGAGTTAAGGGCTGTAGACAACTCTGTCCAGAGTGCTTTGTAACTGCAGCCAACCCAGTTGATTTATCAATCTCTCATCTTCTTCATCTGTAGGATGAGAATAATACTCACAAGGGCCCTACATTTTTATTCCAGGTCAAGAGTCATTAAAGGAGCTGGATGGTTCTGAAATTTTCTTAGCAGAGTCAGCACCCACTCTGTTCCTCATACATCCCAGCTCCACATCCCAAAACCCAGTACAGGCTAAGCCTCTCAGATGCTCCATCTATCTCTCTAGTCCATTACTCTGCTAGGTATGCACAGGCTGTGCCAATGAGTTCCAGGACGTCCCTGGCAGCCTGTAGTTGGCTTTGCAGACCTGTACACCTGAAGCTTTAACCTTTAACCTATCCAGAGCTGGCTGTGCTCTATAGTTATGCATCTCTTTCTCATCTGGGCTTACAGTGGTAGATGCCTTACTGATATTAAATGAAATTAAAATGACCAGTATTTCAACAATACAGAAGTTAAAGGAAGAAAAAAAAGACAGAGAAAGAAATTGTTGGCAAAATTTTCAAATCCATCATGTTTTAAGCATATCTTCCCAGAAACTGGAAATTAACCTTTCCTTCCTCTTTTTTCTTAGATGCAGAAGCAATGGTTTATTCCATTGAGTCTCCAACTGCCTGGGGTCAAAGAGGCGGCTCTGGTTTGTATTACCATTTTCATTTGTCCAACCCTTTATCATATTTGGACATCTCAGCTTGAGTACAGCTCATTGATTGGTGTCAAGTGCACATTTTCCATTCTGCTCTAATAGCTCCTTTTTTTCCCCCTAAAATAGTGTCTTCTTCCTCCACCCAGCCCAGCCTGACTTTAATATGAGCTGACCTTCAGATACATCAGATCCATCTTTCAGAGAAACTGCCCATCTTTGGTTTGTGAATTTTAATATGAAGGGCAAGAGCAGTAAAGCAAGTTGGGAGAAATACATGGGAAATGTGCTATCTTAAACAAGTCATTTCCTTCTCTGTGTCTGCTTCCTACAGCTAAAGCACAGATATTGGATCAAATCAGTTATCTTTATAAGTCTGGGAATGGGGGTGGAGATGAGGAGAAGTTTTATCAGGATCACATAGAGGTTTTTATCTTTTTCATTAATTTGGTTTTTTTCCAAACTGTCTACCTTAAAATCCCAGGTTTTTAAATACTTCTACATAAGGAGGGTTAGGAGCCCCTAAGAAAATTATTGGTCTGGTATGTCACTTTTACATTTAGGTCTGGCACTTTGGAATGTGACCAAAGTTTATAGAATGTAGTCTACAAAAACAGTATCATGTAATGACAAAGGCTCTACCTAGGGAGTATGGTTTTAAAAGGAAAATTGACCTACATAAGCTTCAAGATAATTAAAAGTTAAAGTTATTTCTGATGACATGGACCAATACCATCTAAATTCAAGGAGAGTGCTTACCCATAGTTCTTTATCAGATGCAGTATGCTATAAAGTCTTCATGACTGAGTATACATCACATATGACACATGCCAAGTACACAGTTATCTCATTCAGTAAGAAAGACACCCAAGAGAGAAATACACAAACTCAGAATTCATAAGGTATAATAAATATTCTAAATATCATAGCAAACCATAGGGTAAGGGAATAATCCCTGAACATGAATATACCACCTACCACACAGAGTAACTTATGCTAGTTCTAAAAGAGACACAAAGTGCTCCTATTCCAGACTATGCCCCCAAATGTCCTATAATCTAATTAATAAAATATACATATACATAGAAAAATTATGCAAGGCAAGACAGTAGATGCTACATTCAGTATGGACTATAATAAGCACATTGTGAATTTAGAGGTGGATGGCCATAGTAAGGTTTTCTCATGAAAAAGAATCTGATCTCACTTGGAAACATGGAGAGGAGCAGAAAGGGAGAAGGAAATGGCTGCTTCCTGGGGAACTAGAAGTGTAGGAAAACAATTTTATATTAATGAAGAAAGAGATTTTTCAAAAAGGGCTGAGTTCCTCTCTATTGAACGTAATAGCACACAATTAGCATTCATCCTTCCCTTCTCAACAAAAACCATAAAGCAAGTACACAAACACAAATTCTACCTTTGATGAACCCAGGAGACATGGAACTCTGAACACAAAGTAGGTAGAAGTAGAGACCAGCAGCAAAGAGACATTCAGCTGCTGAATCAGAAGAAGCAAGGAAGGTACTTCCTAAGGTGAGCACACCAAGAGGTACAGAATCAAAATCTCTTGTTTTGAACAGTGGAAATAGGTTGCAAAATGCTGTCAGCTTGAGCCTTTCTGGACCCAATTTTATTCCAAGGAACAGACAAGGATGCATTGAATAAGGAGCCACACAGATATGTCATGTGTACAGAAAGCAGTCTTTTCATATGACAGGAGAGGAGAGAGATCTGGTATTACGAGGAGCTCTACAATTGCTGCTCTTCAGTAGCTAGACAGTGGTGAAGGCTAAAAAGACATATATAAAACACTGGAATGAAGAAAAATTCCTCCTTGAATACTGATCTATTTCCTAAACAAACCTCCTACAAATTATAAATAGCTGATCTGGGAAAAAATGTCAACTAATTCAAAACTAAATCATTGAAAAGGAACTAGTACCAACTCTATAAAAAAGATTACAAGAAAAGTAAGAAAAAGAACAGAAAATATAATGACAAAGGCTATTATCCAGAAAAATATTGTCATGGAGCAGATACAAAAAATGTTACTAAACACTCTGCCATAAGTTTTGTAAAACTTAATGAAGCAATCACACACACATACACACACACATACAATAAAGCACACATATAAGAGCTTATGGAAAATGTGGTGAGACAGAGTTGAAACATAAGTTAGCAGAAATCTTTAAAAAAGTAAATTTTTTAAAAATAAAACCCTTATAAAAACAAAGGCAAAACTGAAAGCAGCATAAGGAAAACAATACACTCCTAAGAACTCAGAAAGATAAAAAAATGATTGGAAAAATGATGAGAAAATGAAATAGAAATAAATGAAGAACTTAAAAAAATTAAAGAAAAAATGATAGATAAGAAAGATGGACAAAAAAAGAGAAAGAACTAAAAGAATATTTAAAGATATATATATATATATATATTCCCAGAAATAAAAGAAGACTTAGATACTTTAAAAGTATCATGGAAAAAAATTTATAAATACAATCTAGTACATTTATAAGGCTTCAAATATAAAGAAAGAATCCTTGGGCAGCCAGGTACACCTCACTTAAGATGGGGGTAAAAAAAGTTTGACCTCAGACTTTGCCATTGCAGCATTTACTATTAGAAGACAGTTTTGCAGCTAGTCTTCAAAAAAAAAACAAAGTATGACTTAAGAATTGTATACCCAGAAAAACTATCATTCATTATATGGGTAACAAACTAATATTTTTAAACATGCAAAAACTTAAGACATTTTGTTTTATCCTGAAGAAACTATCAGAGAAAGAACTTTCTACTTATCCAAGAGATGAATGAAAAAAACAATAGCAAAGGCCTTGGGAAGAACACTGAATCTATTTAAAAGTAAAACTAATTAGGAGTTATAATAAAAAAAAAAAGGGAGTGGGCTGTAAAAGTTACAAATCCTAACAGTGTAGATCTAATATAACTAACAGAAGGGGAAAGAGGAAGAAACTACTATTCATTATCTTCTATAGCTGAGAAGTAAAAAGATGTCATTAAAAGCAGATAAACATATATATTTAATAGCACAAAGGTATGTCCTAAGAAAAAATAGTATAACCACTGAAATAGAGTGGAAGATGAGGGGAAAGGAAGGAGAGAAAGAATGTACTAAAAGAGGGTTAATATGATAGCATTCATCCCTACTTAGTGGGTTGCCAGGCTTATCTCACATAATAACTTCTCACTTTGCTGCTTCCTGCACCAGACACTCAAAACATTTATCTACCCACATATTCATTCATTCAACAAATATTCATTGAGTACCTAACATATATATGTCGGTGCTAAGAATAGGGCAATGAGTGAAACAAACAAGGTTCCTGCCTTCATGGAGCTTACAGACATTTAATGGGGGGAAATATAAGCAAATAGCTATGTAATATAATATCAAGAAATGGTGATTGCTATGAAGAAAATAAGGCAGAATGGGGACAGAGAGTAATGGGAGGGTAGCAGTGAGAAGGTATCAGAGGCTGGGGATAAAAAATGGGTGAGCCCTGTGAAGATTAAAGGGCAAAGCCTTCCACAAAGATGGAACAGCAAAGATCTAGAGGTAGATAAGGATCTGGCAAGTGCCTGGCTAGTCACATCCAAAATTTTGGCAGCCTGGTTTCCCTCCTCACATTTAGGAAGTGTTTTATTCACTTCTATATATTTTAGTATTCCCTCCTCATACACACACACACACACACACACACACACACACACACGTGCACACATACACAAACACATGCATGCACACATGCATCTGCACACACATATGCACATACTCACAAGTGCCTGTGCACACACCTCCATAGGGGCAATCTCAGCTCACTTGCCATGCTTCCCCCCTGGCCCCACTCTGAGAAACAGCCTCCTGGTCACCTCCACCTCTGTCCTCATCAACTCTGTTCAGGCTTGCTGGGCCAGCTCATGGTCTCACCAGTCCTGTTCTTTTGGCCCTTCCCTGAGCACTAGAAAAAGCTGGAATCTGGGCTGAAAATCAGAGAAAACCAAGCACATATGGCAAACTGAGTCAACCGCTAAGGAAAACTTAGACACCTTTCACCAAATTGGTTCCACGGTATTTTATAAGCAAACTAAAATTAAACCCTATGCTCTGCTGGAGCTGTTTGAAGTCTCAGAACTGGAGATACTAATTATGTTAGATCAGCTGGCTGGCAGAGAAGAAGGAAGAGGTTCAAACCCAATGCAGTAAACTTTCTTGTCTCTTCTCCTCTCTGGTCTCACTCAATTTGACATCTATTCTCCAGGCACCTACTAGCACCCAACCCAGCAGCCTGGCTGGGGCTTCGGAGGGTATAGGCAAAGAAAACAGGTGGGAAGACTAAACAATTACGAAGAGGCTGCCAAGTGCCTACCCCTGTGCCAGGTACTTTATATATGCTTTCCTTCCAAAGTTATGGGCATAGATATAACAACAATGCAGGTAAGAAAATGGAAGTTCACAAGGTTAATGTGTCAAAAACTGTACAAACTTTACAGCTGAGCTTCTATAATCAGATGTCCATTACAAAACAGGTGCCAGAAGAAAGATGGAGGTCAACCCACTTACTTTTGAGATTCTATGAAACACAACACATGAGAGGATAACCCAGAAAAGACAGCATGGGTGACATCTGCTTGGCATGAATTCTATGCTGGTCAGTAGTGGATGCAACAGCAGGCACAGTTACAACCTAAGGACTGGGAGTTCCATCCAGATCCTTCTCAGACAACTTTGATGCCAACACACTCCTAACAACCTCAGTCCCAGATGCTATGATGTCAGGGCTTCCTTAACCAAGTCAAATCCTGGCCCAGGAAAAATGGATGCTGAAACTGACATAAGGTGATGAGAGCACTGACAGCTTCATGCCACAGTTACCTACAGCAAGGTGACAGACCAAATTTTCTCATGGATCCTTTCCACCTTGGCTTCTTTCTCTCTTTTCCAAGCTATCTGAGTTAGCCCAGCCACTGCTGTCTTAAAGATTATGAAGAACTTCTATAGGATTAAACAAAAGTTTATGGAAAGAAGAGAAGTAGTCAGTCTAGGGAGGAAATAAAGAAAAAGAAATGAGACCACATTGGGCCTTTAGAAGAGAAAATAATTCCAAGTTTCCTTTATGATCTAGACAGAATGCAGACAGAAAATGATAATAACTGCCAATTATCTAGGGCCGCTGAAAAACACTGAAAAAAAAAGGATCAATGTTTTATTAAAAACATACTTGATCTCAGAGCAACTGAGGAACAAAGATAATGAGAATTGAAGTGGTATGTTTTGGAAAAGTAAAAATAGCAAAAAAAAAAAAAAAAGAGCTGATGAGAAGACCTTGAATACAAGACAACCAAGTGGAAATTCAAATGGCTCCATTAAGGTAGTGAGCACCAGGACCAAATTTTTGGTTGGGGAGGAAGGTTTGCAGAAATTCAGTGTGTGTTGATGGCAGCTCTGGCTACAGTCACTGCCCACCTGCTATTAGTCAGAAACTCAATCGCTTATTCTGACCATTTAGTGCTCAACTTGAACTGCAAGTAGAGAATTTAAAACCATCTGTGGTGGTATTTGAAAAAGCTGCACTTTGCAAGCAGCAGGGGTTTGCAGAAGGCTGGCTGGGAGAGGTAAAGTTATTTTTTTCTGAAATTTGCATCATCCCATATAATAAGGGGCTGACCTTTCTTTTCACCATGGAGGGTCCCGAAAAGGTGTCTGGGACTTCATGTCTGTACAGAAGGGGAGAAAAATCAATTTCAGATTCCTTGGGTGAGCTTTTGCCACACAATTAAAAAAAGGAATGGTTCTCACAGTGTACTTAAAGCTAAATTGGTACCAGTCGGCATGAAATGGAAGAGCACTGACGTTTTCTGATCTAATGAAATCTGAAATAAAGTATTCCAAGGTTACCAGACTTTTTCTTCTGGTGGGTCTCTGTATTAGTAAACATCCTTCAGGGAATAAATGTCAAGGGAAAGATAGGACACAGAAACAAGGGAAAATTCACTGCATCATTGAATGGCAGCAGGCCTGGCATAGCTACAAGTTAGGATGGCAAGTCAGGAGATCACGTACATGTGACAAGTCCCTAGGTTCAGCACCAAGCAACCTGTCAACAAATCTCATCTCATCCATGCAGCACCTTTTCATGGACAGAGGCCTCCTTTGCCTTTGTATGTGCCTAAGCAAAAGTCCAGACTCCCAAAACTTTAGAGAAAGTCTTTCCTGTTGTTTTGTCTTCTTGCCATTATTTCCCTCCTGCTTGGCTAACAAATGAGATGTAAAGCCATCCACCCTACACATAATTTACTATCTACATAAATATGACTTTACTATTCTATTGTCATTGTCATGATCTTACTATTCCAGGAGACTCCTGCTCAGACAAGAAACTTGATTGTTTATTATAGGAACTTCCTGAATGACCCATCAACTCTTCCATAGAAAGCATTTATCAACAGACGGTTCACACCCCAAAATTCTTTCGACCCCTTGCCTCAAAGATCCTTGCTTTGATGTTTTCCACCAATTCTAAACTGTTATATCAGAATCTTTACCCAACCTCCTCAAGTCCCTGCTTTGTAAGATCTAGATCTGCCTTGAACTAAACTTCCACTTCTCAGCAAATTCTAACCATGCCTTCCCACTCTTATATACCACTGAAGCTATGCTACAGAGGTATTGTTCTCTCTTACTGTACAAATAATAAACTCAGCATCTTATCAATAGATTGCATTGTGTTGGACAGTTGGAGAGCAAGCATTCCACCCCCCCACAAAAAAAAAATTAAAGGGTTAATAGCTTTAAGAAAAAACCAAGCCATATTCTTTTTACTCTGATATTCTAAAGAGTTTTTAAATAATTCTTCTTTACTTCAATTCTTCAAAAATATCTTAGAACATGTGCAATGTGCTCAGTTAAGGCTCAGAAAGAGGTTTCCTGTCCTCAACCAGCTTGCAGTCTAATTGGAACACATTCAGTTGATGATTATTATTATGCACATCTTAGGAGAAATTCATAACCCTGGACTGCAGTCAGACTGGCAGCTGAAGATCTCCACAAGCAAGAGAATGGGAAGTAGCCTTCAGCAAAGATGACAGTCCAAAATAAAGAAAATATCTAAAGCATTAGAAAATTAACATGGCATGTTGTCAGTAACAAAGCCCTACTGGAAATGTTAGCCAGCACTTTTCATTCTGAATTGTAACATCTAGCTTATGTTTCTAGCTATCCCATTAAACTAGAAGAAAATAGAAAGTAGAGGCCATTTCTTACTGGATTTGTGCCTCTGAAGTACAGCACATGCTGGCACATAGATGATGCTCATCGATGGATAAGTGAATGAAAGGGTGAATGCAGTATGTCAGTTCTGTGCTGGGTACCTGGTACAGATTCCCAATTAAAATGTGTGTTCTGTTTGAATTTAGAGGCCTATATATCAATGAAGAGAATTTTGAAAATTTGATTTAAAAATCTGCTTTAATCCATTAACTGTGTCTTCCTTTTATTTTAAGACTTGCCCACATGATTATCAGATGAGTCATAACTCTGTACCACCCGCTCCCTTCGTCAGAGCAACCCCCCACCACTCCTGACCTGCCACTTCTTCCCTAAATTTTCCTGTGCTGATTCCTGCAACTGAATGAACACTTGAAGTAGTGAGCTATGCCAGACCATCCCCTGTCTCCTTCATCTTTCATTAGCACAGGGAGCCTGCCCTTGACCAGTACCTGGCACAAATACTAGCAGTGGCTACTTTTTAACCCAGAAGTTTCTAAAAGGCAGATCATTACAGAGCAGGCATCATTTTCCCACAGGGTGAATGTTTATTAGAGAGTTACATTTCAAGGTTGTTCTCTGAGAATAAATTAGTGAAAAATAAATCACAGGTATCACCAAAAATTTGTCATAAAAGCCCATACACAATAATAAATCTCTGTACACAGCTTAAAAGCCTCATAAAACAATGAAAGCAAAGACCTAGGAAACAGGCCCAAATGTCCTATGCACGTCAATTATACAGGAGCTTCATATACCAAAGTTAAGTCTATTAATTCATAAAATTTGACCTAAAATAAGTATGCTAACTCTAATACATGCATTAATTAATTAAACTTTTGATTACCAAATCATTTTTCCTTGCCAAGTTGAAATCAGCAGGAGTTTTCAGGAGTGATTCGTATGCCGCAGGACTAATAAAAACACAGAGTTCTCTAAGGGGTATAAATCAGTCCCTTCTTTTATTCTCAAATTTCCATGTAACGAAAAAGCCATTCAAAATCATCACACTGTATTATATGGACTCTTAAAATAAAAAGAATAAGGACTATGGGAACACAAAAAAATACATGTATATGAAATAACATTTAAAGCAAAAGAAGTAGAATATAAGTAATATATACATGGAATAATGCAATTGTGTGTATGCACAAATTAAAATGTCACAATAAAAACATTCGTGTCAGAATTATGAATCAAGAATGGTTTTAAATGACTGTTCTATTATTTAAAAAAACTATAATGTTGCCATACAGTTTTTAAAAAGAGGAATGGGGAGTGGGGTTACTGGAGAGCTCGATGGATCTTAGAGATGTGACCTAAGAGCTGTATGCAGCTCGTTGGGTTCTCGGCAAAGGGGATGTGTCGCCCACTCAAAGATTTGCTTTCCTGTAATTAGGACTGACTCAACATTTGCTCACTAGATCCTTCCTAATGTCTCAGTTTATTCTAATCTGGAAGGGCCCCTGCTACTCAGAACTAAATTACAGCAAAAACAAAGAAAACTGGAGAAACAGCCATTCTCTCCTTCACAGCACTCTCAGCTTATAGTTCTGGGCACTTTATCAATGGTAAGCTTCGAAACAATTACCAGACAGTAACAAGTTTTCAAAAGCAGCTGCAAAATATCTGATATCTAAATTCCGCAAGTAGGTATAATCCAGACTCCAGCAACTGGATGAGGTTAGAAGGTTCCATGAGTTTCTAGTGCCATCATGGAATTAGAACAAACCTCATAATTCTATATACTAGTAACTAACAGAATTCAACTATTTGCCAGTGAGACTAGGAAATAATTAAATAGTTTGGGTGATTCTGACTTGACGTCAGTAAAAGAATACACATGGAAGCCATATTAACACTTAAAAGTTAAAAATCAAGCTACCAAATTATTCAATAAGATGTGTTCTATCATCTTTCTTTGATAAATAAATGAACTTTCATAACAACAAAGTTTTTAATGTGTTTAAAGTTATGGTTTTTATATGACTGAAAGTTGCAAAATATCAGAGATGAACAAATTTATTGAGCATTACATGTGTCTGGGCATTCTGTTCACATTCCAGTAGGTTGAATGAGTGATACAATAAAAACACAAATAATTCATAAATGATTATACATTTGTTTTATAAAATTTACTTGGCTTTCATTTCAGCAAATGTGTTAATTATGTTAAAAATCAAGTGCTTTAATGTATATACTATTGACAACAGTGATTAAATGATTAAAAAATAATGTGATTGTATTCAATGTATAAAATTGGAACATATTTTTCATCAAAAATTTAAATTACAGTATATATAAAAATTCAAATTTCCTGTTAAAATTTGAAGGCAAAATGTTAATTATACTGAATACATATCAACAATTTACATCAGAATTACTTAAATAAAGCTGGTTTTAATTTATTTTTCAATCCAAATTGAATTTTATTCAATGTTTTAAATAAGACCATAACTAACTATAGCAACAAAGCCTTTCTAGATGCCAGTGTAAAGCATCACTTATCACCCAAACCTATACAGAATTCAGAGTGATATAAAATTTTTAACATTGAAAAATATTTCTTTAGTACTAATGTGCAACTGTTGGTACTTCACGAGTACCACAAATTGAAACAAAAAGAGAAGCAAGAAAATGGGCGCTTAGCACCACTGGGAAACCAATAGTCATTATATGAGAAAGTAATGCATCTTCACTATCTAAGAAAAATTTGACAACCTCATTTTTTTTTCTCTTACTAAGCACTCTGCCACACAAATCTCTCCTGCACACCAAAGCAACATCTGCAATTTGCAGTGCCAAAAACTTTATGGCACTCAGATGTGCTTACCTATTGTTTCACAGGCATAGGGCAAGAGATGTGGGGAGTAGTTCCCTGGCACCCAAGTAGTGTTCATCCCAGTCAAGTGAGTGGATGTTTAAAGTTATGAGTAGTGAATGAGATTCTGAGTGGCAGAGCATCTGTGTGTTTACTGAGTTGGTGTGTGTGTCTGTGATATGCAGGGCCTTCTAAAGCATAGGCTCAGGGCTGGAACCCCACAGGCCCAGACATAAGGACCAAATTGCAGAAACTCCATGCCACAAGGAGTGAATCTGAGATGGAATATGGGAATCTACACTTGTCTTAATGGGTTCCAGCCACCACATGCCTCTAAGAACATGTGCAATCACCATTCTGAGTGCAATTTTAGTCTTTTGATATTTACGCTTTTCTATTTTTTCTATCCAGCTATTTCACCTACTTTCTAACTGAACATTCATGATTTGTTCCAACACAGAAGGAAAAAGTGGTTGGGTTGGATCTAATAAAAGAGGGAAATTTTGTCTCCAATATGTTGCTTTTCTGACTTTCAAGGGTAATTGTGACTACATGGGCTTTTTGCCTTCGCACTGGCTTTAGAGCCCAGTCTATAAATAAGAGACAACTGCACTGTGAAGAAGGAACACTCTCAGAGTAGGTGTAATGGGAATTGAAGCAAAATCATCTCAAGAAGCAGGTGATATTCATAAGCCTGAGTCAAAGCACATGGTAAGACGTTCTTCTGCTAAACAATCTCCTAGGTCAAAACTGGGAGAATCTGTATAGTAAGACACAAAAAATCTTCTTTTGGGGACTTAGTGACCTCTCCCCATAAGTCCTAGTCATATGTAAACAAATTAGTTTAAACAAGTTGCCTTTCTTTTAAAAACTAGCACAATAGCTGAATTAAAGAAATGGAGGCTTGGGGCTGATAAAGAAGAGGAAGAAAAGAAGTGAATAATTCAGGTGTATTACTCCATTCATTAATGTCCTTCCTGATACCCTTACACAGCCCCTTCCAACGTCCAGCACCAACGCAGCATTTCACTGAACTGGTTTGTTAAGTACAGAGATCTCCCCAACTCGAAGGACATTTAAAGTCTTATTCTTCCTGGCATTCTCAGTTTCTTTCATGTCAGGCCTTCAGTAAATATTTACTATCTGAAAAAAAAATGCATGTGTGCATGAAAAGAAGGTCTGCTGGAAAAATGAATCCAGTTTCTAAACCAAGAGTTTATAAACTAACTTTTAACATGTTTGTAAACAGAAGACAGCTTGCACTGACCACTGGATCTAATGGGGTTTTGCCTCCCAGTTGCTCTGAAACCCTTCTTGTGTCCTCTACTGGAAGCTCCTTAGGAACACAGAAGGGTAAGGGATATTCCTCCCCCACCCAATGCTGGGCCTAGAGCAGAGGCTAGTATGAACCAGGAACACCACACTTATTTTTGTAAAGAATCAAGGAATGAAGAATAGTAATAGTTGCTCAGGCAGGCTTATAAGCTATAGATAGGTCAGCCTGTCTGGGATTTCAATTTAAATAGTAATTTCTGTTTGCTAAGGCCTCACTCACATAGACAAAAAGCAGAGAACAGAGTGTCCTTCAGGAGGACAAAGCAGAGCTGGCCAGATGGAATATTAGTCTAGAGCACTTGGGTCCCCCTGGAGTTGCTGAAAGTCTGCCCTACACAGGGCACGTGTGTCTCTCATCTCCACTGACAAAAAAAAAAAAAAATGAGATGTCCTAAATTAAATTACAGCAAGCTATCGGGTGAGAGGATGAGACAAGGGAAGGTAATTAGCTACGGCAGGCCCAAACCAACAAAAGACTGCCCACATTCTTGAATGTGTGCTAAAACTTTGAATCACTTCCAGGCATCTATCACAGCAATTACCTTTAAAAAAATGGTTGATGACCAGACACCACTGAATCCTGCTTATGCATGAACTTCCTGGACTGTTGTTCAAAACCAATCCAGAAGCTGTTTCTTCCTTATGTGTATACCAGAACTGTCACTCACATTCCCCCCACTCCTTATCTATAGCCAATGTAAATCCTTTCAAAACGTGCATCTTTCTTCTCCAAACTCATTGTATTAAGGAGCTTGTCAATCCCAGGACACTAGACATGGTTGTCTTCTCCATCTAGCCCCACTGCTGGTGGTTTAGACTGCATGCCCCAGGACCCTGTCTCTGGCTAGCACATCACCCAATAAACTCTTTCTTTCAGGGTAGTTTTTGGTTTTGAAGGTTTTTGTTTAACATCATCCTGGTGGCAGCTATACCTGAGCCACTTTAGTCTCTTTTTATTTTTATTTTTTAATGAAAACCCTACCATTCATTTTTTTCATCCCAAAGATTGAAACAGTTTTTAAATTAGAATATGCTCTGAAATGCCTTAGCTGTGCTCACCAAGAATCCCTTTCTTCCAGTTTACCCTGACATTAGTGGCTATCAAGCTTTGTTAATTGGTAGATCTCTTTCTTGTATCTGTAAAGTCATTAACCCAAGCACTGAGTTGGCTTTTCCTTGTCCACTCCTGGAACTCAAATTAATGTCAAGGGAACCTTCAATTGCTATAATCCTTTCCTCTATCAATCTATCACCCAACTCACCATGCCTCTTACCTAAGCTGCCCATGCCTCTCAGTTCACACCCCTAGGAAGGGGCAAAAAGAGGATTGGAATCCAGAGGTCCAGCTCCAGAGTCCATGTTCTCCTCTCAGCAACCCCGTGGCCCAGTCTGGCCAAGAACCACAACTCAGGTTATTGTGGGGCAGATGGAAGGGGTTTTTCAGACCTTTCTGCCACAACAATATTCATTGCAATTAATACTGTCAGAAAACTGTCACCGGCCCTTTGCCCAACATTTCCTCCAGTGGTCGTACCAGCAAGAAAAGGATTCTGCCCTTGGGAGAAGGCTGGGGTTTGTGACCTGCTGTCAGCATAGTGGGTCTCTGAGCTGTTTTTCTAGAACCAGGACTGAGCTTCAAGAAGTTGTCTGCTGCCCACAAATCTTTTTGGCCCCATTCTATAGCCACAAGACAACAGAGCAAGAAGGGCATACGCAAGTGTCAGGCTTTGGTGCAACTCACAGACCCTGACCATGTCTCCTGGACCCCACTTTCTTGGTAAACAAATGTGTGAAACAGCCTGGTCCAGCACCCCAAGAAGTGGGACACCTGGCAAACTAAAGATGGTCCATGCTATCTAGTGGTGCTTGAACTCTGAAAAAAACAAGCAAACAAGCATTAGGCCAAGCAAACAAAACTTATCTTGGCCGCCTCCAGACTGTGCATTGTGATCTCCATTTGAGGACTCAAAAAAAAACAAAAAAAATGAATACTCCTTGTTCCCCAGAATATTTTTGAAAATCACAGTTCTCTTCAGAGCCATCTAAGCCTGTATCAGAATGGAACCACTTTAGAAATGAGCCTCCAAACAATCATCTGAAGCAAATTAAAGTGTTTTCACAAACTATCCTTTTTCTGGAAGGTATTCAATCAGAATGTTCCTTCGCAACTTTCTATTCTTTTTCTAAGTGGTAGCATTTTGCTATATGGAAAAGATAAGGAGAGTCTTAAACCTATCCAAAGGCATCTAATTTTCCTGTAATAAAAGTCCCACCACTGTCAAGTTGAGCCATATCTGAGCCACCTGCATAGGACAACTATATTTTCAACAGAGCTGTTAAAGTAATCTGTCCTCCTTCAAAGACATTTGCCAAGAACCTCTTAGCATGTGGATTCCATGTGTCGAAAGGCTATTTCTACCCAGGATACTTCATTCTGAGCTGTCCATTAGCTTGTCATCAAGATACTGTTACCAAAAAAAAAAAATTGTAGCCACTCACTTTCGGTTTTCTCTTGATTTTTAAAAATAAATGATGGGCTTGACTACATTATGATTTTCCAAGTTTAATGATTTATTTAGATCAAAACTCACATTGCATGAATATTCCAAATAGCCAGGTAAAACAGGATGAAGAATCACATTTGCAATTTGGCCTCGCAGTTTATTTATGTTGGAAAAATGGAAAGCTGCCTCACGGGGGAATGGTCTTATGAATGTTATTATAAATGGCATCATGGCTGTAGCCCAGCATTTTGGCACTAATCACTGATATGCCACATGTCAAAAGAACTGCACATATACACATTCAGTGCTACATATTAATGTGCCTTGAGAGGAAAGCAGGTGAATTTTTGACAACCACGAAGGAGGAAATGATCAATTGCATGAGTGTGTGTTTTTCTCCCCTCCAGTGCATAGGCACTGTGTGCCCTTAGGATGTGACAGAGGCAGAGAGAATGACAAAAAGGTGATTCAGAGCTAAGTAAGGCTTCCAGCAGAAAACAGGGGTCACGTACATTGGAGCTGAAGGCATAGGTCGGCAAACGTTTTCTTTAAAGGGCCAAATAGTAAATATTTTAGGCTTTCCAGGGCCACATAGTCACTGTCACATATTCTTTTTTTTCTGTAGTTCTTTAATAATATAAAACTATTACAGAAATAGGCCTTGCCTGTATGTAATCTGATGACCCCTAGCCTAAGCAAATTAAGTGGTTATCTGCCAGTAACCTCAGGCCAAAAGGCATGTGAAACTCATGAAAGGAGCTCAGGATCCTCCTGTGTGAGTTGGAGCTATGGCCTGATTATACCCAAGCATAGATTGTATGTGACTGGTTGGACCTTGCATGCCTGTTTGTCTCCACTCTTTGACTGCAACCATGATCCTTCCGGCCAAGAACTGCAAATGCCCCTTCAGACTGAACTCAAATGCTGCCCTGACTGCTGCAGCATGCTCATTTCTTCCCCGAGCCCCCAACACTGCCCCATACACTAAGCAATTAGGATATGGCAACACTGCTTATGACAACAGCTACTAACTTCCTCATAACACTTGATGCTCCACCAAACACTTTCACCAGCATTTTCTCGCTCAGGTGTCAATTGCAGCCAGATAGAAAGGTTCTCAAAGATCAAGTGTGTTATCCAAGATCTCATGACTAGGAAGAGGCAAATAAGACTTGAATCCGAGGCTGTGTAGCCTCCTACACCAGTCAGCTGCCCTCCATTCTCCCTTCACATCTCTGTCTTCCTTCTCTGAGGGCTTGCAGTTTCCTTGAAGTCAAGAACATGCCTTCTCTATGGCCCTCCTGGGCAGAGTCCAATTACTATGGGTCTGGCACATAATGGCCTCTCAGTAAATACCTCAGTCTGACTTAGAAGTGAAGTCCAGGTACCCAGGCTGAGAAGAAATGGAACACCATTAGGTACATGGCAGGAAAGGAGAGTGAGGCAGCAGCTGCTTGCCCCCACCCACAGGCCCAGATATACTTCTTCAGTCACAAAACGGTCACTCCAGCAGGTAATGCTGTAAGGAGCCACACCTCACACTTTCTAGTCTCCTCTAGTACCCTCATGCCTGCCTGCCCATCACACAAACTCCCTGCATCTCTTTTCCCAAGCTCGTTCCTATGAGCATCCAAGAAGGAATAAGTGTAGTGCAAAGCTTTTCAAACTGTAGGTTAAGACTTATTAGTGATTATAAATTAAATTTAGTGGCTCAAGGCTGACATTCTTATTAATAAAATGGATAGAAAAGACCAAAATGCATTTCACATTCTAAGGTAAGGATGGGTGAACATTGTTCAGTGAAAATGTGTTTGTTCTGCATGCATGTACCTGTGTGTACATGTGTGTGCTGTGTTGCAATATAAAAGTTCAAGCAACTCTAGAGAAGTGGTAATACCACAAGCTCTGGAGCCAATCTACCCCAGGTAAAATCCACGGCTGCTGCTTAATTGTAGTGTTATCTCAGGCAAGTTCCTTAAACTCTCTTATTTGTAGAGTCAATAACTATACCCACCTCATAGGGTTTTTGTGAGAATTCAATGAATGAATATAGAAAAGGCTCAGAACAGCTGACACACAGCAAGTACTCAAAAAACAAAAAAAGTCACCTCTACAATTAGTACTCACAATCATCTATATAACACTGAAGCAGGATGAGGGGATTACACTTCTATTATCCCATCTAAATAATGGAAACTAAGGCAGGGAGAGATGGACACAGAGAACACAACCAGAACCCAGAGTTTCTACCTATTTGCTACCTTCAGGGCAACACTATCCCACATCACTAAAATTTCTTCCAGCCCCAGGGGCTCTTTACTAAGCTTAGTATGACTGCAAATATTGCCTGCTACCAACATTTCACTGCTTTGTGATAAGGATTGATGAGACACCAGCTTTAAAGTGCTTAGAGCACCTTGCAGACAAGTGCGGTATAAAGTTGTATAAATTTAGAATTCATTTGAACATTCTCATTATTATTATTAAAATGAGCAAAATGAAAAAAACATGATTTCAGCATCACAAGTTTTAACAGGCATCAGGAATGTGAATTCTGGGAATAACTGGTTACCACGGTGCCTCCATCTCAGATCGACTAGCACGATGTAAGTAATGTCTAAGTCATCAACTTTGTTTATTTCACAGCAAAAGTCATCTTTCCCTCCCCGGGCAGAGTTTTGTGTGTTTTTGAAAATAAAGCTTGGCTTGATGACGCTCTTTCCAAAATTCATTTTGATATATCGATTGCCATAGCCAATAATGTCCTGGCCTTACAAGTACATAAAGAAAACATTGTGTTCATTTATCAAAAGCTCCCACCTAAAATGGCCAGGGCCTGGAGCTGCCTTTGCTCTTCCAGTAATTCTCACAGAGTAAAAGTCAAAGGCAAAAAATTTCAGAATTATAAAGAACTCAAGTTGCTTCTGAGCCTACACTTCTCCATCTTGGAAGAACATAGAGCTGGGGCTACTGGAAAATGTTCTAGAGACTCCTCAAAGCCATCAAGAATCACCTTTTCTGGACTGCCACTTTTACTCTGTAAAAGGAACTTAAAACATTTTTATATCACATCAGGCAATGACATATGATGGAATGAAATGCAAATGTCTATGCATCTTTACAATACAGAGAAGACTTAGCAGACTTTCTACTCTATGGAGTGCTTAAGACTAGAACCCAGATGCCCCTTTGGTGTTATTTCTGTAGATACTTTTAAGATGGACTCCTCAAATGCACCCCTTCACACTTCCTTGAAGAAGTAAGTTGAGATTGGCTCAAGATGATACATCAGTAGTCCAGCAGGGACTAAAACAAAGTTCTCTTGAGTCCTCAGCCAGAATTCTTTCTGTAATGTGACAAAGTCACTATAGGAAACTAGATTTTATTAAGGACATGTTTTATACCAGGTACCACACTGAAGGCCTGTACATACTTCCCACTGAAGGTCAAATCAACCTTTGGGGTCAGAGTATGTCCAATGTAAGATAATGAAACTGAAGTTCAGAAATGTTTTGCCCAAGTCTCACATACTTGTGAGTAATGGAAAGGAGATTAGAATGTATATCTTTTGAGATGTTCCACTACATTTCTTTGTAGATCAGGAGACTGTGCTCACATATCACATTAAATTTATACTGGCATAGGTGGCATAGAACCCTCAAATGCTACCTTATAAGGAAAAAGGGTCTTTGTACATATAGTTAAGTTAAGGGGAGAGAGAGAGAGAGAGAGAGAGAGAGAGAGAGAGAGAGAGAGAGAGAGAGAGAGAGAGATTATTCTGAATTAACAGCATGGGCCCTAAATTCTACCAGATTATCCTCATAAAAAGGAGGAGGTAAGGGGAGATTTGACAAGAAAAGGTGATGTGAAGATAGAGCAGGGAGAGATGTGAAGATACTAGCCTTAGAGATTGGAGTGATGTAGCCACAAGCCAAGAAATGGTGGCAGCCACCAGAAACTAAAAGAGGCAAGGGAGGGATTCTCCCTCAGAGCCTCCTGAGGGTGTGCAGCCCTGCTGACTCCTTGATTCCAGCCCGGTGAAACAGATATCAGACTTCTAGCCTCCAGAACTGTAACAGCATATATTTCTGTTGTATTAAGCCACCAAGTCTGTGGTAATTTGTTATAGTAGACATAGGAAACTAACACACCACTCTAGCTATTATTCAAATAATTTAAGAAAATCATTTAAGAAAAAGTCTTTACATACTCACAGCCACATCCACTCTGAAGTCTACGCAGAGTAGACTTCATATTCTCTCCACCTATTCTCAGTGCATGTAGCTCCCCTGACTCCCCAGGGAAGGCTCAAGGTGCATGTGCCTCCCACTCCGAAGTCACCACCAAGAGAAAAAACTGAGGAATTGCTTTGAGAGCAGCCTCCTTGCTTCCCAACATGCAGGGTGAGAAAACAGCAACTATGTACCCCAGTGATAGAATCTAACTGATAACAAAATTCAATGATTAATCATAGTTTCAACATGAAACTCAAACATTTTTTAAAAACAAAACAAAACAAAAATTTCACAAATGACTTTTTTCTTTCTTAAGGAATGTTTTAAATTTTCAGAAAGCAATGAATGTACCTCGTTTATTCTCTGTTTTGCATGGTAGATATCCTTGGCATCAAATGCAGGATTTCACATCTGAAACAAGGAGTCTCAGCTTCAAACTAATATCGTATGAAAACATAACTTGAAAATGCCTGAGGAGGCAGGAGGCACATCTGACCTAGAGGTAGGATGCAGATTTTTGTTCTTCTCTGTAGATCTAAGTTCAAACAGAAACTGATTTTGTGGTGATGAAAAGCCACAATTTAATACCTGGTCAGTGACCTGGGTGAATGAGTCAGATTCCCAGGCAGGAAAGAAGCCCAGTGGATTTGGTATCAACCAGCCTCCTGAAAGCTGTATTTTGGAAGGGAGAGTCTCTGCTGCTTGTCCCTTTCCCATTCCTTCCAAATGGCTCACTCACTTATGTGACCTGAACTCTGGGAAACATCACCAACAACTCAGCGAGAGAAAGGGATACAGAAAGAGAGAACCACACAAGAAAAGAGTGGGAGAAAAGTCCTCCTGGGGTGAAGAAACTCAGCAACGATGGCGCTGTAATCATCAAGATCCTTGAGGCCCCTGCAGAGAGTCTGTTGTTTCTGCTCCTGGCTCTGTCACCTGCTTTCCTGGGCACAGCGTCAGTTCTCCTGTGGGACCATGCCTCTCATTGCATGAAATCTTGCTGATACTATCCTTCAGGACACTGTTCATCATGCTGTTCCACTCTCAGTCTCACCAGGGAGTGAACACACCTCAGCTAATCCAATAAGAGCCTCGCCCCTGGAAATCTGACCATGAATAGAGTGACAGCAAAGGTGGGAGAATGCCTGAAGCTGCTATCTCCTTGACAGTGGAGCACAAGCAGGCCGTCCACAAATTTCTTCCTCTAGATGCCTGGACAGTCTGGTTCTTTAGCCTTTCCTTGGATTCTGTGAGCTACTCTTAATACTTCTAGAAAAGTCCTTTTTCTCTTCTTAACAAGTCAAGATCAGGTTTTGTGGCTTACAGACAATAAACCTTGGCACAGCCACCAAATTTAAGGTCTCTAAGGCCAGGCCCAGCCTGCCTTTCCAATTCCCCCTTACCCCACTCTCTGTCCTGGCCCCACACTGGAATCACCTGCAGAGCTTAAATAATATAGGTGCCCAGGGTCCCACCACTGACGATTTGGTTGTGAATGAAATGGAGCATTGTTTAACACTCCACCGATGATTCCAACATATAGCAGGCTTACAACGACCACCCCTCATGACCTTTCATGTCCAAACCTGTTGATATACTGTTGTCGAAACCTGTAGCACCATACTATTTTCATACTTGCACTCCTCACACTGCCTCCCCTGTCTGCAACACACATTGTGGCCATCTCAGTCTCCTTGTTCTCCTTCCTGCCACTCCTCTTCTCAAAAGCCTTCCATGGCTCCCCATTACTTCCAATATATAATCCAAATCCTTTGACTAGCTATCAACTTCCTCCATTCTTGACCCCACCTACTTTCCAATCTAGATACACTATCCACTTCTCCCCTCTGGGTCCTCCACTCTAGTCCAATTGTTCTATCACCTATTATCTGAACATAAGAGTTCATAGTACAAATAAAAAAGCCCATTCCAATTTAAAAAGGAAATGAGGCTGTTACTTTTTTCCACATGATCCTTAGGAGAGCCAGAGAACCAAGAAATATAACCAAGGTGCAACCATGAAATACATTAGATTATACCACCCAACTGTGCCAGTGGAAACCCTTCTACAGAGGCACTGCCAACACCTGGCCTAAAATTGCCCTTAGTTCACCTGTCATCACTCTCTCTCAGTGCCACTCTGTCTATAATTTGCCCTGTCCCTAAGGAGACTCCACATGATTGCTACTCCTTCCTATCACTCTCTTACAAATGAAAGTCTTATGTCAATGCAGATGATTGATGCAGCCCAGGTCACATGCTGTACCCTAGCTTCAAGGAATGCAAGTTTCTGACTACTACCTTGGAGAAGCAGGACTCCAAGAGAGGGTCAATTCCCAAACCAAAGAGAAGTACTCAAAAGCTTCCAGGAAGCCTAAAAGCAAGACAAATGTAGACTTGACTTGGCACCTGGTTTCTTTCCTCCCCATCCCTCACCACCCAAAACTAGTCCCAGAGCTAGAGCACATACTCTTTAAGAGCCTATCTCGCTGCTTTGGGAAATAACATGAACTTGGGGGTCATGTCCCAGCCCAAATCTCAATGGATGATGACCTCGAATAATTCTGGAAAATGGATATAAAATTCTACGCTCATAATGATGATGTTATAAGGAATAGAGATGAAATATAAAAGCTAGCCCCTTGGCTGGCTGGTCCAGTGCTCTGCCAGCCTTGGCAGCAGAATCCTAGAGCAGAAGAAGCAACAGGAAGCACTTTGAACAAAACAACTACTTCAAATGAAGGACCAAATTCCTCATTTTATGGCATCTCATAAGCCCCTGTGAATTTTCGTACAACACGAGAAAAGGAAGCCTCCCCCAAACTTCACTGAGATTGAATTTTACCATGCTGCAAAACCTGGCTTGGAGCCAGGTTTAAGTTTTAGCAATATGAAGTTTCTTGTGCCCAAATGTCATGGAGCAAATTCCCACCAGTTAAAACTATAGAGCAAGCTACAGAGCAAGCTATATGAGATGAGTTTAGTCATTCCCAATTCATCCTCTTCTATCCTTTTTGAGTTAAAGAAGAGTTTTTCTCACATTTATAGATTTGCAAAAGAATAACAGGGACCTGTTAAAATGCAGATTCTAATTTGGTAGATGTGGCCTGACATTCTACATTTTAGCATTTCCCAAGTGATGTTGATGGTGATACTACATGGACTGCACTGTGAATATCAACATGATAAACAACATCTCTGGGGTAGGTGAAGTCCAATTAACCACCTCATTCAAAATTCTGGAGCCCAGAACCAGTTTACTTCATAAACAGCCAGTGTTCCTAACTCTTCATCAAGCGTATTTTTAGGCTTCCTTCTACAAAGCTCCACCTCTATATTTTGATGCCCCAACTAGAGAAAGATTAAGCTCCTAGAAGGGAGAAAGCAGCATCTTATCTCTACAGGCCAAACAATAGCATGTATATTTTAGGCTTTCATAAATACTTGATGAATGAAGCACCAAATGAAATGCAAAGACCTATTAGAGTAATTAGAGCAAGGTAAAGCCAGTCCTGGAAGGCTTCCTGGAGAAAGTAGGACCTCAAGAGATTCAATAATGAGGAAAACTCCAGGCTCAAGAAAGAAAGGAGCTTGCTTGTACATAAGTTTCCTTCATCCTCTGCAAAGCAACCTTCAATCATCAGGTCCTCCGGTTTGCCTCCTCTCCTCTCTCAAGACAAACTTAAACTTGAAAAACAATGACAACCCATCAGCTGTCCTTTAAGTATACAAAATATGTAGCTGTCATTTCAATATGATATTTAACCCTTCAAAAATACATCATAAAGTAGACCCACACATTTCCCAAAAAGCTTTGTTTTTGCTAAATATATCATATCTTCCAAAGAGCAATACATATAGCCAGAGACTAAATGACTTTAGTTCTACCCAAACACTCTGTGTGTATTGTTTTATTTCTAAGGTAAGCTGGATATTTTTTCCCCTTCACTAAAAAAAAGAATGGCTTTTCTCCATAAGTTCCATGAATCTCATCACTCCTAACTGGGCCTGAATCCCATTTCTGCATGCCTTTAGTTTCACAACCAGTTAGACATTTAACAAGTACAATAGCAATTTGATGCTGCAGCCTTGCCTCCTGATCCCCGTCTGTCAGATTCTGGTAACACCACTGCTCCAACTACCAGCCTCCCTTGAAATGTGTAAAGCAGTGTGATGAGATGTCTAAAAAACCTCTGGCTGCCAGAATAGCTCTTATACACAGTACATGTAAACAGGAAATTTTGTTAAGTTTCTCAGTTGGTGGAAACCCTAACATCAAAAAATGGCAAGATTTTTTAGCTCAAGACATCTCCTTATTCAGAGTTGCTTCCAGCACTGAGGCTAGTATCCTCCTCCCTTGTTCCATTTGGAGCTCAATAATAAAGAATGTAGGCACTCTCACCTCCAGTGAGGAAGGCTCTGGGAAGCAGCAAAGCTGCCCAGACATTCATTGTTTCGCTAAACATTTATTCAGCACCTACTAAGTGCCAGGCTATGAAGAAAAAAACACTACCAAAAGGATGATAACTAGATCAATTCAATAAAGTCTTCTTCTTTGACAACCAAGGTATACTAGATTCCAAAAATCTAGCTGGTGGGACATGAATGACAATTTTTGAATTTTTAAACAAACGTGTAAAAGTCCAGAGAAAATTCCATGATGCCCTGGAACTTGGTAAACTTCTTAATTATAAAGCACTGCTCAATAGATGGTTGGTGATTCAAAAAATGGCTGGTCCATGGGTACAGTTCTTAGAGGATGGGTTGTTTCAAAGAGAAGGTTTAGAGATTGGGCCTTTCTTGGAAGACATAACTAAGACAGGACATGTGTTTGCCTTGCAGCTGCCTTATCAGAGTTCAGAGAATGTCTTAGTTTTCTGTTGTTGCATAATAAATTAATACAAATGTAGTGGCTTAAAACATCTATTTATTAACTCATAGCTCTGTGGATCAGAACTCCAGGCATAGCATCTCTGATCGGAGTCTCAAGGTGTTGAGGCTTTAGGGGGAAATCTACCTCTCAGCTCATTCAGGTCCCTACTCCCTTGCTGGATTTCAGCTTCTAGAAGCTATATCCGCTGCTGGTGGTCTCCTCAACCTTCATAGCCAGCAATGGAGAATTTCTCCCCCATGAAACCCTTCTTATGCTTTGAATCTCTCTGACTTCCTATCTCTGACCTCCAAACCTAGATTTAAAGGATCATGTGACTTGATTAAGCCCAGAAAGAAAATTTCCCTCTTTTCAAGTCAACTGATTTGGTACTTAAATTACTTATAAAATCCCTTCACTGCAACACCTCAATTAGTGTTTGATTAAGTGGGAGGAAATATGTACACCCCAGCATTCAGGAATTTCAGGGGCCATCTCAGGTTTCTGCCTACCACAGAAAGAAAGGCAGACAGAGCAGAAGTGACTTGCTGAGGATCAGAATTTGTGTGGTTTCCCTCCTTTCCAGGAGCAGCAGCCACTGTACAGGATTTTAATCCTTGAACCTACTAAACAGTGCACAGGCACTCTGTGCCCAGCCTAGTAGGGGAGGTTGAAGAAACAGGAGTATGCAAGGTCCCTGATTTCAGGGGGCTCCCAGGATAGTCAGAGAGAAAACACCTATGCCCTCATCTGAGAAATGACTAAGATGGCTCATCATTTGTGGGAAGATTAGTATAGGAAGGCTTCAAGGAAGAAATGGGGACTTGAAATTGTTGTTGAGAAACGAGCAAGCCATTGAGTTAAAGTGACTGCGACTCAGCTCAGCCCTCTAGAGCTGCCTCCTGACCAGAGTCTAGACAATGTCAGGGCAGCTGAGGCCTTAGTGCTGGATAAAAACATGAGGAGCTGAATGGAAGCAGCAAAGCCTAGGAAAATCAAGAGTCAGAGGTCTGGCTGATTGCAGGAAGACCTAATGGGCTTCAGCCACTCTCCCATGATTGCGTCTCAGTGAAGGTTGTCTCTTTTTCACTCTGGGAACATAACCAGGCCTGAATTTTGACTCAAATTCCAATGCCCCTAGTACAGTGCCATACTTTAGCTGTGCTTTATTTTTTAGAACCCTTCAGTGGCTTCCAAGGACAAATTTCAAACCCCTGAGCTTTGGTCTTGTCTGAACTGGCTGTGTGGTGACTGATCTAGTCCACCAGGCTGGGCTCATCATACATTAAAGAGAGAGCTACAGAGCTGAGCAATCCCTTTCACTCTTCACAAAGTCCAGCTTTCAAGACAATTGCCTAGCTGAAGAGGTCAAGAAATACAGCTTCTGGACTCAAAATAGATCCTTTGTACTAGGCAGTACCTGCTTCTTCCTTCCCTGAGCTGATGATCCTCAGTGTTCAGACTTGTGGGCAATAGCTGCAAGTGAATGCAATTTAATGGGGAAATAAAAAACATATTGGTTGATTATTTTCAAAATTTTTCTCACATTGCATCCTATTTCCATCACCTTGAATACCTCCTTGTTAACAAACGGCAAAAGGGCCTGCTAAGAAATAATTTTTAGAGTTATTTCATTGTATTAACATCCCCTTAAACAGAGTTCAACAAGAACTGTTAACACCACCCTAATCACTTTCCTTTCATGGTTACTTCTGGCACATACATAAGGAAAAAGCTGCTATTCAGGGGCTGATTAACATAGACTGTTCCTTCGCTCAGTGAAGATAAAATCTTTAGTATCCTCCATGATGGCTTAGCTTTTCAGAGTCCTGGGAGGAATCAGATTCTTTTCAAAGAGAGTATCTTTAGGTTCGAACTAATCAGAAAATTTTGGAAGAATGATGAACTTCCATAGGAATGCGCGCCCAAGGGAAAACAGAACGTCATTTCTCAATTTCAAGTTGAGTCTCTTTCATATGTTTATTCAGTCAACGAATACTCACTGAACATCCGCCATGTGCCAGGCACTGTGCTAGGATGGAGGTACAGTGCTAGGGAGCAAAATTATGGATAACTCCTGTCCTCAAGGAATTAAAAGGAATACAGACATCAATTGAGTGATATCACAATTAAATGTAAAATTATAACTGTGAGTCTTGTTTCAAGAAAGTTTTAATCAAGTCAGGAAGGATGGGCCCAGCTTCCCAGAGATGTTAACTTGATGAAAGGGCTGGTGGGAGAAAGGCAGAGCATGGAGTAAGACAGAAAAGCATCCTGGGCAGAGGAAACAGCATGTACTAGGGCCAGGAGATAGGAGAGAGGAGAAAATGCAGAGGGCCAGTGAAGCAGAGCAATTATAGGGTGTTATGGACTGAAATGTGCCCCCCCACACACACACACACACACACACATATTCATATACTGAAGCTCCCAATGTGACAATATTTGGAGATAGGGCCTTCAGGGAAGTAATTAAGGTTAAATAAAATTATAGCATGGGGCCCTAATCTAACAGGTTTGGTGCACTTTTAAGGGGACGAAGAGATACCAGAGATCTCTCTCTTGGAGTATGCACAGAAGAAGGGTCATGTGAGAACTTAGGGGGAAGGCTGCTATTTGCAAACCAAGGAAGACATCTCACTAGAAACCAACATTGCCAGCACCTTAATCTCAGATTTCTAGTTTCCAGAACTGTGAGAAAATAAATGCCTGTTGTTTAAGTTACTCCGTCTGTAGTATTTTGTTATATCAGTACAAGCAGACTAATACAAGGGGAGAATTGCACTTAATAGAGTTGGAGAGGCAGCGACTATGAGTGACCTTATGTTAAGGATTTTGATCCTTGACACAAGAGCTATGGGAAGGCACTGATTAAGCTTGAATTTGATAGGGTTGCAGATGGGGCTATCAATGAGACTGCAGTGGCTGCAGCATGAAGAATAGTCTGAACAAGGCAAAAGTAGATGCAGATATTCTTCCAGCAATGACATATAAAGTTTAAGGTCCCTCACCTAGAAAGCAGACTTGCTGGAAGCAATGATAAAAGGCATTCCAGGAGCTTGCAAAGGAAGGTGCCCACTAGACAGCAGGGCCCGGGTGAGGCCCTGAACAATTACTTGTTTACAAGAACTTACAGCAGCAGTGATAACCAGTCTTCTCTCCAGTGCTCAGTAAGCAGCCAAGGAATAGAGGTCGAGAGTCAGTTGGATAGTCCCATGGTTGCCAACCATCAGGGGAGGTGGGCAGAAGGAAAAGATAGTGAGATGACCGTGTCATCCAAGTAGTGGATCAGAGGACCTTGTCTGCTGGGGCAGGTTGGGGATCTTTGACTCCCAGTTCAATATTCCTCTGTGCTATCCCAGCTTGCAAATGGCTTTTATTCTTTATGGTTTTAGCATTAATAAACTGAGCAATTTGCTCAGCTGAGGTCTCTGTCACCTTGTTATACTTTGGCAGCCCCCACGAGGCATGCAACTAAGACAAATGAACAGACTTGCTAATGAATGGGGACTGGGATGCCAAAGTTCCCTTCCATGAGAACTATGCATATCTCCAGCAGAGAAATGAAATCTTTGAGACAGTATGATTATAAAAATAAAGCAGCATTATTATATTTGTCTACTAGGCTGATCACAGGATACTTGCAATTTATGACACATATCACAAGTAGAAAAATAAGCATGAAATACCATTTATTACAGCTACATCTGTACCAATAAAGGGAAGAAATAATAGAGGTAGCAGCCTGAATATTTGAGGCAAAACTTTTTCCTGAAATATTCAAACATTTTAATCAAAATAATATCTTACACTGAAAAAGTCACTAATTTAATTTTGGTAATATTTCCCTGAGACACTGAGTTGGCATGTCCCTTTATACCACAGAAGAAGCCTTTGCTAAGAAAATGAATAACATAAACATGACTGTTAAGACCAGTATTAAAACTAGTCAAGAAAATAGCTGTTTAAAATTCTTTTGGCACTTTTGGCACTTTAGAAACATTTTAAGGCATCCATTTCCATGTAATGGGTTGATATGCACTATGGTATAAAAATTGATTTTATTTTGGGGGTTTGGCCTGCACATGGGGTGCAGAAATTCATGAAGTCAATGAAAGGGGAGCTGGAGAAACACATGAATCAGATGTCAAGCCACTCACAAATGAAAGTCTGGACAATTCAAGCCAGTCAATCCTGAAAAAATGAAAAATTGACAAGAATGATGCCAGGACAGGTACTTTAATGTAGGGGCTATAAATTGCAAAGCATTAAGAGAAGCCCTTGGGAGAAAGCCCTCTACATAATCTTGCTGAGAAAATCAGACACAAAGGCCATCATACAATTTTGTCAGAAAAATTATGCCCTCATAAAAGCCATACTTGTTTCATTCTGAAAAATTACAAGAATTAACATATAATCATAACTTGTTTGACAAAATATAAGACAAATTTCTTTTCACAATTTTCTCTTTTGTTTTTCATAATGAAGTCCCAATCAAACCTCTTTTCACATGAAATTTTGGATTCCATTTTAAAGAACTAAGAGTTTCAGGTACTGATTGTCCTCAGATAAAGAGGACTTACTGTCAATATCTCAGTTCTCTCTCTCTCCCTCCCCGTCTAATCCTCCCCCATTCTCTTTCTCCCTCTTCATGGTGAGTGTATATATAACATGACTTGACCTCTAAATCTGGGGTCTAAAAACCCAGAGAGTATGATTCAGATTTCCTTTTCCCTGGCCCACCCCCACAAATATTTTTTTGGAGTAGTTGCTTATAGAAGAAACTCTCAATCTTTTTTCCATTCAAATACACATGATGAGCACCAGAAGTAGCTCAGTTGGGAGAGCTTAAGAATGAAGATCAAATATACATGATGGATAATGTATCCATATTCAAGATTTTCTCCCAGGAGCCACCCAAATTAATGTGCGATTCCTGCCACTACATACAATTCCTTCCCTTTCTCTCTGACTCAGGAGAGCAAATCAGAATGCAAAAGAGTGTTGTTATTATAGAGTCTTAAATTTTCTATGATGTTTCTTTAACTTTGTAATTTCATGATTGCCTGTAAAACTTTTTTTTTGGAACTATAGTTGAAAGCTATTCACTGCCCTACAGATCTCTAGGAGGTGGCTATAACCAATTCCCAATCACTTTATGCTCTTAAAAGTCACTAATTAAAACTACAGTATACTTATTTTATTTTTTTAGCACTTTAGAAAAATTTTAATAAGTTTAATTAAGCATTCTTGATTGATTTAACTTCTTTTTACTTTGTATTTATACTCTACAGTAATTTAATACGTGTTGTACATACACAAGTTGATAACAAAACATTCTATACAGATTTTTCACCAGCCCTGAACCAGGGAATTTTGACTGTTTGGATAGCCCAAGTTTATTGTTATAGCAATAACTAAAGGTTGTTTTTATTAATGATTGACTTTTTTCTAATTCAATGACTTATAATATTTCTAAATTTTTCTTCTCGTAGTTCTATATCTTTCTCAGTTTCATCACCTACTCTCTGTACCTTGAAAGTATATTTAAGTTCTTGAAACTGTTTATCTTCCAGAAAACAGAATTAATTCTAGTGCCCTCATCAATGAGTTGACATAAGCATAACTGTCTTGCACATAGTATATATTCAATAAATTGTGGCTATTATTACTATTGCTCAATAGCATTTTCCCTTAATATTACTCTTGCAAATATTTAATATTCTTTTGTATTTTAATCTTTAAAGAGACTGCTTTAGTTAGTTCTCTATTGCTGTTATAATAAGTTACTACAAATTCAGTGGCTTGAAACAATATAAATTTATTATCTTCTGGAGGTCAGATGTCCAAAACTGGTCTTATTGAGCTACTATCAATGTGTTGGGAGGCTTGCATTTCTATCTGGAGGTCCTAGGGAGGAATCTATTTCCTTACTTTGCCTGGCTTCTAGAGACCACTACATTTTTTTTCTTTCTTTTCTAATAACTGGGAGTTTGTAGCTCTTAATCCCTTTCACCTTTTGTACCTACTCCCTAAGCTCCCTTCCCTCTGGCAATGATCAGTTTGTTCTCTGTTTCTATGAGTCTGTTTTCATTTTGTTTTGTTTGTTCTTTCTTTTGTTTTCAGATTCTACATATAAGTGAAATCATGAAGTATTTGTCTTTCTCTGTTTGACTTATTTCACTCAGCATAATACCTCCTAGGTCCATCCATGTCATTGCAAATAGCAATATTTCATTCTTATTTATAGCTGAGTAATATTCTATTGCATATATGTACCACAACTTCTTTATCCATTCTTCTACTGACGAACACCTAGGTTGCTTCCATATCTTGACTTTTATACATAACATAGGGGTGCATGTATCTTTCTGAGTTAATGCTTTCTTTTTCTTTTTCTTTCTTTTTTTTTTTTTTTTTTTTTTTTTTTTTTTTTTTTTTTTTTTTTTTTTTTTTTTTTTTTTTTTTTTTTGGCTAAATACCCCAAAGTGGGTTATACAGTAGTTCTATTTTTAATTATTTTGAGGAACCTCCATACTCTTTTCCATACTGGCTGCATCAATTTACAATCATACACACACTTGCACAGACACACAAAGCTACAGTATACTTCTTTTAAACTACCCTGTTGTTCCATTTTGAGTAGGTGGTATCTAACAGCAAGCTACATGTGCAATAGACACAAACATAAGTGTCCGTAGACCTGGATGCTACATGCATTGAGAATAGCTCCAAGTGATAGCTGACAAAGATAAGATAGACTATCTGGAAAAACTTGTTGAAAAAAGGCTCATTTTTCATATTCTCAACAACTATGGAACAAAGAGCCAAATGCACCAGTTTCTTTCCTCCAGCAGAGGCAGGAATCCAGATCAGCAACTTCTGTTCTGGCATCATACAAATAATTACCACGGCCATATTAGCTGTAACCTTGCAAAAAGTACTAATCTAGCACTAATTTCTCACAGAGCTGACAAGAGTCATGAAGAGACACTCATGTTTCCAGAAATGTACACTTTTACATTATTTTTGTTTTCTCCTACAAATTGCTTGAGAACTAAGAGACCTCCCAGCATCTTTCTCTCCGAGAGTTCCAAATTTGTTTTTATTATTCCCCAGCCTAGTACCTCAACTAAACTGAGACACAATTGCAAAAGATGTAGGAAAGAAAAGTAATAGTTTCTACATAGACTTCCTCATCTTGGGTAGATTTATAAATTTCACTTCTGTTATGCAGAAGATAGCATTTTTAACAATGAGGGGGGAAATCCTTAATTGTTTTTTTATTGCCTCAAGAACTCCAAAGACATCTTGTGCTATGTCATCATTTACATTTCACATTAAATGCAAAATGTTTGAAATGAGCAAATATTTGTTTTAATTTGCTACATCTGTTAACTAAAATGCTAAAAAGACAGCTAACTCACTATATTAAATTCAGCAATTTGTAAACAATTTATATATTCATTTGTTCTGGGTTAAAAATGCCCCAAAGCTTAAATTTTATGAAACCCACAAAGTAAATTGCATTGTATTAATCTGATGGATGCAGGCCACGATTTCTTCTTTTTCACTCCATTAATTTATTTCCAAATTTGAGTTAATTAGTAAGGTTCCTGTTTTTAAAAGCTCTTTGAATTCATTGAGAGGGGCACATTTGCAAGAACTGCTTTAAAATAAAAACCTACTGCAGAGGAAATGGACTAAATACAAAGGGTAAAATTTCCCCAAAGTTTTATTGCACATTGAGTACCTGATTGCCCTTCAACAATCTTTAAGCGGAGAACACAGTGGATGATGAATACATAGTTCTTATAAGAGGGAGAGAACCAGAAGTAAGGAATGAGAGCAGCATCTAGAACTAACTCATTCCAGGTGATTACTAACTGCATGAGCTATCTCCAAGGTCCTATTCATCTCTGAATGAAAATCTGTGTCATTCTGATTTTACGCTTCAAAACGAAGATTAACTTTAACGTGGAACAATACCCCCTGGGAGGAGAAAAGACATCTATGCAGAGAAACACAAAAAATCAGAGATTGGTCCAATATACAACAAAGAGAGATCAATAATCAATTATTTTTCCTTGGTGAAATGCAGCCTTGATATTTCTAAATTAGAGTAGGAGACAGTGTCCTGAACTCAATAAAAAAGAAAAAAAGGAATAGAAAAGGAAAGTAAATTTATTCACACTAAAAGTATAAATTACTACTAAAAGTTTAAGATATGACTAAAGGTGTTTGGGGAAGGGAGGAATAGGCTTTCAACAGATGTTCAAGTTTTAATCAAATACCATGTTCATTCCTTTCTGGAATATTTTGGGCAGCAGTCAGTGGTTAAGAGAGATTGAGTTCAGTTGGGTACCCTTCTCAAGCCCCCAGACAAAGCTACCTGCTTACTCCAACTTCCAGAAAGGCTGGCCCTAGGAGGCAGCGATAAACACCACCAGCCTAACTAGGTAGTACCTTCCTTGTCAAAGTTCTACTTTATTTTATTTTCCCTTCACCAGGATACTGTGAAAGCCACAGGCAGTTAGTCATTTTCCTGTCCTGAGAAGCAAGGTAAGAATCTGGGAGCTGCATTTATATGAATTTGAACTAGATCTTCTCTAAGCCTCAAATTCCTCCTCTATAGAATAAAAATATAAATCACTTAGCACAGCCCCTGATGCAAAGTAGGCATCCAAAAAGTGCAAACTCCCTCGTTTCATTTCACACATAGAGTGAAGTTAAGACAGCTGTAGGAATCATACCTGAAGTCAGGCAGGACTGGGACAAGACCAGGTTCTTTCCATAACTCAATTGCCTTCAATTTTTCCTTCCTGTCTAACTCCTGGTCCTGGAACCTGTTACTCAGGTTTCACACACCAAAACAAACAGTACCATGATTTATTCCTTCCCCTGAGGCCATACTGAAAAGGGGCAGGGGCAGAAAGGAAGCCTTAGTTATATCCTTCCCCCTCCACTCACACTCTCAGGCTGCAGCCACCAGGCCCCTCTTTTGAAGGCTTGAAGGTCTGCAGATAGATGATGGGCTCCTTCCCTTCTAATTGAAAGAACTGACTTTAAATATTTGCAAAAGTTTGGAAAATGAAGCATTCTCTCTGCATGGGAATTGGATATTTTAGATGATCTATCAAGTCCCAGAAGTCTGTGGAGCCAGATTTTCTGAATTAAACAAGCCTGTGGACCTGCCATGTTTCTCTGCTCAGATAAAGAACAGAGCCACTAGGGCAGACACTCAAGCCCCTCCGTGGGGAGTGCTTGACTGAGAGCTCCAGTTTCTTGAGACTGGGTAGGAGATTACCCTGGGGAAATAACATAGCAGCCTGGAGAGTTTGTGTTCCTGACAGCCTTGCTTCTCCAGAGGAGAAGAAAAATGGGGACAAAAATCTAATTGCCTGAAAGGGTTTTCCAGGGTAAAGATGAGCTAGATAACAATGTTCTCTTTTAACTCAGAAGTACTTGGTCTTTCTCAAAGGACTTTTACCTCTTCCTCATTACCTAATTTGCCCCCCATGTTTCCCAGTATTATTATCCCCATTTTACCAAAGGTATTTTGTGACTTGCCGGAGGTCCCAGACGTCCTCTTCTGGAATATACCCAGACCTTCTGACTCCTTGTCTAGTGCTGTTTTCACTATAACCTTAATCTCTCAAACAGAGAAGAAACAGCCAGAGGCACAGATCAATACCTCTTCAGCCTCAAGAATTTAAGTATACACTTCTAAGGCAAGACATAGGTGAAGAAGGCCACAGGGAGTCATGGAGGGGGATAGGGGCTTTCTCAGGCTGCCTTCCACCCAGGACTCACTCAGGAATAGGATAGTCTGCCTCCTGGCCGCCCTGCTCTCCTGGCTCTCCGATTTCCTCAGCTGCTCCTGCTGCCCCTGCCCAGCCAGCGAGGCCTGCTTGCTACTCCTGAGCACCTGCATCATATTCCAGCACATGAAGGCCACGGCGACCAGGACCACGAGGTACACCACGAAGGCGCCGAAGATGCTGGTCTGGAACACGGTCCAGCGGCTTGAGAGACTGGTACAGATGGACATGTTGGAGGTCTCAGGATGCTCCTGGTAACGAGTGAGCGAGCGGTTGCAAGAGAGACCCCGGTGACTGCGCACGTGCACCAAGGGGTACTCAACTCCCATGGCAAAAAGCAAAGGCAATGCCACCAAGGTAGAGGTGATCCAGACGAAGCCAATCAGCAGCTTCACCTGGCAGGGCCCGTTCACGGCTTTATACCGGAAGGGGTGGCAGATAGCAACATAGCGCTCGAAGCTGAGTGTCAGCACATGCAGCAGCGTGGCATAGCTGCAGGTCTCGAAAAGAAAATTGTGAAGCTTACAGGACACGGTGTAGCTAGGTGTGCTCAGGGGGTTCCAGATGATGCTGTAGAACTCCACGGGCATGCCAATGAGGAAGACCAAGATGTCAGAGCAAGCCAGGCTCACCATGTGATCCGTCACCTCCTTCTGTAAGTAGCCTTTCTTTTGCAGCACCTGGGTGACACGAATGGTGACACTGTTCCCCAGGATGCCCACCACGAAGATGACGAGGTTCACCAAGATGAGAGTGATTTTGATCCAGGTGGCCACCTCGAATTCGGGGATATGGCTGTGATCAATAACATTGGGGCAGTCACTGCCGGAGCTTCTGGGTGAAGCCATCAGGAAGAAAGCCACGACACCTTTTCAGCTTCGCTCCTCTCAACAGAGCCCAAAGTTCTTGGCTGCAACGCAGAAGGGCTTTCACTGGGGCTTACCTGGAAAAGGCAACTTAGTTTTTCGGGTGTTTTCATAGAAACTTCCTGGAGCAGTCCAACCTCGCAGATGCCCGGGAGGAACCTGGAGGTGGAGTTTTGGGGAGTGTGTGTCAGAGTGAGGCGGGGAGAGCGCAGAGGAAGGAGGTTCTAATCTTCTGGCAGGGAATGCGCCCCGCAGGCCCCAGTGTGCCGGCCCTTCTACGTACCCCGGGAGCGCTCTGCCCTGTAGCACTGCGCTCCCCTCTCTGCAGCTTGGCACTTGCCCGTACCAATCTACCCTCCAGGAGCACCCTCTTCGGCGGGACAGCAATCAATCATTAACCACCGCTGACTGAGCCCAGCGGCGGGGTTTGACTTAGCTCACAGGTATGGTCCCGAAATCAGATCTTGGCTCGCGAGCACGGGGCAGCGGTGTCCCCACCTCCCCCGCCGCCCACGCGGTCACCTCGGTGGCCGCCCAGCCAGGTGTAGCAGGTTACCCCAACGCGCGTACCCGGGGTAACAGTGCAGCCCGGGGAAAATCAGAGTGTGTTCCCGGGCTCGGAGTCCACGATTGAAGCTGGGAAAGGCAAACTTCCCCTCTCCTGCCCTGCCCGCTCTGCCACCTCGAAGGTTGGGCCACCTCCTGTTTAGCGGCGGCTGGACCCGGGAGCCCGTCTCCGTCGCGGGCCAGTTGGCGGGGCCTGCCTTGAGGCAGCAAGCGTTCGCTTCCTTGGTGCCCGCCTCTGCCTTTAGGACTCTGTGGTGTTTGCTGTGAATGGTTGGGCTGTGCGTTGCCTGAAGCGGCTCCCTAGGGAAGTCTGCTCTAAGCAAACTAATAAGGTCTCTCTAAAAGCCCCGCCTCTCCCCAAAGCCTCCCTGAGTTCCGCAAAGGGCCCTGCCTCGCCTTCCTAGAAGAGCGGGGGTTCCAAGAAGAGCGGGGGTTCCTCCTTTCAGATTCACTCCACAGCTCGGGCCCCTATCCGGGCAGCGGTGGGGAGTTTTTAACTGGGGGCATGTAAGTGGATGAAGATGCCACCATCAGCCAGGATGCCGCTGGTTGGGAAGCCCGTCCTTCAGAAGGAGCTGCAGCCCGTCCTTCAGAAAGAGCTGCAGAAGTAGGCTGCTGGGCAGTCCAGACAGGGCCACAGGGTGAAAATGGCATTAAGGATTATAGCATTTTCCTTGCAGAGAGAGTTATAAACACAATGTCTCCGGACATTGACAAATGTCTTCTGAGGGAGCAAAATGGCCCCAGGTGGAGAACTACTGCCTTGAAAGAAGAAAATAGATGCCCTTGATCGGTCCATCATAAGAGCCTCTCACTGAGCTTATACTAAAAATGTCCTCAAATTATCAAAACCAACACCTTTTCCCTATGATGTGACTGTTTAAAAGATGAAAATGCTTTGGAATCCAAAGGATAGGTGCTTCCCCAAGGCCATAATACAATGAGTGAGAGATATGAAATTAAACCAGATCTGTCAAACCCTGAGTCTACACTCCTAACAGGAGAGAATTCTGGAAACACAGTAGGTACTCATGAAACAAATCTAGAATGATGCACAGAAGGATACAGTGACTGTCTTTTCTGAACCCAACTCTAGACACATGGTCTGAGGACCTCAGGAAATATTTAATTTTGACATTGTCTCAAGGGAAAAAAATTCTCTATTGATTCTCTCTGTTAAATTACAAGCTACAAGATCAAAAACTATATCTTCTTCCTCTCCGACACCTCTTTCCACAGCACCCTAATTTTATGTTTTGGCAGAGCCCTCCCCCACCTCATGTGTGTTATTTGACCTGCTTGCTGGCTGGGAAACTCTGAACTCATTTTCTTATTGGTGAAGTGTGCTTAGCTAAAGAACCTCAAGGGCAATATAACTTGTCTCACAAGTTCATGGGGGTAAGCATAGACTCTCAGGTCTTCATAACCACAGATTAGAATCCTGAATGGACTTCTCTGCAAAAGACCCAGAGTATTGAGAAGAAAATGATCTAGGAAGACATTCCCCAGCCCACCTTGTAGCAGCATACATAGACACACTGGTTATTCCCTGCCCACTTCTTTCTTCTCCATAGAAATTAAGCAGGGACGTTCACAAGTATTCCTCAGCCACAGATACTTCCTTTGACATCCTTGGTCATTTTATGCACCCCTTATTACATGCCAGGGAATTTCACATAATTTCTTTCAATCTTCACAAGGATACAAAGTGAACGTTATTACCTCCATTTTACAGATGAAGAAATTAAGATCAGGGGAATTAAGTGACCTACCATAAAGGGTCAGAGGCCAGGATTCAAACTCAGCACTTTCTACTCTGGAATGTTATCTCTCTGTGTGGGACAAGACTGTGCCAGGCTGAATAGTGACATTTTAGGAAGAGGAATTTTTTTTTAAGTCAACTGTCTTGATGCTTCTCCTCTCCTCAGCTGCAGCATGCCAGTTATTCCACAATATATTTGATAATTCTGATTTGTTCTGCTCAGACAAGATTTTCATTATTGTCCAATTTCTTTCATCAATTTTTTTTCCCCAAAGTGTGAACAAAGATTACAAATGCATGCCCAAACAGTAAGAATCAAACTAATTAAAATTCACTTCTTAGAGTAGAGATGGAAAATGCATTTTGAACAAAGGTCCAGGAGAATTAAATTTTCATTTCACCTTTGCTTTTCTTAAGACCAATTAAAAACTATTTAATGTCCTTTCATTTGTTGATAACAGACTGGTATAACACCTGGCCTGGGTCTGTGTCTGGATTTTTAAATTAGCATATTGTATACAGAAAAGAAAGAAAAAAAGTAGAAAGTGAGAGGACAGAATACTTTAGGTACCCTTTGATTTTAGTTCTATTCAGGGGTCACTCTAGGGTCTACACAAATTTATATTGTTGTTTTACACATTCTATGTGACCTTTGAGGTCATTTAGGCTAGTGACTTTCATACAGTTTTTAACACTAAGTTTTATCTTTAAAATAAAATCTTACACCGTCACCTAAAGTTAAAAAAAAGAAAGAAATTAAATACAAATACACTTACACATACATATATATTATATTTTGGTAAATTTAAATTTATTTTGCATGCTCAAATTGTTAACATTTACTCATTTAAAGCAAATCAATGATTTATATCTTAAAAAGTGAATAATTTCTTGTTTACAAAGATTCATGGTAAGATCAGTGACTATGCATTGAGCTACAAAGAAAACTGCAATCATTTTCAAAATAATAAATACTATAGGTAACTATTTATAATGCCATGTAACTACGTCTCAATAACAGAAGCAGAAACTGAAACATAAGACTTCATCATATCAATTTTTTTTTTAATTTCTGAAGTAATTCTTGGTCAAAGAGAAAACCTAAACCAAAACTGCAAAATATCTGGAGAATAATGACCACAAAATCCTGTTTATAAGAATTCATAGGTGGTAGCTAAAGGATTCCTCAGAAAAAAAAAAATGTATAGCCCTAAATATTTATTCTATTAAATGAGAAAGAATACAAAAAACTAAATGATAGAACTAATAAGTAAGACTTCTGTTTCTGGTCATCAAGAATAACTAGTACCAGCCTGGCAGCCCCCTACCCCCAACCCCCACAGCACAGCTGTGCTTCCTCAGAGATGAGACACAGCATCACTCAGACTTTCTGCCTTCCGGCACTTTTCCAGACCATAGTGGGGAAAGGGGACTCCAGAAGGAGCACAGTGGTCTTGCTGAGTTAAGGAGATAGACTGGCACTCAGTGGGTGAAGGCTACTGGGCTTTACAGAGCGGAGTGCTAAAAAGCGGGGAGCTATTCAGAGAAAGAAAAAGCATTCAGGAAAGCTGCAGAGAGGTTCTCTTGAGTCTTTGTCTAAATACAAGTGGACGTGTGGAGGTGAGAGTCCAAGAGCTGGGCAAAGTATACTACTGGGGAAAAACAACTGCTAGAGGCTGTAAGCCAAACTAAACAGAGCTGAGAGATTGTTGAAGGCCTAACGAATGAGTGAAGGGATCTCACTAAACCAACCCTGAAAGAGCCAGACCTCAATAGTAGGACTAAACTAAACACAGAGTTTAGGCTACTCTGGACCTGCCTTAACAAAGATACTGACCTGAGCCATCTAATATGGTAGCTGCTAGCCACATGTGAATAGCTACCCTTGAAATATGGTTAGTCCAAACTGAGACATGTTATAAGTATAAAACACACACCACATTTTAAAGACTTTGTATGAAAAGAAGAATATAAATATAATAATTTTTATATATTGATATCATGTTGAAATGATCATATATGACTATACTGGGTCAAATAAAATATATTATTAAAAATAATTTTATCTCTTTTTTTTTTTTCTAAATGTGGCTCCTAAAATATTTTAAATTATATGTGGCTTGCCCTTGTGGCTTATATTATATTTCTATGGGACAGTGATATGATAAACAGATAATGAAACAAAAGAAAAAGTTCAAGCATAAGTCCAAATACTCATAGAGATTTTATTATGATAATGGCGACATTTCAAATCAGTAGAGAAGGATGGATTGTTCAATAATTGGTATTGGGACAATAGGTTAGCCATTAAAAAAGAAGTTGGATACCTACCTCTACACTTTATTATAATATAAATTCCAGGTTGATCAAAGATGAAAATATTTGTATTTTAATCATTAAGAAAATTATTAAATGATAGAATAAGACACTGGGGAATTTTTTAAATTAAATTGAATTTTTAATTTTATGACATAAATTCTAGAAGCCATCAAGGAAAAGATTGTTAAACCTTTTATAAACATAAAAAAGTTCTGCAAGGCAAAAAACACTGTAGCTAATGGTAAATGAGGAACACAAAAAAAATGTAATTTTATCACAGTAAGGAGTAATTTCCATAACAAACTTAAAGTGGATAAAATTTGCATTTATTCTCAAAATTGGTCTATAGATTCACTATAATCCCCTCAATTAAAATTTCAACAGATTTTTCTGAGAAATGAAAATTTCTAAGAAAAAGGACAGGCAACCCAATTTAAAAAGTGAGCCAAAGAGATAAACAAACACTTCACAAACAAGGAATCCATATGGACAATAAACAATGAAAGCTACCCAAACGTTTTAGTAGTCAGGCAAACGCAAACTAAAACTACAATTAAATACAACTACAGACCTACCAGATTGGCTCACATTTAAAGACGACAAACACCATCTGTCCGTTTAGCTGTGGAGTAATAGTTACTCTCTTATATTGTGGGTGGGAGAGTAAATTGGTGCAACCACTATGGAAAACAGCTTGGCAGCATCTACTATAGTTAGATATACATACATACTGTGACCCAGCAGTTACTTTCCTAGGTATATAACTCAGCTCACGTCAGTAGAATGCATACATAAGGACGTGTAAAACCACCTGAAACTAATATTGTATGCAACTGTAATTGAAAATTTTAATTTAAAAAATAAAGTGCTTTGATTGAGAAAAAAAGAATGTTTATAAGAAGATTGTCAGTAATTCCTCCAACCTAAAAAATACCCAAATATCTGTGTGCAAAACAGAGAAATAATATGCAGCACAGTCATGAAAACAGATGCTCCTCTGCTACAAAAAACAATGTGATTGAATCTTATAACCATAATGATGCGTGAAAGAAGCAAGACACAAAAGAATATGTGAGACCATTTATATAACATTTTAAAACATACAAAACAATAATATTTTGGGGTATATATGTTATATGGGGTTATATATGTTATATGAAGATGCATAATAAAACTACTCATTCATTCATTCATTCATTCATTCATTCATTTATAAAGCAAAGATGTCCTTTCCATGAAAGGATAGGGGTTACTTCTTATGAAAAGAACCCATAGGAGAGGTAGAGACTTCTGAATGCTGACAGTATTCTATTTCTTAACCTTATCATGTATAATAGTTACATGATAGTAATTACATGATGTTTTGCCTTATAACTTTTTATTATGCAGTTATTTATGCCTTATGGACTTTGTGCATGTTATGTTTCATAATATTGTAAAACAAACTTTTTAAAAGGAAGAACACCCACATAGTCAGTTTGAATCATATGGTTTTCACCCAGTAGGATGATGGTGTTGCAGCCAGAACACTCTCACAGTGACAACAATAGTAATAGCTCCCACTATTAAACACTTATTGTGACCAGATACCATGCTTGTTCAATGTTCGAAATAGCCCTTCAAGTTGAGTGTCATTATTCCTATTTACATGTCTGTAATTCATCCATCAGGTGCCTTCTTTCCAATCTACCCAGGACTTGGTCTATGGCTAGGAGCCTGAAGCCTGATTGTCCACATTCCTTGCATTGCTCCCTGTCTATATGAATGTGAGAGCAATGGCAGGTTGGACCCTGTTGAGCCATTAACATGTAACCTAGAGACTTCCTCCTACCTTCCTTCCTTCTTTTCTACCACCTGGGCTGCTCCCAGTTGAATGTCCTGCACATTGCATGCTCAGAGCACAGGGAAGCAGCTTTCCATGCTTCTCCCATATCCTAACCCTTATGAAGACACACATACCCACCTGTACCTTGATCTCCTTATCTTAAAATACTCCAAGCAAAAATCAATCTTTTCTTGCCTGGCACTATTTTCCTAGCCTGCTTATGAAGAAACCCTGCATATCCCCAGCCCCAATGATTGTTCAAGAATATCATGATTTTGGGTCTTAATGGAAATTTCAGTGTTACCTTCTTACAAAGTAGTCCATCATCCATCATCTCTGCTATGGAAATCTACACAAATCGATTCAGAATTGACAACCTATTCATCAGCTGACTCTTTTGAGAATGCTACAGCATGATGATTAAAACAATAGACTCAGAAGCCAGAATGCTTAGGTTTGCATCTGGGCCTTTCCATGCAGCTTCTTTGCACCTTAGTTCCCTAACCTGTAAAATGCAGATAACAGTACTTATTTCCTGGGTTTGTTGTGAGGATTAAATAATTTTACATAAAAAGTGTCTGCCAGATAGTGTGTACCCATGTATGTATTAGCTCTAGTGCAATAGGTAAAAAGGCAAACTCTGCAGCTGACCTGCCTGGGTTTGAATCTGCCATTCCCTAGTTGTGTGACCTTGGGCAATTTTCTTATCTTTCTGGGCCCCAAGTTCCTCTTCTTTCAACTGGAAGATAAATAACAATAGCTACCTCAAAGGATTTTTTGCAAGACCAAATGAAATAATATAGGCAAAGCACTTAGAACAATGCCAGGCACAGGGAAAGTGCTAGGCAGGAGTTAATCATCATTAATGGCATGTCCACAGTCCATTAGCTGCTACTGTTCATGCTGATGAGCCTAGGGCCCTATGAGGTATTGAAGCACATTCTAAACACTCCAGGTGCCATTGTGGTGTGAGCTAGAATTATTGGAATGCTAAGTACATCTTACTGAATTCCACTGAAATTAAATCAACGAATGCCAATTCAGCATATACTTTCCAAAAAGCACTGCGGGCAATATAAGGCTTTAGGACAGTCACTGCTCTGAAGAGATTTATCTGCAAGTCAAGACAAGAGCACATAAATTGTTAAATATTATAAGACAGCAATTGCCAACTTAATGAAGGCAGTAGTAAGTGCTACAGATACTTAAAGATGGTATTTGTCCTCACAGGTAAGACAATATTCTTAGTCTCTGAAAACTGGGGATGCATGTATGGCACACAGGGAATCTTTATAATAACCAGATATTTCAACCAACAGAACTTCCTGTTTTCAAACAGACCACAGAACACAGAAAACTTACTCAACAACAAAGACTCTACTTTCTTCATCTTCACTAAATATGAGCTTCAAGTGGTTTGCAAAGCTGTGGCAATCCAGTGGAAATAGAGCAGCATAAACATATATTTTGTGGCCTTATGATGCTTTTTCTGAGTGTAAAATGGAATGGCCCCTCTAAGAGAGATTGCAAGCATGACCTTAGTCACATTAGCCTCCCTGTGTGTGCTGGTGTGGTTAATCAGCTATTTGACAGGCTTCAGAACAAGAAACACCCAGCTGCTCCCCACTCTTAAGCTTCATTGTGAAATCCTTCAGTGCATTAAAAAACCAAACAAGCAAACAAACAAATGAAAAAATACAGCAGTTTCCTGCACTGAGGTCAACTACTCAAAGCTTTTTAAAAGGGCACACAGACCTTGTCCTACAAATCACTATACCTAGCACTGGCCACACCCATGCTCCCAGACCCTCATTATCTTTGCTATTAGAGCTTGTAGCTTATAAAGAATCTGCTGGTTGTGTTCAAAAGTACATTAAGGAAAAAAGCTGTGGACAACAGGGCCTGCTTAAGGTAGCTGCCTCAAGCACCTAAACTTGACTCACCTGTCTGCTGGGTGATGTCTACCTTCCTCCCTCAGCTTCATTATAGATGAAATGTGCAGGGTGAGCCTGGCTAGCTCTGTTATTCTATGACAAAATGTTTGTTCTGAGTTCCAAACTTTTGAACATAACCCATTTCAAGTTGGAAACAAAATGAAAGTCTTTGTATTATTTATATCTTCTTCTTGTTCTTAAAACCGTCTCCTCTCTATTGGGGAATGTCCATGGAATGACAAATATGAAGAACAAACTCTCCCATAATTCCTTCCAATGACCATCTTATAGCAATAGGCAAATTTCCCATTGTTGCAAAGAGAGAATTCAATAAAGAATGGAGGATAGGGACAAATGACACTAATTCAAAACTCAAGTGGTAGCCCTTCTCCATCTCTCAGGAAAAGAAAAACAACATCAAAGCCAATTATGTCCTCATCTCCCACCTTTCAAACTGGCTGAATGAAGAGCCTTCAGAAAGACCAAGGATTTGAATGGAAACAGCTAGTGGCTTGGGGTTTGTGACTATGAAAATTGATTTGATCTGGATCCAGCATTCCTTGGCAGATGGAATCAGCATTAAATGTTATATGTTCTGCAACAATTAACACAATAGGTTTGTCCTCTTCTTTGAGGTCTTGGGCAATAGGTTCAGAGTCAATCTAGATGTTCTCTGACAATATTGACAGTCAGTGTTGTTTCTGGTATACCCCATCATGGGCCACCTCATCACCAGCTCAAGTGTACTGGAACATGTGGGTTTGTGCCAGCTGGGAAATAAGCAAGAAGCATAGCCGGTCTGGTCTAACTGGCCATCATTGTTCACTTGGTCAGACAGGCACTTTGGTCTCTTGTGCTGAGGAGCCATCAAATGCAAAGCCCTAACAATTTAGGAAAACATTTTTAAAATATCTAGGACACAATTGCTGCTTCCTGTCAGTCTTACAGGCTTGCTGAGGATGATGAACCTACACACATGAAATCTTGGAGGATATCAGCAACCAGTATGTGAATTGCTTTCAGAAAAGAAAAAGGAGAAACTTTAGTATGACATTCAAGATCCATTCCAACCTGCCTTCACTCAACTTTCCAATCTTACATCTACCATGTGTGGCAGACTATTTTCCAAAGGTGACCATCATCCACTCCAACGTGTGTGTGTGTGTGTGTGTGTGTGTGTGTGTGTGTGTGTAATAGATACATAGTTTACCCTTGAACAACATGTGGGTCAGGGATGCCGATCTCTGCACAGTTGGAGAGTCAAAAATCTTAGTGTAACTTTTGACTCCCCTAAAACTTAAGATGTCCCTCTGTATCCACTGTATCAGAGGATTGGTTCCAGGGAATCCCCAGCCCCAGGATACCAAAATCTGAGGAACTTAAATCCCCTATATGAAATGATGTAGATCGGTGCATACAGTCAACCCTCTGCATCCATGGACTCCCAACCGCAGATAAAAAAATACTACAGGCATTTATTGAAAAATAACCATGTATAAGTGGACCTACAGTTCCACATGCTCTTATTACAATGTGAGTAGCACTTTTTCCACTGAGGGGTGAGGTCTAGGTTCCCTCTCCTTAAATCTGAGTGGTGGCTTGTGATTACTTTCAGCAATCAATTATGGCTTAGTGAAGTTATACGACTTTCAAGTCTAGGTCAGAAAAATGATACAACTTTCCCTGTTCATTCTCTTTAGGATATACATTTTGGATCCCTGAGCTAGCATGAGAAGTGCAGTTATCCTAAGGCTGCCGTCCTGGAGACACCTTGCAGAAAGACCCCATAAAATTAGATAGATATCCAACCAACCACAGCTATTTTAACCACCAGCTTTTTGAGTCATCCCAGCCCAATGGCCAGACAGATGAGTCAGTGATCCTTTATGATCACAGCCCCCAGCCTTAAAGCCACCCCAGGAATGACCAGTGTAGTAGAGATGAGCTGACCCAGCTGAGCCCTGTTTGAATTTTAGATTCATGATTAATATAGATATGTTTATGTTTTAAAGCATTAAATTTGGAGGTGGTTTGTTATATAGCCATAGTAACCAGAACACCCCATATCTCAACACTATTCCAGCAATAATGAACAACTGACTGAACCCAAAACCTCCTGTGCATTCATTTCTTCCTCTTATATCCTTCCCATACAATAAATGTTCCCGCTTCCTGAAGTGCCCTTCTCCTCTCCATTTATTTATTTTCATTCATTCATTCATTAATTCATTCAATATATGCTTGTGAAATACCTACTGCAGAGATATTGCAAAATGAATAAGATATTTTTCTGTACTCAAGAATCTCATAGTCTAGTCCCAGAGAGAGACAGACAGAAATTGCTGAATTGATGTGAATGTGTAGTGATAGAGATAGCATCAAATCATACCCAACCTTCAAGGCTCATTCAAATCCTTCCTCCTCCTGAAAGTCTTCCCTAGATGTCCTAAATCATACTCCTTTCTTTCTATATTGAGATGCTCATTAATGTGCTGAAGTAAAACCACATACTCATAAGAACCGACTGTACACATCTCTTTCCAACTCTGTGTTCCTCAACTTTACATAATTAGCTTGAAGTTGATCACAGAAATTAGCAAAAGCTATAAATCAGCCCCCCCCCCCTTTTTTCTTTATAAAGAGGTGGTTTTTAAACATTGATCAGCATACAACTGGAGATGCCTCTCAGCTGGTATCTATCAGGGGTTAACTTCTGGGGTGGATTATATAACATCAAAAATGGATACTCTGGGAATAAAGCTCCTTTTGAAAATGATTGGAAGTGTTGGTGAAAGGGTAATAAGGACTCCATAAGAAAATTAGAGCACTATTGGCAGGGGGTCATTTGGCTCTCCTATGGACAGTCTCCTAGCTGTTAGATTTTCTTTCTTCTTTCTTTCCCTTTTTCTTTCCTCTGGAAGGATATTGCAAAAGTTCTGCAAGCGTGCCAAGATAGTTAGCAGATAAGTTTATGCAACTCTAGGGCTCCAGTAGTCAGGCACTGGAAAGAAATCTATTCACTATCTCCTGGCCTTCAGCCACCAAAGCAACAGACAAGAGAATCACTTGTGTACCTCCTGCCTGCTCAGGTCTCACACCTGCCTCTAGGAAGAGCTGCTTCTCTACTACACCTACAACATGGATGTGAGGTTTTGTCATGCAGAAGTTTCCTTAAATTGTAAATAATATTTCCTGCTTGTTATGGGTTGAATTGTGCCCCCTCTGCAAAAGATATATTAAAGTCCTAACCCCCAGTACATGTAAATGTAACTTTATTTGAAAAAAGTCTTTGCAGATATAATCAAGTTATAATGAAGTCATTAAAGTGAGCCCTAACCAAGATGTCCTTATAGGAAGAAAAGTGCCACAAACACAAACACAAACAGAGGGAAGGCTAGAAACACACACACATACACACACACACACACACACACACACACACACACACACACACACACACGAAGATCTTATAAACTTTATTTACAGAAACAGGCAGTGGGCTGTATTTGACCCATGACATGGGCTGTAGCTTGACAACTCCTGACCCAAATTCCCTTAGTTAAAGTAATAAAATGCATATTTTCTCAATAATCCCCTGAAGGAGGACTAGTGACTGACAGCTCTCAGGTGAATACCCCTCCAAGGACCATTCTCAGATGAAGAGACCTGCTTCATCCAAGGTCATACTTCCTTTTAAGAGAAACCTAGATCTAGTGATTGGTAGATGTAGGGCATTAATGCCCAATCCCCTTACCTTAATTAGGGAGAATTCAAAAAGGCCATCTGGGAGCTTTGGAGAAACATGGCGGAGGGACAGACATCCCCAGATCTCTTCCCTTGAAACTTGAAATAACAATAAGCTGAACATCTAAAACTCAACAAAAAACACCCAAACTTCACATGTCTGAGCATGAGATCTGTGCATTAGAGGTACCACAGGTCAGAGCCCTGGGTGTTGGGCAGTGGCCTGGGAGAAATTAAGAAACTGTCTCTCACAGCCACCAGAGCTCCCTGCAGGAGGAGGGGGAGAGGAGAAGGAGCGGCAAGTTCCCTGAACAGCCCTGCCTGGGAAAGCTGTGAGGTAGGTCCCCGTGGCCAGCCAGCAACAGGGTCTAATCTTCAGGGCAGAAGGCAGAGAAGTGGGATGGCAGAAAAACAACAGTTGAATTTACCAGCCACAACTGCAAAACTGAGGCTGAGCCACACCCCCACTCCCCAACCCAGAGGGCCCCTCCCCCATTCCTTCTGAGATGGAACCCTGCGGAGCCCCAGGGGAATCTGGGCAAATACTACTGAAATTCTCACTAACACTGACAGGGACTGAAGCTGAAGGTAACGAGCATGATTAAATATCTACAAGAAAAAAAAAACATTATTAATGCTCTATATAAAGTAGAGATCCAAGAGGCTTAGACACTACTTACTGAAAACCAAAAGAAAAGTGCCTTCTTTGCAGCAGGCTAAAGAGTGACCTATATATAATAAATCTTCTTTCTGGAAAAAAAAGCTGAATACATTTCCATTAATGCCCAGGCAGAGAAATAGTCCATTAAACATCATGAACAACCAAGGTGACAAGGCATTTCAGAAAGAAAGAGAAAAATCTCCAGAAAATAAGCTTACAGACATAGAAATATGCAACTTAAATGATAGAAAATTCAGAATGGTACTTCTAAAAAAACTCAGTGAGTTCTGAAACGAGTCATATCAACAACTTTAAGAATTGAAAAAACAACTAGATGAGCAGAGCAAGAACAGAATAGATCTTCTGCAGATTAAAATAACCACACTGCAAGAGTTGAAATATGAAATAGCAAGCCTGAGAAATGGAGTCAACCAAATTGAGAAAAGGAACAGTGATATTGAAGACAGAAATCTAGAAATAAATCAGAAAGAAGAAGGGAGAAACTGAAGAAATAAAAATAATGAAGAGAAATACAAGAACTAGCTGATACCATCAGGAGAGGAAACAGAATAATGGGCATTACTGAAGGCGAATAAAAGCAGTAGGGACTAGAAAGCATTTTCAGACAAATAGTTGATGAGAATTTCTCAAATCTAAGGAATGAGCTGGCGCTTGGAATACAAGAAGTCAACAGAACATCCAATTATCTCAACCCAAAAAAGCCTTCACAGAGAAACATTGTATTAAAATTATCAAAAATCAATGATAAAGACAGAATTCCCAGAGCAGGCAAGGAGAAGAAAATGGTAACTTATAAGCACAAACCTTACAAGCCAGAAAGAAATAAAGTAAAATATTTAAACTATTAAGTGAAAGGAATTACCAGCCTACAATAATGTATCCAGCTAATCATTCCTTTAGATATGAAGGAGAAATTAAGACTTTTCCAGACATACAAAAATTGAGGGAATGCTTCACTATGAGGCCCACACTACAGAAAATACTGAAAAGGGTCAGCTCAACTAAAACAAAATGGCAAAAAAAAAATACATAATTAGAAATTATTGACTATCACGCACATAGAAGCAGAGGAGTGCAACCCTTACTAAGAACAGGGCATTATAAGCTTAAACAATAAGAAAAGAATTGCTATAGCAAGATAGTAATAAATGTTCAGCATACGTAGGGACAAACTGAGACAACAATGACTGAAAAGGGTAGGATTCAAAGATCCAAATTCCCAAAGGAGAATGGAGATAAGGCATGCTCAGAAAAAAGGATGAATATATATATAACTATCCTTTACATATTCATAATGTTAACCACACACCAAAGATTCAGAACTGAAGTATATAACACAAAACAAGAAGAACCGGAGGGAAAATTCTCAAAAGCCAACTAAAATAAAGAAAACAGAAACACAAGGACAAGGAAGCAATGGAAACACTGAGCTACCAAAAACCAAAAGATAAGATGGCTATAAGAAGACCTCATATTTCAATAATCACCCTAAATGTAAATGGATTGAACTCACCAATAAAAAGGCACAAAGTTGCAGAATGGATCAAAAAACAAAACCCAACCATATGCTGACTCTAGGAGACACAGCTCAGCCCCAAAGATAAATATAGACTCAAAGTGAAAGGGTGGGAAATGGTATTTCAAGCATATGGTATTCAGAGAAAAGTGGGAGTAGCAGTACTAATATCAGACGAAAATTATATGATTGTATTAATCAATAAACTTACCTCAATTAACTTAAATTTTTTAAAGTTTAAAAAAATAAAAATAAAAGTCATTTCTACTGTCAGTGAGATCAGCTGAGTCCTTTGTTGTGACTGCATCAACACCTTCTTCTGCCCAGTTCTGCTCCTTTTATTCCCCACCAGATGTTGACCCAAGGACAACCCCCTCCAACTCTAATAAATCTTCTGCGAGTCTCCCAGAGCCTAGAATAGAAGACCCAGAGAGAGGGAAAATAGAAGACAAGAAGTATTTGAAGGAATAATTGATAAGAATATCTTTTAATAACAGATAGAAAATTACTAGAATGAAAATGCCACAAAAAATTATGAAATGCCACAAAAATTATGAAAATCTCACGATTCTGACACCAACTGATTGTACCACAGTTCAATTCTAGCATTAATCTCCTAGACTTAGTGCAAACTTCACAAAATAAGAGTTCAATCCTTTACAAGACTGTTCTCACTTCAAATAAACACTGCAAGTTCAGGAGGTCCTCAGGTCACCCATACTTCTGACGAACTGGCTACAAATGTTAGGGTTCCACAATCTCCTCAGGTTTTATAATTTACTAGAATGACTCACAAAACTCAAAAAAGCACTATACTTATATTTACAATCTTATTATAAAAGATGCACATCAGGAAGATCCAAATAAAGAGATATCTAGGATGAGGTCTGGGAGGGTTCTGAACACAGAGCTTCTGTGTCCCTCTCCCTACAGAACCAGGGTGAATCACTCTCCTAGTGTAACCACACAGAAACTTCATTTCTTTAATATAGTTTTTTTTTTTCTACTTCAAGCTTGTTTTGCCCAATAATGGTATTGTGACTTGCTTGCTTTTTTTCTGCCCTTATCCTCTGTCTGCCTGCTCCTTTAATCATAAGCCTGAAGACATAAGATTAACTGAGCCTCAGGTCTATAATCATGAGGACAATAGGTTTTAATTGGACTTTAGACTAAGGATAACATGTTACCTTTAAGTGTGTTTCAGCCTAAGGCCCATCAATGCAGAACAACAACCCTACCAGATGGGGGACCAGACAGGATGGCGCTGTGGCTGACTCCAGAACCCGACATAATGGTCAATTACCTCATCCCCACTCTAATCCTCCACTCAGTAGCACCCACGACTCCAACTCACTTAGTTTCCATGATTACTGATTTTCAGAGTATAGTATACTCTGAAACACTTAGGGGGCCAGACTTTTGAGTTATAGCTTGCCTGTATTTCTGAGACTTAAAACTCTCTAACAAACCTTATTTCTTTACTGCCAAATCTGTACATATCTTTTCTTTGGCTTAAATTACACACAGGCAGAGGGATGCCTTGTTTGTCCTGACAACACTGGCACATTGATTACTTCACCAGCCAGGATACTCCACTACACTTGACATCCAGGGTTTATATTAGGGCATGAATTAGTTAGGCATGATTGATTAAATCACTGGCCTTAGGCTTGAACTCAATCTCCACCAACACTTCTCCTCCCTGGAGGTCAGGCTGGCTCGAAATTTCAACTCTCTAAGGATATGATTAACCTTTCTGGTGACCATCCTCTGTCTGAACACTATCTAGGGACCCACCATGAGTCACTCCATTAGCTTAACAAAGACAATCCTGTCACTCAGGAAATTCCAAGGATTTAAGAAGTTTCATGCCAGGAACACCAACAAAGACTAGATGAATTATTAATTATTCAACACTTATCCAAACAATTTAAGATTGTGTAGAAATTTAAGATTAAAAATACAACTGATTTCCTACAAAGATACAAAAATCTCCTTGATATCACAGTTCTCCTCAACACCACTAGAGAAAAGAAGACTTCTGAGTAATATTTTCAGTGTGGAAAAAAAATAATTTAAATCTTAGAATTATGTATGTGTGTGTTTAAATAATAAATCATTTTTTAAATAGTTTTATGCCACTTTATCCTGTGTGTAATTCTTGTAACTCCATTGCTATCCTGATACAGAAATATATTATCATCAAAAAATTTTTTTCATGCTACCTCTTTATGGTCACAGCCACCCTCTTACCTTTCACCATCCCTAATCCCTGGCAAGAACTAATCTGCTTTTCATCTCTATATTTTGTCACTTTGAGAATGTTATATAAATGGAAACATATAGTATGTGACCTTTTGAAGCTGTTTTTTTCTTTCACTCAGCATAATGTGTTTGAGATCTATCTAAGTTGTTATGTGTATCTATAGCTCATTCCTTTACATTGCTTAGCAGTATTCCATAGTAAGGAGGTTTTCTTTAATCGTTTACATTTTTATTGTAAACGATTTTGTTTATTACATTTTATTTTGCACTGTTACAAATAAAGCTGTTATAAACATTTATGTACAGGTTTTTATGTGAACATACAGTTTTCTTATCTGAGGAGTATGATGGCTGGATTGTACTATAAGTGTATGTTTAGCTTTATAGGAAAGTGCTGAAAAATTCCAGAGTGGCTGCTTTTATATGCTGTTCAGCAAATGTTTGAGAAATTCAGTTTCTCATATCCTCACTAACACATAATATTTCTATTATTTTTTATTTTAAATACTCTAATAGATGTGTCATGATATCTTATAGTGTTAATTTACATTTCCCTAATGGTTAGTGATGCTGAACATCTTTTCATATGCTTATTTGCCATCCACATATACTCTTTGGTATAATGTCTCTGAATGTTCTTTGCCTATTTTCTAATTGAATATAAGATTTTATATCTTGTTAAAATATTATTTATTTGGGAACACAATAAAGATAATTTTAGACATTCTAGCAAGAAAATAAATTCAAAAATAGTGCTACAGGACACATGATAATGGAGGATAAATATAATTTAACAAAGTTTACTGATGAATAAAACAATAAAGATCAAAAGAATAAATATATCCTTAGCAATGTGGAACTTAAATCCCAGAGATTTGGGGTTGGGGAAGATGTAGCAGAGAGATGGTGAACTTGGATAGTGAAGCCCCGGGAACCAGTGTTTAGATTTTAGATTTCTAAATGTGAAAGTGACCGATGCAGTGCCTGAAGCATGGTGGTCAACAAGCACAAGTTCTATTTAAGAAAAATGAATATAATAGTTCAACATTGTGGAGGTTAGAATAACTAAGTGTGTTTTCAACATGTATATAAAGGCAGTAAGTCTGCCCTTATATAAATCTTCAAATGTAGCCCATCCTTTCCCTCTTTTCCACAGGCTCAGCAAGTATGTAACAGTGAGGTATGCCCACGATGCATAGAACTTGTACAAGATGCAGTTGAGAAGGGAAGGGAATAAGAAACATCTGTTTTAGGTTTGTTTAATCAAGGAAGACTTCCTGGAGATATTAAAGTTATCATTGGTGTCAAAGGCTAAAGGAAAATGAGCTGGAAAAGAATTAACATTATAGGTGATTCCAGGTGATCATGTACAAGTGCATATTTCCATTTCCCTTTCTAACAGCCTTCTAGGGTCTACGATATTATCCCTGCTGCAGAGCATATGGATGGATAAAGAAGAGCTGGACGCTAATTAACTGGATTTTCCTGACAAGTTCAATTTCCTTTCTATGAGGCCATTACAACAAAATCCTTAGAGTTCTACTTCTAAAAAAACTTCATTTTTATTTTATCGATGTCGGAGGTTTTTTTTTTTAGAGGATCCCAATAGCTATAATTGTCTGTGAAATAGTTTTGAACAAGCAAAGCAAGGAACTCATGGGGAGTGCCCACCTTGGGCTGTGTGAAGTTAGTCTCTCCTCATTACTCAGGGGAGTAACGCCCCACTGCTTGGTGATGAGGCTATTTTCCCACCATCTGAAGGGCCAGCTGTCGAAGAAGACTGTTTTTCTATAGCACCCTAAGCTCAGCATGTGAACATCTCTTTCTCCAGTTTTTTATCTTCCCCCTTACCTTATTCTACTTAGTTTTTGAACGGCTCTCTACTAGAAAAGTCCCTAATTAGAAGCTTTCTTCAAAAAGTCATCAATAACTAGGACAGAAATGCCTTGGCATTGTCATGAATGTTTTAACAGAGATATTCTGGGGTAGAGAGAAAAGCACAGGTTTGGACCAAGCCTACTCTGGATTTGAAATCCATCTCCACTATCTTATCTGGGCTTCATAAGCATGTGGTCTTCAATTTTAGAATATATAACATAGGAGTAATACATAAAGACATAAAGATTCAAAGACATAAAGATTCAATGAAATAAAGTATATAATGCATAATAGCAGGCACAAAAACTAATACTTATTAACTAATAGTTCCTTAATTAGTTAAAAAATGAGAGTAACTTCCTAAAAACTGAGTGACTCCCCAAGAACTGGGAGGAGAGTTGAATTACACTTCAGAGGATCCTGAAACATATCAGACATGGTCCCTGACACACCCAGTATCGTATTATAATTGAGTTTTTTAGGAAAGCAGTTCTAGGTGATTCTTGTTCAAGACATGTAGTCATTAAAAAGACTGGGTGAGCACCAGACTTATTCCTTAGTCTGGCCAAAGATCCACAAAGTTCTCTGCTCAATGGAGGAATAATGGTGAGCCAAATTAATGAGGCCAATTCTTTCAGAATTTGAAGTAGATCTCTGATGCAGAGAATGAACCAAGCCAGGGGAGAAGAAGGGATGCCAAGTAATGAGACCATGCAAGCCACAAGAGAAAGAGAAAGACAAAGCCACCCTGAAAGATAAAAACAATTGATGGAACAATGCCTATTTCTTGCCTATGTTCCCAGATCCAGTAACAGTCAAGTATTTCCCAACACTAAGCCCATTTCACTCAGTTGCTGAAAGAGTCTTTCTTGGAACCAAGAAAATTTTCATACATATCCTACAACATACTCTAATGTCAGGAAATAGAGTTTGCCCTTCTCTTTGAGAAATGGACTGAGCAGTCACTATCTACAGAGATATGTGAGTGAAAAGATCTTGCACCTCCTGGAACATCAGCCACAGAAAAACTCACATCAACAGAACAAGAATATGATTCACTTGGTACAGAGGAATTGAGAGGTAGATGTTTATCAGGTTTTGTTCTGACTTAGCATGTTAGCCTTCTTTCTGGTCCTTGTACTCCCCATAGTGTGAATCTTGGTGGTGATAAGGACACAGTCATTGGAACAGAAAAATTACTTCTCTTTTCACTCTCTGGCATTGAGGGTATGGGCACCTGGCCTCAGCTCAGACAGCTAGGAGCTCACAGAAACATTCTGAACCTCAAATGAATGGCAGATAGTTAAAAGATACCATTGCATTAGATATGGAATGACAGACATACACAACTGGAGTGGTAAGTACAGTGAGTACCATGGGGGAGATTATAGTGAAGACTGAGTTCAGGGGAAGTGGAGACTGAGTGGGTAGATGCATTAAGAACTATCAGGATGTACAATCAGGATTATTTCGGCTGCCCTTCCTTCCTTGGCTTTTCTCCTGTCTTTCTGGTGATTGTTCCCATAAATTTCTTTTATACCTAAATTATTCAAAGTTGGTTTCTGTTGCTCGCATCAAAGATCTTTTGGCTGAATTGTTGTGAAATAAACTTTGTAATAAATTTTGAAACAAACAAACAAGCAAACAAAGTTGGTCTGGATGGATTATTACAGAAGGCATTGAGGAGAGATGAGATTTTAGCTGGGGTTTGTGCTCTTAAATTTTAGCCCCCAAAAGTTAAAATGATGTGAGATTTAGCCTGAGATGCAGAGAAACAAAGAAACACTCTGGGAAAGTCTACCCCAATCCTACTTTAGTGGATGCTGTGATGCACTACGAGATCTCCCTCAGAACCAAGGCACTCATTTCCCCAACTACCAAGAAAGTCAACTGCTAATGGATTGATCACAGCTGCATCCTCCTGGGATTCACCTCAACAAAAGGGAGGTTCTATACCCATGGCAATGCCTTCTCTCCAGTGACAGTTCGCATCCAATAACTGGTTCTTGCCTCATTTGGAACAATTCTAAAAGACTCTCCCAGCTTCAGATTTCCCTGTGAGATTAGTGGAGGCCTTTGATGTCACTGCATCACAGCTCAGCTTTTCCTCCTGCACAATTCAACTTCCTTTACTCTCCAAAAGGTCTTATTCTTCATACAAATCTCCATCACAGTGAGTTTTCCAGGAAACCCAAAATAAGACACCTAGCTACCCCATTTTAGGAACAAGTTCCCCTCTTTGTATACAGACAGAGCCATGGCTCTTGTCCAGCATTATGGCACCAGTGACATTACAGCATTATGTCACCCAGCCTCCCTGTCACCCAGCCTCCCTTCCAGGCAGGTGCTCTGGCCAGCTCTTCACCATAGCCTAAGCCTAAATCCATAGTGGAAATTAAATGTTCTGAATAACAAAAGGCTAATTCAACAAAGAACAGGATTAATTTGTTTCAAATCTTTCAAGTGCAATTCTAAAAACTATCACACATGTATCTGTGCTAGGAAATCATATACATTTGTTCCCTTTTTTGTTAACTTTGTCTATTGATACACATAGCAAAAGTAGCTGTTATCTATCAAATCCTATTATTTGGAGCAACTGTATTAATAGATGCCTCAGATGTATTATCTCTAATACTTTTAGTGACTCTATGATTTTAATTTTTCCAATAGTGTGCTGGTAAACTGACTCTCAAAAAAATTTTTTTAAAATATGAAAGAGAAAGAAAAAGAAAAAAAGGAAAAAGCTCTGATTTATATCATTTGCCAATTTCCATGGTGTAACTATCCCCACCATGATAGAAAAGCACCAACATAACATTACAGAAACTACCACTGTGAGGTCATCAAATGTTGAGTTGGAAAAAGATGCTAACAACTGGCTGGCGTGAGCCAGCTCTGACATGGCATCGTTATTTCCCTTTAGCAAGTGATGTGTCAGAGGTTCAAAGAGTCTTCTTAGGATGCTTTCATTTGCAGACATAAAATCCTGACTTTGAAATAGGAAAAATCAATATCTCACATAGAACGGTATCTGGAAGCATTTCACTTCCAAGACTGGTTAATGTCCCTCTTCATACTCATGGTCAAAACCCAGATCCTTGCATCTATGGATGCTGCTATCTTAGTGCCCCCTAATGGCATATACATGGCTCTCTCAGTTCCAGGTACCGAGCACAAATATGACAAATAAGCAGAAGAAAAGGTATGGTTTCCTCCTATGTATGTTTTTACAAAAAAGAAAATTAGTATAGATTTTAGTATAGGTTTTAATACCTTTGCATATTTCACTGGGCTCAGAAAACACACACACTGGCTCACATACGGAAAGAATGGAATTTCTTTTCTTTGCACAAAAAGGAAAATTTCTTCTTATGCACAATTTTCTTCACTAACGCCGCCTTACCTTTTGGCAGTGTCCTAAATGTCCCTGGGTCTTATGCATAGGGAAACTGGCATGAGGAGAGTCAGAAGATCTGGTACTTGTCATAATTTTATCCTGAACCATGTGGTTTCCCTCTCATTTGTAGAATGAAAACATTAGATCAGCCTAGGTACACAATTTTATGACTTTATATTTCTATGACCAAATTCATCCTTGGATCTTAATAAGGTAAACTGAGGTCACAGAAAGTGAAATAGTGAATGCAATGCACCACACACAGTGTCAAAAGTGTACCAAATTTGACTTTCCTTTCTCTCCCTTCTCTGCATTAAATCTCTCCCAATTCTGTAATACTTCTAGAGGGAAAAAAGTATAAGAGTATATCAAAACAAAATAAAACTTTTCCAAAAGTGTTTTCAGCTATTACTAAAAGAAAACTGTGCTTTTGGAAGCAATGCGAAACCTGATGGAGAGAGTCTCCAGGTCACCATTGACACTCCTATTCCTCTGCCTTTGTTTATCTGCTGGTCCTAATTGTTTTTAAGAAAGCTCTAGAGAATTCATTTGCTTACTTTACTGCTAATGATAGAAACAAATGGCTTCAATTTGATGTGGCAGGATTGCAGGGTGCCACCAGGCAAGTTTATCACTCTCTGTACTTTCAGACTCCCACAAAGCTTTGAGGGCAATCTGTCTTGTCAGCAAATTCTACCTTGTCACATTTTTCAGGGTGGCCTGCCTGCTCATCCATTCCCACCTTTCTGGTGGGTCTCGCTCCTGGGAGCTTTAAAGGAGACAACACTGACAACTCAATGTACAAAGTCACTTTTGAAAACAAGGGCCTCTGAGATTGAGGCAGTAAGATACTGTGGAATGAACAGGGCACTTTCATACAATGGCTTTTGGCTTAGGAAGCAATTGCCAAGCATGTCCTACAAATTATTTTTAATACTCTCAACCACCATAAGAAGTTACAGTGAACCTATCTCATAGGCATGGTAGCTCAGTGATGTTCAGTGTTCACCCAAGGTCACCTGCTGACCCAGGGTTTGATTCAGAACTGCCCCATGATAAAGCAAGCCTCCAAGTTTAATCCTGGAATGCAACCTTGAGAGAAAAGACGAGGCTAGAGAGAGATTTGGGAGTCATCCGCTGAGAGTCAATCTGTAGACTACAGGAATGCATGAGCTACCTTAGGGAGAAGATCCAGAGAAAAAGGTGGGAGCCCAAAGTGTAAAGATAGGAATTTATCAGTCAAGTGAAGAAGAATCCAGAGAACCCAGAAGAACTAGAAGAGAAGTGAGCAGGAAAAAAAAGAGAAGAGGTATGATCACCCTACTCCTAATTTTTTTCCTATGGAATTTTAAAAAGTGACAGAATGATTTGTCCACCATTCATCAAGCAGTTTCAGCTAAGTGCTTATTTCATAAACTCACAAAATGAGCTTTCCCCAGAGCCCAGGCAGTAAGAGTAACTAAACAATGTGGCTGGCAAGAGGCAGCAGGGAGAGGTGGAGACTGCAGAGAACCCATATCTGCCAAAAAGGGCCAGCCAGAACTCAAGGCCAGCTGACCATGGCTAATTTTTTCTTTTTCAGGAGGAGCTAGATTTCTCAGTTTTTTTTTATGTTCTGTCAGCAAAATAGACAGCAACTTGGAAGCAGCCTATAAGCCACAAGTTTGCTGACTCTCCTCTAAAAGGTAAGAGCCTTTCAACCTTCAAGAAATACAAGCACCAGCCCCCAAGATTTTCCAGGTTCTGAAGAGTCCTAGAGCCCAAAGCTAAATGCTAGTTTTTTATGCACACATTTTAAATTAGGGAGTTAAAATCCACATGTCACTTCTGGGCCATGATCTGATTAGGCAACACAGAACATTGTGGTAGAAGTAATTAGTGTTAAATCATAACTATACCAGAGAAAAATGGCACTAATGAGAAGCACACACTATGACAAAGGGCAAAACAACATTCCAATTGCAGGTTGATGCCAAAGGCATGAAACAAGGCATTTAGAATGACTTTGTGCAGAAGGACTCTGAAGGAATGGGTAAAACAGGGGTAATGGTCACTGAGAAGTACAGTCCCGGCAGCAAGGGCCTTTCGTTTTCCCTCTCTACATTTTCCCTTAATGCGTGCATGTTGAAGTTACCACTTTTTGAACTATCCAAACAGTTTTTTTTAAAGAAGAGAAAAGAATAACTCATCTAAAGATAGTTGCCATTTAATAAACCACGAGAGAACTGATGAAACTTGAATCTTAAGGTCTGAGGACACTCATTTGGTATCTGGATACTACTGACCATGGTCCCCACCCATCAGCCAGTAAGTGCAAGCAAAACAAATTTAAGGAGAATCTTCTGACTTTCTCTGTGTGTGTTGCATGCATTTCTGTGTGCACAACAACACATTTCTCAAAGCCATACTTCTAATATTCCTCTGGAGGCAAGGTAAATCCACTGCAATGCATTAGCTGTATCTTTGGTTTACAAAGACCATTTTCTGTACTGAAATGGTTAATCCATGTTAGGTTCTTCTTAGTTAATGGTCTCTGCCTACCTGCCTCCACACTTAGAATTCCTGGCCATTTGAGCCCCATTTATAGTCTCAGCCTGCTAATTTCACACTCTAGGGTTTGACATCAAGTCACGCTTACTGTTAGTCTCACTCCCAACCCTTACCTTTGCCTCAGTTCTGAAATCTTATACCCTTCCTAGCATCCCATCTGGATCTGGAATCCTGTCTTACTTTTGGAAGCAGTGCCCTCACCCTGCCCACCTACTCACAAATTGGAATTATTCTATGGTCCAGACCGACAATAGACTTCCCTGACACTTATTGTCTGCTTGGACTTTGCAGTATTGCTTCCCTTGGCATACTGAAGCAACTGGCTATCTATCTGGTGAGATGCCTGTCTGCTTTCTGGCACACCAAAGTTCCTCAGTCCTTATTGAACTACACCACTCGTTGCCTATTGCAGTTTGCCCTTAGGATTGTTTTTCATCTCAGCCTTATATAAGCCCTTGCCTCTGGGTCTACCTCTCTAACTCCTACCTATGCTCATGATTAAGTTCAAGTTCCATGTTTTCTCCTTCCTGGCACTATGGCCTAACACAATTAATCAGATGATAACTGGTTCTGATTCAAGATAGTACTGTAGGGAACCGATAGCATGGAGAACAATTCATAGGCTAAGTTAAACCTGCTTGCCTCCTTCTATTTCTCAGTTGTACTTTCAACATTTGGAATGTTTGATATAAAATATAAAATTTCCTTTTAGACAAAGAAAATAATAATAATTATAACAACGCTTTAGAGGAGATTATATTAATTCTCACTAATACATTTTGTAAGACTCCCCAAAAAAAGAACAGTAGAAGGTGACAAAGATAACAATAACATTTCTCGTGAAGACATTATTTATTTTTTCAAAACCACTTTCATTTAATTCATTTAATAGATATTTACCAAATGCTTAAAATGACCCAGAGACTATATCAGGCAACATACTGGGCACAGAACAATAAGCAAAGGACAATAAGATCTTAAGACAAAATCTCTTTTATCAAGGAGTTTACAGTCTACCATCATTTATCACAGTGGTTTTCTAACCTTTTTCAACTACAAAATCAATTTTCTCAAATAATAATCTTACTTGGAATCTGTATCAGTCAGAATAGGCAATATTATGCTGCTATAACAAGTTACCCCAACATTCCAGTGGCTTAAAACAAAAAAGGGTTTATTTCTCATTTATGTTTTATGTCCATCATGGGTCAACTAAGGCTCTGCTTCATATCCTCTTTAAGGACCAAAACTGATTAATTAGCCTCTGTCTGAAACCCTGCTTGTCTCATAACAGAGGAAAAAGAGAATATAACAACCCAAACTCTAGTGCTTAAAGCTTCTGTTCAGAAATAACATGTATTACTTCTACTATCATTTAACTAGCCAGAGGAAGTGTTGTGACCAAGTCTGGAATCCCCAGGGAGTGAAATATAATCTTCTCCAGAAAGGGACAATAAATTTTTGTGAAGAATAATGTACACAATATAGACAAATATAGATATATAGATTCAGATATATATTAATATATAAATAAACATGTAGCTGCACAGATTAAAGTAATATCTAACCCTCTTTCTGAGAAAACTTTGTAGAATTTTAAGCCTCTATAGAACTTAGTTTAGAAACCATCAATTCATAAAATCCCCATGAAGTCAATAGGGAAATTGTAATTGTTCTCATCTGAAAGGCAAGAAAATTCTCTGAGGCCCAGGAATTTTTCATAACTTCTCAGAAGATGAGCCAGGAGAGAAGGCTGGCACTTCCCACTTTATATATCTTCCCATGAGAAATCGCTGGAGCCCTTGGCCTTGACTATATGAAACCCTTTGTCATGATACCAATGGAATTTCTAAAACCCATGTATTCTCTCTCTTTCTTATCCATTCAGTTTGAGCACAACTGCACTTTGCTCTAGGTAGCCAGCTGCAGACAAAACCACGCCATATAAAATCACCACAGAAATATTGGCTTGGCTTGACCTTTGGAGTGTGCTGACAACACATTCTGAAAAGCAGTATAAAGATTGTGCCAGCCAACAGTTCAGAAAATGAGACCTAAGAAAGGCCTAAAACATCAGAATGGGACAATAAGTCAGTCTGAAGACATGGTAACATGTTGGATCACGGAGATAAGCAACAGTAGTGTTTCTCATCTGGGATGTTCATTCCTGTTCGTTTTTTGGAACAGAAGTCAGGCTTCCTTCATTAGTGAGTTATTGAGCACTAACTATGTACCAGGTAAGGTAATAAGAGCCAAGAAAAGAGGTGACTAAGACACAATTCCTGCCTTTAGAGAGTTCCGAAGAGCAGGGAAAATGGACTTGGAGGTGGTGCTGAGTGCCATCACTGTTTAAGAGAGGTTCCACAAGAGGTAGCCTCTAGGAGTGGAAAGGAGAGAAGAAGAAGGCACCTATGATTTAGAAACCAGATGGCCAGCATTTATGGGAGGGTGAGCCAGATATTTATCATAATCGCTGATATGTACAAATTATTACCTATGTGTAGGAAAGAGCCTAGACTTAGAATATGAGGATCAAGCTTAACTTGCAGTCCTGTCATTTATTTTCTATACAGCCTTAGGCAAACCTCCAAACCTTTTAGAGCCTAAGTTCCTTGTTTATAAACAGGAAATAAGTAAAACTTGCCTTAGCTACTACACAAGATGGTAGTCAGGGCCAAATGCATTGTGATTGAGAAAATGCTGTTAAATGTGAACTTGGCCTATCTTCATTGTCATTTCTGAGCATTGCCTCAGCAACACCAGGGTGACCAAGTCATCCCAGTTTGCCTGAACTTTCCCAGATTTAGCAGTGAACATCCTGCATCCTAGGAACCTCCTTAGTCCCAGACAAACCAGAACAATCAGTTTGTCTATCATATATACTGATTGGAGGAGTTGTGAGGTTCCTGCTGACAGTAATATTATTTAAAAATTTTCTAAGGTGTACGATTCAGTGAGTTTTAGTATATTCACTGGGTCGTGCAACCATCACAACTGTCTAATTCCAGAACATTTTCATCACTCTAAAAAGAACTCCTTAGCAGTCAGCCCCAATTTTTCCCTCCTCTCAGCTCCTGGAACACACAAATCTACTTTCTGTCTCTATGGAAATGAATTTACCTATTCTGGACATTTCATATGAGTGGCATCAGGCAATATGTGGCCTTTTGTGTCTGCTTCTTTCATTTAGCATAATGATTTCATGGTTCATTCATGTTGTATCATGCGTCAATTTATTTATTTCTGTGAATGAATAATATTCTATTGTATTTTTGTGAATGAATATATTCCATTGTATGAATACATGTTTTGTTTATCAATTCATTAGTTGATTTGAATTGTTTCCACTTTTTAGCTATTATGAATAGTGCTGATATAAACAGTTCATGCACAAATTTCTGTGTGACCGTATGTTTTCATTTCTGTTAAGTGGACATCTAAGAATGAAATTGCTCAGTCATATAGTAACTCTATATTTAACTTTTCAAGGAGCCACCAAACTTTTCTAAGCAGCTGAAACATGTTACATCCCAATGTATGAGGGTTCCAATGTATCCATATCCTTACCAACATTTGTTATCTGAATTTTTTATTTTAGTCATCCTAGAGAGTAGAAAATGGTAATATATTGTGGTTTTGATATGCATTTCCCTGATGACTAATGATATTGAGGATTTTTCATGTTTATATTTTCTCATAACACTTGAATTTCAAAATAAGTGGTCATCTTACCATTCTGAATCTCCTTGTTGAGAAAACAGGAACTCTGGCAAGTTACCAACTCTTGGATCAAGAAAAGCCTCTGCCTAAGTCCTGCCCAGGACAAAGGCTCAAATACCTGTCCATGGCTACAGAACAAAGTCCAAAATCTTTCATAGAATCCAAAGCCTTTCACTATCAGGCTCTGATTTGCTTTTACATCCTCAACACCTCTTTTCTCCACTCCAACAGAATAGATCTATTTCTTGTCCCCTGGTATACATCACTCATTTCCTTCTTTGGATCAGCCAATGGAAATCTCAGTTTATAAAATTTGAAAATGTGAGACTTGAGATTGAGAGTGTGAGAAGTGTTACATCTTCTCATTTTCTATCAGTGAACAAGTTCTATCCCTACTTTCCTGCAAGACCGGTGATAAATTCTGCCTCAATCATTCTGAGAACTCTCCCCAATTCTAGAAAGATGTCAAGGTTTTAGGGACTAACATGTTGTCAAAACATGGAGGTGAGGAAGATGGAATACAATAAAGATTACCACAGAAATTTCCACTATCCTGGTTCTCATGGCCCCTTCAGTTCTGGTGGTCCTTCAAAGCATACCAGAGACACTGTAGTCATTACCCAGGCTGTAAGCCCTGTGCCTGGAAGTTGCCATTCCTCTCAGCAACACCCCCCCCCCCCCGCCACACACACACACACACATACAAGTTCTCTTGTAGGATTACACTCAAGGAAACTACAAACTATCTCCTGCTCCTTGAAGCACTTCTCTCTACTCATATTCCTCTTTCATATTTGGGAAACCACATATGGATCTGGGCAGTCCTTTGAGCCACTCCTGCCGCTGGCCTCCTGGGGTTCCATGCTTTCTGGCTGTCTCTCTAAAGTAGATTGGCCTGACACACTGTGTAAGCAACTACTGTGTGCCTTCTGCTCATGTTTTTTCCTGGTGCTAGGGGTCCTCAACCACTTGTTCATGTCCCAGTCACCCCCAGTCCATGAACCTCACCTGTGAAACAAGTCCACAGTTCAGTGAACCTGTGTTTACCAGGGCTGGCAGAGATTACAGTGGAATGACTTTCTGTATCCCTTTATTTGACATTCCTTTTTCTAGGACTCTAAATGAATCTAAGAGGGGAATCAGAGAACAATCTGAGAGGCATATATCATGCTCTACTCAAAATTCTTCCTCCCAGTTACCATATGATCTAGCAGTTCCACTCCTAAATATATATCAAGAAAAATCAAAATAAATCCACACAAAAATTTATACATAAATGTTTATAGCAGTTTATTCATAATACTAAAAAACGTAGAAAAAAACCAAATTGGTGACCCAATTAACTGGTGAATGGATAAATAAACTACTATATTTATACAATAGAATCTTATTTAGGCATAAAAAAGAATGAAGAGCTGATACACATTACAACATGAATAAACTTTGAGAACATTATGATAAATGAAAGATACTAGACACAAAAGGTCACATATTTTCTGATTGCACTTATGTGAAATGTCCACAATAGGCAAATCCAGAGATAAAAAATAGATTCGTGTTTACTAGAGCTAAGGGAACTAGAGAAATTTTAGAGGGATTGACAAAGGGTATGTGTTTTATTTTGGGGGTGATGAAAAACTTTTAAATCTCATTGTGATGATGGTTATATAATTCTGAATATACTAAAAACCACTAAATCAAACACTTCAAATGAGTGAATTGTATCATATGTAAATTATACCCCAATAATACTGTTACCAAAAACATTCTTCCTGTCCTTCCTCCTTAATGCATTTTCTTTAGACCCAATTTAATTGCTTGTCCTCTCTCTCTTAATATAGTTCCTTCCATAAGGCCCCTCTATCCTTTGTGCAAATAAATGAAACCTACTGGACTTTCCACACATACCTGTGCATTTCTAAATTTGTAACAGGTATACCATATGGGCTGAGTTCTGGGATCTCAACTATAAGTGTTTGCTGATACTGATACTCTTAGCTACTAAACACTGTTTTAACTCTACCCTAGCTTGAAAAGAAATTAGGATCTGAGAGCCTTAAATTCTCCTTCTTCTCTAGCTATGAAGTTGCTGTTAAGTGAGTATATTTTCTGAGGACATCTTAACCAAGCATCACCAACTTTAATTCATTTCTTCACCTGTGTCTCACTCTGGACTAAAGTATGACCACAGATGTTCTAAATGCACATCCTTCTCCTCACACATGCCCTTGTGTGAAGAAGACACTGAGAGTTGGTCCTATACTATAGCCATCTAGGTTCAATTTGTTTATTACAATACTTCATATCTTTGTGTTACATTGACAACACTGGACATGAATCAATTGTTAATGAAAAAATTTTAATATTATTACACAGGGAATATGGCCTTGCCACCCAGTAGGGAGTCACTTTTCCAATCATGGTGGAGAAGTTGGAAGATGGAGGAAAAGAGTAAAAGATGCCCCTTTGATCACCACCATGAAGAATGGTGATCTTATAAAAGAAAATAAAGAAGATGGTAGCTGGAAGGAATCTAGATGCCAAGTACTGAGGCCAGAGAAAGTGAGAGGTGCCCGTGTCATAAGCCAATTTCATGAATGACTGAAGCATCTAGCCAGTATTCTTACAAGGAAATTAGAAGGAAGCAAAATGTATTGAATTGAAACCTTTTGTAGAATCAATTGATAAGATTTGGTAATTAGCAGGTGCGCAGGCCAGGACAGGCAACAAGGCTGCTCCCGCTCCAGCCTCCTCGGTATAAGGAATGCCAGTACCATGCTCACCCCTTCTCCCTCACTCACCCCCCACCACACACAAGACCTTCAGTGCCATCAAGTCAAGACTGTAGGAAACAGAGAGAACCAAATGGGACAGAGCCACTCACAGACTTAGACTGGAGATGCTCCCACATTTTTTTAGAGGAAGAGTCATCTTCCAATCTCTAAAAGTTTTAGAGATGAGAGGGGTAGTAGAGAAGAAGTCTAGAGTACTAAAAAATAAAATTTGTAAATAGAAGGAGAATTTATCTTTACCAAGAGAAATCCAAGCCGGAGGTTTAAATAGCTATGAATAAACATCATATGATTTCAGAAATACACCACAGGCACAGGGGAACCTGAAGCCCAGGGAAAAGGACAGTGATCAACAGAGATCAGCAGCTTAATACCACTTGTGTGATCTGGAGCAAATCTTCCTGCAGGTCAATGGCATGTCAGGGGTCAGAACCAGATAAGCAATCTAAAGGCAGGGCATAGTGGAGAAAAAAATGTCAGGGCTGTAAATGTTTCTCCAAGCTGTACATGGGTCTCCACGCACAGAGCTGCTCCATGAGCTGCTGGAGCTGCTGTTGCTCTCAATTCCCCACTGCTGCTGCTGGAGGCCACCCAGATGGCTGCAAGAAGCAAACCAGGCTGCGTTCCAATGTGAGTTTTAGTCTGATTCTTAACGTACTAATAATGTGTCATAGTAGCCTCACATGACAGCAGAGTCACCACTGGCCCCATAGCTTTCAGTCCAGGTTCTGAGAGCTGGGTTAAGGATAGGATGTTTACTGGTCTTCCGCTCCACTTTATGTGATCTGTCCTCTGCAGCATCTTTCCTAGTAAGAATCTAATATCAGCTGGGCAAATTCATCATTTAATGCCCTTCTTGTGCCTTATTGATGAGGGAATTGTAGGAATAGGGCTTGTGGGCATTTGTGGGTTTCTGAGAGGGATCCTGTCAGATTTGCAGTGTTTACAGACTTCAGACACACATTCGCAAAAGTGTTGGCAATCCAACACTGGACCAGCAAAGACAAACAATAGCTAGACTCAGGAAGAAAGAACTGGGTAATTGAATAAAAGACAGAGAATCAAGGCATAGGAGATCTAAAGGGATTTGCAAAACTAAAGGGATAGGACAGAGCCAGAGAAGCAGGAACACTGCTGTGAAATGCTAGTGTTTGGAAAGACAAGTTAGATCTCTGCTTTTGCCCGGAGCTTTTCTATTCCCTCTTCTGGCATGGGAACACATAGCAGCTCAGCCAGCCACCCCTATAATGAGCAAAGTAACTGGAGGCAAGGCTTCTGGCAGACAACGCTAACAATAACTGACCTGAGGTTCAGAGCCCAGATTTGTTGAGATGTGAGATCACAGCAGTCCTTCGAGTGGCCATACCAACCCACACAGGCAGAGGAGACACTGACTGAACTTTGAAAGACTGTCCAGGAACTGAGGTTTCCATGGTCTTCTCTTTTTCTCACAAATAACAATCTTTACTAAAAATTCTTCTAGTGCCTAATGTTTACCTTCTGGTTACTTCATGAGCCCACTTTCTATTATACTGTCACAAAAATAGCTGAAGAGTAATGGCAAAGACTCCTTGATCAAATTTTACTTAGATTCTTCTGAGCGTTCTCAACTTGGCCTTCACCTAGGCTTTCATGGCCTTCCTTGGCAAGCCCAGTTTGGGCAAAATTCCTACTAAGTCATCCCCAGTCCTTGATAGTTGATCGCTCTTGATATCTTCACGTTCTTCATCTCCAACCTCATGTCTAAGTCCTTGGTCTGTCTTTAGCAAGAATCCTGTTAGGCCAATTTAACAGAAGGCTCCCTACCCTTGATGTCTTCCTAGTAATTTTCCACCCACCAGTACCCTCATTCTGCTCCTTAGTCATAAATCGCACCTATCCTTGTAATATTCGGAGTTGAGCTCAATCTCTCTCTCCTATTGTAATAGAGTTGACTCATATTACAAGTCTTTTTTTTTAAAAAAAAAAAAAGCCTTCCTTACCATTTTAACAAGTGTCTAATAAATAATTTTTCTTTTACAGCCACTTCTATCATATTCTTTTCCAAAAGTGCTCCTTCTTCAAGAAAGACAGTAAGTGGCCCTATAGCTTCCTCATCTTCAATTTAAATAATCTAATGACCACCAAGCTTCACACAGACCTTTTTCCCCACCCTCTTTGCAAAGTCTATCTTTCTCCCTGAAGATTTGATGGTTTTGCTGATTGATGTGAATGGTGCTAAATATCCTGAATGTTTCATTTGGAAGTTAAGTGGAAAAGCCAGTTGTGCATTATGTATCTGAAATTACTTTCACTGGAATGCCTTGTAATGAAATTATCAAGCCTTTCTTTAATTAATTTGGTACAAAAGTTTATTGTGAAGAGCTTCTGGGATAATGACACTGTTCTGATAAGACAGCCAACTGCTGCCATTTAAGTGTTTGAAAGCCTGAGTTTTACAGTCTAGGAGTCCCTCCCACCCATCAGTTACTTGGCAACTGATAAATGGGCTTGATTGCATACAGAAGTCAAAAGGATGGCCCAGTGAAGCCTCCCTTGATGCGTTCATCAATGGTAAATGAGACTATTATGCAGATAAGGTGAATAAGAATGGCAGTGGGCTTTGTTAGCCTACCAAAAAAGTCAAAAAGTAAATGAATAAATAAAATGAAAGATACTCAAGAAAGTGAAAGTTTCATCCTTAAGGGAGTAAAAAAAAAAAAAAAGAAACATACTTAGGATCTGAAAATCCATTTTCTTTTTAAAAGTAAAAATTTTTCACCTTCTAGCTGGAAGATGAATAACACTCTCACAACCCCATCCTGCTTTCCTGAATTCTACCAGCCCTTCCCAGATCACCAGACACAGGTATAGTGCCCAGCCATGCTGGTGGGGCAGAGTGTACACATCTACTGAAAATTCAGCACAGGGTCTAGCTCTCTTTAAAGACATTTCATGATTTATTTCCTTCAAAATGTGTTTTATGTTATAGGAAAATTTTCAAAATACCTCTGCTAGGTAGCTAGTCATACATGAGTGACAGGGAAACAAAGGAATAGAGGCCCAGCCTAGAAACTGCCTGAAGAACACCCTATTGGTAGTTAGAGAATCCCTCCTGCATCCCAAGAGACCAAGGACAGGAAGGCCATACATAAACTATAGCGGGTTTAATACAGCCACAGACGCCATACGCAAGGCTACTACCCTAACCTATTCACAACCTCAGCCTCATTATACCATCAGTACAATACTATGTTTATGCCCAGAAGTTAATGAATCTAATTATAACAGACTGAATTCTGGGTAAGCACATGCACACTGTGTTAAATGGGAGCCAAGTGTCTATCAATATGACCTCACCTGCAAATCACCTAGAAATGCATTTGTAACCCATTTAGGCCCTAATATAATACAGACCTTTCCACTTCTGCATGGTTATAGCTATCTTTGCTAAAACCCCGTTTCTTTCTTGGAGCATGTTCTGTCTTTCTAAAATATACTTTTAATAAATCTTTTTCTAAATCTTGCTGACACGTAACTCTTTGCTGTGTCAGTGAGAAAGAACTAAGGAAAAATGCTCATTGTTCTGCATTGTTATATGTCCAATGCCACTGGGGCTACGCTGAAGTTCAAATAACCCCAAAACAGTAACACCTCCAAGAATACTTCAGCATACCCTTTGCTTTTGTAGAGGATGGAAACTTCTTCTCTATCCTCTTAAGTTCAGTGCTGAGGGGCCTGTGAGTTAAACTGACATCAGACAAATTAATAGGAGAAAAGGCATATGAATTTATTAATTTTTAATTTTACATGCATGGGGCATCACAGAAGAAAATGAATAACCAAAGGAGCAGTAAGATTTGAGTTTCTATAGAGATGGGGTTCAGGATATGCTACCCAAAAATGGCACCTTGGCATATTGAATATTTTAAGCTAAAGGAATTTGAGAAAAGACACATTCAGGAAGACTTTCTGACCTTCCTCTGAAGCATGTCATAAAACCCTCATGGGAGTGGTGCCCTCCACTCGTGAAGGACAGGAGCATCCTCACCTTTAAGACACCTGAGAGGAATTCGAATAAACAGACCTTGCTGTTTCCCCAAATTATACTTAGCTCATACCATTTTTGTCCTGTCACATTTTTCCATGGCTTTCCACTCCTTATCGAATCTAGAAATGCTCAGTTTTAACTACTTCTTCAGGTCTTCATTTTCTTACAAAGTGTCCCATGGCATATAAAACATATTAAATAAATGTGTATTTTTTTCTTTTGTTAATCTGTTTTTTGTTACAGGGGCTCCAGCTGAGAATTTAGAGGGCAGAAGAAAGACCTTTTTCTTTCCCACCGTACTATCTTAAAATGAATGAGGACAGGTAGAGAAACACTTCTTGGAGAATAAATGACTTTGTAGAGGGGTGAGGAGAAAGGGCACTTCTGAAAATACAAATGACTTTTTTTTTTTTTAAGATAAATAGGCCCTTAGGAGGAGAGAGATATGATAGCTTTGTAACAATGTCTATCTGAGTGTGGTACCACTTTTCTCTAAGAAGAGAAGAGTTGCTTTCTAGAAGGAGATTTGTGACAATTATGTTCTTTTGGGAGGCTCTGCTTTTAGGCAGATAAGGGATTTCAGAGACTCAAATGCCTTCAGCTCAAAATAATTCTTTTGCCAAAGTGGTATACTCTGGTATGGCATAACCTGATCCCCTTCATGTTAAAAAGATTTTTTTCTCATTCTTGCAGTTAATATTTGTTCTATTTTGTATATTACTTCCATTTTTTTAAACACCAATTACCAAAAAGTCTTCAAATGAACTTTGACTTTAATTCCCTGAGTTGAATTTGCTTCAAAATACATCTAGTCCAAATGTTTTCTAAGGGTTTAACTGTGTTTCAAGGAAAGATAATATGGGCAGCCATTATGCAAAGCAAATAAATTCCTCTGAGCAAAACTGGAGTCTCAGTAAGAGCTGGACTTACCCCTTATCCTGCCATCTCTACCAGAGGTAGGTTGGCACCACAGAATAAGTTACAAATCATTGATCTAGCCCAAGGATTAGCAAGCTATTCTGTGAAAGGGAGATAAAAAATATTTTAGGTTTTGAAGGCCAAGAAGCCAAATTGAGGATAGGTACTTATATAACTACTTAAAATATAACGATTTACAAATATGAAAATCATTCTTAACTCATGGTCATACAACCATAAATGAAACAAACAAACATAATACACTGTATGATTATATGAGGACCTGGAGAAGTCAAAATCATTGAGATAGAAAGCAGAATTGTGGTTGCCAGGGGCTGAGGAGAAAGAGGTGTTAAAAAATGAAACAAAAGCCAAAATGGAGTCACTTTTGTTAAACTATGCCAACAAACCAAAACCTAATAACTAACCTAATTGCAGTTTCAGCCTCTTCAAGGAGAATTTTAAACCAGTCAGTCTGAAATTTTCTGGTCAGTGCTAGTGAGGTAATCTGCCTGAAAAGACCCTCTGCTTTCCCCTAAGAGAAGGTGATCTTGCCTTAAATAATCCACTCTTTTAACTTTCTCATCCCACCCTCTTTCTTCTATAAAACCTCCTGTTGTCTACAACCCTGCAGACTGCCTTTTGAGCTGTTAGATAAGATGCTGCCACATTTGTGAATTGTTTCCTAAGGCCAATTAGGTCTTCGAATTTATTCTGTTGAATATTGTTCTAGTAGTGGGAATGGAGAGTTATTATTTAATGGGTATAAGGCTTTAGATTTGAAAGATGAAAAGAATTCTGGAGAGGGATGGTAGTGACAGTTGTACAACAATATGAATGTACATAATACCACTGAGCTGTATGTACACTAAAAACTGGTTAAGATGGTAATTTTTTTTTAAATTAAGTTTATTGAGGTAACATTGGTTAATACAATTATATAATTTTCAGTTGTACATTATAATTTGATATCTGTATATTCTATTGTATGTTTACCACCCAAAGTCCAGTTTCCTTCAGCTACCATATATTTGACCCCCTTTAACCCATCTATATCCCCCCTCTTCCCCCACTCCCCCCAGTAAGCTCTCTAGTCTATAGCCATGTCCATGAGTCTCTGTTTGTCCTGTTCGTTTGTTGCTTTTAGGTTTCTATCCTACATATAAGTAATATCATGTGATTTTCAACTTTTTTTGTCTGGTTTATTTCTCTTAGCATGATTATCTTGAGATCTATCCATGTTGTCGCAAATGGCAGTATTTCATCTCTTCTTATTACTGAGTAATATTCCATTGTATATATGTACCACAGCTGTGGTACATAGGATGGTAAATTTTATGTTATATGTATTTAACCACAATTTTAAAAGAGGAGAGAGACTCAAGGAAGAGAAGCCCCTGGATTTGGTTATGACAGTAGTGACTCTTGGCTGCTGTAGCCATTGTATGAGGTGGCCTAGCCTGGGCTGAAGCCAGAGTGCTGAGATGGCAACCAGGAAAGGCAGAGAGACCCTGGTCTTGAAGACTTCATCAAGCTGTCAACATAAGTGAGCTGGAGCCACTCTGCTTTCAGCTTTTTTATTGTTTAAACTTGTCGAGTAAGATTTTTTGTTATTTGTAAGTAGAAGCATCCTAGCTGATACAGCATTCCATAAGTGCTCACTCTTCTTACTTTAATACCATAATTACACACAGACTTAATTTCTTAAAGATAGCTTTTTCTCTAATTCAAACAAGCTTTGCCTAGTATAATGGCATTATGACTCGCTTTTTCCACCTTTATTCTTCCACTTTTGTATGACTGCTCTCTTAATCATTAAGCCTTAGAATATAAGGTTCCCGCCTTTGTCAAATCTTTCAAAAATAAAGCCTCAGTTCTATGGATCATGAGAACATTAAACTACAGATAACATCTTGGCTTTAGGTGTGTTTCAGCACCAGGCCCACTGAACCAGAATAGCCCCAACAGACAGGGGATCTAGACAGGATGACGTTGTTGCTGATTCCAGAGACTAATGCAATGATCAATTACCTCTAGCCCTGTCCAATCAGTAGCTCCCACTACCCCAACTCTCTTAGTTTCCATGACTAAGGACTTTCCCCTATATGATTTATTCCCTCATGATACCCAGGGAGCCAGGTTTTTGAGAATGATAGCTTGCCTATGTCTCCGGGACTTGCAACTCTAAAATAAATCCTTTCTTTCTTTGCTGCAAAACCTGTACATATCTCATTGAGTTAGATGTACACAGGCAGATGGACCCCTTTGCTCTGGCAGCAATACTAGCTCTTCTTTTGTACTCTTCCTATAGGTCTTCACTTTCCTGGCTATCTACCTGAGCTTCGAATAGCTGCCTTCCAAATAAGCTTGCTTTCTCATCTCATCAAAAGGCCTGGTCTTTGATCTGCTACCTGTCACATACAGAGAAGAGTGGCAGCTATTGTTACCTCTCTCTCTACTGGAAACATTACTCCCAGTTTCTTGCTAAAGTGCCCCTGCCACATAGGGTCACTTAGATGCAGTTTTGGACATATCCAAACCTATTTAATCAACACCCTTCTTAGGACTTTGACTGAAACTGTCAGAAGGAATTGTCATCACCTGGGGTTTCTAGGCAGAAGCATCACCTAAACCAGTAGCTGCCAGTGGCCCCTAGCCCACCTCAGCTGGGTCAGTCCCAGCAGCTGCACGTCAGATCTTACCAGATCCTATCACCCCAGACTGATGGCTACAGCAAGCTCCTCCCAGCCCAGAGCCTGACCCAGCAAGAGCCATGCCAGGAGCCCTCACCCACTGGAAAGCAGAAATTGAAAATAGTCCCTTACTCTGCACCTAAGTAAGTATGCCTAGGGAGAGTGAGAACTGAGCTGTGTGGCCTCTCTCTTCATCTACTGTGTGAGGCCACTTTTCCCAGCTGGCCCTTCTCCCCAGTGTCCTCAGGTCAGATGTTCCACATTAGGCCCCTTTGGGGAGGTAAGCACCAGACCTCAGTTACTTGGCAGTGAGTTCTGACACTTTTGTCTGGCTTCTGTGCATCATTTTTCCCCACAGATGAACTATAAATCTAGTATCTATTCTCAAATAGATTCTACAGAATGACAATAAAGATAGACAAAAGCTGAGGATATTCCACTCTGCCCAGCTCATTCCATTCTCCACCCTTAGTCACCAGTCCTAGTGAGGTTGCCACACTCAGCACAGTTCCCAGGTCTCCTAGTCAAAGGCTTCCCACATGCCTCAAGGATATGACAACTCCATGTCTTTTAGCACAAATGAGTGGAGCAAGGATTAATTTTTACTTGAAGCTCTGTGTTCAACATATAAATTCCCTAAGGAATTACCAGTCTCAAGCCAATAATACCTGAGAGCTCAGGAAGAAATTTCACATCAACTGCAATTCTTTCATCAAATTAATTAAAATCGGCATAGCCATTTGCCAACCTTGTTGATTCTATCTTCAGAGAAATAGAGGATGGAAAAAGAAAAAGAAATCCCAAACTTGAGATCTGTCTACATTTTTACAAAGTGTCTTTCCTGCGTGTCCCTTGCATCAGACCAGCCTTTTCAGAAAAGATTTACTGGAGGAAATGCTCATGAAAGATAAAGGAGAGCGGGAGCATGTACAACTCCCTTCAGACCATGATGCAGGTCTGACAACTGTGAACAGAGAAGGAAAGAAGGATGGGGCAGAGGGAGCATCACACTACAGTGTAGTTCTGAGAAAGTCTCAGCCAGGCTGATGCAGAGACCCAGGGCAAAGACTGCCCATCAGAAGAACCCACACAAGGAAGGAACAACCCGGCACTGAGGCCCTGATATGCTTAATACTGGCTAAGAGCAGGGTGGGGAAAACACAGCCTCAGCATGAACCCAAAAGTACAGCAGTTGGTGACCATCTGCCACCTACCCTACCCACAGCAGATTCTCTTGCATGGAAGGGAAACTTCTATGGCCATCACGGCCCCCCACAACACCTCTGCCTCCCCTCCCAACTGCACCTGCTGCTCCTCTGCCCCTCATCTTTACCAATCACAATCTGCCCTGCTTCCTAGTTACCTTAGTTTATTCACCATCTCAATAAATATCCATCAGCAAGGAAACATAGGGGATCCACAAAGATAAACTCATTCAGCCTTTATCCAGCATCCACCTACCATATGGAGACAGTGATGAATTAAGTCTATGATTCAAGAAAATCAGAGTATAGGCTAGGGTTTCTCAGTGTTAGCTGCACGTTAAAATGAACTGAAGAACTTAAAACAGGGGCCAGAGAACTGTGGCCTGAAGGTGAAATCCAGCCCACAATCTGTTTTTGTATGGCCCACAAGCTAAGAATTGTTTTTACATTTTTAAATGCTTTAATTTTTTAAAAAGATTTCATAACATGTGAAAACAACATAAAATTCAAATTTCAGTGTCCATAAATAAAGTTTTATTGGAATACAGCCATGCTCATTTGTTTATGTGTCCTCTAAGGCTGTTTTCACACTATAATGGTGGAGTTGAGTAGTTATGACACAAACCACATGACCCCTAAGCTATGAATATTTACTATCTTACCCTTTATAGAAGTTTGCCAAACCCTGAGCTTAGGCAGCGAAAATGACCATAGGATTTTGCTACTAGAGGCTTACTTATGCAGACACTGGTAAGAGCAGGTTTTGAGACACCTCAGATCAGGTACAGAGGAAACAGACTGCATCATGAGCCCCTAGGTTTCTGATACACCTGTGTACCTGCCAAATACTGCATCTTAGTAAGACAGAGAGGAAATGATTCAGATTCATGTTGACAATCTTGTTTGTTGCCAGTATTTTAAGGAAAGTCTAGTCTTTTAATTAATTTTGAGTAAAAAAAAAATACTCTGGATTGCCCAGGGCAGGAAATGTTTATACTACTTCCTTCCCCGAATAATTCATTCTTTTTCGTTTCTGGATCTGGCCCTTCAAAGCAGCCTCCAGCACCAACTTTACTCCCTCTGCCGATTCCCTCTGACACATCTCCCTTGTCCATTTTTCTATCTTTGCTCCTCAGGTTCTACCAGAAACATCTATTCTGCAAAGAATCTTTGACAATATGTAATGTTGACATAGCTTTAAAACCATAATCACAATTTATCACCAAAACAGAATAAAAGGGAGAGTTTTCTTTTATTTAAATCAGATATGGATCCAGCCCTCAAGAATATTATCTAGTTGGGAAGATAGAAAATGTACACAAATAATGGATGTATATCATCGAGGCTTAAAATTCACCATACAGAAATCAGACATCATACAAACTTGGAGTGAATGCTAATGGGAGAAGGTTCTCATTTCTGTCCTATTGCTTTTTTCTGAGTACTAAAAAAGAACTTTCAGATTGTCACCAATGCTAACAGCCCTTAAAAATGTCTTTAAAAACATAATTCCCTGCCACTGGGTTCCTTGGTTTTCCCCAGAAAAAGCTCCCCACTGCAATCCACATTTTCTGATAGTGACAGTATATAGCCTTCTTGATAGAGAACTGCTTTGTGTTTTTGTTTCAATTATAATCTTTAAGAAATTTTCTTTGCAGTTATAATAAGAAAACTTCTGTTTCACAGCAATAATCAGCAAGCACAAGATTTCCATAGAGTAAGAGCTTCATTTTTAAGATAGTGTTTCTCAAACCAGCATGTGAGGATAAATTCTTTAAAAAAAAAAAATGTGGTAAAATATAACCAATATAAAGTTCTACAATTTGTGGCTCAGGACATTTTTGAAGTCAAAGGAGCCCAGTCTATAAAAGGGGGGTATAGGGTTCTCTTACCAGAAATAATAATGCAAAGTAGAAAATGAATAGTGGTATAGAAGAAAAATAAATTAATAAAGAAAAACATTTTTTGAGCGTTTTTCTCTGTGCCAGCCATCATCCTAGCACTTTAAGTATTGTTACATTTGTTCCTCTCACAACTCCATGAGATGAATATGTTGTGGTCGTTTTATGATGAGAAAAAGAAGGCACAAAGCACTGAAGTAAATGTCCAAGAAGTACTCAGCAGTGTCCAGATGTTTAACATAATTACAGCGTCTCCCACAAGTAAAATGTTGGTGGCATTCAGAAAATAAGACCTTATTTCTTGCTAAGAGAGTCAGGAATTGTGGAAGATGAAAGATTTACAGTCTGATTACAGATGGTTAGGAATTAAAAGGGAAAAAACATTTGTGATGAAGGAATAAACATTAAAAAGGCAAAGCATTATTTTTCCTTTTTCTCTCCATGTTTTGAATGTAAATGGGATCCTTCTTCTCAGTGTCCAAAACAATTCTTTGCTTGCAGTGGGCACTCAGGTGATCCGTGGCAGTGCCAAGACCAAGTAGAGCTGAGAGATGCACAGAGATCTCATCTGAAAACAGTGTGGGAACTTTCCCTGGCCTTTCCAGTTACCTGAGCTGGTACATTTTCTTTCTTTGGTTAAGGTATTTGAGCTTTGCATTTTTCTTATTTGCCACTAAAAAGGCAGTGAAGACCATAGCCTAAAGTAATGTTATAATAGAAAAATTCCATTCCAGAGCCTTTGACAAAAACCATATCCTCTTTTCCCTCCTACCAACCCCATCTTCCCTGGGATTTGTGCCAGACAAAGAAAATGGCTTTGGGCAAGGCAAGGAGAAATGACAAGAGTTGCCTGGGCATGCCAGTAGTGTCTAGGGAGAAGACAAGCAGACATCCCTTCCTTAGGTTTCTGGAAGCTATCCTGCTAGTGGGGTCTATTTGCCAGCCAAGTACTCTTACCAGGCCATCACAGGGCGGCCACATCCTGGCAAGCAGCTGCATAGTTGGCCAGGAAGATGACTAATTTTGTATTTGTATTATTTCTTATATTACTGAAAGGAAATGATATGCCCCCTGGGAATATTTTCAGAAACAGTTAAAAGGCCAAGCACTTAATGGGTTTTCTTAAGGAAAAAAATTAAGATAGAGAACCCATAGTCTCGTTTATGCTCTCATTCTCAAAGTGTGATTCCTGAAGCAAAGCATCAGCAAGACTGGGAATTTGCTAAAAATGCAAATGTTCAGGCCCCGGAGATCTTTTCAACAAGCCCTACAGATGATTTGATGTCCATTTTAATTAATGTACTTGAGAACCACAAGAAAAGCATGTTAGAATTGTGGCTCACTGCATGCCTTCCAGAAAAGCATCTTTGGTTTGTGATGCTCTGTGTCTGAATATAATCTAATTCTGCATCAAAAAGACAAACATTATTATATTTTGCAGAAGGAAGTGATAAGACTAGGTGGGAGCAAAGATATCTAGCAAATGTTTCCCTTTGCAACTCAATTAATTTTAATATCGCTGCTGTATTAAACAGGAGTAGCTCCAGGAATGCCAACACCCAAGGAGTACAGTTCTGAACATCTGTCATTTCTGTTCAAGTCTTCAAAAGCACATCTAGCAGTCATTTGCATTTCAGGAGAAAGGAGACATCCTGTCCACCTGGTGTCAGGAACATATAAAAATCTGAGTACATGAGCAAGGAAAAACCAATTATTCTTCCAGCAGGTTGCAGAAGAAAGGGAATCTGGATGGGAGAGGAGAAGAAAGGATAGGAGGACTGGGAGGGATTATTCAGTTTTGTAGTTGAGGAAATTTAGTTTTTTATCTTTTGCTTTCTTTTCATCATTAACCCTCAACCCCTCAGTAGAAGGAACTGGAAGTGTAACTACCCCAGGAGAGCTTAAGATGTGCAAGCTAAAACAAAGGTGAGGCCAGTACCTCTGGGGGAAGGAAACCAAACCATGATTTCCCTCAAGATGGTGGCCTTCTCTTACAGATGATGCTGGTCTTCAGGCTTTGCTGCCTTCTCTCAGGGTTTGCCCCACATCTCTTGTCCTCGATACTCTTTCTGGATGGGGCAATAAGAGGCTCTCCCATTTTCATTCTGTTTACTGCCTTCTTGGGAGCAGGGCCAAGGTGTTGCCATGGAGACCAAAAAGTAAATACTCTCCCTTCTCTCTGAATGTGTGGAAAGCTAAGACAAAGGTATACTGCCAACTGGTTTTGGCAGGTTGGTACCCACCTTATGACCATATAACTTGTTATAAAAATGAGAAAAAAATATAATAAGAAAAAGAAAAACAATGCATTTGAAATGTCTTTCTGAGAAATAACTGAGGTTTAAGGATAAAAGGGGACACAGCAGATCGACTCCTGATTCCCAGCCTGATTTTCCATCACTCCATGCCACATTTAATAGCATTGGGCTGCCTGTGCACAGAGTTTGCATCAATTAGCAAAGGTCAATGATAGACATATATTCCCTCAGCTGGGCTGATCAGGCTGCTGTCTTCACCTTCAGATGAGGTAAAGGTGATACAAGCAGTCCCTTTCATGGAGAGGGATCCCATGACATGAGCCACACCAAGGAGGTGTTATGGGAAGGGAACAAACCCTCCTCCATCAATAAGACAATCACTTCCTAAATCAGAGCTGAGAAAAACCCACACTCACAGATCATCATCTTCTCTTCTCGAGGTCACCAAGCTCTTTAGCTCTCAAAGCTTCTCTGAGATTTTATTGTACACATATAAGCAGAAATCGGCAATTACCACTTCCACAATCTTGATGCTGGGATCCCTCCCCAAGTACGTGTGGCCACAACATTCTCTGTGCCGCCCACTTCCTTTTGCCTCCAGTTTCTTGTCAAAATGAGCTCTATCTCCCATTAGAGAATGGGCAGAGCTCCCCAAAGTGTTCCCTGATGTTTCCTGCCTTGGCAGAGGGGAGGAGCACTCCCCCAATCTGTGCAGGATCTAGTGTAAAGATGTTGACTTCTAAAGAGAGGCTAGGCTAGAGCTCAAGTTCACAGATATGACCATATCCTGCACATTGTGACAGGGCAACAGCTGCCCATCCCCAAAGATACCTTGCTAAGTGGTGGGATCTGGCCTTTTGGCTTCTCCCAGCTCCCATCACATCTCAATTCCTAGAACAGACCTCCAGAGGGGGCTCTCTCTGCCCTGGCTTCAAAGATATAAGACACTTGGATTCCAGTATGTCAGCCAAATTCTTTTCAAAAGAAGAGACAAAAAGAAAAAGAAGGAAAAATGAATGCATAGCTTTTTCATCCTACCACTGAACTGCATACAAATAAGGTGACCAAATTTCTAGACCTTCTGGTTTACAATCACAACTTGCCTTCTGCCTGGATACTCCACCTCCAGAATAGCAATGAAAGAAAGAGAGAGAAAGATAGCAAAACTCAGGCTGTTTACCCTGCAATTGTCTCTGGAGGCATGGCCATTCCAGATGGCTCTGGGCAGGCAGTGAAGTTGATGGGTATTGGAAAATGCTGCGAAGAGACCCAGAAATTGCCCCAAGCAGATTCTTGCCTGAGCTGGCAAGGAGAGACACTCAGCTCCCCATCACACTGTCATCAATCATGAACTTAGAAAAACTTTCAGTGCTAGAGTTTATCATCAACTCTTAATGAAAATATATGGGTTTGACAGATAGTCTGAAAAGTATGGAGTGCCTCAATGCAAAATGGCAAAATTGTTTGATTAGGTGTTAGGGCAAAAGTGATTGTCTGATGATATCTGGGGACAGAGTGAGAAGAAAGACCTCAGCACCATCAACACACAGGAGATAATGACGCCTTTTCATCTCTAGCGTGGATGAGAGCAGAAGAGGTATCAGAAGGCTTTGCTCAAATAAAAATCATAAAGATAAGTAAAATTTATATTTAAAATACTTACCTAACTCTGTGAGGAGCACTCTGCAAACCCAACTTCATTTAATCCTCATATTAAGAATAAAAAGTTGGAGGCATTATCCTTGTTTTACAGATGAGTAAATTGAGGCTCAGAGATGTTAAGTAACTTGACAGGGGTCTCACTAGCATTTATACCCAGGTCTGTCTTGTTCTAGAGCTTGGGATCCTAATTAGGAGTCAGCAACTTTTTCTGTGAAGGGTTGGAAAGTAATTATGTTTGCCTTTGTTACCACATACAGGTTATGTCTTTATTATTTGTTTGTTTGTCCCTGCTACTCTTTAAAAATGCATTTTATCTTAATTAACTCTCCCTCCAACTCTGAGGATGGTATTATTATTCCACATACCTATTAGAATGTTTTGGACTAACAAAGTAACAAAGGACCAATCTCAAAGTGGCTCAGGGAATAAATATATGGTTTTCTTCACAACTGGAAGTCAAAAACAGGGGCAGACTCCAGGGACAGGTGACCCCATTGCTCAAGAGGCTCATTAAGGACCCAAGATTCTTTTGAGTCTCAGCTCTGTCATCTATAACATTGCTAAATTTTTAATTTTGAGGATGATTCCCTTCATTAAAGCATCTGTGTCATCAAAGATTGACTAGAGAGAAAGAAAGAGAGAGTGGGAGGGAGGGAAGGAAGAAGAGTGAGGGAGAGAGAGAAAGCGAGGAAGGAAGAAAGAGAGAGAGCTCTTCTCCCTCAGTGATCAAATAAATTCTGTCCCTTTCATCTGATGGATCCACTTTAGGAAAATCAATGACCAGAGGAATGCTGGTTGTCTTAGGCTCATATTCCTGAACAAATCACTGGCAAGAGAATGGAAATTCTAGGTCTTTCCTTGAGAGCTGAAATTGTTTCAGAATAGGTTAGGTTTGTTCTAAAAAAAAAAAACCTGACATCTTTATATTTTATTCTTGTCTATTATGATCCTCTAAGGGCTCTGCTCAGCATCATCTACACTGTGGGACCCAGACTGAGGAAGCAACCACTACCTGGAGCATTGCTGATCACTATAGTAGAAAAAAAAAAAAGTTCTGGAAAGTCTAGCACTTGAACTTCAATTCTCTAGTCTGAAAGTAACACACATTCTTTTCATTCACAACATATTAGCTAGGACTGAACATACTGCCCCACTCAACTACAAGGGGACCCTATGCCCAGAAGGAGAGGGAACTGGAATATTTGAAAACACCACCAATAACTATCACAAGGATCAACCTGTGCTACTACACAGATGAGAGAAGGGACAATGAGTACTGAGGAGTCAAGCCCTACATTTACTACTCATTGCTACAGAGTAAAAAAAAAAAAAAAAAAAGCTAGAAAGATAACTATCACAGAAGAGAGCAAAGAGACAATGAAAAAAAAACAGTCTAGTTAGTCCAATATCTGAATAACTAAAGTTCCCAGAATGAGAGGACAAAGAACATGGAGGGAAGGAAACTATCCAAGAAAGAAGCCCAGATTTCTAAGACCCGAAAGTCAAGGACTTCCTATATGGAAAAGCCTTACCAAAGGCCAGGCATGAAGATCAAAAATGGTACTACAGCAAGGTACCAGCACTATAAAATCCTGGAACACCAGAGACAAAGAGAAGATCTGTTAAGCTTCCAGAAAGAACGTTTTAAAAACTAGTTTTATAAAAATTATTTGGGATGTCATTGGAATTCTCAACTATGTTGCTAAAAACAAGAAGGTAATGGATCAAAGCTTTCACAGTTCTGAGAAAAAATTATTTCCAACCTAAAAATCTATCCCCATCAAATTCTCAATCACATGTCTGGGTGAAATAAAATATTAAGATTTAACATCTAAAATGATGATGAAGGGAAGTTTCAAGATGACAGCTTGTGAGAGCAGCCAAAGGTAAAAAGTAACCAATCTGGAATAAAGCAGGTCAGAGGGACCCATAATAGATTTTTTTAAAAGATTAAATTATTAGAATGTATTAATATATTTGAATATACTGAAAGAGATTTACATACCTGAGGGAAAGCTTAGAATTGTATTAATATGTACATGAAAACTAATCCAATTTTTAAAGCCAATTATTCACTCTAAGCAATAATAGATGTTAGGCAAAAAAGTAAAATAATCACCAGCTATTTTATGGATAAGGTATGATTAATATTTACAATGAAAATCCTATATATAACTCAAACAAAAATTACAATAGAATTACATTAAAGAATGAAAGAATGGGTGGTCTAGTATGATAGATCAAGGCAGAAGAGTGAATATGAGCTAAATCTTTATCTTCTCTAATGACAATGGCTAAAATTGAAAAAAAAATAAAAACAAACAAAAAATAAACAGCAATGTAAGCATATTATTTAGAGATACAGAGGTAGATTCCAAAAGAATCAACTAAAGTGGTTGAAATGATTGCCTCTAGGAGTAGGAAATGGCGGGAGATACATAAGAGATACGTATTTTTTTTATAAATCTTGAAGAACTATTTGACTATGTGTGTGTATGCTGGGATAAAATAAAAACCAACATTTAAGAAATTACTAGAGAAGAAATGATATACTATTCAATAAATAGTATTGTACAATATAGGAGAAATTTAAATTATTTAGTCTCTTCTGCTACAATATGTGTTTCTGTAACACAAATTAGCTCAAACACTATTGATAAATAAAGAAATCATGTCAGTATAATGTGGAAGTCATTTTTATGGTCAATGCTTCTTGAAAAATTAAATGTTTTGCAATCAAGTAATAGCAGCTGATCACATGTGCTAAAATAACAATGCACAATTGCAAAGAAAGACAATTCTGTACACAAGTTCACCCCACATTTTTCTCTGGGCTTAGTTTGGTAACATGCTAATTATGAGGTTTCCCCAGTCTTTGCACACTTTCCATTATTGCTGTATTTAGCAGCCTCAATCTTTTCTTATTCCTCTATCAGGCTACACCCATTTTTTTCCTTTATTAGATAAGAGTTCTCTATTTGCTATAATATATCATTATTTATTGAGCATTTAAACTGTCTTTTAAGCTTTGCTAGAAGGTTTATCAGGATTCTTGTCTTTTTAGTTTTCTAGTTTTCTAGCTTAGGCTCTGAGTGATTTTCCCTTGACTTAATTTTGTCCATTTTTATTTACAAAGTATTATTTTTAGTGTGAGATTTTGCATAATATGAGGTTTTCCAGAAAAACTTTGTTATAACAGAAATTCTTACCTGCATTTACTACTATATGCAAACTATTTAAATTCCAAGTATTTGTTAAGGGAGAACATATTTACCAACAATTTACCTGATAAGGGTTAATATTCAAAATTTATAAAGAACACATACAGTTGTTCTGTATACAACATCAAAAAAACAAACAATCCAATTAAAAAATGGGCAGAGGATCTGAGTAGACATTTCTCCAAAGAGGACATATAGATGACCGATAGATATATGAAAAGATGCTCAACATTACAAATCATCAGAGAAATGCAAATTAAAACCACAATGAGATATTACCTCACACCTGTCAGAATGGCCATCATCAATAAATTAACAAGCAATAGGTGTTGGAGAGGATGTGGAGAAAAGGGAACCCTCCTGCACTGTTGATTGGAGTATAAATTGGTACAGCTACTATGAAAAACAGTTTGGAGGTTCCTCAATTAATAGTAGAACTACCTTGTGACCTAGCAATTCCATTTCTGGATATTTATCCAAAGAAATTCAAAACACTAATTTAAAAAAATATATATGTACCCCTATGTTCACTGCACCACTATTTATAATAGCCAAGATATGGAAACAACCTAAGAACTCAACAGTAGACAAATGAATAAAAAAGTAGTGATATAGGTCCAGAGGAAGATGACGGACTAGGTAAAAGCAGAGTTTGCCTCCTCCCAGGTCCGCATTGAATTTACAACCAAATTATAAAATAAACAACATGGAGAATCACCTGAAGTCCAGCTGATTGTAACACGTACACCTGATAATATAAAGAAGCCTCATCAAGGCTGGTAGGAGAGCCAAAGTCATAAATCAGGCTGAACCCGCACCTGCAGGTGGTGGAGAATCACCAGGAGGGAGAGCGAGGCTGCAGATACTCCTGTGAAAGAGAGGGGGTTTCTGGCCTCATTCAAGGGCTCCCCAGCCCAGCGTCCTAACCCAAGTTAGAGGAGATTCCAATAACTCTGACTGTGAAAATCAGAAGGAATTCTGACAATCTGGGTGAGAAGGAAGGAGACTGAAACCCTAGAAGCCCCTTTGAAGGACCCACCCACAGGTTTTCTGACCTGTGGACATTCACCCGGGCCACCGGCAGTGGTTCAGAGGTTCGCATGGGATCCATACTGAGAAAGTCTGCATTACCTGGCAGCAGAATGAGAGCTGGAAAGGCAGCCACCTATGTGCCAAGTCCGGTCCCACTACCAAGCAATCTACAGATCTTGCCAGCTTGACTGTGCTGACCCTTCCCACAGGGCCATTAGGAAGTGCTGGCCTGAGGAGATCGGCCCACCCCATACAACTTGCAGATTGCCAAGGGTGTTTTTTGCTGGATCGCTTCCAAATACTGCACAGATTCATGGCCAAGCATTCACAGCTGGCAGCCAGCACTGTGTGTGCACATTTCTGAGATAGTTTCAGACAGATCACTTTTGCCAAAAAGAATTTGGGCAGATCTCAGGGATCTGTGGGCCAGTCCCAGATAGCAGCTGGTCTTGCTGTGAGATGGGAATTCTACGGAAACATATGGTTACCAAATTTGCAGCAAGAATGAGGCTGTATTGATCTGACTGCCACTGTCTCCCTGAGACCCCGCCCCACCCTACTCACAATTGCCCCAGGTGGCCCATTTACAGTGAACTGCCACAGCCCTCCCCCATATCTCCCAATCCACACAGGCAGCAAACTTTGGCTAGTACAGGGCAGTACTGCATGAAAATCAGTGGCAGGCAGACCTCTGCTGCCTGCAAGAGTTAGATTAGTGTGGCGGGGGAGCACAGGGTGTCTATAGGACCACCACAGACAGCAACTGGTCTCACTGTGGTCTGTGAGTACAGCAGGAACACCCAGGCACAAAAGTTGCAGCAAAACTGAGGCTGTATTGGCCTGATGAATCCTTGTCTCCTTGAGATCCCACTTCCCCCAAACCACAAAGTGCCTGCAGCCCATTAACAGATAGCCTCTTCTACCCTCCTTGGGGTTGTGCAGTCTGCAAAGGCAATAGACCTTGGCTAGAGAAATGAGCACATTTCAGGAAAAACTGTTGTGGGCAGGCCACTGCTGCCTGTACAAGCTGAAATATCTCTTTTGCAGGAATTGAAGGGTTCTGTGGGACTGCTCCAGACAGCAGTTTATCTCCATGTGATCCGTGACTACTGTGAGAAAGTGCAGACACAGAAATTACAAAAAACTGGGGCTATTGGCCTGACAATCCTTGACTCCCTGGGCTCCAGCCCCATCCAATACACAAAGTGCCTACCGCACATTGATAGGCAGCTGCCCCTGCCCTGGGGTGGCACACTCACTCTCAAGGAGGGCAGCAGCTGACCTTGCTATGATTAGAAACTTGTACAGGGAACCACAACAGAGACAGCACTGCCCTGTAAACTGACACTGCAGTGGTAGGGGGAAGTTTACTCAATAGACCCAGGGATTTCCTAAGGTCCTTGCTCCACCCAACACGCATATCACTCAGAGGCTCATCCAGTTTTAGACATTTACAAGCAACTGACAGGCAGTATTGAGTATTGAGGAGCACTGGTCCCTCTGCTAAACTGCCCTAGGTCAGGAACAGGGAATAACCAACTGCTGCCTACAGCATGTCTCTTCCACTTACCTACAGATCCAGCATAGAAAACAACCATCTGTGGATCACTTTGTAGTTTCCACTGGGTAGCCCTAAGCAATCAAAAGCAGCCGTTGACCTTGGCCTACTAGGGAGCCTCTCCCAAGGGGCCACAAAACTAGCACATCCTGAGGCTGGCACCAGACCACAACAGAGCAACTCCTGATTAGCCTCATTAGCGGTACACACAAAGGGTGGTTGCGACAAGTACACAAGCCTACTAGGGCAAATCCCACTCAGTGGGGTCAGCTCTCACACAACAACTCTTACCCTGTGGGTGCAGCCAGTTCTCACAATTAGTCACTCTGAGCATTAATTTATCCACTGATGTACTAACAATAAAGTCTTGGTGACAACAGAAGATCACACACAACCCACACAAAGATCATGTCCAGAGGCCCCGGCATAGGGGATCAGGGATAGTGTACCACTAAGCTACACAAGACACCTTCCACATTAGGCCATCAGGCCATGGTTGAGAGATGAAACAAAAACTCTGGACATATAGAAATGAACACAGGCTGAGAAAATAAAGAGACATGCCACAAATGAAACAACAAGAGAAAACTCCAGAATATAAGCTAAATGAAATGGAGATAAGAACCTGCTGGAGATAGAGTTCAAAAAAGTGGTTATAAGGATGCTCAATAAAATTATAGGGAGAATGAATGAGCACAGCGAGAGCCTCAACAGAGAGATAGTAAGCATTAAAAAAGAACATAGAAACCATAAAAAAGAACCAGACAGAAATGAAGAATATAATAACTGAAATGAAAAATATACTAGAAGGATTCAAATGTAGATTAGACAAAGCAGGTGATCAAATCAGCGAACTGGAAGACAAGGTAGCAGAACACACCCAATGAGAACAAAAAAAGAAAAAAGAGTTTAAAAAAATGAGGATAGTTTAAGAGATCTCTGGGACAAAGGAAGCGTACCTGAAGGAGAATAGAGAGAGCAAGGGATTGAGAATCTAATTGAAGAAATAATGACAGAAAACTTTCCTAACTTGGTGAAGGAATTAGACATACAAGTTCAGGAAGCACAAAGAGTTCCAAACAAGAGGAATTCAAACAGACTTACACCAAGACACATCATAATTAAAATGCCAAAGGTCAAAGACAAAGAGAGAATCTTAAAAGCAGCAAGAGAAAGACAGCTAGTTATTTACAAGGGTACCCTCATAAGAATGTCTGCTGATTTTTTCATGGAAACTTTGCAGGCCAGAAGAGAATGGCAAGAAATATTCAAAGTTATTAAAAACAAGAATCTACAACCATGAATACTCTACCCAGCAAAGCTTTTGATTAAAATGTAAGGTGAGATAAAGAACTTCCCAGATAGGAAAAAGCTTAAGAATTCATCACCAACAAGCTAGTATTACAAGAAATGTTAAGGGGACTTCTATAAAAAGAGAAGGGGTAAAAAAAAAATGGAAATAAAAATATGAATAATAAAATGGTAGTAATATATATCTATCAGTAATCACTTAAAATGTAAATGGATTAAATGTTCCAATCAAAAGACATAGGGTAGACAAATGGATAAGAAAACAAGACTCATGCATATGCTGTCTACAAGAGACCCACTTCAGATCAAATGACACTCACAGACTGAAAGTAAAGGGATAGAAAAAGGTATTTCATGCAAATGGAAATGAGAAAAAGCCGGAGTAGTGATACTTATATCAGATAAAATAAACTTTAGAATAAAGGCTATAATAAGAGACAAAGAAGGGCATTACATAATAATAAAGGGATCAATAAATCAAGAGAACATAACTCTAATAAACATATACACATCCAACATAGGAACACCTACATACATAAAGCAATTATTGATTGACATAAAAGGAGAGATCAACAATACTACACTCATAGTAGAAGACTTTAACATTCATTGACACCAATAGGCAGATCATCCAGGCAAAGAATCAACAAGGAAACAATAGGTCTAAAAGACACACTAAACCAGAAAGATATTTTCAGAGCATTTTACCCCAAAGAAGCAAAATATACATTCTTCTCAAGTGTGCATGGAACATTTTCCAGGACAGATCACATGTTAGGACACAACATAAGTCTCAGTAAGTTTAAGAAGATTGGAATCATATTAATCGTCTTCTTTGATCACAATGGTATGAAACTAAAAATCAACTACAAGAAAAAAAAACTGAAAAATACACAAACTCATGGAGGCTAAATAACATGCTACTAAATAATGAATGAATTATCAATGAGATCAAAGAAGAAATCAAAAGATACCTAGAGACAAATGAAAATGAAAACACAACAACTCAAAATCTATGGTACACAGAGAAAGCAATTCTAAGAAAGAAATTCATAACAATACAGGCCTACCTCAAGAAACAAGCAAAAGCTCAAATAAACAATCCAACCTTACACTTAAAAGAACTAGAAAAAGAACAGCAAATGAAGCCCAAAGTGAAGAGAAGGAAGGACATAATAAAGATCTGAGCAGAAATAAATGAAATAAAGTCTAGAAAAATAATACAAAATATTAATGAAACTAAGAGCTAGTTCTTTGAAAGGATAAACAAAATTGACAGACCCTTAGCCAGATTTATCAGGGAAAAAAGAGAGAGGACTCAAATAAATAAAATCAGAAATGAAAAAAGAGAAATAACAATGGACTCCACAGAAATACAAAGCATCATAAGAAAATACTATGAGTAATAAAATGCCAACAAATTGGACAATCTGGAAGAAATGGACACATTCCTAGAGACATACAATCTCCTAAGACTGAGTCAAGAAGAAACAGAAAATCTGAACTGACTGATCACCACAGATGAAATAAAATCAGTAATCAAAAACCTCCCAAAAACCAGAAGTCCTGGGCCAGATGGCTTCATAGGCAAATTTTACCAAACATTCAAAGGATTAATACCTATTCTCAACGATTCCAAAAATTTTAAGAAGAGGGGAGGCTTCCTAACTCCTTTTATGAGGTCACCATTACCTTGATTTCAAAACCAGACAAAGACATTACAAAAACAAACAAACAAACAAACTATAGGCCAATATTTTACAAACATTGATGTAAAAATCCTCAGCACAGTATTAGCAAACCGAATTCAGCAATACATTAAAAATATCATATACCATGATCAAGTGAGATTTTTTCCTGGGATGACAGGTTGGTACAATATCTGCAAATCAATTAATGTGATACATCACATTAACAAATGAAAAGATAAAAACCATATGATCACATCAATAAATGCAGAAAAAGCATTTGATCACATCAATAAATACAGAAAAAGCACCTATTTATGATAAAAACTCTCAGCAAAGTAGGAATAGAGAGAACATACCTCAACATAATAAAGGCCATATTTGACCAACCTACAGCTAACATCATACTCAATGGGGAAAAACTAAAAGCATTTTTCCTTAAGATCAGGAACAAGACAAGAATGCCCACTTTCACCACTCATCTTCAACATTGTATTGGAAGTCTTAATCACACCAATAAGAGAAAACAGAAATAAAAAGTATCCAAATTTGAAAGAAGTAAAACTTATTATTTGCCGATGACATGATTCTATATAGAGAGAACCCTAAAGATTCCACAAAAAAACTGTTAGAACTGATCAATGACTTCGGTAAAGTATCAAGTTACAAAATAAATATTCAGAAGTCAATGGCATTTTTATACAGCAATGATGAATTAAAAAAAAAAAGAAATTAAGAAAACAATCCCATTTACAATTGCACTGAAAACTATAAAATATCTAGGAATTAAATTAACCAAGAAGGTAAAAGATCTGTTTTCAGAAAATTATAAGTCATTGAAAAAAGAAATTGAAGAAGATACAAATAAACGGAAGCGTATACTGTGCTCACGAGTAGGAAGAATCAACATCATTAAAATGGCTATACTACCCAATCTATAGATTCAATGCAATCTCTATCAAAACACCAATGGCATTTTTCAGAGAGCTAGAACAAACAATTCTAAAAGTTATATGGAACCATAAAAGACCCTGAATAGCCATGGCAATCTTGAGAAAGAATAATAAAGTTGGTGGTATCACACTACCTGATATCAAACTATACTACAAGGCTACAGTAATCAAAACAGCATGGTACTGACATAAAAACAGATACAATGATCAATGGAACGGAATAGAGAGCCCAGAAATAAACTCATGCCTATACACTCACTTAATATATGACAAAGGAGGTAAAAATATACAGTAGGATAAAGATAATCTCTTCAATAAATAGTGTTGGGAAAATTGGACAGATACACACACACACACACACACACACACAAACACACACAAGAAACTGGACCACCATTTTACACCATATATAAGAAAAAACTCAAAATAGATAAAGACTTAAATGTAAGACCTGAAACCATAAAACTTTTAGAAGAAAACCTAGGCAGTAAACTCGCTAAACACTCTGATATTGCTAACAGCAATATCTCCCCAGGCAAGGGAAACAAATAAACAAATTAAACAAATGAGACTATTATATCACACTAAAATGTTTTTGTACAGCAAAGGAAACCATTAACAAAACAAAAAGACAACCGACTGATTGAGAGAAGATATTTGCTAATGATGCATCTGATAAGGGGTTAATATCTAAAATATGTTAAGAACTCATACACCTCAACAACAAAAAAACAAACAATTCAATTAAATTGGGCAGAAGACCCGAACAGAAAAACAATACAAAAAGGAAATATAGACGGCCAATAGACATATGAAAAGATACTCAAGGTCACTAATCATCAGAGAAATGCAAATTAATACCACAATGAGCCATCACCTGACACCTGTCAGAATGGCTATCATCAATAAATCAAAGAACAAGTGTTGGTGAAGATGCAGAGAAAAAGGAACACTCATACATTGTTGGTAGGATTGTAAATTGGCACAACCACTATGGAAACAGTCCGGAAGTTCCTCAAAAAAAAAAAATTGGAAACACCTTTTTATCTAGCAATTGCACTTCTGTGTATTTATCCAAGGAAAACCAAAACAATAATTCATAAAGATCTATGCACCCCAATATTCAAAGCAGCATGATTTATAACAGCCAAGATATGGAAGCAAATAAATGCCTATCAACAGATGATTGAATAAAGAAGTTATGGTTCATATATACAATGGAATATTACTCAGCCATAAGAAGAAATGAAATACTGCCATTTGCAACAACATGGATGAACCTCGAGATAATCATTCTAAGTGAAATAAGCCAGCCAGAAAAAGTTGAGAATCACATTATATTACTTATATGTGAGATATAAACCTAAAAGCAATAAATGAACAGGACAAACAAATAGAGACTCATGGACAAGGACTATAGACTAATAGTTACGAGAGGGTAGGGGCTGGGGGAGGAGGGGGGAGGTAGACAGGGTAAAGGGGGTCAAATATAGGAGGGTAGGGGGAGGGTGAAGTGGGTAAAGGGGATCAAATATATGGTAGCTGAAGGAAACTGGATTTTAGGTAGTAAATACACAATAGAATATACTGATGTCAAATTATAATATACACCTGAAAATTATATAATGATATTAACCAATGATACCCCAATAAACATAATTAAATAAAATAAATATAAAACAAGAATAAAGGTTAAGGGGAGAAGGAGGTAGACTGGGTAAATGGGGTCAGATATGTGGTGACACAAAGAAATCTAACCATGGGAGTTGAACATACAATGTAAATATATATGCCTTACTGTTAAAGTGTGCAGCTGAAACTTATTGGATTGTATTAACCAATGTCACCATAAATAATTAATTAATTAATTTAAAAAAATGAAATTTTACCATTTGCAACATGGATGCACCTAGAGGTTATTATGCTAAGTAAAATAACTCAGACAGAGAAAGATAAATACCATATTGTTTCACTTGCATGCGAAATCTAAGGAATGAAAAGAACAAACTAATCAAAAACAGACTCACAAATATAGAGGACAATTTGCTGACAGAGGAGAAGGAGGCTTGGGAGGTTGGGAGAATGGGATGAAACTTTAAAAAAGTAAAAGTTAGTAGTTGATAGATGGTCATGGGGATGGGGAGCATGGCATAGGAAATGCAATTAGCATTAATATATTGGCTAGGTGGAAAATAGAGGAAAGGGCAATTAGTAGAATTATTTTTATAAACTATATAAATGTCTAGCCAATGTACTGTACTTGAAATTAATTAAAATAAAACAATAAATAATTTTTTAAAAAAGAAAACAATCAGGAAAAAGAAGTTGTGATACATATATACAATGGAATATTACTTGGCCATGAAAAATGAAATCTTATCATTTGTGACAACACAGATGGACCTAGAGGGTATTATGCTAAGTGAAATAAGTTAGAGAAAGAGAAATACCATATCATTTCACTTATATGTGGAATCTAAAGAATAAAAAACAAAATAGAAATAGAGAAACAGTTATAGATACAGAGAACAAACTGATGATTGCCAGATAAGACGGGTCTTGGAAGAATGGATAAAAAAGGTGAAGGGATTAAAAAATACAAATTGGCAATTATAAAATTGGTCACAAAAATGTAAAGTATAGCGTAATGAATATAGTCAGTATATTATAAAAACTATGTATGGTGTCAGATTGGTACTAGACTTATTGCGGTGATCACTACATAAGTTATGTAAATGTCTAAGCACCATGTTGTACACCTGAAATTAATATAATATTGTATGTCAACTATAACTGAAAAATAAAAAAATAGAAATAAATAAATTCTAAGCATTCATTTAAAAGCTATTAAAATACTGTGTGGCTGACAGAATTTGAAGATGCCTCCAAAGATTCCCACTTCCTAATATACAGACCATATAGAATCTCCTCCCCTTGAGTGTGGGTGGGACCTTTGAATATGAGGAATGTCACTCCTATGATGAGGTTATGTTGAGTGGCAAAGACAAATGGATTTTTACAAATATAATTAAGGATGTTAATCAGTGACTTTGAGTTAATCAAAAGGAAAATTATCCTGGGAGGGTGTGGCCTAATCAAGTGACCCTCTAGAAGAGAAGCTAGAGATCAGAGACTTGAAGCTTCAGACATTCTCCAGCTAGCCTTAAAAAGCAAGCCACCATAGTTCCCACAGCTGCAAAGAAATGCATTCTGCCATGGGATCCAGGAAGAGAACACTGAGCCTGGGATCCAGATGAGACCCCAGCCCTGATACCTGTATTGCAGCCCTATGAGACCCTGAGATGAGGACCCTGCTAAGCCATGCCTGAATTACTGATCCAGGGAAACTGAGTAATAGATCTATGTTCTTTAAATCTGCTATATTAGTGGTTATACAGCAACAGAAAATTGATACATACAGAAACAAATTATTTTTATTTCCTTCTATTCTTTTAATTATCTTAGTTTGGGGTAGTCTTTCTAAAAGATGACAAAACCCGGAATCTGTAAAGGATAATTTGAATTTTTAGCTTTCATAATATTTAATGTGATAAAAATCCTTATAAATAGTGTTAAATACCTAAAATATGTTAGAGGGAAATATTTCCAGTGTACCTACTTAATCACAGAGGGAGCAAACTTGGCCACTGAATAGAGAGACCCTTCATGACATAATAAGCCAGTATATGTACAGTCCTGTAATAGGCAAGATAAAGGCTAGAGCTGGATCAGAGATGGACTTTCAGTATCTCAGATTCAGAGACAAAACTCCAAATGTATTTTTCCATAAAACTAATGATTTAGTAGCCATTCACTCCATAGCATAGCAGACATAACATCTGCTAGTTGGCAAGAAGGAATTCCTCCCCAACCTCTGAGGCTTCTTGCTAAAGCAAAAGCAATAAAATTCCTACAGTAGAGGCATTGGAGCTACACAGCCACTTGACTTTCCCAGACCATTTAAAATTCAGTAACATTTAAATTCACATGATAGGGATGCTCAGTTAACCAGAGATTTCTCATTGTTTCTATTAAGAGGATAATGAGTTAGATCTAATAGAAAACAAATCTAACATCTAGCTTGTTTGTTTAAAACGTGCTCTTCCAAGAAAAGTCCTGGGGACAGTATACAGTCATTCCAGCTTTGATTCCTATTCACAGTGTCAGCCTGAATTGTGAGATTTACTGATCAAGACAACGACTCTGGAGGTCTGGACAAATTTAATCAGCAAAAATTAACTTTTGCTCCAGGGATTACCAGACACAACCATTTTGGAAACACTAACAATTGGAACAATAAGCATGATTAAGTTCTCTTCGGGAAATATACCTAATCTATGAGGGTGTCATTTAGGAAAGAAGGGTCATGTTCCCACATAGTGTGCCACATAATACCAGGGGAAGAAGCAGAACCCTGGTTGCATGAGAACCTTCTGAGTGGTATTTCTAAAGTTTGGACATCACACATGTTGAATAAAAAGGAAAAAGTAATTGCCCAAATAATTGAGGTTCTTTTCCAAACCTCTCGCCTGAAATAACTGGATAATTACAGAAGGCTTACTTTGTATTCTGGGAATATTTTGAATCTTTTATATGAATTCTTCCATTGTCCACTTCAGTTTTCTTGTGTGGAACTATTTCAAGGCTAAGAAGATATCGTCACAGAATTCTAAGAAAGTGTATTGGCAATGCAGACTTGGATGATAATCAAGGCCCCAGAGTTAGGAGGAAACATCAGCCAACTGGACAGCCAGCAACTTCATTTAAAGACCTGAGATTAAACACACTATTTCTGGCCCTGTCGGAGGCGCCAGTTTTTAGAGCCCAATCAAAAAATTAATGGGATTTTGTAGGATGCCTTAAGTCCAGCACTTTGCAACATGCAGGGCAATAATTATGCTCAATTACAGCCTAGCATGTGGTTTTTGGCACCATGAAAATATTTCGTATAAAAACAACCTTCAAGGAAAAGAAGAACCTATTTTTGAATTTTTCTGCACTGCTAAATATCAGTCTCCTGAAGGCTTCCACCATTTCAGATCTGTCACCAGTTGCCTTGAAGTCCTAGGACAAATATGTTAAGTGATGACATCTTTATTTCCAAGGAACATCACAGCCCATCCTGATCCAGGGATGAACAAAGGATATAACTTATGGAAATAAATCTCCACTGAGGTAATACGAGAAAATAAAACGGAAGTGAAATTCAGAGATAACCACACAGAAAATGGCATGCATTTGGGGTGGCTTTATTTTAACTTTAAAGTTTTATCCTAGCCTACTTCTTTGTTCCTTTTTACAAGCACTATTTACGAGCTGGTTTTTTTAAAAAAAGAAACAATAGAGAAAGCCAAGCCAAGCCAAGCCAAGTATTTGCTTCCTGCCCAAAGGCAGCACTCCAGAGTAGCCACAGCCTTCTCACTGCCTGCAACTCTTAGCAAGAAAAGCTAAGGGCTGAGATGCATTTTATAAATCTGCTCATGCTCTGCCATATTAAGGATATCTCAAAAACATTAGTTTCTTGGTTTTCATTATTTAAAATATTTTTATGTTCATATATTTCAAGGGATTCTGAATTGGACTAATTATCTAGGAAGTCCCCGATTTCACCCTAACACCAGAAAACAGAGTTCAGCCAGATGCAGAAGAGTCTGACATGGAGGAGAGGGAGAGGAAGGTTAGCACTCTAGCCAAGAAACTGATGTCAAGTAAATTACAAATATGACCAGCAATATACAATGAAGTAACTATAAATGTCTACAATATTAAAAGAGCAAAATTATTCTTATAAAACTGTCATAAATGAACGTACTATATTGATTATCCAAAGGGTCCCAATGTTCTATAAAATGTTATATAGAGCATAGTATCCTTATTATAATTTGATATAAAATTAATATGCCAGCTTTAAGCATTAAACATTCGATCTGCCTTTGTAGAATTAAGAATCAACTGGAAGATCAATTTAGACGTTCTGAGATGAGAAAAGAAATGTCAACTTGGAATGTCTGATATATATCTTATTTTCCTTTCATAAACCATGCAGTAGCAAACAGTGACTTTCAAAATTGAGCCAGTGGGGGAGAAAAAGTTGATTAAGCAGCACTTTTGAAAAAATATATACCCTGCAATTCCACCTTTCAACACTAGGTGAAATGCACCTTCATGGAACAGCTCCCCACAACCCCACTTCTCACCCCCCATCCCCACCCCACACTGGGACTCAGAAAACCAAAGGGAGCCTAAATTTATAAGCATAATTTGAGTCTGAAAATAATTCTAGGCTGAAAGACTAACACTTCTCATATTGTTTATAAAATGAGTAATGTCTCTGGTACATCGTCTGCTACATTGGCAAGCAGGCCAAATATTCTCTTTGTGAGGGACTTCCAGAAGACCTTTTGTTTAAAGCTAAGAGTCATGAGATTAAGAAGACTGGCTGGTGCAGCCAGGAAACAAAGCTTTTTAATCTGAAAGAGCACAGCTGTTGAGGAAAAGGAGTCAGGAGATGTGTGTACTTTGGACTTGAAACTATGTATTTCTGAATAAAAAGTGCGACCCCGGAATAGATCAGTCATGCCTTAATAAAGTAACAAGGAGAGATTTAGTAATGCAGTACTAAGCATTGTGGACAATTTCAATCTCCAGTGAAACTGAAAACTAGTGAAATTGGTCTGGGTTCTTCTCTCTCTTCAGTGTCCTTTAACGTCATTCCCTCTCCTTTTTGGAAACCCACACTCTCCTGCTGCTACCAGTTTCTCTGCCTTGTCTGCATTCCCAGTTTTGCCCCCGGTGAAATCATTTTCTCACCACCTCCCATCAAAATTTAGCTGCCTTATGTCCCCTTCTCTTAGGGCTAATTCCCACCTAAGAAAGGAGGGGCAGCTAAGGTGTTAATTGTTGGTAAAGGGCTCATTGGGACGTCGTTAGTAAATCTTATTTGCATTTTAATAGAGGCCTTTTAGACCTTGGTAAAAAAGTTAATAATGGAGGTTTCCTGGGAGACCAGTGAGAAAGATAAATTAGAGCACCCCTGACATTTACTACAGGGTCCTGTTCCTTTTAGTCCCATTAATGTTCTGCTCCCAAACACTTCTAGAAGTCAATTGTTGCCTGTGGCTCTGAGCACTTCCTCCAGCATTTTGTGTGTCCAAGGTCATAACTGTTAACAAAAACTCTTTCCTTGATCAACGTTTAGTTAGGCTCCTCTAAGCCCTTTTTCAGCTAGGCCTGGTCCTTGGCCCTGAGCTTGGCCTGCCTAAGCCTGTCTTAGCAAAGAATTCTGCTAAATCATCCCACTTCCTTGATATCTGATCACTCTTGATATCTGACCAAGTCTCTCATCACCTGCTTTTGATATCTAAGTCCTTGGCCTGTCTTTACCAAAAATATTGTTTGATCAGTTTAGCAAGAATCCCCCTATTCTTGAGGTCTCCTCTTAGTAGTTTTCCATCCACTGGTACTTTCCACTCCGCTAGTTAGCTATAAATCTCTACTTTTCCTTGTTTTACTGAGTTGAGCTCAGCCTCTTTCCCCTATTGCAACAGAGTTGACCCCATTGCAATAATCTTGAATATTACTATTTTAACAAGTATCCAAATGTTGCCAGAGAGTGGGGATGCTCTCCTGGTGCGCTGTCCAGGTTCTTGATGTCTCAAACAAAGAACTGAGCAAGACACCAAAATACAGTAGAAAGAAAGCTTTATTAGAAAGGAAAGTACACTTCAAGAAGTAGAAATAGGCTTGAGCAAGAGAAGCGTGGCTCAAAAGGCCTGGTAACAAAGCCTTTGGGGTTTTTATTCCTATTTGCTGGGGGTGGTTACTTTTCTTAGAAGGGTGGGCTTCCTTGATTGACAACTAAGATTGACAGGACTCAGTGATTCATCGTTTTGCTTTCTGCGCATGTTTGTTCCCAATCTATTAAAATGATATTAATGAACTTTCGGGCATATGCATCATATTATACTGTTGGTATAATTAGGCTCAGGTTAGTTGAAGGTTATTGGGGTCTTCATTGTGCAGGTGCAAATGACTGGCTTAAGCTGGTACCTAATTCTCTGCCTACTGTTTCTTTGTGTGAGTTAAAAAATGCCTTTTGGCTTACTTAATTGTGGGCAGATTAGGGTGGACCCCTTCTAGGATAGGATGACCTCAATGTCTTTGCAGGCAGACACAAAACCCCTTAACTAACTTTCCAGCCTAACTCTTTTCTAAGAATCTTGAACTCCCTTATTATTAGTATGGATGTTGAGGAATGGGAGGTCTATCTGCTTCCTGCTGAAAATGGCCATAGTCCCTGCCACCAGGAGTTTCATGAAGCTCTTTCCCTTTCTGCCTCTGTCACGGTGGGGTTTTGGGTTTTCTGCTAAAAGATTAAGAATTTTGCAAGTGATATCCCATCTCACAAATAATTTCTCTTTGACAGTTGACACCCCTATCCAGGCTGTGCTGGTCAAGGCAGAAAGGATGCCTGCTTTGATCCCCGGGCTATAACGACCAGGCAGGCTACTGAGGGTGTGGGGGGTAGTTCTGGGATTCAGAGCATGGAGAGGACACTACCGGAAAATAGGGCCAGAGAAGAAGCTATTCCCTCTGGTCATCCTCTACCTCCATCCAACCCTGAGGTCACATAGGCTCTTACTGTGAAATCCCAAAAGTCAGAAAGAGCTGTGCTGTGGTCCCAGAATAGTGAGAAAAGGAAACGAAATTAGTGGCAGAGGCTCTGGCATGAACAAATGCTTCCCAGTCCAAATTTGGGTGTGTGAAACCTAGCATCACTTAGTAGGAAGAAATATATGACCCTGGGGACAGAATTCTGAAGCATAGCAGAATACTAAAGACTCATTCGTTAAAAAGAACACATCCTGTAATCCTTTAAGAGCAAAAGTTCAAGTTAGGTTGAAGACTTTTGCAAGTACAGTGAAGAACTTTGAGAAAGAGAAATTAAAATTTTCTGTGTACTCTTGGAGGCTACATTCTTCAGAACTCTTGGTTGCAAATGACAGTAACCCAGACCACTGTTAAGAGAAAAAAGTACCTATTATCTCACAGAACTGAAAAGTACAAGATATTAAAAAAAAAAAAGTACAAGATATTTTCTGGAAAATGTAACTGTGGCCTGTTTTCCTCTCTGTCAGCTTCATTCTGTCAGTTCTCTCTCCCCTTGTGGGGGTAAAAATGGACATCACCTGCTCTGGGTTTACAGGCTACAGTTTAACAATCCCAGGGGAAAGAGCAAGACTCCTTTTTTCAATATTTCCAACAAAAGTCCAGGCACTGGTTCCCATTCCTGCAGGTTGTCATGTGCCAGTGCCTGGGCCAATCTCTGTACCCAGAAGGATGGGTACTCTGACAGGCCAAGGCTGAGTCAGGACCTCACCTCAGCCTCTGAAACCTATAGTGGGAGGGGTCAAAACTATTTTAAATGCATGGATTGAGAATGGGAAAGATTAGTTCTCCAAAGAAAAATAGGAACGCTATTATCCAAAGATGGCATGCTGAGTAGAGAAAATAAAAATCAACTCAGTGGCCTGTGAAAACTCCATTCAACAAAATTGCATCACTATTAAATGCTGAAGCTGTAAAGATAGCCAGAGGTGGGTTTGAGTCCTTATGATTTCTTGTAAGTGTGAACTTGGCAATGGTCTCTCTCCTGTAGACATCAGTTTTCTCATTGTACGACAGGGCTACAACCTACACTGTGAGTATATTAGGAGAGTGAAATGAGACAATTCTAAATGTTCACTAAATGTCAGATATGAACAGTCGCTCTTTCCGATCTCCCCTACCACCCCCTAGCTTGGATTAATCTGAATGAGGGTAAGGATCTTGTCTGTTTTCTTCATGGCTATTTCCTCATACTGTAGATACGAGCCAATATTTGTGGAATGAGTGAATAGTGACAGAATTAATAAATTTAGGTGAATTTCTACTCTTCAAATGTCAGCTCCCAAGCCTTAGCAAACAGTATTAGTCATTTTCCTCTCTTTACCTGCTGGCATTTTCCATTAACAGCTCTTAAAACCTTTATCAGCCAGAATGAGAACCAGGGCTGTGTGTGACTCAACTCTGCATGCTGTGCATCTAGTGCTTGGCACTTGACACAGTGTACACTGCTAAATATAAAAGATTGCCTAATCCAAACTCCTCACCCTACAGATGTTGTGACAGAGACCCAGAGAGATTAAACGATTTGCCTAAAACCACAAAGCTTACTAGTTGAGCCATGATTTCTAGTCTAATACTCTTCCTTCTCCTTCATTCCACCTGGACTCTGGTTCTGTTGTGTTGCCACTAGCAATGCACATTGCCAGGGATAAAGTGAAGTTACTGGTTCCCATAGAAGAAAAGAGGTGTCCTTCGCATGGAGAGTCACCAGTAAAGAGCAGACTCAAATCCTAAATGAGAGTTCAAGCATCATTCACTTGCTTCATCCCACAGATAAAAGCATTTTTAGCCTCACACTTTTTCCTTTTGCAATCTCCACTTCTTCCCAATAGCTCAGACAAGACTCCTACCCACATTCCTACCCAGCTCCTTCAATATATATCTACCCAATACCAAATCATTAATGGAGGAGGCCGCCAGGCCTTACGCGGGCTTGAGACTGAATGCTAAAGCCCACAACAATGACTTGTTTACCTCTTCTTCACACCGCTCTTTCCACAAATCCAGTCTCTCGCATTCCCTAACTACTCCCAAATCCAACTTCCCAAAGCCCAGGTGCCCACTCAGTTCATTTCTACTAAAAACAAGATCTACCACTAACACACTCAACATAGTTTATGCTATTCTCATTGGAGACTATGAAAATATATTTCTTTTATTCATTTATTTGTTCAACAAACATTTCAACAGCTACTATATGTCAGGCAGTAGGCATACTAAAACGAATAAATGAATCATGAAGAATGGATGTTGTGGGTAAGGCATCTAAGTAAACCATTAACAGCATTTGTTTCAAAATCCCTAAAATAAAGTAGCTTTCTCAATCACCACCACTCCATCCTGACCAACATATAACTCAAAGAAATGCTTTGAAAAGTATGACATTAATAACTTTTCAATTAAAAGAAAAAGTTCTTTCAAGACAAACTTGATTTTTTGACCAGCAAAAAAAAAGATATTTTTCTTAAAAAAAAAAAAAAAAAAAAAAAAAGGGGGGTTTAAA